>CM026200.1:23828247-24450747 GCA_014839995.1 Xenentodon cancila
ACATGGTTGAAGTCTGAATAACTCACAGGTGGCGTGTCATCAGAGATGAAGAAGAACTTCCCGCCAACTGTCTGTCTTTTTTGAGGATCTTTGAGGCTTCGGGCTGCTTGGAGATGAGCGGCGGCCACGTTACCCACATACACTGGATTGACAAGGGCCTCCCGCACAGACATACGACACAGAACATTGCTGTTTCGTATCCCATCAACCATGTGACGCAGGAGGAAGCGGCAGCCTTCTCCGTAGATGTACATGGGTCTGAGGGCACACGTGGCCAGTTGGCCTCCGTTCCGGAGCACCTCACCGTTAGCTCGCAGGCTTCTCTCCTCAGCCTCGTGTTTGGTCTTGCTGTAGTTGAACTTGAGAATCCTTTCATAAACGGTGTCCTCCGTGCCGTTGATTATGGGGTCTCCCCTGGGGTTGGGTCCTAGCACCTCCACGGTGCTGGTGTAGATGAAGGACGCAGTGTTTTCTTGGATGCATGCTTCCAGGAGAAGCTGCGTTCCTGCAAAACAAGAAAACTCAGAAGTTCAAAGAAGTAATTACATTTTTTTTACAAATGATTAAATCTTGGAGAAGATTAAAAAAAATCTCTATTAAGGTGTGAAAGCATGGAAATTAAAGAAATGAAAATATGTAGTAGAATAGCTACTGTAAACCTAAATGTGTTGGTCTGTTGCAACGTTTGATCCACGTTTTATAGAGACGCAGTATCACAGCTTCCAGTCCAGCGTGGTTTCACAGATCTCTTAATCGCAGCAGGTTTTATGGGGTGGAGTTAATCACGTGACCCTGCCCACAGCCTTGCCCAGGGATCTTTTGAAGTCCACCTCTGAGGAGCTTCAAATGCTGCATGATGTCAACTTAGGTGGAGTTAAACAGTTGCTAAATAATTCTGCTCTTAAAAAAACAAAGAATCCTGCAAATGAACAGCTCACTAAGTGATAGGTCTTTAGTTTTAGGCTGTCCAAAACTAGAGGTTTCAGGTTGTGTTAAAGTAGAATATTTGATCCAACTGTATTCCTTAAAATACTGAAAAAGTTTGTATTTTTTTTCCAATAAGATTGTGTGGCAGGAGTGACAGTAGCTGAGGCACTAAAGGGGACTGAATAAACCAAGTTAAAGTTCAAATGAAAGCCCTAGGAGCACTGCCTAAACCAATATTTATTTTTAAATGCTGTTAAAATGCATCAAAGAGTTTAGTGTGTTAAAGTAAAATTTCCATTTGTATTGAAGTGTTGTATATTTGTATAATTTAGTGGTGTTGAATCCTGAACTGAGATTTTCGTAAATTAAAGTACCAGCTTTACCTTTGACATTGACCCCGTGAATCTCGCTGTACTCCACCCCGTCAGTAACATCAATGATGGATGCGATGTGGAAGACCGTTGAGGCACCTCGGCAGGCTTTTCTCACAAATTCACTGTCCCTTATGTCCCCTTCAAACACGCTCAGCTTCGTCTCGCCTCTGCAGTCTAACAACAGTGAATCATGAATACACTTTTACAAATAACCACATAAAAGTCAGAGTTTTCATAAACAAGACCAACATTAGTTTGAAATTGTGTAACTTTCCTCTGACGATTCAGAAAGCATGGCTCAATTCAATTCAATTCAATTCAATTCAATTCAATTCAATTCAATTCAATTCAATTCAATTCAATTCAATTCAATTCAATTCAATTCAATTCAATTTAATTTAATTTAATTTAATTTAATTTAATTTAATTTAATTTAATTTAATTTAATTTAATTTTATTTTATTTTATTTTATTTTATTTTATTTTATTTTATTTAATTTAACTGTTTTCCTCCTTGTTTAAGATATTTGATGCCATGGAGTTCATTTAAGATATTTTTATTTTTATACCACACCAAATCTTTCTTGGGAGAAATGCAAATGTTATGAATAGTTTGACATCGCCTTGGTGAGATTAACCAAACCCGTCTTGTTGAAAAAGACAGGAAGACAGCTTATATTACTCCAGACTTCCTAAACACCATTGACGACAGGTCTGAACATCACTGATCATGGCCTGGAGGATTCGGTATCCACGATTTTCCAAAATTGATGTCAAATTTGATTGATCCAGCCACAAGACTGTTTTTCATATTTCCATTCAGTGACAAAATGTGTTTTCTGACTTTTAAAGAGGCACCTGGGTCCAAACATTGACTCATTCTGCAGGTTTCTGTCTGCTCTTATCACAGTCCTGCCTGAATGTCTGGGTTACTAATATTATGTCATAGGCAGTTATTTTCAGTTTCAGGAAAACATGACTTGTGGTTTTATGCACAGACCCTACTGTTGTTGCATTTGTATTCATAAAAGTTAATAAAATAAAATAAATGACTTTGCTATTATGAAAACTGTACATCATGTGGAGCAGCTGTGTGACGTTGAGCTACAACTTTTACAACTGTTGGTTAACTGTTAATGTTGATCCTACTGAGCAGGATGCTACTTTCAAGAAATGCACATGGTACACACCTGTTACTGCACTTCCAGTGTATTTTATATCATTTGTGAAAGCTAAACCCGAGGAAAACAATAAATAAGAACCATTACCCTCCAGACTCTTTAAAACTTGAGGGGGAACGTGTTTGTCCAGGAGTCGGATCTCGGCTGTTTTCTCCTCCTGCAGCAGCAGCTTCACCAGCCTCTTTCCCAGGAATCCACAGGCTCCCGTCACCACACACACATCACCACACAGAGACATCACTGATCAATAAAGCCTTCCAGCGGGAAAAAATAATTAAAAGATACAACTGCTAACTCCTTTCTTCTTCCACCGAGGAAATGTCTCACAATGAAGCAAAAGGAAAGAGAGAAAAAACGACGAATGTGAGGTTCTTGTTGCAGAACAGCAACACCTTCTGCCTTCTCAGCCTCTGTTGCTCCACTTTTTGTAAGCTTAGAAGAATATAGAGGAGGGGAAAAAAAAACAACTTATTATTTGCTCCAAGGCAGTGTTAGAAAAAAAAGGGGATGGCCTCTCCTACTTCACGGTGGAATGTGATGCTTTCTGGTGAGAAACAAAACAAGAGCTGGAGCAACTTACACCAAAATCCTATGCAAGAATATAACTTTAAAAACTTACATTATAACTTATATGAAGAATAAGTAAATAGTAATGTACAGAGCTTAAAAAAAAAATGACACTAGATTTAAACCACTTTTTGGTTATGTGTCCTTTATTTCTCTTCACTCTTGTTACATATTTCCAGTTTTTAGATGCATACTTCACTTTCACAACAATACAGATAGGAATACTTTACTTCCAATCAGATCAACATTTTAGAGACATCTAAGCACTAATTAATTTGTAGACTGTTCAAATGTGCATTTAGCAGTGAAACTTTCATCTTTTTCAAGGTTTTGAAAGTACGATACGTTTACATCTCACCCGTAGTATTTTGTTTTTTACATTTTAGCATTACCATTCTCTTCTGTGACAACTACTATTCGGTGCTGCAAGTTTAATTTTGCATCTTTCTTTTTTCATGCGACGTGCCAGGTCTTTCTCTCCTCCAAAAAAGCTCTTTCAGATCCGCTGCTGTTGACGCTTTTCTTTCACTTTTGAAAGCAGTTCTCCTCATCCGTAAAAACTCTGAAGGGTTTCTTTTCTACGGCACAACACTGATTAAAGTTATAAAGACCCTCTTTGTATATTTTATAAAGCGTCTTTGCATGTATTTGATTTGAAGACCAGTGATGCCTGTCTGGTAGTTCAAATAGCTCTGCTACTTTGTACTGCTTTGTTTAGAAGTCCAGAAGAGACTTTTACAAGATCCTTGAGGGGGGAAGATGAATGGATCAAATCTGCATTCCTCTGTATTAGTAAAGCACTTAAATTCCTCCCACTCTAGTGGCAAATACAAGGCTAGGTCTACCAAATAAAACAAGAGCTGTCATGTCAAGGCGACATCTGACTGATAGATGGCCAGATATGTTCTCATGTGATTAATTATAGAAGGTGAGAGGCCGCGTGTTGGAAACTGAGTGCTTTCTGGTTTTTACCAGCATCATCAAAAAAACAAACACGACAAACATTTTCTAAAAGAAAACAGAGCTTCTTCTGAAACAAAATATTAAAGGCTAAAAAAGGTTTTCAGTGGCGTGAAAAGCTGCAGATGCATATTTAAAGTATCTTTGTGTACTGTCCTATGATAAAATAAAAATACTTTACGTACACCACGCTGATATGATATGCCTGATGTGCCCTCAGCATGGCAGCTGCAATCACAGCTGTCTGTGTTATCGGGAGGTGAAGGATAAAGTTTCAAGGGTAGTTTTATCGTCATTGCTGACATCAGACAGCCGAGACCCTGTTTGTGTCAACATGCTCGAAGCTGTGAAAGTACAAGCTACACTGCAGTTTGTGATCCGATGAACACTGAATCTGCCTCTTAAGTAAGGTTTGACATTTTTATTCAAAACACTGCACTTAAGTATTAATATACATTCAACAACGATAAGTGGATGGACTTGCAACATGGTTCAAAAGCTGAAGTCTTTATTTACATTTGGTGAAATCAAACAGCACTGTGGATTTTAAGTAGAGCATTCTGAACGTCTAAGGTTTGACGTAAATCAAGCTTGTAACACTGACTTTGACATTCTGCTCATCGCAGATGGTTACGGTTTATTCAAGCTGTGGCTTTGTTCTCATACACTCCTTCATCCTTCATTATAACTCCTCACAGCTCAGCTTAGAGATCCAAAATAAATCGATTCACGGCACGCTATGACGACAGCTTGTACGCTGGACGTGCAGAAGCCTCTTTCCAGTTCTGTTTAAAAGATTTGGCTGACTGAACCTTCACCTGTAAAGATTTGATCATGACTGTCTAATGCATCTGTGCCTGAGCCTGAGAGTTGGCTTTTATTTTGGCAGCGCGGATTGAACTTTAGACTTAAAGAACAAGCAGCAGAGCTGGAGGGGTCTGGCATTGCTGACAGCACATTGCAGGACAAGAAAAGGTGTGAAAAAAAAAGGTGTGAAATTTTCAAAGAGCACAAAAATAATATTAAGTAGTCTGAGAGCCTTGCACAGGCAACTTAAATTTGCATATCGCATAGACCTATTTCCTGTTTTGGCCTTTGTTATACCTCAGCGTGACCTGGAAAGCCCCTGCGTGTGGCTTTCAGCTCTTAGCTGTAGGCAGAGGGCACTCTTGTATCTGAGCCTCATCTACTGACCCCTCTGGGAGATGAACAGTCATTGTACAGGCACGAATCCCCCCCAGAGGCTCCAGCACGTTGAACACCCTTTCCCAAACATCTTGCTTTGGATCATACCGCTGCACAATGTCAACCATGCATCTGCTGTTCCAGGAATACCCTCCCACCACGTAGATCTGCCCGTTGAGAACCGTCACGCCGACGTCGCTCTGGCCCCGAGGCATCGGCGCCACCACCGTCCACTGGTCTGTGTCCGGGCTGTAGTACTCGCAGCCCAGGACGTCGTCGTAGTCGCTGGTACCACGAAAGTGGTTCCCACCCATGACGTACAGTCTGTCTCCCACAGTGCACATGCAGTGCAGACCGCGGAGCTCCATCATGTCGGTCCGTCGACTCCACGCGTCAGCGACGGGGTCATAACACCAAAGTTCCTTCTGGAAGGTGTCGCGCGTAATTCCACCTGTGCGAAAAGAAATAAAGTCAAGCAAGCAAGACGTAAACACAAAATTTTACTGAAGTTAAAATCGACATAACGGTTTTTTAATCAACAACGTAAGAGTAGGACTCGTCATGTGGAATATTCCTTGCTTTTTTATTAACTTATCATATTTGGAAACTATTTGGATGTTATGATGGTGAATTTAAGACATTTTTTGCTGAATAAAGGGTGTGAAGGGAACAAAAAAAAGTCCTCTAGCAGTAGCACCTTCTGGACCTGTGTCCACCTGGACTCACTGCAGTCTGACCAGCACCTTCTCACGCTCCACCCTCCTATTTTATTTGCTTGTGTTGTTCTCTCAGATGTAAGTCGCATCTGCTGAATGACAGTAGTAGTAATAGTAGTAACTACGGACGCAATCATTAACAATCATAAGAGTTTGTTTCTTTATGTAAAATAAGAATGTGAAACTGTAATGGAGCCAGTTTGGGCGTTTTGGGAATCTGGTCAGGACATTTCCTGTTGTTGCCTCAGGGCAGACCCAGGAGATCACATCTCTGGACAGGCGTGGCAACACCTTAGTGAAGTCTAGGTTGGAAAAGCTGGATGGAATTGGTGCTGTAGAAAGTGCTTGTAACAGGATTTTTTAAACCATAATTACAAGAATCTCAGATTCAGAATCTCAGAGGCTTAAAATATTCCTCCACGTAGGATGACTTTATTAAAGACACTATTGTTATTAACCAGTGTTCCTGCTTCCCAGCAGGTGTTCCTGATCTGTCGGTTTGTTTTCTGCCAATCTGTCCTCCCTACATACAGCCACTCTGAGGAAAGTTGGCGAACCAGTAAATACTGGTTTTTCTACAGACGTGGGCCAAATGGGGGATTTTTGGCTTTATAGTAAGTAACCCTGGGAAAAATAGCTAAAGTATTATGCATGCTTTGCAATGCCAGATTGTTCTAATTAGTTTTATTATGCTTATTAATCAGAGTTTTATTTAACTTAGTTTGCAATTAGTGAGGCTCTAAAATAATCACCATATTGTTCAGATAGATTGACAACAAGTTTGACGTCATCAAGGACGCATGAGTATAAAGGAAACATGCCGCTTCTAAGAAAAAGCAGCAGTTTAAAAGGATTTTTAAAACCACAGGAGGGGACTTACTGACTGCTTTATTCATTTGATGATATGCTCTGTCAATGAGTCATGGTAGAACATAAAGTTCAGAAACCGAGAAGATACTGAATTAAAAAACTGAAACCACACAAGGCAGCTGTGACTCCAGTGTCCAAGTCCCTTTATACGAGACACTGAATCTCCACGTGGTCCCTGACGTTTGAAGTGGTCAGAGAGTATATTTGCATCTAAACAAAATGTTGAAATAAAAACTGTAAAGCAGATAAAAGGCACTATACAAATGTGGCCCATTTACCAATTCAGTCTGTTGAATTAAATACTAAGTAAATGAGTAAAATGAGAAAGTCGGCATCTCTGCTGCCAGTGAAACTCAGTGTTGCTCCAGAGTCTAAATTGTTATTACATGCTGCTTTTCACTCTTATTAACTATATTTTCTTTTATCTTGGACTTTTAGTTTAATGGTGTAAGAAATTTCAAAATGAGACAACTGTTTTCAATTTTCTTACATTTTACATGTGCAACACTAAATGCCTAAATTAAAGAATAAAGAAAAGTAAGTCATACACAGGGCAGCACGGTGGCTTAGTGGTTAGCACTGTTGCCTCACAGCAAGAAGGTTCCCGGTTCAATTCCCGGCCCGGTGGGTCTTTCTGTGTGGAGTTTGCATGTTCTCCCCGTGCTTGCGTGTCGGGATAGGCTCCGACAGACCCCCGTGACCCGGAAACGGATAAAGCGGGTATAGATAATGGATGGATGGAAGTCATACACAAGCCTCAGGGAAGCGAGTGCAGTTGATGCTACATGTCCTATCTCTACTAAATAATAAAATGAAAGAATGTCTGACTAAGAAAAATTAGATTTCCTAATCGGGATACAAAACAAAGTACTGATAGAGCATTATCAGGTCATTTCCTCCTAAATATGAGTGCATTATGGAATTACTTGTAAGAACTTTCTGCCCATGGCAAATTAAAAAGCAAGAACAAATCTGTTTTATCATCCTAAAAACAGCACGATTTGACACTGAAGTTAAGTGGAGATAGAGATGGAGAGGCTAGATAATTCAGTGAACAAAACGTAGCCCTGTAAAACTGACAAGATGACATGTTTTCAAGCCCAAACACAGAAAAATGGTGTTGTTATGCCTGAGTTTTAGAAGATGGTTCTAAGCAACAAACCTGCAAGCATAGTGAAAGGATTTATCCTCATTAATGCTGTCACGCTGCTGCAGAAGTCAGAAACTTTGACGCACATTACATGTACCGTGCATCTACAGTAGCAACTGGAAACAAGCTTATCCTAGTTCAAAGAGTTTATCTGGTGCTGCACCGTTGTGTACAATGAATGTTTGCTGAGCCTTAAAGTCTAAAGGAATATGTGATGTGACTGCAGAGAAAATGTAGAAGCTTCTCCAAATGACTGTGAGAATGAGTAACTCTGCCCGAGGCGCTGAGGCCCTCCTTGACCACAGGTCTTTGAGCTTCGTGGTTGTCATAACCACACATGCAGCTTGCCATTTACCGTACTTTGACTGTCAATGCAAATAGGTGTTTTCCTGTCCAAGGTTGCTATGAAACTGAGTTCAGGGTTGACAGCGAGGTATGAGGCACCAGAAAGTGGTTTGAAGTAGGTCAGCCAGTAGAGTTTTGTCTGTAAGTTATCTCGTCAAGGTGAAATTTCCTCGCCTGCAGACGACCCTTTTTAAAAGCTGCCAAAACAGTTCGACGTACCAACGAGTGAAATTCAGATACAGCAGATAAGCTCACTGGTATCATGAGTGAACACCATCGTACTGGCCAGACTTTACAGGAACATTTTCAGCACCGTTAAACTTTTCAATGAGCATGAAAAGTGTCTGTCAGTGGAGGGAAGCTGCGTGTTGACGAGGAGACCTTTATGATGGATGAGACATATTTACACGATAAAAGAAAATCCAGTGCGGTTCTCCTTGAGCTCTTAGAATGAGTCACTCTGAAAACAGTCACACAGATCCAGTACAACAGGAAGTGTTATTTAGTGGTTTAGACAAAAGGACTTCACATTGCTGTTTGTGAAATTTTCAAAAAAGCATTGAACCTGTGTTCTGCTTCAAATCGCTGTTTTACTTACTTACTAAAGATTCAAATGTTACCGTTCAGGGATCACAATCGTAAGAAGAGTGCATTTAGATGTGCGGTCGTGATAAAACAAACGTCTGGTTCTGCATTCAGCAGCGTTGTCCCACCTGAGATGTACATGAGGCCTCCGTGAACCGTCCCGGCGTGTCCGTAGTGAGGCTCCATCATGCTGCTCACAAAGCTCCACTCGTTTTTCTTCAGGTCATAGCACTCCACCGAGTCTGATCAAAATCACAGAGGGACCGTTGGAAATCTTATTGCAGGTCTATTTTCCATTCGTTTGTGCTTCACAGATGATTTCTTTTGAGCACGTTACGCTTCATTTCGTTTTACAGTTAATAAAATGTAATTCAAATGAACTATCTAGGAATAATGGTAAAACAAGAACTTTCAGCAGCTCACCAATTTCTCCAGCGGCGTTCCTTCCTCCCACTGCAAACAGTTTCCCCTTCAGGGCGCTGAGGTGGAAGAAGGTCCTCTTCTCATTAAGGGATGCAATCTGAACCCACTTGTCAAAGCGGGGGTCGTAGCGGTAGGCGCTGTCAATGGCCGTCTTCCCCTTTGTGTCATAGGTGCTCTGACCTGACAAGTGAGCAGTCGTTTATTATTTTCCTCCTTGATTTCTTTCAGGTGTGTAGTTACAGTTTTGACCTGCTTTAACCTTTTTATGCGGATGGAAAATCATTCTAGGGTAAGGTTAGTAAACAATGCATGAAATATCTGCTGCTATCAAATAAGTACTAACTTAAGATGTTGTCTTTATGAAAAAATGTCAAGCTTGGGGAACGTGAGCTGAGCACATCAGTATGTCTATCAGTAGGAAGGGATTTTGTTAATCCATGGTCTGAACTGGTAGCTTTATGTGAATTTTGCTCAGTGAGTGCACGATGTGAACTGTGGGAGCTCTGACCTCCAACAATAAACAGGAAGCCACCCAGAAGAGCCACTCCATGCTGATAACGTGGAACCTCCATGGGCTTCAGGGCCTTCCAATGGCCGGTCTGCTCGTCATACAGCCTCAGCTCCCGGCTGACCACCAGCTGCTGTCGCATCACACCACCCAGTGCCAGAATATGAGTGGCGTCTGATCGTATCTGCGTCCTCTCGGTTTGCAGGGCTGGCTGCATGTAAGGCATCATCTGGTAGTTGCTGGCCTCCAGCAGGAGGTTCACGCAAGCTGTCACTGAGCGCATCATGGAGTCCCCTTCCTCTTCGTCGTCCTGGGAGATCTGAATCAGCTCACTGGGGCTCATCAGAGGGAAGCGGATGTGGCGCATTAGGGCGTAAACAGAGGGGTGGCGTTTGGGAGAGTCGTGGTCCAGCCATCCTTTGGCGATATGGTAGAGCTCCAGCTCCGAGAAACCATTCAGGGAATTGCTGGCCAGAGTGTTGGCCATGGTGGTCTCAGAGAGCTGCAGGTAGCGACCACACTGCACGAGTGCTGAGAGGTTCTCACTCACAAACTTACCTAGGTTTAATAACAAACAAAGTCCGCATAAATCACCCTTTTTTTGCTTAATGTTTAGCACCAAATAGACAGTGAACTAATATCTGCAGATATGAAGTAAGTTGCTGCAGACTGAGTGCTGATGATGATGGGACGAGAAGTCTCATCTGACAGGTTTACACCAATCACACCCAAGATTGGGCTTCGTATCACTCACCAATATTCAGCTGAACGTCCTCCAGGAGCAGGTCTATGGCGATGCGCTCAACTTCCACACAGTTATCAATAGTAATCTGAATCAAACAAAAACATGCAAAGTAGATCAATTGAACTTTCAATACACTACCCTCTCTCAGGGTATCAGGCCTCCATTGAAGCTGTAAACTGTGCAGAGGTAAGGAGCGTGACATGAAGCAAACGCAAACACCACTCACCTCGCTGATTAGAAGCTGATTGCAGAATCTCAGAACAGGCATGACCTGCAAGAAGTTTGCAGCTTCCAGTGTGTCCTGGAGGTTGCCCATGTCGAGGGTGACTTTGGACGTGTAAATGAAGTCTATAATGTTCTTTAAGCCCAACCGAGTGACGCCATGCAGCTTGATCTCTCTCATCTCCTGTTCCCTCATGCCTCCTGAGCAGGACAGGGGCAAAACAAAAGGACTAAACAAGGTGAACGCATGAATTTGCATTGTTTGAGAGGATTTATGTTAAGCAAGTGGGTGCAAAATCAGCAAGATACAAAGACACAGCTGGCGCTGGAGAGGACGGCTGCTCAGTTATGCACCATGTGAGGATTATGGGACAGAAATCCTTCTTTATGTGTTCTCATACAAAGGTCTTCTGTGAAGTTACAAGTGAGAGGGAATTTAATGTGGAAGTAAAACAGAAGGTCAACCCACTTCCTCTTCTCTGTTGCAGTTTGCTAATGTACATATATTTACTTTGAGTACCAAAGGTTTATTCTGGACTTAGTAAAAGTGGTCTTTACTTTTCTCAATATTATCAAATACCAAATGAACAAGAAGTCAGAGGTCATTTAACAGTGTGATGAAGATCAATCAGTTCTCCAGCTTTCAGACTGAAATTTCCTTCTACGAGGACGGTCGACAAACCTGTGAACATCGCCTTGAAATAGTCACTACACGAAGCCATGATGACCCTGTGGACCGGGAAAGTGTCCCTGCTGTCTCCAGGAACCAAGATGACGTCACACAGAGTCTCATCTGCCCGGAAGGCATCGAAGCCCTTCGGAAGAACAAAAAAATGTCTTATGAAAAGCTTGATATGGAGCATTTCACCAGAAACTGATTGATATGAAACCAATGCTGACGCAACGTTTGAGGGGCTTTGCTGAACACTTCCTCTGCGTCTTTACTGTGGTGATAACGTTGGTTTATCAGGAGTTATTTACCAAAGAAGTAGTAGAAGAAGAAGGAGGAGGAGGAGAAGGAGGAGGAGGAGGAGGATGCAACAAAACACAAAATTCCAGTTTGTTCATAAAAATGATATGAGTGAGTTGTGGTGCGTCAAATTTTTCCCGACTGGGAACAATTCTGTTACTCTGCACATGTTTTCTTTAGCAGGGTAATTAAGAAACATAACGTAGGTTTGTATTGTGATGTTGATGGCATCCAGTTTTAAAACTGTCAGGAATTTGCAGTGCAACCGCATAGTTATCCTTGATGGCCTTTCCCAAGTTTTCAGGAGTACTGTGAGGAACCGTGGAGTTTTTTTTGACCAGGTATTTTAGTTTTTTCTACTTATATTTCAAAGACATCCTTTGAATGGCCTTCTGTAATGTGTGTAATATTAGAGAAGTCAGAAGCATTATATTTGAAGTGACACTGAAAACTCATGCATGTGTCCCATCTAGGCTGAATTTCTGTCCAGGAAAGAGAGTCCACATGTCTCCTGTAATACTGAATACAGAATTCACTGACTAGGATAAAATATTTTAAACCCTTGATGGCAGAGCCCATCTCCATTTGAAAGATCTCACACGCCACACGTCTTCACTTTTAGAGTTCAGAATGGTCCCAAGTCCCAAGAATGAGAAGAACTTTTATTTTTTAATGCTCCTCTTTTATACAAAATACTGACTCTGTTTTTTTTTCTGTGCCGCTTCTTAAAATGCGTTTGTAGCTGTTGGTTTTGAACCCTTCTGACTATTTTGCCTTTTGCTTTTTTTAATGCTCTATTGCTATATATAGATTTCATTTAATTTTTGCTTTTTTTGCACTTATGGCTTGTTAAGTTTTGCTTTTGCTCTTTTAAGCATGTTGGGTTGCACTTGTTTTTGAACAGCGCTACATAAACACATGAGTATAACATATGCAACCCCCTTTCATACTCTGAAACTGAATCTGAATTTAGTGATAAAACTGTTCCGTCAGTAGTTTACCTGCAGCACAGCTGCTCCATGGTCACCGCTGCTGAACATCTTGGACAGCGGCCGAGGGGGAAGCTTGGGCTTCGTTGCTTTGTTGGGGCGTTTAGGTGGCATTTCCATGGATGAGGGTAAAGGCGCCGCAGCTGGAGGGGGAGGTGGAGCTGCAGGCTGAGCAGGTGGGGGCCTGTCATCTGTAATCCCAAAGAAAAAGAGATGGGTGAATGTTGAGAGATCAGGAAAACCATAGTCTTATGTCTAAACAATAATGATAACTGCTAGGTTGACCACCTGAATAACACACAATTTCATCGCACATCACAAAGTATCCGTTAAAAGCTTGTGCAAATCAAAGACAGTGCACGTTCAACATGAACTCTTAACCTAACCCAAAGTAACTGTAAACTGGTCCCAGTTATGAAGGACACAAAACTTACTGGAGTCTACTGTTGTGTTTGTTCACACATATGCACTTTGAGCCCTCACCTTGCTGAACAGGTGGAACAGGAGGTCTTGGAGGATCCCTGGACTGATGCCTGCTGCTCAGGCGGGACAGCCGCCGACTCAGCCTGCTCGAGCTGCTGTCATCGCCATTTCCCCTGCCGAGGAGGAGGAGGAGTGGAAGCACAGGGAATGCTTTACCAAGTCGCTTTAATCACTTTATGGATTTACTATGACAATCCTGCCTACATTTAACTAAACCAGGACAAACAAGTGGACTTATTTTGATAGCTTTTTTTTGTTGCCACAGTTAAATAGAGCACAGTTACACATTTAGTTTTTGGTCTCACAGCTTCCCCCGTTGTGAACAAATTTCTCTGTAACTTTCGACAACGTTTAGATCTCATATCTGAAAAACCTGATTAGTGGCGCCTGCATGTCCCACAATGCAGCTAAAAATAACTCGTTTCATCTGTTTTATTGCATTCTGTCACGGCCATAAGATGAAGCAAACAGGATAGAAACGACTCAAAACAAGCAGCTATAAACTGCTTGGATGCAAATATATATGTTTGCAAGAATCCAAAGCGTCTAAGCATTTGAATTTACTTAAATTTAAATTTAACCATTTAACTTATACGTTTACCCTCGGTTAGTTTGTTTAATACCATATTGTTGAAATGTGGCCAAAAGGGTGCAACACCAAGAGGAGAAATGTTGAAACATAAATAGTGTCTTACCCCATTTCATTGGCACCCTGGGGTTGAGGGCTGTTGTTGCGCTGGTGAGACTTCCTGTATTAAAATAAAAGAACTTCAGTGGACCAAATATATTTCTCAACCCACACAGGATATCTATCTATCTATCTATCTATCTATCTATCTATCTATCTATCTATCTATCTATCTATCTATCTATCTATCTATCTATCTATCTATCTATCTATCTATCTATCTATCTATCTATCTATCTATCTATCTATCTATCTATCTATCTATCTATCTATCTATCTATCTATCTATCTATCTATCTATCTATCTATCTATCTATCTATCTATCTATCTATCTATCTATCTATCTATCTATCTATCTATCTATCTATCTATCTATCTATCTATCTATCTATCTATCTATCTATCTATCTATCTATCACAAGTGCATGTTGGTTTAAACCTCCTACGTCGTGTACGTGAATTCTGTAAACAAGCACGGCTCAGAGGCTGAATGGTAAAAGTACAAGCAGAAGTACTCTGAGTACTCGGTTCCTTTTTTGTCATGCTCTGTGGTTTTGGTTGTGCCTTTGTTTGGATTTTACTCTTGTTTTGTACCTTACACAACAAGCGTGCTTATCTTTACTTTGAAAAACTGTGAAAAGTATTTCACTTGTTATGCATTTGTGAGTTTTGTGTGTTAACTCGTTTTTTTGTGTTTAATTCCTGCGTTTATTTGTTCCACACTGGTCTGTTTATTAAATCCCTTTTTTGTCCATATTTACTGAATCCTGTTCATGATTCAGAGTTTGGATCTTTGACTTCAAACAACAGTGCTGCTGATGTTTTAAATTTGAGCACATCACAAGGAGCACTTTAAGTGTCAATAAAAAAGCAACTGTCAGCATTACAACAATAAAATAGTTAAGAGTAAAAGAGTATACTACTGAAATAGGTCAGCGTGCATTGTTGCACAGTTGCAATTGATTCTGTGACTCTGAAGAAAAAGATTTTACTCCTTTTGACTGTCATTTTTACACATTTTGTGTTCATCTCCTACAGCTGATCAATATTTTAAAAGTTTTTGCATAAATGTTTTCCCATCACAAGGTGACTTGAGCTTGTAGGACACAATTTTTAATATACTTTTTATACTATCTTGTATGAAACACTGTGAAAAGGTTTGACAAACACTCCAGTTCCGTCTCAAATCGCAGAAACAGGAGAACTGACTGCACTGAGCGAATGTCAATATGAAGCCTAACTTTGACTTTACGATAAGATAAAATAAGACTTTATTAACCCCACAAGGGGACATTTGTGTGTTACCACAGCTCAAGTACAAAAACAGAAGAGTACGCAAAATAAATACAATGAAATAAAAAAACAATACTATAAACAACGCTGGCTGGTGTTTAAGCAGAACACTGTGAACATATGGTACATTGCACACATGTAATGAAGGTAATTGTTTTATAGGTTGTGCTTGCAGGTGCTTCACACTGAGCCTGATCTGAGACAAGTACAAGTGAATGTCTGTAGATGCATACCTGGAAGAAATCCTCCTCAGCAGCCCGGACCCGAGGCCTCCCTCCAGCCTGTTAGTGTAACCAACCCGAACTTTCAGAGAAAACTGAGCAGAAAATGTCTGCTGCGCTGCACCAGCTGGATGAAAAGTGCTTAAGCGTGCTGTCAGCAGCACTTTAACTTAACCGAGACCTCAGTCACTTCCTGTGCTACTTCTCTTTCTCAGTCTGCATCTTTTCCGCGTACTGAGGTTCTCCATGAAGCCGTGTCACATTTGCACTACTTGCACTTCTCACATTGTTTTGAATCCTGTAATAAAGAACTCTGCAACATCAAAAGGCCGTTGATAACCAGCAAACACAATACCTCAAACGGTGGAAAATATTGCCTACATTTATCACCCACTTTATCTTTAATATGATTTGTTACATTTTGCATAACAGCAACGAAACAAACAGATAAAAGTGAACTTTTTAAGAGACCTTTTATACTTTACTGTGTTACTTCAATACTGGTGGGTGTCAGACCTGAAGCTGAGCTGTCACACGAGCCTTTGTGGCCTGTTCATGAAATTTGACTATAAGGGTTTAATTAGAGTTTTGAAATATAATTTCACTGAACTCTTGATCAGATTACTGATGAATACTGCACCCGAATTGTACTGGAGTATAAAAACAACAAAATTATAATAACAAAAGGCATTTACATCTGTTATAAACTGAAAAAAATCCAAAAATCTCTCACCTGAATAGGGATTTATTTAACCACAAGCACCACTTTAAAACATAGTGCAGAGTAGCATAGCCTGTTGTATTTATATAACAAAACTAAAAGGAATCATGATTAGTTGCTTTGATCCATTTTCAACACTTTAGTGATAACTTCCTAGATCTGTCACCAGCCCTCAGCTTTCTTACATCTTCCTGTCCTGCATGCAGTAAACAGCGACAGTTGCTTGCACATCCTGTGATTTCCTGCCACGAGAGAAATTTAAGTAAACACGGTGATTCTTTCGCCATGGTAAAATACCAGGATCGAGTTTGACATCAGCAGTTGGATTTTTGAAGCCAGTCCTGTTAAATTGGTGCCATGGTCTTCCTCAGCGCTGCCCTCTGCTGGCACGTCAGAGTTTGGAAAACTGAATGAGGTTCCTGTTGATTTCAGCTACGTTCCTGCAACCTGATCAGGTAAATAAAACAAAATACACAAAAACACGATCACATTGAACAATTTTAGGTTTTAGGAACTGAGTGCAGAGTCTCTCACATCCAAGACTCACCTGATAAAGCCATGGACAGACGGAACTCGTCGTTCAAGATTTGGAGCACTTCCCTCACTCCTTCCTCACCCTGAGAGATCACACAGAATATAACTGCTGTATATGTAATGCTGTAATCTCACTATTAAATAATCACATGAATGCTCCAGCTACACATACACAGATTAGTTTTACTCCAGATCTTATACATGGGCCATCAAAATCTTGAGCTTTCTTTACAGATGATTCAAGAACAGTTTACGATGTTAACCCAACACCAAGACCACAGCTTCAGCAAGCTGCTGAGGACTGCTGAAGAAGAGGAACCTGTCAAGATCCCTAGACAACTTTCAGCAGTGATATCTAAATGTTTATTTGCAGTTAATTAAAAGACAATGTTGAACATGTTGTCACAACCCGTCTCAAGCAGTCACACCTAAAGCACCACTCAGGGATCAGCTCTGCTGTCATACCTTGTATGCAAGGCCCCACACAACCGGACGGCCTATGAACACGCACTTGGCTCCCAGGGCCAACGCTTTCAGAACGTCACTTCCGGTTCTGATGCCTCCATCGACATAGACCTCGATCCTGCCCTGCACCGTGTCCACGATCTCGGCCAGGGCGTCAATCTGGAAGCGATCAAAGTGAGGACAGAGTCACGTGACGTACAGTCACGGCCTGGTACGTCATGTATCTGCTTAAAGAAATTACAGCCTAAAGAACATTTCATGTCCTACTTAGTGCTACTGACGATCCTGGTGGGACTGAAGAAAAAGTGAGATAAATATTTTTCCTTAACAAGAAGAGAACACTGATGCAACTCTTAGAGTTAAAGACAGAGTTGCTTGCAGTTATAAACAAATTAAACAAATTAAAACGGCAGTGTTCATACGTAGACTCTCACATCAATGTGCAAAACATGAAGCTGCATCCAGGAAACATTTAACTCACAGAACAGAGAGGAAGGAACCAGATTTCTCCTGACCAACACCTCTGACGTTCACTTACTAACCTCTGTCATGTGTTACTTGTTTACTTTGGCTTTTAATACAGAAACAAAATGACTTAATTAAGTGGTTCATTTAGGAGCCCTGTAGTTTTACTTTTGTTGTTTGCTGTAAAAAAGATGTGATCGATAACATCTGATAAAAGCTATTTTATTTTAGATAATATAATAATATTTCTGCTCAAATTACTGTCACTGGTACTGATTCTGCTGCTTTACTTACTGCAAGTAATGGTAGTTTTAATAATGTACTCTCATCTCATGTACTTAGGTGTGAAGTAATTCATCATGAATGTTTCCCTTACCGAGGCTGGGCCTCCGTCCAGCTGTCTCCCCCCATGGTTGGACACAACGATGCCTTGCACGCCATGCTCCACGGCCAGCTCAGCGTCCTCCTTGGTCAGGATGCCCTTGATGATAACGGGGAGGCGCGTGATGGACTGCAGCCAGTAGACGTCCTTCCAGCTGATGGACGGGTCCAAGGTGTTGGCCGGTATCCCATACTCCTCTGGGATGCCGGTTTCCTGCTTAGGGGGCATATGGTGCGACTCCTATGAGTATCGACATGCGGACTTTCTGATAATGGTTATTACTGTAAGGGTGCAACTCTGAGTTCATTTAAACAGATTTGTTTAGACTATAGAGATGACTGTTTGATCTGAGTTTATTTCACCATTCAAACAAAATTTCTGATGCAAAAATAATGTAGCTACTTCTTGTACAATGCACTCTCTAAGGTTTAATGAACAAAATGAGAAAAGCAATATTTTTTAATTTGTTTACCCACAGTTTTTTTCTTTTCTGCAGATATATAAAAAGGAAAATCTGCACCGTTACCTGGAATACTCCATCAAAGTTCTTGACCTTGAGGTGTGGCGGCAGCTTGAACTGATTGCGGATGTCGTTACGGCGCTTCCCCGTGTAGGGCACGTCCACGGTGAGGACCAGGGCCTTGTAGCCGAGCGCCTCCACTCGGTGGACGATCTGTTCGGACAGCTTCCTGTCCCGGTACACGTAGAGCTGGAACCAGCGGTAACCGTTTGGTGCTGCTGCGGCGATCTCCTCCACAGAGCAGGTGGAGTAGGTGCTGGCGATGTAGCAGGTGTTGAGGGCCTCGGTGGCTGTGTGGTGAAATTATTACTGTGAACACTGGATGTAGATTTTTTCTTTTGTTTACATCCTGTAATAACTTTTTCATTCAACTGTAGTTATTAGTTTTTTATTTATTTATTTTTTTGCATTATTTTAGACAGTCAAAACTGAATATGTTGACAGGCATCAAAGGGCAAATGAAGGGTCTGATGCTGAATGGACTACACTTTAAGTAGGAAGATAAATAGGTAAGGATTAATATATATTTGAGGTATCTTTTATTAGGATAACAAATGATTTTAGTTTTGACTCCCTCTAAAGGCTTTACACTCCCATCTAGCGGTTGTTTTGAGTACTACAGTTAATGCTGGATTTAAAGGCGTCCGAACATGCAGACTTGTTATTGTTATTGTTTTACACAATTATTTTACTTGAAGGAATGAAATGATTTTATGAGTTCCCTAACTCATTATATTAACCTAGTCTGCAACAGTACATCAAATTCACTAAGAAAAGCACATTTTATTACTAAGAAAGAAACCCAAAGATAAGAAAAGAAGACAGAATGACAGGAAATTGCAGTGAACATCTACCATCAACATCTGCATCATCTACCACTAATTCACATCTGCCTTGACATATTTTCACACAGATTTCCTCACCTCGAGCTGTGGCCACCTCGCCTTCGTGCCAGGCCAGGCAGTGAAATGCCGTAGGGGCGATCCCAACAGGAAAGCTGATTTCTGTCCCCTGAACTGTGGTGCGAGTGTCGCTCACTGAGACGTCCCGAAGGATACGAGGCCGCAGACGGATCCTGAGAGGGAAGTACAGATGTAAACAGTAACAGGAAAACAATGCAATGGGGAAAAAAAATATAGAGATTTGATGAAGTCAATTTACGAAAATCTGAATTAGTGCCAAAGGAAAAAAAGAAAATTAATTGTACATGCCTTCTAGTATGACATATGCTTCTTTTGTCAGAATGTGTATAATGTCATATAATGTCATGCAAATGAAATGACATGACTCCATTTAACAATTAAGAAATAAAAAGAAATTGATTTAAAACATCTCCCAAAAGATGCAAAAGTGATGCCTGTTGTAGTATTTACCACCTTGTTTTAATTGTTATGTGTTTGTTTATTTTGGGTGTGTTGTTTTTGTACTTGTTAATTTTTAAGTGCTTTTTTTAGATCCACAAGCAACCTTGTCTCCCAGAACTTCCTTTTTGATTTTACTTATTTATTAAACTCCTATTTATACTACTGAAACTAGTCTGAGACAACGTGTCATTTCATCCTGTGTAATTTGTAAACCCCAAGCAAGAATAAAAATACACGGTTGCAACTAAATCTTGTCAAATGTGTCCGATAATGGAACGAAATCAGCCACTGGCAAACAGAAATCCCATCTTGAGATCAGGACATGGCTTATGCTTATTTACACATGAAAAGACAGAACTCTGAGATCATTGATTGCTTTCCAGGACTTGAACAATGTTTTACCTGCCAAATCACATCAGCAAAAAAAAAAAAAAAGGCTTCTTGTAGTGAAATCATACGCCAGCAGTGAGCCATTAGTCTTTATGGAGACAGAAAAGCTGAGAGGAATGCAGAATGCAGAAGGCAGGAAAACTGCTGATAGAGAGAGAAATTCATGACTCTTTATCCCAGCAGTGATGCAACTTTCAAAAGAAGTTTCTTTGTAGAGATGGGGTTGGAGCGACTGTAGAGCACAAATACTGGACAATATTTAGCAGCCTGTTAGTGATTGTAAGCCATTACAATAACACATGCAACTCTGCACACAGAGAAAGGATGACTTACAACCGTGCAAAGTTCACAAAGAATACTGTGTACTCATCTGACATGCAGCTCCGCAGATCAAATAAGGACACAAAAGAGCATCAAAACCATATTCTGTCAATCCTGATTTCATTGTTGAGTTTAAAACCCAGTGTGAATCCCGAACCCTAACCCTAAAAACAATGACAATGCAAGTTTGTCAGTGCAATGCCAACGAAATGACTGCCTTTTCATTTTGTTGTTGTGGAGCCAACCTCAACAGCACCAAAACACAACATAAGCTCACAGCTCCAGCGAGGAAACACAACAGCAGCAAGGAAACAGCCGCAAAACTGGTCAGATAACATTTCAAAACAGAATAACAGTTCAGAAAAAAGGACATTCAATAAAATGAAAGAAAAAAAAGCAAAAACAGTTCACCGGTTTAATGTGTTTATTGAAATGCTTATTTTTTGTGAATACGGTTTACTTTCTTTTTGGTAATTATCTTGTCTATTTTGTTGCTGCGTGAAACCCTGACGCCTGATGGATCAGAGCCACATCTACAAAGATGGAGGGTCTTTGCCTTCAGAAGCCTCCTCAGAAACCAGTAGGTCACATGACCTAATGCTTCGGCCTTTGTTTTACTCAGCCTATGATTTAGAGCGACGGAGACGAGTCAACGGGAGAGTGTTGTGTAGAAGAGGAAACTAAACCTTTGCACTACATCCCCCTTAAAAAGGAAATGTACTTTTCTTTTCTTTTTACATTTTAGCACTACTGTAGCTTTGTCTGTGGATGGGTTGGGGTTTTTGGTAAAAGCACTTTTAAAAAAGAATCTGTCATAAGCGGTACAGGACAATCAAACACTTCAGATGTGGTTATGGGATTTCCACGAATGATTGGGTGCACTTCATGGTTCCAGTCGTACCTTTTGTAAGCCAGTAGATTGTCATCTCTGGTGCAGCACTCGTCTGCTCCGGCTGCGTAATAATCCCATGTGGCCTTTGAGAGATGTGCCTTAGCATACTCCTCAAAGTCTGTGAGGCATACCATAGCCATCTCTGCGCAGTGAAGCCCCTCTCTGTGTTGGAGAAGAATACCTGGTTTCAGGGTGACGATGCTCACAGAAACAGCAAAACCACACAAACAAGTTGACAACCACCTTTATATACTTGCATTTCCACTTAACTAAACCTCAAACATAAAATCCAAGATTTCACTATGCCTCCTGGCCAAATAGACTACAAACAGAATCTTAATAGCTAAACTTATGTTTATTCAATTGTATGATGACGTTGTTAAATTCATCTATTTTTTCCCTGTCTTTGCTACAACCAGCCTGAGCTTATTTTTAACAGAAAAAACATTTTGCTGTTTCCCTCTTGGAGAAAAGTAGTACACAATCAAGTAAAGTTCAGAATAAAAAACTACATGTGCTCTATGACTTACCACAGATGGCTGAGGTTTCTATTAAAAACAATCCCTGACAGTCAGAGACACAGCACCTATGGAGGTCTGAGGCTGCTCTGAAGCCCCAACACAGTGGAAACCTCACCTTTTACCAGCACATCTAGGTCAATCAATGAGTAACTCACCAGCCACGCTCCACACTTTCACATGTGAACAGCAAAGCCAACTGATTTACTTTTAGTTTTCCCGTGTCGTCAATGTGCCAGTGTCTGTCCTCATGTCCACAGTGGTACATTTGACGTAATCAGAATCAAACCTTCATACCACTATGCGAACCACTGACAGTACATGTGTCCTGAGAGTGACCCCGAGCTTTTATTGTGTTTACACAAGCGGGAAATGTGCTGATGGTGACTCCAACTATAATGAGGACAAGAGGCGTCTGGAACAGTGCTTTGTGGGCCACATGTAATATATTTACATGATGGGTAGATACGATCAAACTGGGTAACACATCCATACAGAGGCGCCTGTCGTAGGAAGACTATGTTTTAAATTATTTTAACATTCATAGTTTTAAATTATGTTTGTATTGTACTGGTTATTAGAGAAAACAACAAGGCCATTTGGAGCTGCAGGATGTATCCACATCACTAGTGGACAGCAGGAACAACACTCAAAAAAATCATACTTGTAGTATATTAAAAATCTCCAAAGACTTAAAAATGAAGTATAATCACAGTTTCTTACAAGGACCTGTTTTGAACGTAATGGATAGGTATCTATACCCTTCCATTTGCCTACACCTATCTCTTGTCTGTAAATTTAAATAATGTCCTCATATTAGGCTTTCCTGACTGTTAAACGTTCAAAACGGACTTAAATCTGTAACATGCCCGGTTTTCAGGCCACCTTTCTTATTTGTTGTGGAGGGGTCTAGGACTCGGCAACAGCCTACCTTTGAACTTCCCCTCCTGTGTCCATGCCCTGTCTCTTATGTTGTTTTCCTCTTCTTCCTTTGTGATCTCTCCTTCTTCCCCTCTCGTACTCTGTTGCTCTTCCTTTAGTTGTCCACCCTGTCTCTTGTCCTCCTGATTCCTGGACCCTACTACTTTCTCAGCTACATCATACATATAAGTGAAAAGAAAAACTATCACTACATTTACAAGGACAGAGTAGCCCGGGTTCTTCCATTATTCAGTATGCCTGCTAAGCTGTTTTTGCAGTCAATTTTATACACACACACACATATATATATATATATATATATATATATATATATATATATATATGTGTATATATACACACACACGCACAATGTGTGTGAAAATATAAACACCAGTAAAACACCAAAGCTAATGACTTATAGGGAAAAGTAATGCGTATTATAATGCTGCAATATATACCAACACAGAATTACACAAGACCAAAACAATACTTTCATAAAAAAATATATTTTTAAAATACATTTGCCATGGCTAAATTAGTTAGACAAAAAAGTCCAAAGGAAACTTTGGACTACTTCAAGGCCTCCACTGCCGCTTCGCCGTCGATGGTGTAATTACAGAGCGTCGCAAACAATAACGCATTGTGGAGACCAGTGCTCCCCAACCTTGGTCCTCAAGATCTACTAGATCGAGATCTACTGTCCAGCATATTTTAGATGTTTTCCTGCTTCAACACAGCTGATTGTAATTAATGATCGTTACCAGAATGTCGTCACGGCCTGCACATGTCTCTGAGCGACACAGCCACTTGTGTCATAGTGTGCTAAAGCAGGGAACATCTAAACCATGCAGGACAGCAGATCTCGAGGACGAGGGTTGAGGACCACTGGGGTAGACAATAAACGCCAGGGACGGCGTAGGGACGGCGTAGGGACGGCGTAGGCGCGGCCTACGTATCTAGCTTCTACGCCGAAGCATCAACCAGACGTCCCAGGTTCATGTCAGGTCTCTAGCTGTTTTTAACGTTTTTAATGAATGATTTTATCACTTAGTGCAGCCTGGAGTTTGTATTTTTAACTGACACTTGGTTAGACTAAAACATTTGAACTTTGTTGTAAATTCACAGGCAGGCAACTGCATTTCCACATTTCCAAAGCTAAGAAACTGCTATCCAGTCACTGACGACGCCCAACCAGCGTAACAGACTGACGTCATTTTTTCGAGTATTTTCTACACCCAGTAGTCACAAAAAGAGGAAACTTCTGTCTCAGCTTTTTACTTGGCTGACTTTCTTTCTGAAGCATACATATAAATGCAAACACAATATCAATGGCTAAAGCATTTTTTTTTATAGGTACACGACCTATACTTATTTTCAAACACTTGGATCGAGCGTAGGGCCTTAGACTCCTCAGGGACCTCTGTTCTTACATACTTGTGAAAATCAATGACGGCTTTGTGAATTTTCTGAATTTTCTTGAACCGTGGTGTCAGTTACTGCCTTTACTTTACTGCTTCCTGTAGAGGCATAAAGGTGTACTTAGATTGTCAGACACAGCTTCTGCTATTTTGTTTAGTTTTAGTTTGAAAAGTTATGACTCGCTGTAATATTTATAGTTGTGTTCATCTAATGTTGCGTTTACATAGTTTTAAGACTTGCAAGGTGCATATTTTTTATGCGTTGATACATAAAACATAACAGCTCTCTTTTTTTTACATGTCTGTAGACTCTATCTGTTGCCCTGCCAAGACGTCATAAAGTCTTGTCAGTGCTCTCCGAGCACATAGACAGCCGGAGAGCGAGCAGATGAAGGCTGCTCAGTTTTTACTCACCGATTACAACTCCACATTCTCTCTCAGCAGAACGTCTTCACTCTTGCCAGAATCATAACCTGTAAACTTCCTACGACAAAGACAGAAAGCGCAGGGGTTTAGTACTTTCACCGATGACACTGATAGTGCAGCTGCTTTCACTGATTAGTGCCGCCTTAACCCTCGCCGCTGCAGCTTCTGTTAGTAGCACAGTCAGATGGACCAGTAGTGTTGTTATTACCGGTGCCGACGATGCTGTACGTTGCTGCTTCTCATACTTCCACGACAACCCACATATTAACATGTTAAAATTTAACATATGCATTATTACCACGGCTGCCACAAAGCGACAGCTACGACTGCAGGTCCCGACTGTCAACTGGCTCTGCTACTCCTGGCTCCTACCACAGTTAAAACTACTGCTACCTTTATTTCTGTGGTATTCCTACTCTTTAAACTCTTTCTTTCATTAACCACAATTCATTTAAAGTGGCATGCAAAGATTTGCGCCAAATATCCTGTTACTTTTAACAGTTTGTGAGTAAAAACACAACTGATCTCCAAAACAGTGTAAAATTACAATGACGGAGTATATTTGTTTTTGTTGAGAAAATGTACTTTTATAGTCTTTTAAAGTCTGTCCGCAGTTTCCAGCTTATTTTTAGGTGTAGGGGAGGGAGCGTTAGTGTGGAGGGACCCCACCAAAACCTTCAGCTGTATCGCTTGTGGTGGTCCACTTTAAACTTTTGAAGCAACATCTGATGTTTAATTTTGTGGTGAGGCATCGAGAGATTTCTTTATGTTTGACAAAAACTGACAGCATTGCTTAATTATTGTGTTGTGTAATGTACAAGTGACTGTTAAATCCTCTCGAAGGCATTTAAACAAGGCTTTAATTAGCCTTTATAATATTTTCTTTGAACAGCTGCCTGCATATAAATGGTGGGTTAGTGCTGAGGTTGGCAAAGGGGAGTGAAAGTGAACGTGTCCAACACCGGCAGTCTAATCTAACAACCTTTATTGGGATCTGAGACAGATCCAGTCACAGACAGTGAAGCACAGAATGGATGTTGATGGATGTTGTGTGTGTGCCTGATGATGCATTTGTGCGTGTAGTTTGGTGTGATGTGTGCATATGAATGAAATGTGGTTATGATGGATTTGTGCAAGAGCTGAAATGGTCAGAGCTGATGAGACACATAAAGCAGTGACAGGCAGGCGCCACAAAACACCTGGGTCCTCGAGAAAAGTGCGATGTTCAACTCCACAATCAGAGAGCCAGATTTCAAGATTCTTCAGTTACAACATGAACTGAAAAATCTGCTATTTTTCTGCCTTCTTACAGTCCTTTCCTGCTTTGAGGGCATATATTTTATTTCATTATATTTTTTATTTTGTCTGCCAGCTGCTTATGCTGCGATGCAGATTGCTTGGACAAAGTCTGACAAGTTTGAGTATTTCTAAAGCTTCAGGAGTTGCATCAGCTGGTCTTTTCAACGAACGATCGGCCTCATGAGCTAAACGCAGTCTGGTGATATTTCAGAACACGAACAAGCATAAAATAGTGCAACACAAGCTTAAGACCATTATTTTACCTAAAGTGTAGTTCATCTTTCATTTTGAACTTTTTGCAAATCATATTATAGTTTTCCCACTTTGCTGCTAAGACTTTGATCATATGTTTGCCTTTTGAGGTATAGCGCAAGTACATGAATCAGTGTCAACAAATATTTATTACAAAACAAAACACTAACACCTAATACTAATAGTAATAACTATAATCACAACAAATTAAGAAGTTGCAAACAATAATAAGAATTCAAGTAATGACAACCATTTCAAAGTAGCAGCTGTTTACGTTTTATTTCCTAGCTGTAAAGACAAAATTATATTCTGGATCAAATTTAACAACCCGGTTTGCTGCTTATTCATCTTTTGGTGACTGCAAATTATTCATAGTATTAAAGCACAAATCTGCCGAACGTAGCTTCTGTCTGTAAACACTTGAGGGCAGTATAAACCTGAATAAAAGGCTCCATTTGACATTTGTAAAACAAAATAAACTCAAGTGGTGTCAAAGTGGGGTGCATTTTTCTTTTTAACTTGTTTATTTTCCTCCATACAGCACTGCTGAGTTTTATTTTCTGCTAATCCTTCCAGAGGGCCTTATCTATTAAACGTAGCTGTAGTTGGTGAGCTTCTGTCCCTCGTAGTCTTTGAAAGGTGTCAGTCGTTTATCGCAGCTGAATGGCTGGTGAGAGCACATTGTTCAGGTGAACTTCTAGAAAAGCCGCTGTTTGGTATTTGGTGTACACCAATAAACCTGGATTAGTTTCTGCAACACGGGCCTGGACATGCCTCGCACTTTATTGTGCTGCTCACCCCCTCAAATTCAAACTGATCCTCATCTATTTTGTAGATAACTCATTTAGCTGGTGGAAAAACATTAGTCGTCAAGATTTGAAGTAAAAGGAAAACAAACGTAGAAGAAGAATCTGAGAAAGTGAATAAAGTCTAAACAATCAGAGGCAACGAAGCAGAGAGAATCTGTGTCTTACCTTGACTTCAGTAGATAGTGGGCCTACAGTACATGTTGGTTCACTTCTCATGTGACAGGGTCATGTCAGAGGCCAGTCCAGCCCCCCCACCCCCACCCCCGGTCCAAAATCCCCCTCTTCCCCCTCACAGGGTTTTGCTCCGCCCACTTTGGTTAAGCCCCTCGTCAGCACTCTTGGTTCAGTTCTCCCTTTGTGCCATAAAAACAGCAAAAGCTTTGTTAGGTCAAATATTTTCAGGGCAAACAAACACCCCCGGCTTTCTTATATCCTTTCTTCCTTATTTCCTAACCTGGAGTCTTTTTCCGATTCTTTCTCCTTTCTTTAATTCTATCCTTCTCCATGGGCAACATTTCTTTCCTGGTTTCCTCCCTCACTTGAACTACTCTCCCCTCCTTTTGTCCTTCCTCTTTCCCTTCTCCCTTCTTTTTTTTATACTTCTCCTTTCTTTTCCTGCATCTTGTCAATAAAAAC
The DNA here is from genome assembly GCA_014839995.1 of Xenentodon cancila. NCBI lineage: Eukaryota > Metazoa > Chordata > Actinopteri > Beloniformes > Belonidae > Xenentodon > Xenentodon cancila. The sequence goes on from CM026200.1 coordinate 23,855,984, forward strand.
CTAATTGTGTAATTGTTTTTGTTATTTTTAGAAATGATCTTACCAAGGATAAATTAATTGTATAATTCATAGCAGACGTAATGAAAAACCTTGATGACTCATCCACTCTTCTGTACGTCTTTGGTGCACAGGCCCTCACAGATCACTTTATTAACAAATCTGGATGAGCAATTGTCCTTTTTTTTTTTAAATAAAAGAAACATAAGCTTATTATGAGATAAACCTTTTTTTGAGATGCCAGCACCGCCCTGGTGATGCCAGTTGCGGTGCAGACTTTGACAGGCTTTTTGGGCATCTTGACATATAAAACACAGATGTCCCCAGCTTTGATATCATGAGCTTGTTGTTACAGGGTCTCCATCCGTATTTGATGGATCGATGGCAGGATGTGAGAGAATATGCTATGAATGCCACACTGTCTCAGCTCACTCAGGGGGAAACAAAATGCCTCGAGAAGTTGTTCAAGCATTTTAAAACAGCAGTGGGGAGCAGTGAACCTAAATTAGATTCTCTCATTCTTATTACATTATGGCATTTGAATTTAATTTACTCGTTGTAAATGTAATTTCTTTGGTAACAAAACCTGGTTTCCTGAGAGACGCGGTCCTTGGTACAGTATGTCTCTGCGTTTTTGTCTAATCTGCGCGCACTGCAATCAAATGTGATGAGTTGGACCTCCATAGAGGGGTGTGAACGTTACCTGGGCAGAGAGGAGGTGCAAATTGTGTTAATCCACAGCTGGCTGCGACGCTTAATATCATAAAGTTAGATGTGGCTGCGGGGCCATCACATTGGGGGTACTGGGCGTTCAGCTGAGTGGAAAACCTCTTCCACATGCTGGCTGAGGCGCTGCCCTGAGGCTGCAGCCCAGCACATCGCAGCACATGTGTGTTGAATTGTCAAGGTGTTATCATACCCTGGTGAGGGTCTGTGCTTCTCCACCGCTGTCTCTCCCAGGTTTATTATCAGACTAAATACAATAGAATCCACAAAGCTTTTCCACTGACTCGGCAGCAAGGCGTCTCCTCCAACGGACTGGCACACAAACCTTTTCTTTTCTTTTTCTGACCATCTATGAAAAGTCACGATAAAACAAAATATATAAGACAATATATCTTTTGTAGTCAATATTTTTAAAAAGCAGCTTTTCAGAATGTTCAAAATACGAAGAAGCACAAGTGTATATTAGGAGAATTAATGACGTAAGTAAAATCAATTGGTGTAATATTGTAGTGGCTACATGGCTTTTTCAGATAAATAATATAGTTGCTTAAAAAAGCCAAACTTTACAGCTTTGATTTCTGATTAAACTAAACTTAAACTATTGAAAATACAAAGTGAAATAGAGTGTGAGGTTCTAGGTTGTACCTACATGCTTTCATAAATTTGTTTTTTAAAGTTTCTAATGCTCGTTTAATTTTCATTTGATTATTTTTTTTCTATATGCAATAAATCAAAAATCTTATAATTAGGGTACTTAGTCTACCAGTAGACTAGTAAACCACAAAAATAACTGAATAATTTGCAAAAGTATAATAATGTTTTTTGAAAAATTCTCTTGTTAATTTTTATTAAACATGAATTTATTTATAGTAATTTATAGTAGTAAATTTATTTTAAAAAATTAAATTTTGTGTTAAAAAAGAATGAACTTCTTGAATTGCTTTAAACATTAGTTTGTTTTATTTTATTTTATTAGAGCTAGAGCTCTTAAGTCTCTTTTAGATGATAAATACTTTTGAAACTTTTTTTATCCGTTTTTCAGTGAGTATTTCAATGTGTCAGTGCAAACATCGAGTGCCAAAGCAAAAGGCAAAGCAGTGAACACATCAGAGCCTGTAAATGTCATGTAGTGAATGAGTGATGCATGTCCTGAACATTTGATGTCTGGAGGAGATCTGAACATAACTCAACGTCTGCAGTCACGCCATTTCAGACTTGTATGATTCAATCCATACACACGGCCAGTGGACGAATCGCTCACATCTCCAAGGGGGTGGTGGCGTTGTGTGAACGTTCTGACTTTTTGTGCTCAGTTTTCTTCCTAAATGAGGGTGGTAAATGTTACGGTTTTTCTGTGAAGGACACACTTTTTCTCTGAGTTCTGCTTGACGCTAAGAAAGCTTGAATGGGATTGCTGTCAACTCCTCTGTGGGTCCCTCAACTTTCACTTTGGATTGACTTTCCCTTTCCTCATATATTTTTGTGTTTTGCCATGTATTTAACTTTTACCCTCTTGCTGCAAATGCCAGATTGTCCTCTTTATTTGTAAATAATCCCTCCCCCAAAAACTGTAATCCAAAAAAGGAACCTGATCGCTCAAACACAAAAGCCTGATTCATACACAAGTTGGAGCACAAATCAGTAGTTCCCAACAAAAGGTTAGTTGGACATGACTTAAAAAAGCAAGTAAAATAGTTTGATGGAAACAAAGACTGGAAGCATTGTGATGAGCGGAGACCACTTACTCCAGTTTTATTCACTTTCATGTCTTGACAACAGTACTTGTCATGCGATAGCCTCAACTCAAAACACTTGAGCTGGGTTTTTGTCTATAATGTGATTTTTCTTCAAACTGTTGGCCGGTGTGTCATGAACAAACCACGTTTGTTCATGATACTCATTGTTCCACTTGTCATTGGAGTAATTTTGTTTGTTCACGTAGAGAAAGATCTCAGATCTCAGTAAAATTACATTCCTGATTGCTGTCTGGCTTATTATTTGTAACTGTGGGAAGTCACTGTGGTAGCAGTGTGGATAGTTTGTTTAGTTTCAATCCTTGTGATGTAAATGTATCCAACCTTTTTCTTTTGGTCTGTAAGTGAAAGACTCAACAGATTTATCAGACAAATATCTGACAAAAATAGATCATAAGTTCTACAATATATGTACATATCAAAACAAAAAGCCAAAAGCACAATACCTTTACATTTTCCCTTTAATCCAGCAATGCTACCAATGCAATGACACTTTTGTGCTCTTCTGTCTCCATGAATTAGACAAACACAACTGGAGCTGTCACTTTGGTTTTATTGTTGTAATGTTCCACATGTTGGAACAAACTGTGGGCAGTGCTTGGCTGTGCAGGGAGACCACTTAGCCCGATGAACATGGGTAGTAAAAGTTGTGGTGCCACCTTAACATGAAGGAATCATGTGTACTGCCTCTGCTAAACTGCTATATTGATGAATTAATGATGTGTGAGTGTGATTATATAAACATACTGTAGAGTAAATGGCTCCTCTGAGTGAAATGAAAATCCTCCACAAAAGAGTTTTGGTACAAGTACGAGCTTTTTATGAATACAAGGCTAATTACCAAAGAGGAATGAAAGGCTGACAGTTCATTTTGTTTTTGCAGCGGATCCTGGGATGTAAGAGATTATCGTCATCTCTTGTTGAGGATAATCAATGTTTTTGTTACCTGTAGCTACTCTGGAAGGTTATGTTGGACATATGGCAATAATCTGAGTGAATCTGTGTGTGCACGACGCTCCGTAGATGCTCTCCACGGCTGCAGCAGCCCTATTAATCAGCCTCACTTCCTTAGTGAGACTTTTGGAAACATTATTCTCCGCCTTTTTTAATACTTCTCAAGTGAACTTTGTTGCTGCTTTCTTTTGAAGAGGTTGTGTTTAACCTCCTTTCCTTATGTGTATATATATATATATATATATATATATATATATATATATATATATATATACAGTGAATACAGCTGAATTATTGCGTCACATCTTACTCGATGTATCTTACATTAGCACATACTGATGTTTCTAATAAGGGAGAGATTAAACACCTCTCCTCAATATGTTTACCTTTTAATCAGGGTTGATGCAAGTGTTTAAAAAAGAAGTGTGCGTAAACGCCAGATAACAACAGAAAATGGCGTGAGAGCTTCAAATCAGTTTTGTGGTGTTTGCAGTGTGTGGACAAATGAGGAAACTGGAATCTGTCAGCTTCAGTGACTGTTGGTGTGTGCTGTTGTTGTTTCTTTCAGCCGAACAGCAAGAAAGTGGACACTTGACACTTGAGGATGTAATGCTCCACAATAAAAGAAGAAGGGAAAAAATCATCCCTCTTATGTTTGAGGAGCAAAAGTTGAACTTTAGTCTTCAGTTTTTTCCCTCATGCCTCGCTGTCTGAACTCCTGAACATTTTATTAACACATAAGACCATAGACCGCTATCAAAAATAAATAAACAAATAAATAATAGAGAGCACCTACAACTGCCATCCATCTGAATTATACATATTTTGCAGTAATTCCTTCTGACCATCAAAAAGAAAAATGTTCAGTTTTATGAAGCATCCCCATCTTTATGAATTAAAGCTGGGGATGGTACTCTCCATCTTGGCCTCATCTTCTTCTTTTTTTCCTTCCCTTCCTGCTCATCATCTGAATACATTTAATATGACCTTGAGGCTCATTTGGAAAGCTTCATGCCCAATCAGTCGTTGCTGAAATGTAAATCCACTGTGACATCTCTAATCAGCTCTCTCAGGGACTTTCCAACCATTTCTTTTACAACTTATGCAAATCACAGTACTATAATCAACCCAGTTTGCATCAATTTTACTCATTCCAGCAGCTTTTTTTATTTGAGTGTAGGAAGAGGTCACAGGATGCATGCTTTATAAAACTAAATGATGTAGCACAACAACACTAATTAAACAGAGAAAGGAACCTTGGACTCACCAGTTACTTTATTAGGTACACCTGGTATACCTAATAAAGTGGCCACTGAGTGGTTTTTAACTATATCTTGATGTCTAATTTTGGAGCCATTCCAGTGCTTCCAGAAATCTGTATTCTTGGACTTGTTCCAGGTGATTATCCCTTAAAACTACATGCTGAACATCTCAGTAAAATGTTCTGAAAAAGTGTGTCGTTCCTCTGTGACCCTTCTGGTTAATAAACTACACTCATCTACATGTTATGTTGTGAATTTTATGACTAATTTATAAACTTATATTATTATTATTATTGTAAACATAAAAAAAAAAGGTAACCCAGTATCATGGTTGTAAAAATGAATGGCTCAAAGTCCTGCCGGCGGCGGGGACTGGATAAGAAGGTTTGCTGTATAAGGCCTTTCAATATTTTTATGGATACAGCTTGTAAAATAGAATAAAAATCAGGATATATATATATATATTTCTCATTTCGATTTCTTGCCAAGGATGTTGTGGAATAGAGACAGTCAGGTAGGCTTACTTGGAGCATGTATTTAAAGGGACATATTAAAAAAGACACACTTTTCTGTGCTTTAGAGCACTAGTTTGGTGCCTCAAGTGACAGAACGATTTAACAATCCAGACGTAACGGAGCCATGCCACGCCGTACGGGGCCCTTGATATCTGAGAATATGTTAATCAGTGAACTGCTGGGATTTGTATGTACAGTGGCACCAGACCCAGGACCTCCACCACCCTTAACTCCACCAAACCTTGAATAATGCTACGACTCAGAAGTGGGTACACCCCAACAGAAGATGTTAGGTGAGATGAATCGCTCGCTTCACTGTTTTTGAAGATTGGCATTGTAGATCTCGAGGGTTTATAACAGATGTGTGTTGTGCATCATTAATTTGTTCAGTTTGTGTGGTTTAATTTCAAGTAAGAGCTATTGTTTAAGGGGATGCACGTTCCTACAAACCTTAACGAGACACTTAAAGTTCTTCAAGCACTGAAATAAAAATCCAACCAGGGTCAATGAAACATACTTACAGAAACCTTTTCATCTAAATTTCAATAGAAGTTCAGATTGTGCTTGGTTTGAATTGTAATGGTTGTGGTTATTTGTACCTAATTGCACTATTGTAATTGTTTTAACACTTTGCCTCTCAGTTGCAGTCAGTTGGGATGATCAGGTCCAGCACAACACACATCTGTTATAAACCTACAGTGTTTGAATGCTGTTAATTCTGTTGATATAAAAGCAAAAGTAAAATAAACACTGAGGCCGTTAACATTATGACCATAATCCATCACATGTGAAATAATAACCATAAAGCTACTTTGTGAATACTTTATGCTGAGTTCACTCCAGGAGAACAGGGAAACATATATGCTGAATGTATAGTCTTTATTTGAGACGTCATTGTTATTGATTATGTGATGCCAAATGCATTTGTGCAGACTACTGTTCAACCGCAGATGCACCTGGGGGACAGGGAAAACTCATCTGAATCCATTTTAATATGTCTCAGTGAAAAAAATAATAATTTGAGAGTGGATTATAATGGTGCAGAAATAAGGATGATAATAAAAACAACAACGAATGGGTTGAAGTATGGAATAACGTTGAAATTGGCAGGGATATGAAGTAAATACATTTGCCTTCTTAGTTTGACATGTTTGAGAAAGAAATGTGTTTTTAGCCACTTAAACAATCATTAATAATTAAAGCAATCAACACACTTGTAATATTAGGTTGGAAAATGATGAGACCGTCTTTGTTCTGGGCTTTGAGCTGCTGGAGATGTGCACGAGCGTGTCGACTAACAGGTATGAGACCAACTAAACCACTCTGACAGGACAAACAGTGGGAAGTTTGTTTCACACAAACTGCTTAGATGTGAAGTCACAAATGCATACCCTGCTAAAACAGCCCTTATTTATAACATTGAGGTTTATTTATGATATTATACTGCTTGTTTTTACTCACAGAAGTTACCTGTGCTGTTGTGTCATGGAGCCCAAATTTCAGACCTTTCCAAAAAAAAAAAAAAAAAAAAAAAAAAGAAAAGCAGTTTTGTTATATAAAATTGTAAGTCAAGGTTATTTTCTGCAGCCATTTCTTAAGTAGCTGTTGTCTGAAACATATAACATGTCTTGCTTTCACACCTCTGAATATTCCTTACTTTATTTTTTAAAATGAAAAGCTCAGATCTTTGTGTGTTTTCACAGGTAGAAGACCTCAAAGCCGTGTCATGCTTCTGACTGGCTGCTGTGCTCTGCTAATCTGCCACAGGATGAACCCAGCTGATAGAAAACATACACCTGATTTTTGGCAGCTCCACAAAAAGAAAGCCTATCACCATTTCCAAGAGCCCAATCAATCTGTTGACAACCAGAAAAGTATTTTTAGCTCAAAGAACTGGCCAGAGAGTCAATATTTTTACAGGATTTTTCCATTTAATGAATTACAGCAGATGTGGAATGAGGCAGAGGCGAGAGGCGAGAGGCATGAGAGCCGCTTTTCTGACTGCCTGACTGACTGTGTCAATGCCAACATGACTTTAAAGCTGGAATTAAGAAGGCTAAAGGTTGCATATGAGGATCGTGTATGAACGGACTCCAAATCATTCATCCCCAAAATAACTTGGTTTTACGACAAAAATGTTATAGTTGTTTTGGTCGGATCTGGACTTTTCATTGCATGGTTAAGCAGGAGGAGCTGCAGATTTGTTATGCATTACAGTCTTTATGCTAAACTTTCAGTTTCCTACTCTGATGAAAACTAGACAAATTGTAGGCTTTTCTGAAGACCAGCTGTTTTTAAAAGCATAGGCATGTGCATGCATATGTTCTTGTGTGTACCCATGCATGTGTGTATGTGAACCAGACAAAATAATGTCTCCAAATTTCCCCTCCTGCCATCACTAAAAGTTGTCAATCAAGTCCTTTTATAATTCCAAAAAGATGAGCACTCACATGCTAAAACTACTCCCACTTTGCCCACAGGCTTTGGCACAATCTCTGAAGCCTGCTGGTTTCCTCTTCACCCAAAATATGGAATCAGGATTACAGGCACAAAAAGGCATATTTACCAAATGGAAAGTGGCGCCACATTAACATTACACTTTTTCAGTTTGATTCAACAAAACACTAAATCCACAAATGTGAGGCATATCAGATAGCAAATGGAAACCATGAGTGTTTTGTGTTCTGAGATTGTGCGCTTTGGTACTCTTTGAAAGACAAAGTGAGATGCTGATTCTTTCGTGGGTGTTTAAGTAGAAAATCAAAATGCATCCATTTTTAAGAAGTGACTTAATCCACAGCAGAGACTGCAATCAACGCCAAACAGCTCCCTGCAAGTGTTTCATTGTAGTTTCATCAAATGTTCCTTTTGAATCAAGTTTCTGTATCTGCTTGAAGTGCGCTACAGTTAAAAAAGGCTCCTGTGCCAGTAGTACAATGACGTTCACTTGAGGACTATTGCTCTTATTTTAAATTCCATCTCTTGTTGTTTATGTAAAACATCCAAACAAGCAATACAGACTTGCTCTCGTGTATTGAAATTTGCAGATCCAGCACTAATAGTCGGAAAGAAAATGAGAGAAAAAGAATGGAGGCCGTCTGTCTCATCACTCCCACATGACATAATAGAGGTACATTGCTCTGAGTTTAAACTGTCAATTTACGTAGAACTGCGATGGCATGTTTAGTAACTAACTACGCTGAGATTTTACTTCTGCTATCTTTAATATTAACCAAAAATATCTGATAGGACAACTCAGAAGTAATGAGAACAGCGACCACTTCAGATACTCTCAGATCTCAGGTTGTGAAATACTTTTCGGTAGGCGAAAGAAACTGAGAACAGGGCAGTGATGACAGATTTATATGCTCAGGAGGGATGTTGTAGGCTCCTCTCCTTCAGCGCTGCATCGTACATCTGCAGGATGGTCCATGGATTCCACCTGCCAGCTACAGTAGGACAGCTCCACCTGGACACCTGGTGTCTTCGCTTGCAGCTGAGGACAACCGACCTGCAGAGAGCAAGGCTTTGCACATGGCATCAGGTTTAACAAGCTGTCACAATGCTTCAGGGATTGGAGAAATGATTGAGCGTTTGAATGTGTGAGTGTGCTCGAGCATACTGTACACCCAAGCATATCTACACTTTGTGCGTGTGTGTGTGTGTGAGACACCAAAGAAACACAGAACCTGTTTCCACTTAAAAGCAGAAGCCCCCACAACAAAGGCCCTGGCTGAGGGAGTTGTAACGAGGAGAATATCATTTTTCTTTGGCCTCTGTGATCTGCCACTCTTACGTTTCACTTTCAAAGCTCTGCTGCTGGCAGAGTTCTCGTCTCCACATCTCTAATGGAAAGAGGGAACGCTGCCCTCCACCTCTCCTCAGTCCACTTCTCTTTTGCTTTGCCCCAAAAAGGATAAAATAAAAAGAGAAAATGTCAGTGTTACAGGCTGTGGTCTAGAAAAGGAGCATGGATGTGTTGAAAAGTGATTTATCTGTGACAGCCTGACTCTCAGGACCCCTGGAAAAGTCTTGCAACAGGCTGTTTATCACTTATGGCCAGGTACACTTGACTTTGGTCAGAGCTCAGGCTGCTGAGAGAAACAGAATTATACTGCAAAAGACAACATATTTGAATTTGCAGCTCACATTATTTAGATATGTACTGAAGGTCTTAGTTTTAGGTAACTACGACCTTCAGTGACAACAACAGACACAACATCTTTTTATGCAAAGGGCCATTACTCATTTAATTAGGAAAAAATAGACTAAAATACATGCAATTCATGACTTGTACACCCACCTTTTAGAAGCAATATCTCAGAGAAGTCACGTGTTATATGATTTTCAGGCTCACACTTTGAGAAATTGATACAGTTCATTTAGGTTTTTGGTCATTCACTTGTTCAGAACTCTCTTTAATGCCATTATTCAACCATTATTTTATGTTTCAGTCATTGTGATGGAGTTTGCAGTTGTTCCTGGAGCCATATTTGTCAGGCAGCGGGATCACATTTACATCTAGAATGCTCTGCAATTCAGGAATGTTCATGATCAACTCAAACTGCAAACTTCCCGGGTCCTGTGGCTACAAAACAATCCCATATCATCACCATTTCACCCTAAACAATCACATTTTTTTTCACTCTAGAGTGCATGGAGAAAAACTCATAAAACTATCACTATTAAGAGGGTCCAAGTGCAGCGTCAGCGAAACAGAGACAGGAATGAGGCTGCAGACGCTTTTATTGGGAAAGGAAGGCCAAAGTGCAGAAGAACAAATTCTCAGGGCACAGAAAATAGTCAGAAAACAGGCACAGGATTAAAAATCCAAAAAGAATACCAGTTCCAATACTGGAACTGGAATTGCTAAATTCTTAACATTTCCCATCCCTAGATGTCATACTGAGGTCATCAAACCGAACCCCCCTGCTCTTGGGTGCACCAAGGGTATGTATCCACGACAATTAGAATAAGAATCAGAGACAAAGGACGAGCCTTACAGATCCCACTCTCCGGAGACATATCCAGCTTCCTACTGGCCATTCAGACCAAACTCCTGCTTCATTTAAGGACTGCCTCACGGTTTTTCTTAAGCACTAAGGAATGCCCTGCTTGCCCCGCTGGTTCCTGCCACCTGCCCTCAGAGTCCCACAAGCAACGGGCATTTGGGTGTGTTAACACACAGCGGTCAGTAACTGCACTGGTGTGATACTTAGTCAACATCGAGGTATTCTACAAGTGACGCTGTCCCCTCATGTGTCATGCACATTTTGATTTTGACATGATGCCTGAAGTGCGGCGGGGCTCGGGGGGTATTATTTATTAAGCCAGTATTTATAGGCGGAAGGAAAGCGACTTTGATAGAGCATTTCTTGAGTGTCCTCCAGAAGACATGTCCTCATGTCCTCAACCTCCTGCCTGTTCCCTTTTTCATCTCTTTTTATTTCCCACATAAAAAAAACATGGGGAACCTCTGAAATACATCTGTGCATGCGAGAAGAGAGAAAATCTGATGCCACAGAACGTCCTTGTAAAACTTGTGCTGGACATTTGGGACTTTGTCCACTTGTTAGATGTTCAGAAAATGGATAATGGATGCTTATTCAGAAAGCATTTCTCATTTTATTACAATTCAGAAAAGCACAAGACCACAAGTATACTGTATTTATTCATTTTCTGTCATCTCTGATACCTGTTTCTCACATTACTGTCACATTCTTTTGGACAGAGTTTTTAAACTTGAGTCAGAACTTTGATATCGATTCAAGCCATGTGTTACTGTTATTGTTGTTATTGTTGTAATCCACCTCACAGATGTGAACCACAATAGAAGCCAGACAAAGGTTGGATCCTGCCTGGGTGCCAGTTGTTTTCTGAACCACAGCACAGACTCTGCAGGGTTCCTCCTCGTTCTGGCTTTGAGGCTTCAAGGGGAAGTCCTGGTGCTTTCATGCTGTTTTAACTCCAGATGTAGCCATCATACAAGTTTCACATCTTATTACTCTAGCATGGAGAAAAAAATTATCACCAAGCTGCGGTAGTGCCCCACAAAGAGGAAATGTTTGAAAGTTAAACTGACCTTCTGGTCATTAGAATGATTAATGTATACAATAGTAGGCTTGTGATGTAATGAGTAGCAGCCAGCAGATTGAGTATTTAACTAAGTGGTAATAAACTTAAGAAGACTTTAGTTTTTTTTTTCTTTGCAGGAAAAGAAATGGTTCAGCCCATTTGAGCAGATATTTGCCCAAATGGGAGACTATAATGCATTTGAGATCTGGCCTTAAAAAGCATATCACTAGTGGCCAGTGCTAATACAAGCCGTGAACTCATTCCAGGATGGATTCACATCCGATCACTCAGGAACTTTTGAAGATGGTCTGGGACACTTGTGTCCACATCCTCTTTGTAGCCTAAACATGAATAATAATAAATGAATAATACACAGGTTTGTGAGCCTCAATTACCCATGTGTGTAGTCAAACTTTACAGAAATGTTTTAGTAATCTCAGAAAGCTATTGCAGACAAAAATCCCTTTCTTTCCCCCACTCAACACTGTCCTTGCGTATTTCTGACATTTCAAGGCCTTATTTGCCCTGTTTTAAGAAGGGGTACCGGACTACCCAACTACAGGGAAATCACACTCCTCAGTCTACCTTGTAAGGTCTATGCAGGGGTACTGATCGTCGAACCATGGATTCAAGAGGAACACTGCGGTTTCTGTCCAGGTAATGGAACACTAGAACAGCTCTGCGCCCTCGCTGGACTCCTGTAGCAGGGATGGTAGTTGGCCTAACTGGTCCACATATGCTTTATGAACATAACACTTTACTAAGTGAAATGTGTTTCCTCAGTTGGGTGGCTGAACTCTCCCTTAGAGATAAGGTAAGGAGTTCAGTAATTTCGGAGGAACCTGGAGTAGAATCACTCCTCCTCAGTATCAGGCCCAGTTGATAAGGATGCACCTTGGGCACCTCCCCAGGGAAGTGTTTTGGGCCTGTCCAAGGGAGGAAGTCCTGGGAAGACCCAGGACTTGCTGAAGAGGTGATATATAGGCCTGGCTTTTGATATTCTATATCTATATCTATATCTATATCTATATCTATATCTATATCTATATATATATCTATATCTATATCTATATCTATATCTATATCTATATCTATATCTATATCTATATCTATATCTATATGTATGAATAACTACCTACTGATGCACATGTATCTTACATACATAATGCTTTGAGGTCAACACACGGATCTTTGTTGTGTGTGTGTGTGTATGTGTGTGTGTGTGTGCATTGTGCATTGATGTACAAATTGAGTTGCTCTGTTTACAATGTATAAAGAATATGTACTAGATAACAGCATACATGTCCACATATGTATGTGTATGTATGTATGTAGGTATTATATATGACTACTCAATACTGCCTCCAACACCCCCCCAACGCTCAAACGATCAGACATGTGATTGTAAATAGGAAGCTCCTCCCCCTTTTTCTCTATTTTCTTTTTTTTGCTTATAACGCTTGATTGTCTTGTGTCCACCTTTTACCCCTTAAACAACACATTATAAACTTCTTGACAAATACTACAACACAGACAACAAACTGCACCACCACTGTCTCGTCTCTCTCTTCTGCTCTCTTTCTCTCCACTCTCCACACCCGGTGACTATAGCCCTCCTCCGCAGAATATTTACACCCCTCTCTCCGACTCTCCCTTTACTCTTATCTCATTTGATTTCTCCAGGGATCAATAAAAATATAGTTTGACTGTTATGAGGGGTGGTGAAGGTAGCACACTTGCACACACTCACCCACACACACAAAACACCCTTGGTTACCAGATTAAAATGCATATATACAACTCCGGTTATACCAACATGGTATCAACCATAAATATATGTGCAAACAAGGGGAAAAGGAAAAAAAAAAAAAAAAAAAAAAAAAACAAAGAAAAAAAAAATATCTTTATCTATATCTATATATATATCTATATCTAGATATAGATATAGATATAGACATAGATATAGATATATCTGTTGGTCTTTAGAGATATATATAGATATATATACATCAGTATATATATATATACTGATGGTATATCTATCTATCTATCTATCTATCTATCTATCTATCTATCTATCTATCTATCTATCTATCTATCTATCTATCTATCTATCTATCTATCTATCTATCTATCTATCTATCTATCTATCTATCTATCTATCTATCTATCTATCTATCTATCTATCTATCTATCTATCTATCTATCTATCTATCTATCTATCTATCTATCTATCTATCTATCTATCTATCTATCTATCTATCTATCTATATATATATATATATATATATATATATTTATATATAAAGACTTTTTGAGTGAGACCTCAGACATTAACTGACACTTTCACTTCTGATTTTTATTTTGTCTTACACCTCAGTTTAAGGTTTTTATTGCAAATCTCACAAAAGTGTCAGATGCAGCAGCGCAGCCAAAGACAATCACACATCTTGACTTTTTTTGTTGCTCTGAAATACGGCTTCTGCTTCTCTTATTCGCTGTTTCTCTCTCACCCACAATGTGAGCAGCGCAGACACACAACCGTCTGTACATGTGTGCAGCAGGATGGGAGTGAGGGCGCTCTGACACATGTGGAGCATCAATCTGCCTCCGAAGTCTGCTCCACATGTGTCAGAGATGTATTAGGTTGACTAAATATATGTGTATGTGTAAGAGAAAGATAGAAGACAGGAATTGTGTAAATGTTGATTTGTAGCACGATGTAATTCAAAACAATGCCTAAAATTACTCTAATTTAATTCACAAAGTTAGATAAGCCCTGACTGATATAAATGAGTGCGTGGTTTGACTGTGTGTTTGCAGAGAGACGAATCATTTCAGCTAATCTAATGGAGATTGAACCATCATGCATGAATTATTAGAGAAGAGAATGTCAGTCATTCTTCAAATGCAGTTATTTTCACAGAACATGCAAGGCTGCCTCTTTTTTTAATTTTATTTTTAAATCTATTTTCGTCATAACTGAAGGCACAATACAAACTGCAGACTGCAAAATCTGACCTGGACAATAATGTGCTGAATAAGATGTGCAGCTAAAAAAAATCACCCTGACGTCACCATAACATGATATCTCACCCCTCGAGTGTAAGATAGGAGGCAGGAGTTATAATCACTTACGGAGTCGAGCAGCTGAGACGGTGGTTCATAAATGTGCAGAGTTCTTCACTCTAAACGCCGTCACAAATGTGTAAGGTTACAGTCTGACTTATACATTTTTCTAAATGAAATAATATTCAAATGTTATAAAACTCAATCTAATTTCATCTGCATCACCTAGTGCACTGTACATACGTTTTTGAAGGTCGTTTCAAGGTAATCAAGGTCTGTGTAGTAGATTTTATTGCATTGCCACAGTAGAGAGACTGTGGAGAGACCATAGTATACACACAGTATACACACAGTATACACACAGTATACACACAGTATACACACAGTATACACACTGTATACACACAGTATACACACATTATACACACATTATACACACAGTATACACACAGTATACACACAGTATACACACATTATACACACATTATACACACAGTATACACACAGTATACACACATTATACACACATTATACACACAGTATACACACAGTATACACACAGTATACACACAGTATACACACTGTATACACACTGTATACACACTGTATACACACAGTATACCGACATTATACACACAGTATACACACAGTATACACACTGTATACACACTGTATACACACAGTATACACACAGTATACACAGTATACACACAGTATACACAGATGATACACACAGTATACACAGATGATACACACTTTACCTGCCGTTGCTGGCACAGCATCTCCACCTGCACATGTGGACTATATAAAGAATACTGTATGTGCATATTTGTTTACAATCACAAGGGTTGTAAATAAAGGAGTTAGATTGACAATGTTTTAATTGTGATAAGGAGAACAATTACTGATAGTGTCACAACATCCATGGGACATACTAAGAGTACTGTCTTTTGACATCAATTATCTCTGTGGGGTCACAAATTAACAAGTCAGCATATAACACAAACCAGGTGGGAGGGTCAACTCCAGCTCATTTACTCTGCTAAGGAAGGATAACCGCAGTGCACGGGGTAGATTGAAGTTGGCACCTCGCACTCGGAGGGAGCTCCAAGGGGACGAGGCCCAGCTCCGGGCGGTCTGCTGCTGTCGACGTGAGGAGTTGTGGGGGAAAGGAGACATGGCAGTCCACTTCCTCTTGACTCAGCAGTGGAAGGCAAATTCAAGAGTGGGCTTTTTCACCATTCATCATGCTCCTCTCATCTTTTAACCTTTTGTGTCCCTTATCTCGCCATCTTTATAACCCCCCACCTCCTGTCTTCCGACTCCTCTTTCCTCGTAGTCTTGAAAGAGACAGGAAGAGACGAATTTTGGAACTATGTGACTGGAATTTGGAAGCTATCCTGACATGACTTCAGTCCTCCTGGAAATGTAGAGCCCATACATTTGAATTAAAGCATTTTAAGAGGCTTGGCTCTTGCTGAAAATTTGAACAGTTACATTGAACAAGTGTGAGAAGTGAAGAGAAAATGTCTGAGCCATCAAAAGCTCTTCTTTTTCATAATTGGCTCATCACAATTAACCAAGTTACTGTGATTTTTTTTTACTTTTATCATTGTAAAATTTTCCATTCATGTTTATAAATAAATAAAAATCTGGAATAAACTAATGATGTTTTCCACAATTTAATGTTTCACTGTTCACTCATTAATAAATAAAGTATTTTTGTTATAACTTCTCCCAGTGTAGTTTATGATTTATATCACCTATGAGCCAGTTGATGGCTCCAGTTTTCCCTTCAGGTGCCAATAATTCTAACAATTGTGTTTCAGTAACCTTTTATAGATACTAACATTATGAATTTAGTTGAAAAGCCAAACGTCACAGATCGGATATGGGTACATCTCGTTAAAGTTGCAGTTCAAAGAAATGAGAGGGATTCATTTGGACTTTTTCAACACAAAAAGTGAAGACATAGAAACCACTCATCAAAAATAGATCAATATCTATAGAGATAAACCCTTGTGGTTTGTGTGTATTATAACATAAATATTATATTACATACAGTTTAATAGAATTAGGTCATTACATCTTTATTTGCGTTCAGAAAGACCAGTAATGATTTACATGAAATACTGTCAAGTAATAAATCATCCGTTTTTCATTCATCATTTCAAATACTGCAATGAGGAGTTAAATGCTGCCTTTAAATAAGTTATTCCAAACACTCTTTCACAGAATCAGGAGAAACTCTACAAAGAAACAAAATGGTCAGTTATACTATTAAGACAAGACAGATATACTTACAGAGTGCCAAAAAAAAAAAAAAAAAAAAAAATCAAGTATCAGCAGGTACAGTTCATAAGTTGCTATCTCAACATCCCTTCAGTGGGGCGCACTCTGACCTCCTCCGCAGTCGGAGGCCCAGGTCAACTTCCTCTGCAGAGAGTAAGTTCCTCCATGTGTGTGCGTGCAGCCAAGCGTTAGTTGCTCCACACCTGACAGCTCGACTTACAGACACATGCATCAACTGGCATCTGGAAATCAAACCACTCTCACACCTCCAAAAAAAAAAAAAAAAAAAAATAGACTGGAGTGGAAATTAAGTCTCATGAACAAACCTGCCATAGTTAATGATTTGTAGTTCAAATAGTCTTATACTTACTCTGCGCACTGCTGCAGGTGACTTCTATGATCAGGTCAGAAACCTCTTTGACACGTAAAAAATATTTAAAACACATATGGGAAGACTTTAAAATATTTTGTCCATATTCATTCTTTTTGTAGAAAGTGACAGAAAACCGAGCTGCCGGAGTTCAGCTGAAGGATAAGAGGTTTGACTCTGGATTTCTGTGTAAATGTAATTGAGCTGGTGGTGAACTTCCCTTCAGCCAGTGAGGAAGTTACTCTATGGATCCAGCATTTTTGTACTTTTATGAAATAATGCATTACTCTTTTTGATTTGGAAAAAAAATAAGAATATATGGTAACACCAGCTTTTTAATCTTGATAAAGGACATGCCCTGTTGTCCTTTGTCCCCCTGTTCTTTGTTATTACATTTAGGATGTGGGAGAATTACAAGGCGGTAAAGAGTACAAGGTCTCTCTTTCTTTTGTACTTACTCTCAGCTCAGTGATCCAAAGCTGTAACAAACTTACCTAACCTGCGTCTTCTCTTGTTCTTCCCGAAAATGAGTAGAGGAGCTGTATAGCTTTCGGCAGGTCTGGTTTCAATTTCTGGAAAATAAAGAGGCTGTGAGAAGGGAGAGAGGGAAGAAAAGGAAAAAAAACCCGCCTTGTAAATCCATTATTGTTCAGGATATATCAGAAATCCAGCTTTAATAGGACTGTTTGTGTAGGATCCAATCTCAATCCCCCACTGCATAATCCTATTCGCCAACTGAGATTTAGCTGCACAAATAAACACAGTAATGGATCCCTTCACATTTAGCAAAGAGAAGGGGCAGAAAATGAGGCACCCTTGGCCCAATCTGTTCCAGATGGCACCAATAGATCACATTATTTACATGCTGCGTGCTGGTTACTACAGCAACCCTGCTCTATTTCAAAATCGCTGTTTCAGTGACCCTAATCCATTTTTCTTTTCTTGGCGTTCCTGAGCCTTGATTAGCGCCGAATCCAAATCCAACGATTGTACTCTTTCATAGATGAGCACATTCCTGATGCGCAGATGTGGTGTCAATCGAACATGCCTTCTTGAGAGGACCAACCTCGCATATCCCACCTCCCCCCATATGGAGTTCCTTATGATATTTCATCTTCAAGCTGGGAATGCATCATGCCCTGATCAGCCAGCATCATTTCCATTAGCAGAGCTCGTTCCTCTTCATTCACCCGTGAACTGTGGTAAAATCTTTGGCTTTCATTAACCCACAGCTCTGGTCGTGCAGTTATAGATAGTTAGCCTCTTTCGTCCTTTATTCGACCTTTATTTGTTTCTTACCATCTTTTCTGCTCAAACATGAACATCTGGGTGGATGGGAACGTTGACTACAAGCTCTCTGCTGCTGGGAGAATACATCATTTTGAAAGTTTACGTCTGCACTGACTGCCTCCACAATCAAACACTTTATTTCAGGAGATCAGGGACATACTGCCAACCGGTGGAGACATGGTTATCATCATTTTTTGACAGAAAGAACGATTCCTATCATGTTTTCAGCTGTCTCTTGCTTCTTTTTCTATGCTTGCTTTCTATGCTCATGGGAATTATCCAAAGTTTAGTGAAACTTCTTTTTCTCACTTTGGTCAACTTTTAACCCCGATCTTTTTTAGTGTTGGCCCTCTGACCGTGCTTGACACCTGGGTGTGTGTATATAAACCTTTCCCTGAACCTACCTGTCTCTTGCCTGCATCTAACTGACTGTGGTGAGGTCTGATGTGGGACTGTGGAAGTTACATCGCTGATGCTTTTGGAAACTGATCTCCACAGCTACTATTTTAGTGCTCTGTTTTCTTTTATAAAGTATTATTTTAAGTGAGTGTCATTTTGAATGCACCCCACTCAACCTAAGACCTTTGGCTGAAGTTTGGGTTGTTGAGCAACACAATGAATATTAGATTATAAACTAAATATCCAAGAGGGGATTATATATCTTCACTGATGGCAATAAAATATTCCATCAAATCAAAGTTTTGAGATAAACCTCATAAAATTTTGACTGCTTCCCTAAGTAGTAGACAAAAAGTGAATTGGCATCTAAACAGGGTGAAACATTTATAACCTGAAGAGCCACAATTTCCCAGCAGGATTTGGTGAAGAGAAAATTCAAGTAAAATGGTGATTTGACTGGCATGACTCCAAAATCTCACTACAGCTTTTTTGTTGTTTTTAAATCCCAAATCAAAAAAACAGAAAAGCCATTATTGGTTTTAATTTTTCAGGTATAAACCAATAATTTTTAATTAAAACCATGATAATTTCAGAAGCCTAAGCAAGTAGTTTTGGTTAATACTAATTAAGCAGTGACAGAAAGTGAAAGTTAATGGATGTTTTGGGAATGGAAATATTGCATATATTATTCCCATACTGATCCTGAACTTAAAGTCCTCTGACTTAAATTTCTCCAACCTCTTCATAAGGATCTTGTTTTAGTTCACGGAGAGAGAAAACTCTCCAGAATGAGTTTTGGAACATTTGCTGCCGGCCTTAGACGTTGCTGTGGTTGGTTAGTCAGCCAAAGAACACCTTGTGAGCTGCACATGTGGCTTTACAGCAAATGTACAACAGCTGCACTTAATTAGCAGCGTTTCGATCAAAGCTCAGAAACTAAACTTTTCGCTGCCTCCAAGAAGCAAACGCCAGCTGGTTCTTTGGAATCATGATGACATCGGAGGGAAGAGTGAGCATCATCATTCAAAGAGAGCATTCAAAACAGATTTACCGTAGAGTACAAAAGCTAAAACTGCTTTTCTGTTGGTTTTCAGTTTATTTCTTTGGTTGAGTCGCACTGGTTCAGCTGAATATGGGAAGAGGCAGCTAGAGATGAATTATAACCCCCTTTATTATTGTTCAACATTTGATAAACTGTTTAGCTCTATTATCTAGAGCAGCCGTTTACCACTAGGACTATTGCGTAAGGTGAAGGCCAGTCTTTCTTCAAAAGATTATTGTGGTTCCCAATATATACCAACTAATCAAATGCTGCACTGTCACAAACAGACAGTAAAGAAATGGGTACAAGCACATTACACCAGTGCTGGCCACTCCCCACTCACTCGCTGTCCAGTTAAAGGTTTTATTATCTGTTTTTAGGAGTCTTAATGTTCCGGCACCACCTTACAGGTCCAAGCTTTTACAGATTCACTCTCAGATAGAGCACTGAGATCGTATCCAGGTGCTCTTAGCTGTTCATAGATCTAGAAAAGTCTTGAAGAACAGATGATGAAGCCTTTTTTCACTTCTTGCCCCGATCATGTGGCTCAGCCTTCCTTTTAAACAAAAAGTCTGCCCAGACAGTTTAAATATTTTAAATGTTTGTTAAAAATCTCTTCTTTCTGGATTTTGCTCCGGTGTGAGCATAATACATTGACTTTTACAGTTTTTTTTTAAATAATGCTCTTGTTTGTTGTTAATTATTATTATCATTGGGTTTTTGATGATTGAGGGTTTAATGGATTTTCTTTGTGTTTTTGTTTTAACCTGTGCAGCATAGTTAAGTATTGACTTGATCCCTCGGTTATTATTATGAACAAATCAGCCTCAAGAACCTGTGAATACGCAAAGTTGGAGGCTGGTGGGAAGGAAGGGGATAAAGCATTATTTGATTTAATTTGATTTTTATTTTTTTGCTGGTCAGTGGTATAAGAAATAAAAAGTAATACAAGTTATATTTTGATCTCAAATAAAAGTGGAAAATGTAGATGTTATGCAGCATTTGCACTGGATCCAGCAGCAAGTCAACACATGCACACACACAAAACCCAAAACCGGCGCCTTTTCTGCTCTGCAATTTACCACAAAATCATGAGCAGATATAATAAAATCAATGGAGCAAAATCTAACTATAATTCTTTTAGCTTTCACACAGACTTCTCTGGTCTTAGAGCAGACACATCTTATTTGCTAATGAAAGATTTACAGCAGAATATATTTGCAGTTTTCAGATACACACATTTACAGTCGAATGCTTGAGCAAATGTGCATCTCTGGTTGAACCTTTGACAAAGAGCACACTCATGAGCCAGCGCTAAACTCCCTCCTCAGCCCGTCTGTCCTGACGTGACTGTTCATGCATCGCTCCGCTGACTCACACCTGGAAAAATCCACTCCGACTGTGTGTGTTCGATTGCTGGCTCCATTTTTGCTGTCACATGTCTCTCACTCCTCATCTTCTTGTCTTTGTGGCAATAAAAGCTCATAAAATATTACAGAGAAGTGGCTGTCCACTTTTCCCCTCAGAAAAACTTAATTAAAATGAAACTATGAGCAACATTGCTTATATTTTTGCTCCCAAGCAGAAATAAATCATTGTCTTTAATGACAGACACGTGCATGATTTAGGCAAATATACGATGTGACAGTGAACTGTTTAAAACATGTGAGCTGCAGAAGAAAAGGAAGACTCTGGAAATACACTCATGATTCACGTGAAGGGGTTGGAGACCGCAGGTTATGGACAGTAAGTCTGTACGGTACGACTCTGCTGTTTCTGAATGCAGCACAATGAACCTCGCAAATGAAGGCTGAAGCTAAAGAAAGCCAGCAGAGAAGCCAAATATCCCAACAAAAATGTGGTTTTCTAAAGCATTTACATGGGCCAGATTGCAATATTTATGAAAGTGGTCTTTAAAATTCAGGAAGAAAATTCATTTATAAAATCAATTGTTGGTTTTATATTTGGAAGAAATTTTGGTTAAATACATACATTCATTCAGAATCATCAAAGAGGAAATTTAAAGGTGTTTCCATAACATTTCCAGAGTGTACTGTGAACTCTGCCTGTTGTCCGGTGATTGCTAAAATAGACTGGAAACTCTCACTGATCCTGAACAGAAGGTAGCAGGTACACAAAAACTAATGCATGGATATATTAATTGGAACAAATAATATAAATCTGTAAATCAACTCAAATAAATAACATTTGCCTGTGAAGACTTCAGTGAAAGTGGATGATGTGCAAGATCTATGCTGACACAACAAATATGCATTGATTGGTGTCTCGACAGTCCACATGAGACGAAGCTGAATCCGCTGTGACTGGAGGAGACGCTCACAGAGAAAATATCCTTCATGCATTAAAATGTTGATTGCCCACTTAACAATTTAAAGGCTGTGTTTAACTTAATTGTCTGATCATTGGGCTTCTGAAACTACGTCAAAAACAGTAGCGTTTATGTCTTTATGCAGCTATTGTCACTTTGACACCATTTGCAGTTCAAATGCATTCTGTAGTTGATGTACAGGATTCATTTAGGTGAGGAAACAGATTATGATACTCTCCTGAAGTCTTAGTTCAAGTCAAAGGTCTGGCTGCAGTGTCAGAGATAAGAAAGCACAAATGCGTGGAGATCGCTCCTGAAAGATACAACATTTTACAGATGATGAGCCCGTGGTGTCTCCCCATCTCTTCTTAATCATCTATCTGATCATAAATATGTCTTCTGGGAACCACTGTTGTGTCTTTTCATCACAGCGAGGCATACTCGAGTGTTTTCATGTCATCACATGCAGTTTCCAGATGGGACCATGAAGGATATGTCTAAATGTTGGATGCAAAATTAATTTCATTCAAGCTCTTTCTTTCAAAGTGTTACATTTCAAAAGAAGAGTCAAACCAAACTGGGGTATAAGTCAAGACAGTTATTTAATGAGAACACTGATAATACTTTGGTGGGTAAAGAAACATTCTGTTCAATAATAATAAACGCTATTAAAACAATTAGTGCAAACTGACTCCATCATTCCTGTAGTTTTGACTCACTTCAGTTTCCACTGTCACATCGCTTCCAGATTGTTTGGGTTTCTTCATTTCTTTTTCTCATAAAAAACTGAAAAATATGACAATAATGTCAATGAATAAGAAATAAGGGTTTTAAAATTAAAATAGGCCAATTTTCTCCTGCATTGAAAAAGCAGTGTTTTACAGTCTGATTTATGTTCCAATAATATTGGTTATTTTCTGTTCATATTTAATTAATTTTAAATTTAATTAAATTTAATTTTAATATTTAATTGTATAAACTCTAAATACATAAGAGCATTACAGAAAAAGAAGTTAAGGTTGGATATAACAGCCTGCTGGAAATTTTAAACAATTTCTATTTAATTAAAAACAATTGCTTTAATTCTAAGATTTAAGATGAAGATATTAACTTCAACTCTCTGATGGTTACACAACTTCTTCCTAAGAGTCTTTGTTATTAAGTCAATATTTATTTCCGTAGCACATTTAAAATAAATTCAGTTACGATGGTTGGTGCTTCTACTGCACAGATTGATCCAAAACCACCGGGCCAACCCCTCAGTACGGACCGCAGCCGCAGAGCACACCCATGACACGCATGACACACAGACACACGTAACATGATGCAGACACACAGGTACACAGACGTGCAGGAAATGTGCACACAGCAACATACACAGAGGACATGAGCTCCCTGATCACTGACTCACACATGCATAAGCAAGTCGTACAAAATCTGTCAAAGATCCCGTTCTCAAAGGATTCTCTACAGGGCGTATAAATCTAGCTTCTTTTTGAGTTTTTGGGATTTATGCCTTATTTAAAAATTATTTATCATTTAGCAGTGCACGTGTACTTTAAATTTTCTCCTCAAAGCTCCATGTTGAGCAGAATTATTTTTTTTAAACATTTTTTAAGCAGGCGATTGTGAAGATATTTGGAGCACGGTGGGGCTACCGACCGCTGCGATGTCAGTGACGTCATTATAGTTTGTTTGGCTGCCTTTTTTTTTTTACAGCAGCATTTTATTGCACATACCTTATTTGAACCCTTAAAAACTTTAAATATACGCAAAGCATCCAAACTTTTTTTGAAAGAATTGCAACTAATTTCAGGAGCAAATCTTTTAACCCCATTGAAGCATTTGCTTGAAGCCCAATCGAGGCAAAACAAGGAAGAACACAGGAATTTAGTGAAGTATTATGTTGGCATAACAAACCAAATATACGGCCAAATCCAGAGAAGAAATCAGATTTTTACTGATTTACACAGTCAAAAGAGTAAAATGAGTCTTTATTGTATCCTGCAGCGCTGCATTCAGTAGTTTCACAAAATCAAAGAGGACATAAATGCCAGATAAAAACAGTAACGTAAAAGAAGAGAAACAGAAAACCAACACAAAACAGGAGCATCATATAAAAACAATCTCATCCCATAGACAGAACAAAGATAAAATAAGGAAAAAACAAACCAACTGCTGACTGCACACTGCTCTACTGCACGAATGCTTGTGGTTGTTCAACTGATGAAATGTGGTTGGTTCTTCACTTTATCATTCAAACTCATCCTAGAAATTCTTTATGGTCTGGTTTCTAAAACTTTACAGTCTCAGTCGTGCTACAAAAGTACAGTCTCTGCATCCGTTTATAGTACAGCTGGTCAAAGTGTACTTTACACCAGAGAAGGTTATGAATATGGGCCACAAAGTATTTATATCAGTCACCTGACAGACAGCTTGATCCTTAATGAGCGCTGTCTCATCTGTAAATACACATTTGTGGCTCATTTCCTGAATCATACAAAACATATTTTCACGCATCATCGTGACTCTGTTTGCGCTGTGGCCTTCACAGAAACACTCTTGGACAGATTTGGTTTTCCTGAACCTAGTTTAACGTGAATGTCTCTGTCATCCCACAGGAATTCCTCAGAACCCTCAGAGGTACCACATTACATATCATACACGCTCATCACACGCACTCCCACTCATTAGATGAACACAAACACACCCCAGCAGGCAGGTCCACACTCTTTTATCGCGTTGCTGCTGTTTTTCGCAGCGAGCTTGTGGGCGGTCGGGCTTAACGTTGTTGAAAACGAGGGGGTTCTGTTGGGGAGACGGCAGGCGGTTCCAGCTGTTTGTAGAGCTGCCCACCGTCACACGTGCACATGCTCATCACAGCTGTCAACATGTCAGATTATGACTTGCTGACAGTTGTGAAGACGATGGCCAGGAACAGAAAATGCACATCTATTACACATGTGAGCATTTCCATGTTACACATGTATGCATTAAAACACAGCATGTAACTCTGTGACGGCCTTTTCCTCACATGCACAGACAGACAAAGTTAGATAGTTTGTGGGTGAATAGAAAAAGGTTTACAGCTTCATTGCAATTTCTGGTAGTTTTTGCAACTCATGAGGGAGATGCTTAGAAGATGTTAACAAGACTACTAATCATGAAGTAATTCTAGTGACAGCCATGTTGCCTTCAACTGCATCGAATCGTGATTTAAACGTGCATCATTCTCTTCACCGAATTTCTGTGTTTTGATACGTAAATATTTGTTACAGCCATTCTTTTCCTGTTATCCTGAACACTTCCACTACTACCTACCTGTTTCTTGATATTTTTCAGCAAGTTACATTTCCTCAGAGTCCAAACATATTAAATATTAAGTATGTGAGTTAAAAATGATCTTGTCGGGTTTAAATGACCTAAACGTTTATTAAACACACAATAAATAAGAAAGACAAAGTCAGTAATTTTTCATTCATCAGCACGGAGGACGGACAGAGAACTCAGCCACATTTCTGGTCTGGTCTCGGTCCGCACCCCCCCTCTGCTGTGGTGCTTAAGGCTTTTATAGAAAATGAGGAGGTCACAAATCACATGAAGATAAGCAACTTGTACAAGATATATTCTGAGGTGTACAATCATCTTATAAGACGAGCAGTATACAGTGCATAAAATAACAATGAGATAAAACAAAGAGTGTGTTAAAGTTTAACCCTATCAGATCTCCTCCACTTGGTTTTCTCTTTATGAAGCCAAAATTGGTGTCACCCCCTGATCTAACGCTGTCGTACTATTTAGCAGGGTTTGTAATGACTCTTCATCTACAGTCAATGAAATTCAAATACTTCCTGCGCAGATGTTTCTCATTACAAGTGCCTAATGGTAGAGATTTGGACACAGAAATTTCTCTTTTTAGCTCACTGTTTAGTCAACAAATGAAAATGATTTGATTACATTAGAAAAACAAGCACAGTTTGGCACAAAATCCAACGTTCACAATCCTGCCTGTACTTCACAAAGCACCTCTCTGTGTCAAGCACAATCATAATGCTCCTCTGCTTGAGAGGCCTTATGCACCTATCATGTGCACATATGTGAATGAGTAGCACCAACATTCAGGTAACATCGGTGTCTGGAAGTATAAAACAACAACACTTTTTGCTGGCAGCTGAGCTGAAAGTACGTCTTTTAGTATGTCACAGCCTGTTTGGATTTTTGTCCATTTTAGAGTACTTTAGAGTAACGTTTCTTTCAAGAAGACGTTTCACCTTCCATCAAGGAGACGTTGTCGGCTCAAACTGACTAGATGGAAGGTGAAATGTTTTAAAGAGAGAGAAGTATGTCCAGTTGCCTTGGTTTAAGCTGTTGTGGTGGGATTGTGGTTTCTGCTCAGCTGTAAGAGGAGAGATTCTATTTGTTTTGACTAATTTAACATCTCAGAAAGTGGTATTTAAAACATGTCACTTATGTTGCTAAGTGTCCTGAATGACAGGAGACTGTGATAGTGACATCACAGGGGTCGACATTCTAGAACAGTGTTCTTGTATCCAGACTTCTGTCACATCAAAGAAAACAATTCCATTTCTGCTCAGACTCTGAACAGAAAACAGCATTTTTATCATCACTTAATCAATTCAACATTTAACATTTCAACATGCAAACAGCAAAACTTCTTAAAAATTGGTTCTCGCGTGAAAAGGTATGATTCCCCGGTTTACTTTGTTTTCTTGAGTTGTTGTGTTTTAAATGTGATTCTTGTGAACTGAACTGTTCAACCATGTTCAAACTTTCACATCTATGTTTTGCAAATGTTTTTTTAAAGTTGTTTTTATTTCCGCTGTCATGATACATTCATTTTTTTATCAAATTAATATTATTATTTTTGTTTTAAACAGAAAATAACAGACAAACAAGATCAGAAGACCGACTTTCAGAAAAGGTAATCAAACTAAATATATTGAATCTGTTTTATTTTTAACAGCTTTTCTAAAAATATAAAGGGTGAAGCAAATGTCACACTCAATTCTGCCATTTTTAAAATGGTTTTAACCTTTTAAGCAGGAAGAAATAAGATTGTTCCACATTTGTTGAGAAAACACAGTTGTTGAGGATCAAGTTCATGTATATATTGTTTAAAAATATAGATTATTGTTTTCACAGTCATTAACCATGTAAATATGTTTGTTTTTCATGTGTTCAAGGTTTAGTTTAAATATGTTTAATTTTTAGGATTGTACAGATTTATTGTGGATCCATAATCCTTTTAGGTTTCAGAAATAACAGCTTTTATTTCCTCGCCAGAGTCCCAGGTTCCCCTCATGTAACCACAGCTCCAGTCCCAGTAAAACCAGTGAGAAACTCTGGAGAGAAAAGAGAAAAGAAGACATTGATACAACACTTTTTTGACTACATTAAGGTATGTTTGATTTGATGTCGTTTTTAAGCACATTTTTAACCAATCAAACTTTTCCTACAACTTGTTTAACACATTTATTATCAACTTTGAAGCAGAAGGAACATAACTTACACGTATAAGTTCATATGCCATACACATGAACACAAACGCACACAGAGAAGCATGTCAGTAATTTATACAAATGCATTTATTTAACCATATTTTCTTCTTCAAACTGTGCAGAAGCTGACATCTGAGGAGAGTCCTTCTGCTCCTCAGGAAAGGTGAGATCCTAGAGATTAACAGTAACTGATGTTTACCTCCAGCTAAGCTTTCAGGACTGTAAACTTACATTTCTTTTTTTTTTTAAAGCGACACCACTCCAAGAACCCCAAAAACAAAGAACGTGACCAGGAGCACATCAAGATGGGGTTCTTTCAACTGGTTCAAGGTACATTTAAAACACAATGAAGCAGATATTTACTAGTTTAGTATAAAATGAAACTTGTTTAAAAACTCAGAAACATTATTATGTCTTTGCTCGATTAACCAGGAGAGTTTCTTCCTCCAACAGACAAAACATCCAAACCAGGAGAACTCAACCAACACTCCAGAAAGGTAATGATTTTCATTTAACATTTACACTGTTTGTAAAAGTCAATGATTAAGAACCAAATGTTGTGAAAATTGTCTTCATGACGTTTTTGTGGAATCAGCTGCAGCTGCTTTGGTTTAGTGTTGAACATGGTGTACTTTTATCTCTGGTAATATAGTTTTATTCTGCCTCTCTAATGACCTGTTTCTTCTTCTGCTAGACGATCCACCCATGAAGATGCTGCAGATCAGATCCTTAAAAAACTCTCCATCTTATCCTCTGAGCAGCACAAGACTAAAGATCTAGGAGATGTTTTGGAGTCTGTTCAAAGCATTGAAGAATATTTTAACTTGGAAGATGACCTTTTTTTTTATAGAACTGAAAAACAACATAAACAGGTAGTAAAAGGCAAAGTTCATATAACTTTTAGTAGTAATACTTTTTAAAGACAGTTAAATAAAGCTTGTCTTTTACAGCAACTTTTTATACTACATTATTTTGTTAAAGTGTCAGCTTCTTCACTTGTTTACTGTGGTGGTTTTTCTCTTCCCTGCCAGTAACATTAGATTAACTCAAGAAAAGAGGATCTTCACCAACTCTGGGTGAGTTAATCTACAAATGTTCAACAGCTGTAACCAGATTTAAACCTATTAATGAACTGTTTTTAAACTGTGAGCTCATGTTAATGAAGTGATATTTTTGGACCTGTGTTGACATGCCAGCTTCCCAAACATTGGAAACTCCTGCTACATGAACGCCACCCTGCAGAGCCTCCTCTCTCTGGAAGACTTCACCAGCAGCATCAGCAGCATGGAGCAGATCTGGAGTTCAGTCCCTGCAGCTCAAGTCCTGAAGTAAAGACGCCACATAACCCTAAAGAATCTCAAACAATATACAAAACAACAAGTCTAACAGATATGTTTTTTTTTTGTCTGCAGAAACCTGATGGACATCAAATACGTTCACACCTCAACAGACTCCAACATAAAGAGCTACCTCCTACAGTCTTTGAAGGATTCAGTTAGTGAAGAAGATCCCAGGTTCAGTGACAATTCAGAGAACGTGAGTCAGACTGTCAGCAGGATGAAGCCATAAGATAAAAAAATCCATCCATGAGAGTTAAACTGTTGTGTTTCTGTGTGTACAGGACGCCCATGAGTTCCTGACCACACTCCTGGGACAGATTCAAAATCTATCTCCTCGCCTTCAAGCGAACGCAGATGTTTTAAGCAAAAGCTACACCTGCCCAGTGGAAGACCACCTGGTGTTTAACATTGAGAACACCAGGACATGCAAAAGGTAAGATGATGCACTCGACCCCTGCACAGCATAATTTTATAACCCCCCATCATCTGCTAGATCTTCATCAGGTCCTACAGAATATGAATCTCTATGTAGCCTTCCGGGACACAGTTTAGTACCATGCGTACATGTAGTCTGTAGTCCGTCCATCCATCCATCCATCCATCCATCCATCCATCCATCCATCCATCCATCCATCCATCCATCCATCCATCCATCCATCCATCCATCCATCCATCCATCCATCCATCCATCCATCCATCATGACTGTCAGTTACACCGATCAAGACCCCTTAATACTGAAAAGTTGTTTTTTTTGTGCAGATGTGGACTCCAGTCAGTAAGGGAGGAGAAATTCACAAACCTGTCTCTGGACTTGATTCCTGGACGGTCCATTGAGGAGATGTTGGAAAATTATCTAAAAGTAAGATCCACCAGGCCTCATTCATTCATACTGTCATGTTCATTCACCATGTCTGCTTGTGTGTGTGTGTGTGTGTGTGTGCGTGTGTGTGTGTGTGTGTGTGTGTGTGTGTGTGTGTGTGTGTGTGTGTGTGTGTGTGTTTGTGGAGATGTTTGTCTGACACACACTCTTGTCCCTGTGATGTTTCTGCAGGAAGAAAAAGTTGAATATACCTGTGAATGTAGTGGAAAGGTGTCGGCCATCACTGCAGCTTTTGCAACCTTGCCAAGGTGAGAGACATCACATATGTCACAAATAATCAGCTGATTTAAGGGGTTCTCGGTGTGTCAGATTAGGGCTGCCTGCATGTTAGACCATTCAGAGAAAAAATATTGAACATCTGCACTCCCTGTTTTAGCTTTTAAACACAACTTTTGTGGTCTAAAATGTAAAAAGTAATATCATATAAAACATGCCTTTTGACTTCTAAAAGAAACATTTCCAAAACTGTGATTAAAAATCGCATTTGAAACCTTTTATAGTTGTATATTAACAGCCTCTACAAGTTCACGTAATGTTGATGAACCCACACGCTCACATAAATATTCACATATCTTCTGTGGTTCTTCATATTCACAACAATCTACCCAAACCATTATTTTCCCACAGAGTCCTGATCTTACAACTGAAGCGTTTTTACCTGACTCCACATTATAACCTGAAAAAGATGGATGAACCTGTCAAGCTACAGAGGGACCTGGTGGTGTCGTCAAAACTGGTAAAGTAACTTAAGAGAGAACCAGAAACATATTAAGATGATGCAAAACCTAACTGTATTATGTGTACTGTATATTTGGAAAAGCTAACTCTGACACTGATCTATCTCAGGGTGGTTGCTGCTACAGTCTGGTCAGCACCATCAGCCACATGGGGAGCATTGAAAGAGGTAAGAAATCACATAGTGACAAATTAAAGATGAATCATTTCTTGTAGCATCTAGCAAATGTTCACTCAATAACAACAATGATCTGTCTCCTGTTAGGACACTACTTCTGTGACATCATCCATCCAGAAGAGAGTCCGTGCAATTTAACAGACCGATGGCTCACGTTCAACGACTCAATAGTTTTTGAAACAACTGGATCAGACATCTGTGACTCACGGCAGGAGTCGGCATACATTCTTTTTTACAGGAGAAATGTAGGAGGACAAAATCACATCCAAAACTCGTGACCATTTAGAGATACAGAAATACTTTTTTAATTAACCTGTTTGTGTTTTTTTCTAAAATTTTTGTTTTTATTTCTAGTTGTAGAACCAGATGTACGAAGAGGGGTGACCAGAAAATGAGAAGAACAGAGGATGAAAACCCCTGGGTCCTACCAGTTATAGAATCACGTAGCAACTTGAATTTGTCCTGATATCACAGCTTTAGTTCACACTAACAACACCAGGATTTTTAGCATTACTTACAAATTAATTTAAGAATTATTCAAGCCAAATCTTCAGTATCTTCAATATCTTAAATTTGCAAAAAGAATAGCTAGTGGTTTTCTCCGGGTGCTCCGGTTACTTCACTAATGCTAAAAACATTATATTAGGCTGATTGGTGACTTTAAGTTGACGCTAATCTGAATTTGGTCTTAAAGAAAATCTCATGATAGATTTGAAAATAAATTGCACTGTAGCTTCACAGCTAAAATTTTAAAATCAAATTTATCTGGCAACCTTGAGGGCCTGATCAGAGAAAAGATGATGTCACAATTAGGACTGAACTAAAACACACCACAGCCAAACTGTAGTACTTCTATAACTGGTGAGACCCAGGGGTAAGACTCCAGCAGCGACGACCAGGTGGTTCCAGTTTTCCTGATCTGTTGTTGTTGCTGTTCTCTCCCTTTTCTGTCCTCTCAACCCCCAACCGGTCGAGGCAGATGGCCGCCCTCCCTGAGTCTGGTTCTGCCAAAGGTTTCTTCCTTTAAAAGGGAGTTTTTCCTTTCCACAGTCGCCTAGTGCTTGCTCAGGATGGGGATTGTATCGATGAAAACTTTTGATGCAATCTGTTGGATTCCTTTCATTATTATTATTGTTATTTATTGACTTAGTATTTATTAGTCTTATTTAGAATGAGTTGAAAAGTCACTTGTAATGATATAAATAACACAGAATTAAATGGTAATAATACATGTTTGTGGCTCTATTGGCATTTATTCACAGTATTTAGACGTGAAATGGGAGTAGGG
This sequence comes from Xenentodon cancila, assembly GCA_014839995.1. Taxonomy (NCBI): domain Eukaryota; kingdom Metazoa; phylum Chordata; class Actinopteri; order Beloniformes; family Belonidae; genus Xenentodon; species Xenentodon cancila. Next base: position 23,887,999 of record CM026200.1, read on the forward strand.
ACAGAGCGGAAGCCACGCAGTAAAGTGTGTTCCACATGTTCTCCACATACTTGATTATTTTCTTATTCAAAGCAAAATCAAAAACATTAGAAAAGTCATCTATGGTGTGATGTCATTCTGAGTTTGAAATTCCAACTTTTCCGCTAGATTGACTGCACCATATCGCCACGGCCTCAAGTATAACTATAGGCTTGTTAAAGGAAAATTAAAGGACTATTAAAGTCCCCCTGATCCAATACCTATGTTACTGTAAACTGCGCTCACAGTGGTCTCAGTTTGAATCAGGGAATAAGGGAGGAATTCTGACAGGGAGGTTTGATACCAGCTAATGAGAATGAGTGCCACAGAGAAAGAACTTTCACTGCCTAAACCTGGTCAAGTGTGTTATATATTTTGAATTTTACAGCTTTGCATCACTTACACTTTCAACATGGACCGTGGACATGTAATTTAACACAGATGTTTGGCCACAAACACAATCTAGTGACAAAATAAGCACCTGTCTGGTACAAATTGGAAGCTGTGTTAATATACAGTATCAAATGGAGAGCTTGCTCGAGTTGCAATGACATTTATGAGATTCAGGGTGTCAAGTCTCTGGTCTTTGACTTTGTTTGTGAATAGCTGTAACCTCTCCTGAAAGGACCTTTGGCATCTGAAATGTGAATCCTGTCTAACACTCGCAAGTACTTAAAACAGAAAAAAGCAGTAACATCATATTAAGAGCACAAGTCATTTACAACCTAAATTGTGCTCTTCAGGCACATCAACAGTTGCTCGTGTTTGAGGATAAGCAGAAAATGTCCTTATTGGCATATGGCAGCTGATTAAAGAGGCACACGTGAGCAGGTGCACAAGAACCACAGGTCCAGGTCACATTATTCAAGTCAAGTCAAGTGTATTTATAAATCACATCTAAAACAACCAAAGTTGACCAAAGTGCTAGATAGATATAATACATAACAACAGTATAACAGGTACAAATCAACATGAGAAAAGAAAATTTATAAATTACATTGCTTATCAAGTCAAAGTCAAGTCAAAGTCAAGTTTATTGTCAATTCCACCACATGCGAGGTACATACAGAGAACCGAAATTATGGTACTCTCAAACCTTCGGTGCTACACAATAAATACATTCTAAACAAAAAGTGCAAATTAAAAAGAAACAAGTCATAACATCATGTTGGGTTTAAGAGCTAAGGGAAATAAAATTACAGTAAAAAAACAATGAAATGGCAGTATGATGATAGACATCATTGATAATGATGAACTGTCTAGTAATAATGATGGTGAAATGTAAAACAGGTTTTTAAAGGTGTGTGATATTCCTGCAGGTGTTCAGCTTATCAGTCTGGTCTGGTTATGAAAAGATCGCAAAAATGCCATGTGGATGTCAATGTAAACTTAGTTGAAACGCCAGTGAGAAAAGACCCAGATAGGTGGCGTTTCCTACACAAGCTTTGAGCATGACCATGACTACATGACGAAGACATTAGAACTCTAACCATAATCCTAACAATGCACACTTGTGCAGGAATTATTATAGTTATTCTAACTGAGTTAAAAAAAAAAAAAGAAAATAAAAATAAAACACTCACAGATCAAATATTAATGTTTGTATTCCTTGAAAGTGTTAATATGCATCAGATTTAAAAAGGTAAACCTGTGCACGTGTGGACTATTTCAAAGCCCCCATATTATAGATTTTTGAAGTCTGTTTATTCTAATAAAGTATTGTGATTAAAATAAACCTGTTTGATCCAGACATCGATTAAAATATGAAACTAAACATGTTTTTTTAAATTGCGCAGGCTCTTTTCTCTGTATTTTCTGTGCCTTTGTAAACTCTCGGTTTGGCTTCTTTGACCTTGACTTAGCCGTCTTGAAAAATAGGATTTAACACTTTGTGTTTTGAGCGCTGTAAAACACAGAATCTGGAAATACACTCATGATTCATGTGAAGGGGTTGGAGACCGCAGGTTATGGACAGTAAGTCTGTACGGTACGACTCTGCTGTTGCTGAATGCAGCACAATGAACCTCGCAAATGAAGGCTGAAGCTAAAGAAAGCCAGCAGAGGAGCCAAATATCCCAACAAAAATGTGGTTTTCTAAAGCATTTACATCGGCCAGATTGCAATATTTATGAAAGTGGTCTTTAAAATTTAGAAAAAAATTCATTTTTAAAATCAATTGTTGGTTCTATATTTGGAAGAAATTTTGGTTAAATACATACATTCATTCAGAATCATCAAAGAGGAAATTTAAAGGTGTTTCCATAACATTTCCAGAGTGTACTGGAAACTCTGCCTGTTGTCCGGTGATTGCTAAAATAGACTGGAAACTCTCACTGATCCTGAACAGAAGGTAGCAGGTACACAAAAACTAATGCATAGATAAATTAATTGGAACAAATAATATAAATCTGTAAATCAACTCAAATAAATAACATTTGCCTGTGAAGACTTCAGTGAAAGTGGATGATGTGCAAGATTTATGCTGACACAACAAATATGCATAGATTGGTGTCTCGACAGTCCACATGAGACGAAGCTGAATCCGCTGTGACTGGAGGAGACGCTCACAGAGAAAATATCCTTCATGCATTAAAATGTTGATTGCCCACTTAACAATTTAAAGGCTGTGTTTAACTTAATTGTCTGATCATTGGGCTTCTGAAACTACGTCAAGAACAGTAGCGTTTATGTCTTTATGCAGCTATTGTCACTTTGACACCATTTGCAGTTCAAATGCATTCTGTAGTTGATGTACAGGATTCATTTAGGTGAGGAAACAGATTATGATACTCTCCTGAAGTCTTAGTGCAAGTCAAAGGTCGAGCCTATCCTGTCGCATTGTAGGTGAAAGGCAGGGGTACACCCTGGACAGGTCGCCAGTCCATCACAGAGCCACATACAAAGACAGACAAACAGGCGTGCTCACATTCATAGTTATGGGCAATTCAGAATGATCAATCAACCTAGTATGCATGTTTTTAGACTGTGGGAGAAAGCCGGAGGGAACCCACGCCAGCACAGGGGAGAACATGCAAACTCCACACAAAACGACCCACTGTGCGGGGAATCGACGCAGGATTAATTTGAAATAAACAAATAATATAAATCTGACAAACCTAATAAAATTTAAAAATCTTATTCCTCTATTTTCAACAAACCAATAATCTGGAAAAAAAAAAACAAAAGTTGAACCCACAGGAAATAACCCATATTTGAGTGTTGGTAAGACTCATTAATCAACCCAAAGAAATAAAATAATTTTTGTTTTTTTTCCAAAAATGTCCTTACCCATGAAGACTTCAGTGAAAGTGAAAAATTATGTAGCATTTGGCAGTGCACGTGTACTTTAAAATTTCTCCTCAAAGCTCCATGTTGAGCAGAATTATTTTTTTAAACATTTTTTAAGCAGGCAATTGTGAAGATATTTGGTGATGTCATTATAGTTTGTTTGGCTGCCTTTTTTTTTTTTTTACAGCAGCATTTCATTGCACATACCTTATTTGAACCCTCAAAAACTTTAAATATACGCAAAGCATCCAAACTTTTTTTTGAAAGAATTGCAACTAATTTCAGGAGCAAATCTTTTAACCCCATTGAAGCATTTGCTTGAAGCCCAATTGAAGCAAAACAAGGAAGAACACAGGAATTTAGTGAAGTATTATGATGGCATAACAAACCAAATATACGGCCAAATCCAGAGAAGAAATCAGATTTTTACTGATTTACACAGTCAAAAGAGTAAAATTAGTCTTTATTGTATCCTGCAGCGCTGCATTCAGTAGTTTCACAAAATCAAAGAGGACATAAATGCCAGATAAAAACAGTAACGTAAAAGAAGAGAAACAGAAAACCAACACAAAACAGGAGCATCATATAAAAACAATCTCATCCCATAGACAGAACAAAGATAAAATGAGGAAAAAACAAACCAACTGCTGACTGCACACTGCTCTACTGCACGAATGCTTGTGGTTGTTCAACTGATGAAATGTGGTTGGTTCTACACTTTATCATTTAAACTCATCCTTGTCGGAGATGTACATATTCACAAAATAGAGGATGAAGTGATTTTTGTGAGTACTTGTCATTACTGCCTGGTTGTACAGACTCACACTTTTTCCTGCCAATTATTTTCATCACCGAACCAGCCAGTGATTCCATATCTAACGAGACTTCCCAGAATAGCTCTGTAGAAAATCTTTATGGTCTGGTTTCTAACACTTACAGTCTCAGTTGTTTTAAAAAAATACAGTCTCAGTTGTTTTAAAAAAATACAGTCTCTGTATCCGTTTATTGTACAGCTTGTCAAAGTGTACTTTATACCAGAGAAGGTTATGAAAATGGGTATTTATATGCGGTCACCTGACAGACAAATAAATATAAAACATCCCTTAAAGGGCCAGCTATGAAAATTAAGCAGATGTAATTTTTTCAGATCTGTCCGTGTGAAGCACATTTCTGTAACAGCACAGGGAGCGTTTCACATCTGTGTGTAGAGCAAATACCACTGACCCCTGTTTCACACTTTCCTGCCTTTAAATGAGAGTGAATTAGGTGTTATTATGTTGTGGCTGTTTTTAATGGCTGCTGAAAAAGCAGACTTACACACACACACACACACACACACACACACACACACACACACACGCACGCACACACACACACACACACACATCCATTTTGAGCACATACAGGATGCTGATAGTCAGGAATAACATCAAGTTCAAGGTCAAGCATGTGATGTTTACACACACACACACACACACACACACACACACACACACACACACACACACACATGCACAGATAAATATAAACACCCTCTCTTGCAGATGAGGATTTACTTTGGCTTGTGTTCATGTTCTTTAATGATTAAATCATTTATTGATTCAGGTTGTCATTTTTTTTGAGTCACTGTTTTTTTGAGTACAGATACAAAGCCTTTTTATATTGAGGCTTTGAACTTTAAACATTTTTGTTTAATAAATTACAGCGTCCTCTCCATTTATTCTTTTTGACATGCTTGAAAGTTTAAGAACAAGCTTACATAGTCTAATGAAATTTTCTAGGAGTCTGACTCCCTTCTTGGCTGTTTTTTAAATGATATTTTACACACCCAACTCCGGCCTAGTTCTTTCTTTTGTGGAGGAAATTGGATAAACATTGATCTAATTTCAGAGACACTTCATCTGTCAGACACATGGCCTCACATTTAAGTCAGAATACTCTGGTATACAGATGAGGTAAGGTTGACTCAGTGGCTTTAATGTGCACAGTCCCTGTAGACGCCCAACAAGTCCAAATCATCCCCTCTCTACCACTGTGCTTGAAAGCTCATATGCCGTATTTGCCTTTCTCCAAATGTGGCCCTGTGCTTGGAGGCCCAACACCTCGTTTGGTTGTGTTTGTGTGTAGGGCATGGCTCCAGAAGGCTTTCGATTGTTCCGATGCAACAGAGCAAACTTGCTTCAATCCCCAAAGGCTTGAAACAAAGCAAATGAACGTTTCTTTCATGAAGACGTTTCACCTTCCATCAAGGAGACGTTGTCGGCTCAAACTGACTAGATGGAAGGTGAAATGTTTTCAAGAGAGAGAAGTATGTCCAGTTGCCTTGGTTTAAGCTGTTGTGGTGGGATTGTGGTTTCTGCTCAGCTGTAAGAGGAGAGATTCTATTTGTTTTGACTAATTTAACATCTCAGAAAGTGGTATTTAAAACATGTCACTTATGTTGCTAAGTAACCTGAATGACAGGAGACTGTGATAGTGACATCACAGGGGTCGACATTCTAGAACAGTGTTCTTGTATCCATACTTCTGTCACATCAAAGAAAACAATTCCATTTCTGCTCAGACTCTGAACAGAAAACAGCATTTTTATCATCACTTAATCAATTCAACATTTAACATTTCAACATGCAAACAGCAAAACTTCTTAAAAATTGGTTCTCGCGTGAAAAGGTATGATTCCCCGGTTTACTTTGTTTTCTTGAGTTGTTGTGTTTTAAATGTGATTCTTGTGAACTGAACTGTTCAACCATGTTCAAACTTTCACATCTATGTTTTGCAAATGTTTTTTTAAAGTTGTTTTTATTTCCGCTGTCATGATACATTCATTTTTTTATCAAATTAATATTATTATTTTTGTTTTAAACAGAAAATAACAGACAAACAAGATCAGAAGGCCGACTTTCAGAAAAGGTAATCAAACTAAATATATTGAATCTGTTTTATTTTTAACAGCTTTTCTAAAAATATAAAGGGTGAAGCAAATGTCACACTTAATTCTGCCATTTTTAAAATGGTTTTAACCTTTTAAGCAGGAAGAAAAAAGATGTTTCCACATTTGTTGAGAAAACACAGTTGTTGAGGATCAAGTTCATGTATATATTGTTTAAAAATATAGATTATTGTTTTCACAGTCATTAATGTAAATGTAAATATGTTTGTTTTTCATGTGTTCAAGGTTTAGTTTAAATATGTTTAATTTTTAGGATTGTACAGATTTATTGTGGATCCATAATCCTTTTAGGTTTCAGAAATAACAGCTTTTATTTCCTCACCAGAGTCCCAGGTTCCCCTCATGTAACCACAGCTCCAGTCCCAGTAAAACCAGTGAGAAACTCTGGAGAGAAAAGAGAAAAGAAGACATTGATACAACACTTTTTTGACTACATTAAGGTATGTTTGATTTGATGTCGTTTTTAAGCACATTTTTAACCAATCAAACTTTTCCTACAACTTGTTTAACACATTTATTATCAACTTTGAAGCAGAAGGAACATAACTTACACGTATAAGTTCATATGCCATACACATGAACACAAACGCACACAGAGAAGCATGTCAGTAATTTATACAAATGCATTTATTTAACCATATTTTCTTCTTCAAACTGTGCAGAAGCTGACATCTGAGGAGAGTCCTTCTGCTCCTCAGGAAAGGTGAGATCCTAGAGATTAACAGTGACTGATGTTTACCTCCAGCTAAGCTTTCAGGACTGTAAACTTACGTTTCTTTTTTTTTTTTTAAAGCGACACCACTCCAAGAACCCCAAAAACAAAGAACATGACCAGGAGCACATCAAGATGGGGTTCTTTCAACTGGTTCAAGGTACATTTAAAACACAGTGAAGCAGATATTTACTGGTTCAGTGTTAAATGAAACTTGTTTAAAAACTCAGAAACATTATTATGTCTTTGCTCGATTAACCAGGAGAGTTTCTTCCTCCAACAGACAAAACATCTAAACCAGGAGAACTCAACCAACACTCAAGAAAGGTAATGATTTTCATTTAACATTTACACTGTTTGTAAAAGTCAATGATTAAGAACCAAATGTTGTGAAAATTGTCTTCATGACGTTTTTGTGGAATCAGCTGCAGCTGCTTTGGTTTAGTGTTGAACATGGTGTACTTTTATCTCTGGTAATATAGTTTTATTCTGCCTCTCTAATGACCTGTTTCTTCTTCTGCTAGACGATCCACCCATGAAGATGCTGCAGATCAGATCCTTAAAAAACTCTCCATCTTATCCTCTGAGCAGCACAAGACTAAAGATCTAGGAGATGTTTTGGAGTCTGTTCAAAGCGTTGAAGAATATTTTAACTTGGAAGATGACCTTTTTTTTATAGAACTGAAAAACAACATAAACAGGTAGTAAAAGGCAAAGTTCATATAACTTTTAGTAGTAATACTTTTTAAAGACGCTTGTCTTTTACAGCAACGTTTTATACTGCATTATTTTGTTAAAGTGTCAGCTTCTTCACTTGTTTACTGTGGTGGTTTTTCTCTTCCCTGCCAGTAACATTAGATTAACTCAAGAAAAGAGGATCTTCACCAACTCTGGGTGAGTTAATCTACAAATGTTCAACAGCTGTAACCAGATTTAAACCTATAAATGAACTGTTTTTAAACTGTTAGCTCATGTTAATGAAGTGATATTTTTGGACCTGTGTTGACATGCCAGCTTCCCAAACATTGGAAACTCCTGCTACATGAACGCCACCCTGCAGAGCCTCCTCTCTCTGGAAGACTTCACCAGCAGCATCAGCAGCATGGAGCAGATCTGGAGTTCAGTCCCTGCAGCTCAAGTCCTGAAGTAAAGACGCCACATAACCCTAAAGAATCTCAAACAATATACAAAACAACAAATCTAAAAGATATGTTGTTTTTTTTTGTCTGCAGAAAACTGATGGACATCAAATACGTTCACACCTCAACAGACTCCGACATAAAGAGCTACCTCCTACAGTCTTTGAAGGATTCAGTTAGTGAAGAAGATCCCAGGTTCATTGACAATTCAGAGAACGTGAGTCAGACTGTCAGCAGGATGAAGCCATAAGATAAAAAAATCCATCCATGAGAGTTAAACTGTTGTGTTTCTGTGTGTACAGGACGCCCATGAGTTCCTGACCACACTCCTGGGACAGATTCAAAATCTATCTCCTTGCCTTCAAGCGAACGCAGATGTTTTAAGCAAAAGCTACACCTGCCCAGTGGAAGACCACCTGGTGTTTAACATTGAGAACACCAGGACATGCAAAAGGTAAGATGATGCACTAGACCCCTGCACAGCATCATTTTATAATCCCACCATCATCTGCTAGATCTTCATCAGGTCCTACAGGATATGAATCTCTATGTAGCCTTCTGGTACACAGTTTAGTACCATGCATACATGTAGTCTGTAGTCCGTCCATCCATCCATCCATCCATCCATCCATCCATCCATCCATCCATCCATCCATCCATCCATCCATCCATCCATCCATCCATCCATCCATCCATCCATCCATCCATCATGACTGTCTGGTACACCCACCAAGACCCCTTAATACTGAAAAGTTTCTTTTTTTCTGCAGATGTGGACTCCAGTCAGTAAGGGAGGAGAAATTCACAAACCTGTCTCTGGACTTGATTCCTGGACGGTCCATTGAGGAGATGTTGGAAAATTATCTAAAAGTAAGATCCACCAGTCCTCATTCATTCATACTGTCATGTTCATTCACCATGTCTGCTTGTGTGTGTGTGTGTGTGTGTGTGTGTGTGTGTGTGTGTGTGTGTGTGTGTGTGTGTGTGTGTTTGTGGAGATGTTTGTCTGACACACACTCTTGTCCCTGTGATGTTTCTGCAGGAAGAAAAAGTTGAATATACCTGTGAATGTAGTGGAAAGGTGTCGGCCATCACTGCAGCTTTTGCAACCTTGCCAAGGTGAGAGACATCACATATGTCACAAATAATCAGCTGATTTAAGGGGTTCTCAGTGTGTCAGATTAGGGCTGCCTGCATGTTAGACCATTCAGAGAAAAAATATTGAACATCTGCACTCCCTGTTTTAGCTTTTAAACACAACTTTTGTGGTCTAAAATGTAAAAAGTAATATCATATAAAACATGCCTTTTGACTTCTAAAAGAAACATTTCCAAAACTGTGATTAAAAATCGCATTTGAAACCTTTTATAGTTGTATATTAACAGCCTCTACAAGTTCACGTAATGTTGATGAACCCACACGCTCACATAAATATTCACATATCTTCTGTGGTTCTTCATATTCACAACAATCTACCCAAACCATTATTTTCCCACAGAGTCCTGATCTTACAACTGAAGCGTTTTTACCTGACTCCACATTATAACCTGAAAAAGATGGATGAACCTGTCAAGCTACAGAGGGACCTGGTGGTGTCGTCAAAACTGGTAAAGTAACTTAAGAGAGAACCAGAAACATATTAAGATGATGCAAAACCTAACTGTATTATGTGTACTGTATATTTGGAAAAGCTAACTCTGACACTGATCTATCTCAGGGTGGTTGCTGCTACAGTCTGGTCAGCACCATCAGCCACATGGGGAGCATTGAAAGAGGTAAGAAATCACATAGTGACAAATTAAAGATGAATCATTTCTTGTAGCATCTAGCAAATGTTGACTCAATAATAACAATGATCTGTCTCCTGTTAGGACACTACTTCTGTGACATCATCCATCCAGAAGAGAGTCCGTGCAATTTAACAGACCGATGGCTCACGTTCAACGACTCAATAGTTTTTGAAACAACTGGATCAGACATCTGTGACTCACGGCAGGAGTCGGCATACATTCTTTTTTACAGGAGAAATGTAGGAGGACAAAATCACATCCAAAACTCGTGACCATTTAGAGATACAGAAATAGTTTTTTAATTAACCTGTTTGTGTTTATTTCTAAAATTTTTGTTTTTATTTCTAGTTGTAGAACCAGATGTACGAAGAGGGGTGACCAGAAAATGAGAAGAACAGAGGATGAAAACCCCTGGGTCCTACCAGTTATAGAATCACGTAGCAACTTGAATTTGTCCTGATATCACAGCTTTAGTTCACACTAACAACACCAGGATTTGTAACATTACTTACAAATTAATTTAAGAATTATTCAAGCCAAATCTTCAGCATCTTCAATATCTTAAATTTGCAAAAAGAATAGCTAGTGGTTTTCTCCGGGTGCTCCGGTTACTTCTCTAATGCTAAAAACATTATATTAGGCTGATTGGTGACTTTAAGTTGACGCTAATCTGAATTTGGTCTTAAAGAAAATTTCATGATAGATTTTAAAATAAATAGCACTGTAGCTTCACAGCTAAAATTTTAAAATCAAATTTATCTGGCAACCTTGAGGGCCTGATCAGAGAAAAGATTATGTCACAATTAGGACTGAACTAAAACACACCACAGCCAAACTGTAATACTTCTATAACTGGTGAGACCCAGGGGTAAGACTCCAGCGGCGACGACCAGGTGGTTCCAGTTTTCCTGATCTGTTGTTGTTGCTGTTCTCTCCCTTTTCTGTCCTCTCAACCCCCAACCGGTCGAGGCAGATGGCCGCCCTCCCTGAGTCTGGTTCTGCCAAAGGTTTCTTCCTTTAAAAGGGAGTTTTTCCTTTCCACAGTCGCCTAGTGCTTGCTCAGGATGGGGATTGTATCGATGAAAACTTTTGATGCAATCTGTTGGATTCCTTTCATTATTATTATTGACTTTGTATTTATTGGTCTTATTTAGAATTAGTTGAAAGGTCACTTGTAATGATATAAATAACACAGAATTAAATGATAATAATACATGTTTGTGGCTCTATTGGCATTTATTCACAGTATTTAGACATGAAATGGGAGTAGGGAGAGAGCGGAAGCCACGCAGTAAAGTGTCACAGGTCGGGATTCAAACCTGGATGAGGACTGAGTCTTCTGTGAGGCGTCTGCTTTTTGCAGTGAGCTATACAGCTGCTTTGCTGTACTCGCAGTTCTCCACATACTTGATTATTTTCTTATTCAAAGGAAAAGCAAAAACATTAGAAAAGTCATCTATGGTGTGATGCCATTCTGAGTTTGAACTTTTCCGCTAGATTGACTGCACCATATCGCCACGGCCTCAAGTATAACTATAGGCTTGTTAAAGGAAAATTAAAGGGCTATTAAAGTCACCCTGATCAAATACCTATGTTACTGTAAACTGCGCTCACAGTGGTCTCAGTTTGAATCAGGGAATAATGGAGGAATTCTGACAGGGAGGTTTGATACCAGCTAATGAGAATGAGTGCCACAGAGAAAGGACTTTCACTGCCTAAACCTGGTCAAGTGTGTTATATATTTTGAATTTTACAGCTTTGCATCACTTACACTTTCAACATGGACCGTGGACATGTAATTTAACACAGATGTTTGGCCACAAACACAATCTAGTGACAAAAAAAGCACATGTCTGGGAAAAATCGGAAGCTATGCAATGACATTTATGAGATTCAGCGTGTCAAGTCTCTGGTCTTTGACTTTATTTGTGAATAGCTGTGACCTCTCCTGAGAGGACCTTTGGCATCTGAAATTTGAATCCTGTCTAACACTCGCAAGTACTTAATTTCACTAAAGAAGAAATCAGAAAAAAGCAGTAACATCATTTTAAGAGCACAAGTCATTTACAACCCAAATTGTGCTCTGCAGGCACATTAACAGTTGCTCATGTTTGAGGATAAGCAGAAAAAGTCCTTATTGGCATATGGCAGCTGACTAAAGTGAGCAGGTGCACGAGAACCACAGGTCCAGGTCACATTATTCAAGTCAAGTCAAGTGTATTTATAAATCACATCTAAAACAACCAAAGTTGACCAAAGTGCTAGACAGATATAAAACATAACAACAGTATAACAGGTACAAAACAACATGAGAAAATAAAATAAATTACATTGCTTATGACAAGATAGGTGGGGTTTCCTATACAAGCTTTGAGCATGACCATGACTAGATGACAAAGACATTAGACCAGCATTTTGTTTCACTGTTACTCTTAAGAAAGAAATATATAAAAAAAACCTTCATCCGGGCAACCATTTCAAACAATGCACAATTGTGCTTTTTTTTTTAATTGTACTGTTATAAGTTTTAACACTTAATGCTAAAAGTGGCCTTCAGAGGCGATGATGTATCTGCTGGGCTGTTCACAATTTCTCTGAGCACCGTAGACCTCAGACCGGATGAGTTAGGAAGATAGAAGGCCCTCGTGACTGTTTTTCACTTGTGGATATTCTTTCTTACTGTAGAATGAAGTAATTCAAGTAGTTTGGCTTATAGATGTCACAGTTTAGCCAACCTAAACGTCTGGCCCAGGTGTGAAAACGTATTTATTTTTTTCTTTGTGAAAATGTAGTAGCTTTCTAGACAAATAGGTGTCAGTATTTCATAATGATAACCGGTTAGTTCTCTCTGATAAGCAGTGACACAGTTCTTGGTCTCTGGCATCCAGGACTAAGTAACACTGCCAAAAAGTGGGCTCTTTGCAAGTGTTAGAAGATGTGCTTGCAAGTCATTGTAGCTGCTTGTTTTAGAGTCATTTCCATGTAAATAAAATCTAATAAAGCTTGTGTCCTCCACTATTCACTGTCGATCACAACTGTAGATTTGAGAAGTGGAAAGATCTTCATCACACAGGAATTATTATAGTTATTCTGAGTTCAAAAACAATGAAAATAAAAATAAAACACTCACAGATCAAGTATTAAAACACATTTCAAGATTATTTTATCAGTTATTTTTATCAGTTGTCTACCACTTAATATTCAACTTTTTAATACAAAAGATAAATATATTATGCTACAAAATATATATATTTTTAACAATTTAAGGTAATTTTGACCATTTATAGTCAGGAAAAGCATGACTTATTCAATTAATACAATTAATTATTCAGTAAAAATAAAAAAATGAAAAACAGCTGGACTGAGTATTTCAGGGTAATGGTAAATGGTTCATTTACGTTTTTCTTTCTTTGTACATCTGAATGCAGTCCCAGCAAACACATATGCACGCACACACAGTTTACCCTCATCTCAATGAAAAAAGAAAAAGATGACCAATTCGACCTCTGACATCTGACGTTGGGATCAGTGCAGTCTCAGGAGATTGCACTACAATGAAAACAAAGGAGAAGTTGTCATACAAACTGAGCTTGTCTGTGTTTTGGGCTTTCTTTGGTGGGCTGTTTGGGAAGAAAAGGCAGAGAGAAGGAGCCTAAATCCAAAGAAACCACCAATATATTTTTACTTCACGGGGAATAAATGGATGCTGTCAGGCTGACTAATGAGTGGGTCCCCCCTGCACTGGAATCAGCAGAGTCTCAGTCTACCGATGTCAGTCATTTTCTGACCAACCTCTGCCTCTGATGGATTGTAGTATCTGGCTCTGATTATATGCACCCACTCATCTTGGGATACCTCTGTTATTTTGGAAACGGCTGATAAACACACATGCACGAGGCATGTATGCCAACAAACACACATGCAGAACGTGCACTCGTCCCTGCACTTCAGCACTCCTCAGACAATTTCCTCTGACCTCAGCTCAGTTAGACTCTTGGAAACTCCTGAAAATCACAGTGGTTCTGAGCAAAGGAAGTCAAACATCAGAGGCTTTCAAAGTGTGAGGAAGGCCTCACACTTTGGGAGGTGCTAAAATCAGCTATTAAATACTCAAGTATTTGCTATGTGGATGTGATTAAAGAGCTCAAATACACTAGGTTTGATTAAATGGGTCTGTTTTTTCTGAAGTAATGTGACTAATATATTTGGACAGAACATTTATGTATTAACAGCACACTGAAAATGTCCATAAGCAGGTTGTGTCGGGTGAAAAAACATATCATGATCCAATAGAGTTAAGCAAAAAGGTGTAGTGAGTGGTGTCCTTTTTCCAAACTTTGTCTGAGCAAAGTTTTACTGTTCTAGTCAACTAGTCAACTGCTTAATTCTTTTCTACCTGTGAAATTGGATTTCAAATCCATCAACAGTCTATTTGTTTGTAGATAATCAATGAACTGAGTTAGACAACAATGATTTTCATTCTGCACAAGGCGGATGCTCCTGCTCCCTTCAGGCTCATCAGGCAAAAGGCTTTAAATATTTGATTTATTCTTACATAATCACAAACTACGCTCTGTGAGCGTCTCTGACACTTAAAGAACCCTAACTCTCCAGTTGCTCCTTTTGGATCTAAGCCCTTTCCTGATCACATCAGACTGGTTTACTTGACGCCTTGTTTGCTGGTGGTAAAATGTCCTGGGTTGAGTTATATGCATCAAATCTTCTGATGCAACATCACTGACACATCAGACGTCAGCTGACTTCAATTCTTATCCTTCTGTTCTGATGCCTAGTAATTACTGTTAATTAGAAGAGACAAAAAAGTCTGTTATGCCTTTTCTCAAAATGCAGATTATGTAGCTTTAAGAAGAAGTGATGATTATTGTGTTTGCTGGTGAGACCTTTTCATGAGACACAGAAGTCCACTAAATCTGTCTGTGTCAGGATAAAAGTAATCTTTTTTTATTTTATTCAAAACAATCTCAAATAAAAACATTAAACAGACCTAACTTAGTTCACACAGCAGCATTAAGATCTCACTGCAAATGAAATGAGACCTTGAAAGAAGACACACAATATTGTAAATGTATACGAAATAGATCACACATACTGATTTTGAAACATATATGACAATATAATTATCTATATGTGTTTTTCTGTGGTCCTGTTTCAAGTATTGGGGTGGCTCTGTCTCGATGACGGGGAGACATCAATCTCTTTCAGCTCATGAATGCTGAGTGTGCAGGAGAAAAACCTCTGCAGATGTGCAAGCATGTGGACTCAGTGTGTGTGTGTGTGTGTGTGTGTGTGTGTGTGTGTGTGTGTGTGTGTGTGTGTGTGTGTGTGTGTGTGTGTGAGTGTGTGTGTGTGTATGTGTGTGTGTGTGTGCAGTGGGAGTTTGGGGGTCCCACAGGGAAGCAGTCTGTTTCAGCAGCTTGTCTGGTTGGCTGCTGTAGTGTTGACAGGTCAGGAGTGAGGGGGCAGACGGGGTGAAACACATGATCACAAGAGATCAGAAGGGCGCCTCCTCAACTCCTCCGTGATGAGTCTGTCATTGTCGTCATCAATTTTACTGTGATCTCATCTAATTTAGTTTTGATCAGCTGGAAATGTACCTTGACATTTCGCCTTTTGAATACAACACATAGTGCCAGTATAATGTATATATTAACACCTACAGCAGACACAGAGCATCTCTACAGCCTGTGTGAGTTGTCTCTGATAAACTTTTCCATGTTTATTCCATGTTAATGGCAAATGGACAATTGGACATCTAAAATAAACAATGCTTTGAACTATACTGGTCTTATTGTAAAATATTAAATTCCTTTTTTTATTTTCATTTTCAATCTTATTCAGAGTTAGGGGTTATGCTGGAGTCTATCCCTGCAAAGAAGGTGCTGGTAATCGGGACTGAAGATGCAGGAGACCAGGAGGCAAGAGTATGGGCAATGCTTTTTATTAGTGAAAAGTTCTCCAAATAGGATATTTAACCAAAACAAAAAAATTAAATGCAGATCCAAGTTGAGCAGCACATGGAGGCAACTCTGACAGCACAGCAGAGTGGCATTCCAAGGATGCACAACAAACGGACTTGCAAGGGAACAGGTAGAGATAAGACTATATATGCACTAGCACAAAATAAAAATACAAAAAGATCTGTGGCATAAACAGGAAAGCTTAATGTGGGAACAAATCTTTAGATGACCTGACATAAACAGTCTAGTAAAAATAAATATAAACTTGATTTGTCTTCAACTTTTACAATAAAATTCTCATCTGAAGTTGATCAAATGCCCCAGAGGCTGTAAATCGTGTAGTTCTGCTGCTCTCTGTGGTTCTCACTTCCAACTCAGTCTGAAGCACACTTGAAAACTATCAGTACACAGCTCCCTGAGAACCCAAACTCTCCCAACTCCTGCCCCTTTGACAATAACATCAACCCACGCACATGCCTCTTCTACCTGTAGCTCTCCTTGTCATCAGTACTTCTGAGGTTCAAGGTTTTTGGTAGAGAAGCACAGTGTGCATTCAGCTCCAACAGCTCAAAAAGCTACTTAATATTTCCAGGCTGCATCCTGGAAAAGCTCTTGGATGCCGGGCAACCAAAAGGTGCATAACAAGAAAGTAGTAGTAACAATCAGGACCCACTAGAACAACTAAACAGAACCAAAACAGAAGAAACAAAAAAGAAAAACACAAGATATGTAGTGCTAAACCAAATTCATATTATAATCAAACCACTGTGATGCCTCACCGCATCCCTCCAAGTTCTCACCCTATGATCCTGAAGAGGATGAAGTGGGTACAGAAACTGGCCCAATAAATACTCACACTGATGATGGAAGCATGGTGGCAGATTTTTGTAATATTTCAGGATAGCCTTGCACGGAAGACTGACTGGGTATTTCCAGCTCCTTGTGAGCAAGTATTCTAGGTGGATCGTCATCGTTTATGCATTTTAAAACATTATCTTCCACACTCACATCACTGCACTGCCCTAAACGTCCTCTGCAAACCATTTTCAACAAAAGGAAAGGCCTGAATTGATTATATAGCCTTCAGTTTTACAATGTCTGGGAATATCATCAGCCAGGTCCAGTAATAGTTGTGGTGAAGGTTTCCTCCATGTTTCAGCCAGCGAAGCTTTCAGCTCTTCCTAGAGGTGCTCTGCGGGATCTAGGTCGGGACTCCGAGAGCATCTTCAAACACTTGGATTTTCTCCTGGGCTAAATATTCATACAGTGGTTTGCTGATACATCATGATCATGCTGAGAGGTCCACTTCTGACTCCGGAATAATTTTCACAGTTGATTTCATCCGATCTGTTTCCAAAGATCATTCATTATCCCTGCTAGGTACATGCAAGTTCACCTTCACCGCTGGAAAAGCAGCCCCAGATTTCTGATGTTCTTTCCTTGATGCAGTGCTGCCCCCGCAGGGTATTTTAGTCGGACTGTTTCTCCTGCTACTCCACCCACACACTTTCTGCCATCAGGTCAGTTGAACCTGAAAATACATTTCTCTCTCCCATAAATGCTCTTTCGACAATTTAAGCCATGTTTACTCATTCATAGAGCACATAAATGATTTCTGTGGTTTCACTCCACCTTTTGCAATTTGTTGGACTAAATCAAATAATACATGGACAGTAGCCTTGGTTGAAATCTCCGGCGTTCGGCATCAGCACATTGGAGTGTTTGTTACCTAGAAACAACTGTAACGACCACATCAAATCCAGCATCGGCTGGTAACGCAGGAGACTTCCAAATGAGCATTAAAAATGTTTGTTATTTCTTTTAAATCGTAGTTTCTACAGAAAAAAAAGGTTAAATACACAAAAATCCTGTAACGATACCAGGAAAGATTCAATTTTACTTTGAATTGCTTTATGGATTGAGATATATTTGGTCATTTATGTGAATGTTTAAACTGACCCGTGTTTCCACCTGGTCACATGGTCCCAGCTCTTGCTTTGACTGTTGTTTTCTTACACAAGTTGTCATTTTTCTGAGATTATCTTCATCTGTTGAGGATAAAGGAGTCTTTTATGGTAAAATCTGTTTGTCTACCTTTTCTGCCGTTGTCTTTGGCGAGCCTGTTCCAAGCTGACTTACAGGGCTGTAACAAGTCGAGCACCCTTATTTTCACATTATAGCCTCTGTAGCAGAGTTGCTCCATGTGTGAGTGATTTCTAACTGAATGAATAAGTTTGATAATTAGAAACTGTCCAGATACTTTAGATAGGTTCGTGCTAATGCATTCTCAGGTGACCAGGGTGCATATATATATATATATATATATATATATATATATATATATATATATATATATATGTACATTTGGATGTGACATGGTTGTCTAACATTGTATTTACTCAGCCTATGAACATTAGGAACATTTACTGGTATTGTAAGTGCCCAAATGTGTTTTGGTGTCAAATGCACAAGCCTTGCAAATGCTGACATTTAGCAAGAAAGAAAGGATTTCTTTATTGTCAGTGCATCGTTAAAAAGCTGTCAAACGTGCACAGTCTTTCACACATGCACAGTTGCACATATTTCTAATGAAATCCAGATCCTCCTTTGGGAGGCAAACAATGGTTTACACAAAATACTTCTTCCTGGCTGTTTATTATGCTTGCTGAGGCTTCCCTTGTGAGAGCAGTGAGGAGGCCTGTGGGGAGCGACGCTGCAGGCTGTGTGCGGTCAGCGCCAAATTTCACTCACTGACACATTCTTTACGTTTCACGGTATCTTACTTGATGACTATTGTCATGCATTTCTATTTTTTATTTTCATCAGCCAAGATTAATGCTCTGGTGTTTCACTCATAATGTGACTGACTGTCTCATCATTCAGAAATGTGCTCTTTCTTTTGTTAATCTGTATTCTCCTCCATCTGCTCCTTCTGTTGCTTGTCAAAGTCTGTCATTCATCTGGTTGTCTCTCCATCCATCCTTCCATCCATCCACTTGGGTGGTGGATGTCCTGTGGACTCTGAATGCCTGAAATGTCAGAGGGGAGACCTTGTCTTTCAATGTCAGGATCTGTAGTCCAGAAAATACTCTCTCTCTCTCTCTCTCTCTCACACACACACACACACACACACACACACACACACACACACACACACACACACACACACACACACACACACACACACCTCAATCAGCAGCCACCCCCCCAGCCTACCATCATGCATTGCTCAGTTGTATTATGACAGGTGGAGTGTCGGTCATCACCAGCTGGACTTTCATACCAACATCTCTCCTCAGCTCAGGATGGCTGCTCCTGAGAGAGAGAGAGAGAGAGAGAGAGAGAGAGAGAGAGAGAGAGAATGTGCGTGCGTGCGTGTGTGTGTCGTCCTACTAAAAGGTCTGCAGCCTTCTATAGGAAACTGGATAATTAATTAAAAATTAGGAGTTTCGAAAAAAGAGCAAGATAAAGAAAGAGTCAGAGGATAGAAGGTGTTTAAAGCAGAGTACAATAGAAGAAAGACAAAGATGATGAGTTGAGGTTGAAGTGGCGGAGCAGCAGCAGCAGCAGCAGCAGCAGCAGCAAGAGGTGCAGAGTGTCTGAAGATGATAAAAGATGAATTGTCCCCATGGTGACAAGTGGAAAAGATTTGTGATGAAAGCGGAAAGTCTTCACTCATCATTTGGACAGACTCTTGCTCCTCTCTGGAGATCAGACTGCTGAGTTTCTGTTTCTTCTTCTCTGCTACAAACGGAGTAGTGGACTGAGTTTTGAACATGTTAATATAGGTAAAGTAAGAAAAAAACAAAACATTAACACTACCCTCCGAAACAGTGTAAAGCAGACAAAATATGATGACAAATGAATCTGAAAGGCAAAGTGTAAAATCGATCATGTGTCAGACTGAATACCTAAATGAAGTTTTATGTTTTATGACAATATTGTATCCATCTTTTTAACATAAATTCAGTGACAAAATAACGCAAATTTGAAAATGTCTGATAATCATTATGATAATCAGTAACTGGAACCTGGTGTGGAACAAGAACGAGAAGGAAAAGTCACCAGAACATGCAAAAAAGTGATAGAAATGAAGATGAGTAAAATACTAACTGAGCTGAAGCTTCGTTTAAGTAAACAAGTGAGCCAAGTCTAAACCTAACAGAACCATTAGAACTTATCAAATGCTGACATAGACTTGAAAGAACCATCACATCCTGGGGTTTGACCTTAGACGACCATGTTGGGAAGAACAGTATATTTTATTATTGATCTTTTTAGGATCTGTTGGGCAGAACAATGCCACAAATCCAATCACTCACATAAATTATTTATGAGAGTCAAATAAACAGAATGCAGATGAACTGAGCTATTCTTAAAAAAAAAAAAAAAAGGTTAAAGGAAGATGAAACACAGGAGAACCGACCTCTACTGGGTGGCCAGGAAACAGGAGCTGAAGGTTCCTGCTGCACTCATACATACGTGCACACACATAGACACATACGGGCACTCATCCAAACCCATCTCCCACCAGTTGCACTTTGCTACACCAAAACCAGTTCTCCCACCAACCAGGCTTGAGAGAAAATACCAGCCAAAGTCTCTAAACTCACCAAAGAGCTCAGGCCTATCGCCTCAGGAAATAATGATGAATATGGAATGATAGTATTTTGTTCTGCAAATGCAACCAGATGCAAGAGGTGGAGGGGACAAAAATATCAGGAGCAGATGTTTGAGAAACATGAGGGTACTGTGAGCAGCCGGTGTGCCCTGCAAACATATTGTAACCCTACCCAGCATGGAGTATAATCACTTGTAGCGTGTATATCGCCACTTTGTAATGAGGGAAGGTATAGAATAAAGGAATTCTGCAGCTGCTCCTTGGGAAAGTTTGGTTGTTGAGCGAGCAGCCAGACACAACACCACTCAATTAACATGTAGAGCTCTGACAACAAGGAAACCACACATGTCTGACACATTTCTATAGCCTACTGTAAATGTTGTGGTGAGAATGTGTGCAGTTGCATATCTTCATCTTCTATAGGCTGCACAGAGTGGAGACGTGCATGCAGCTGGTGCACAGTTCAGCCGAAATCCAAAGGGATCTGTGTTGTTCTCACGCTGAAGGGTCAACAGTCGAGGTTTCTCAGAAGATAATCAACATGAAAACTTTTATCTCATTTTAAAATCCTGACTCATTGCATAAATGCTAGGAATCAAACACTCTTCAAAACTCTGTTTCTATGGACGCAGTTTCATTAATTCATCTGCTCTCCAATTTAACATAAATAATATAGCTGATTTATCCAAAGGGAACCGTTACACCTATCATTACTTTATTACAATTAAAATATCCTCTTTTTTTATTAAGAGAGGATGTGGAGGGAACACACCCTCCCCCCAGGGAAGAATTTAATTAATATAAAAACAAATAATATATATTTAACTTTTACCTGCTTGTCCTTACTATAAAACAAACATTTGGTGATAAAAAGCTGTCTTAAGAAATCAAACGGCCACTGGCAAACAAGAATCTAAAGTGGAACGAAAACAGATGATGGAAAAAGAACGTTTTGAAGAAAAACTCCTGGAATTTGCGTTAAAGAGATAAAAAGAAACAGCATGAAACTACTTATCAAAACCTCAAAAGACTATAGTCTTGTTTGCACGAACATTACATTAATAATATATATGATATTCTGATCAGATCACATGAGAAAATAACTTTAGCAGAGTGCACATGTCCTGGTGTCTGCTGCACTCCCACTCAGCCTGGCTGAGCCTCCAGAGGATGAACAAGGTTGGATGAATTTGATCCACAGGCTGTGTTCTCCTGCACGTGTTTGTGAAGGTTTGGGCAGCAAGAGATAGAGTTAAATATACCACTTATTTTTCTGAAAGTAAAAGGTGCAAAAATAAACCGGAGAAATGCTAGTTTAACTGTTATACAAAATAACACACACACACACACACACACACATTTATATATATATATATATATATATATATATATATATATATATATATATATATATATATATATATATATATAAAACACCTCTGAAGATGTTTTTAAACACCAGGTGACTAGAATGAAATGACAATACTCAAGGAACACACTTGGCAATACCTAGACAGTGAATCTTATTTACCATAGCATGCAAAGGGTCAAACATACTGGAGATTGATGAAGGAATGACACCAAGAAAAGTACAATAGTTTTGACAGCGCAGAGCAAAATGCCTTGGACACATTCTCAGGTTCTCATAACAAGTCCTTGCAGCTGTGTAGGACAGCAGCGCCCAGAACAGTCAGACACAATACTTTGTCTGGTAGCAGAAGCTGAATGCCCTCACAACAAACTCATACATTCAATTCCAGTTCAAAAACACTTTATTAATCCCTAAAAGGTAAATTAATTATTACATGAATGACAGAGTAAATGAGTTGAAATTACACATTTCTATCACAACAATCATGTGTCTATTTATAAATCTTTACAAAACAAAAGACTTTGTGGATCATTTGATAAGGCAAGACAATCTGAATTAAAAGACAATTAAAAGTGCTTTACATAAAAAGATAAAACTATTGCATTATAATGTACAATAGTTTAAAACCACAAATTAAATACAGACACACAGACATAAGTTAAAAAGAACGAAACAAATAAGATGCATGAAATAAAGGCTGTAGTGCATTATGGTGGATTACTGAAATGCAGCTGTAAATAAATAAAAAGGTTTTTAAACCTTTGACTTAAAGCAAATGAGAGTTTCAGCAGCTCTGCTGCGTTCTGGGAGTTTGTTGCACAGGTGAGGAGCCTCAAAAACCAGTTTCTTTCTCAGTGAAGATGATCAGAGCTTGAAGTCCTTCAGAAAACAGCTGGACTCTTAACGAATGGAGCGAGAAACCTGGTATTTTAGATCCATGTGGTTCATTATAGTAGGAGTCTCACGAGACGACTATTTATACTTTCAATACTTAAACTGCATTTTTGTGATTGACACTTTTATGCAAGTATTTTTTTTAACATGTGAATATTATTATTATTGTTGATACTAGCTGCCGTCACGTCCCCAAACCTCTCCCGCGCAGCTTTTTGTCGCAGCTGAAATGCCTCTGACGTTTCTGTCCTTCGACAGCCACCGTAGAGCGAAATCGCGCTCCATCATGGCGTTTCCCGTGCGGACTGACGTGAGGCGTCTGTTTAGATTCATTCAAACCTTTAACTCTCCTCAAAGGTCCCTTTGCCAAGGAGTCTGTCCGGAAGATAAGGTACGTAGCGCGGCAGAAGGGACACGTTTCCGGCCACGACTCCACGCGCCTTCTTCTCAGTCGCGTGAGCGTCGAAGGCGCGTGCTGCCGTAAGCGTGTCGACCCCAGGTGAGCTCACCTGGCCGCTCACACGTCAAATCCACGAGGCTGCGGGGCGTTTCCCACCCACGACACGACGTCACACGCCACACGTGCCCCCCCTGGGCGTGGGAGGATGATTACTGCCGCCAATTAAGTCTGCGCCCCCAACTGTGCATACACGTTTGGATTTATATCATTTTAATTTGAAAGGAAGATTTAGTTTTATGTGGTGCAAAAAATAAAGTAGAAACAAACAGTTTTCATGGATGGGAATTCCGGCTGTGGAGACTAAATGTTGTTGTGTGTTGGACAGTTCAGTATTTGGGGTAAACGGAGATTGACTGACTTTTGGAGCCGGCGCCTTTTCGTCTGTAGAAGAGCCGCAGCTTCACCTAGTCCTGCATCAGCCTCGATACGGGAATGAGATTGTTGGCACTCGCTTGGACGTGGTCGAGAGGTCATGAGTGTGGTCATGAGGTCATGAGTGACCTGTTGACTGTAGGTGATGCAGCAGTCCTTACTTAAAAAAAAAGGAGTAGCTCGATCTTTATACTGGGACGAGAAAGGTCAAATGCATTCCTCTGACTTTCTTCTTGTTGCAAACCTCTTAGTTTTTCCCAAATATTATGTAAAGCTGTTGCATGCCTAAATTATATTATGGATGCTCTTTACTAATATATAGTACAGATTATCTCAAACCAGCTATTTATCTGTCCATTTTCTATTATACAGGTTTTTTTTTTTTTTGTTTTTTTTTTGGCGTTTATCATTACAGTTCAGTACCACCTCAACGTGGGTGGAGGACTTTGTTCTTGTTCTGCATCTCCCCATCTGGATGCAGCTGTTGGCCACGAAGCACAGAAATGTGCGGTCCTCCTCGTTGTACCACGGAGTAGTTCGCCCATCATTTTTCGCTGTACTAGTTTATTTGTAAAGTAAATGTCGCTGTTGTCGGGTTTTAAAGCGGTTGGCACCCTGGCAGGGTAGGTGTGAATAAAGGAGGTTCTAACTGGTTCTGTCACCTAGTGGAGAACCTATAAAACCTTTTAAAAACCTGTTAAACACAAGTTAGGACTTGGTGAGCTGCTTGATGTTCTCAAATTGCAGGACAATGTACAAATAACATATTACCAGATGGTAATAGTGGTGAAGATGGTAAACAAATTACTGAAATGGGAAGGCATTCAACCCTCCCTCTGGGACTTCGGTGGGGGGGTTGTCCGGGAGTACGGCGTCCAGTTCCTCTACACCCGGTGTCAGAGGTTGCTCCGCATTGTCGGCTTTAAGTCTGACGCGTTTCCCGAGGGGGTTGGACTCTGTCAAGGCTGCCCTTTGTCACTGTTCCTGTTCATTAGTTTGAAGGACAGAATTTGTAGGCGCCGCGGTGGAGGAGTGTCAGTGGTGGGGGGTCCAGGCTTGGTGACCACAGAATTGGGTCTCTGCTTTTTGCAGATGATATGGTTCTGTTCGCTTTAGATTAGAGCCGCTGCTCGTCCGCTTCGAGAGGAGCCGGATGAGGTGGCGGGGGCATCCGGTGAGGAGACCACAGGGAAGACATGCTGGAAGGACTAAGTGTCTCTGCTGACCTGGGAATCCTCCCAGATGAGCAGGATGAAGTGGTCGTGGAGAGGAGTGTCTGGGCTACCCTGCTTAAGCTACGGATCCTACGACCAGACCTCAGATAAACGGAGGAAAAAGGATGGATGCATGGATGGATTCAAAAAGGCATACTTGAGCCACTGGGGGGCCTTCTAGCGTTATTGTCATCGTTAATCAATACATAGTGGATGAGCGGTTTTATGCAGTGGTGAAGTGGTGCTTTGTACAGTTTGTAGGGACCAGATGTCCAGCTGGTATGTATATTGTCTGACTCGGTTTATTATCTCAAACCAGCAGGTTGACAGGTTTCGTGAAAAGTAGGCAGGTGGATTTTTATGGAGTAAAATATCTGCTTACATTTGAAAGAAAACCAAATAATACACCTGCTCATATGTAAAGCCAGCTGGTAAGTCTGCTATTTGACATGTAATACATAAAAATTATTTAAACTATAGCTGTAACTAACACGACCTGCTCAACAACAGCGGTTAAATGCAAGAACTAGGTCATTTAAAGGTGCTTCTGTGCAGCTGCTCAAAAGGCATCCTGTCTTCAGAAAATGTGCAATGAGCACAGTAATATTTCTAGTTAGGATCTGTCCCTGCTTTTCATTTTAAAAATTAAACACAGTAATAGTGCAATTGTCAAAGGAAGTTTGAATATTATCGTTGGGTGTTTTCAGTTTGACAGCATAAGTGGCTTTCACAGATTTAAAATTAGGAAGTAAAAATCACCTTGGTGGTGTCAGTTGTGTACAGGAAATGAGGGAAGTAAAGATGAAAGGAAATGTCTAGCACAAGCCCTGGCCAAGAGGCATTCTGGGAAATGGAGGAACTCATAAAGTGACAAAGCAGAGAAAGGAGAGATGAGCGTTGCTGCACATGGAAACAAATCTCATCCCAGGAGTTGGGTTTTTCTGTCATTGCCATCAACTGGGTGTGAGGTCTTTGTCACACTTATAACTCATTTGTTTCAGTCTTAACGAGGGAAGCCACATATTAGGCTGTTCTTGCATCGTAGTGCCGGTTAAACCTCCATCTGGCTGATGCTTAGGCTGTAATACAGTATGAAAGTTCAGGTCTGTGGTTTCTACTTTGTCGGATGAAGTCTTTGTGATGCCTGAGAGGTGTGTGTCGAGACGGCTGGAGGTTGGAGACCAGCGGTACTTCGTTACCTGCAATAACATCAGAAATGAGGTGTTACTTTCATTTATTTATTTTAATTTTCCCCAAATGCTGATGGCTGTGTGCAAGCGTCTGCAGGCTCGCAATGCTCCGAGGTGTGACACACGTCAAACACACGCTCTTTTGACAGAAAGACGAAGTGTGACATTTGTTAGACACTTTCAATTTTTTCAATATTTTTCTACCGATGCTTGCTTTTAAATCTTCCAGCTGAAGCTGAAGTTCAGGTTTGGTTTTAATGGTACATATTGATGTGGAACCTGTTGTGATTTTAAAAAATAAAACAAACAAAAAGCATCACTTGAGAGGAAAAGGGCGAACGATGATCAAATGCAAAGGTTCAGTTGGTCCCGATGTGCTTTTCTGGTTGTCAGGAAACATTTGGACTATGTTTGTTTTTTTTAACATATTAAATATATGGTGATTCGTATCTTAGATGCCCCTGTGGCGATGAAACCGTGGTGATTTTATTACATCATTTGTGCTGCTTGGTCGAAAAAGAATCCACTGTTTAAAAATATTTCCTTCTTTGATAAACATCTGGAGCTGAATTATAGGCCAAAATAAAATCATCAACTTTATCAACTCGGATGAAGAAGATCTCCCAGCCATGAGCTCAGTGGGAATTATGATGGAAATAATTTGGGAATAATTCTTTGTAGATGTTGACACTTGGCTGTTAGAGCCCGGATATTGTCATTGTCATCGGTTTGTCATTTCTGATTCTTAATTATTTGACCAATTGCTATAGTATCTGTTGTCTTTATTGGTGACTTTAAGTTATAGAGTAGTATCTACGGATTGGTATTAGTGTTGGTATTGATGGAATGAAAACTGGTAATGATGCCTATGACTTTACCAAAGTTCCAGTGGGTCATGAAGAGACCTCCACCCCCTCAAAACAACAACAAAAAACCAAAAAAAAAACCAAAGCATAGTTGACAACAAAGGTTTAAAGTAGAAGTGAAACGCTGAAATAAATGCATTGGTACAGTTTTTTTTTTTTTTTTTTTTTTTTTGTACCCTTGGCAACAAGATGCATCTGTAGTAGTTTTTTAATCGCAGGTTACATCACAAGAACGGTTGTGGATCTGCAGGCAGTGGTTCCATGTGCTGCCAGCTGCCATATAGACTGCTTTTAATGCAGTCAAAGACTGTATTTAATAAATGTGTAAAGGGCTACTTGTGCATGAGGAAAGGCATGATAATCATCAGTGTGCAGGAACTATTTTTAGCCGCTTTCGCTCGTGCACACACGTCCAGTGAGCGTGCATGGCTGCGTGATGGCTGATTACAGTGGTGTGACATGGATTTAGTTCAATCCTAAATACTTTATTAGTCCCTGAAGGGAAATTAGTTGATGGAGGTCTCGTCTGCCACTGAGCTGAGATGCAGATCTGCGAACGGGCTTTCGTGACCGTAGTAGTTAGTGTTAGTAGTTAGTGCACTTCCTGTGTGTTACACAAGCACATGAACATTCTACTTTGGACAGTTGACTAATCGTTGCGCCCCTAGTGTGAATGTGGCAGGTTCACTCAGACGCGGACCAAAACAGCCTGACAAGACCACCTAAGAAGAGATGCTCTTAATCTGAGTCATATGGTAAATTCTGGCGCCGTCCGCCCAGTGGGAAATCCTCCTAAATCAAAACGGGAATAAAAGCCTTAAATCGTATGATTTATTGATCGTATTAAATGGCTTCATGTGTTGTGTATATCAAAGTTTTGTGTGATTGATGCACCCATCCTCCTGAACTGTTCTGCTGTGCTCCCTTCAGCAAGTCCTGTCATCAAAATGTTCCTCTCCAGCTGTAGCTGTGCTTCATTTTGACTTAATTTCTCTGTGTGAGTGATAAATACAAGAGATATAAAGGTTCACCAGAGAACTGACTGGTCCGTGTAGATTAAGCACCTCAGGAAACAAGCAGTGCAGCGCTGTAGTCCACAACACACACTCCTCTTCCATTAAATACATACGATAAAAAGCTCTCTCATAGTCTGAGGTGGCAAATTCAGGTATTCTTGAATTTTCTGTATGAAAGGACACAAAACGAAGGGAGCAACGCTGCAAGTTTGCACAAACATTTGATGTGGACCAGAACAAAAAAAGAGTTTTCAGTTTGCAGCTTTTGAACTGAGCTGTGTTTGGATGCAGATCTTATTTTTGTAACTATTTGATGAATCACTCACTCTTTCTCACGTTTTATCTGGAGTGGTCTGGAGAGCTTCAGCCGTGCATCCCCAGTAAATACGACTCCCTGCTCAGCCATCGCTCGCCTGTGCTCCTGTTATTGGCTTATATCAGTCATGTCAGCTGCAGCCTGCACACAAGAGGAAGTGACTTCTAATTTGACTTTCTGTTTTCCTCAAGTCCAAATTCACTTACTCGGGTGTCAGCTAAAACCATTAGAGCTGCTCCTGTGCCACATGGGAGAGGCCGGCGAGAGCGAGGAAACATGGCTTCCCCTTTGAGGATGTTCATTAACTGCCCTATTTATTTTCAACTGTCAGAACAGCCCACTAATTCACAGCAGTCCCTTTTGTGTAATTTGGTCTGTCGTAATCATTCTGCTGCCAGAGCCCTCACTCAGATGCTCTGCACATTAACCCATTTCTTAAAACAGTCCCATATGTCAACTTATTCCTATTTTGAAAATTCATCTCGCTAAGTCGAATTACAGGGCCAGTCTGTAGAAGCGCAGCCACAGTGGTGCCTTGGGAGTCTTCTCCTGTTTTAGTTATGAGCCTGATCCAGAGCCTTTTCCTGAGCATCTGACATTTTTAATTAAAACATACCAAGTATCTGATACTGTGCCTTTGAGCTGCACTCAAGTCAACAGACGCTGCCCTCGCAGGAGGAAATGACTGCACTCTTCAGAGACGCTGGTGGTGGAGTTTTTCCCTGAGTGTTACCGTAATTATATATTGATAAATTTACGATGTGTGCGCCGGTTATTTTTCGCTGCGTCGTGACTTTTATGTGTGTGTTCGCGTATTATTAGCCCTCCTGTCAGTCATTTGTTTCCTGCTAGTGAAGTAAATTTTGAACATGTCCTTTTTCAACACTGGAAGAGAAGGAAGCGGTTTAATGAGGCTATTAGAAACAGACCCATAATGTGTTTGTACAAGTTTGGATATTACTTTATAAATTACACTAGTATTGGCTTTTCCAGATGCACACAGGTACCTTCCTTGGACACATCGCAGGTCTTGCTGAGTGAGATTGATTCGGAGTTGATTTGTTCCTTTTTGTGAGAAGTAAAAAAAGCAATATGCATCCATTGAATTGCAAATTGATTGCAAATCTTTTTTTATTTATTTTTTTTATCTCTATGTACTAGGCTTGGTGCGAGTGGGTTGCAACATTCAGCCAGTTGGAGTTTGCTTTCACGCTGCACTTTCTCAAACGAACCAAACCTTCTCAATGACGTGCTCCCGTTTTCACCTGTGGTGGCACTGCTTCAAAACCTAGTGATGGACAAGCCAAGACAAGTAAACACTGAAGAAAACGTTACTTTCCCTGTTGCGTTATGCTTTGGGACTTCCTCTCCTCCTCCTTCCACCTCCAAATACCAAGATATTTTGGCCCTAATCCATCTGTCCTGTGTCAAAAACCTGAAAATGAAGAGGAATTTCAAATTCCAACATGACAGTGTCCTCATGCACATCAAAATTGTCATGTACGACATGTCATAGTCAGATCCCAGACCTCAATCCCATCGAAAACCTGTCGAATGAGTGGGATGGAATTCCAAAGTGTAGCAGTGAAAAGTGCTGCAAAACTTAAAAGTACTTAAAGTACACGATTAACGGGGAAATAACGTGCTGTGTGATGCGACTGTTGCCAACAAATGGATGTGCAGTTAGACTTTGGAGGTAGTAGACAATAAGCAGTACTATTTATTTATTTATTTATTCCTAAATGAACGTTATGAGAACGGTTGTTCTATTGTCCATGCAAGATTATGAAGATACTGACTTCTAGATATGACTAACTACTACAGGTCAAGTTGGGCTTCTGGTGCTACCTGTATACCAGTACGGCATATTTTGCAAATTTGGTGTCTCATACAGAAAGGGAACGTTTTGTTCCTCCCCTATGAAAATAGTTTTCACAATTTTCAAACAGCTGCACCATAGCGTCTGTGTGACGCAGCTGTTACTTGTCTTAGCTCTGTTATTCTGACCAAAACGATAGGTGACCTACTGTTATGTGGTTTCAATGTATGCCGGTGGTGTCTAAAATTAAAATAAAATACACTAATATAGCAGAGCTACATTAGTACAATTTTTGAGGGCTTGTAATTAACCAAGACGGACCGCCCAAGAGAATTAAAAAGAATTAGCTTCTGATCACACTAAAGATTAGATAGTCCATAAATCCTTTTAAGCTTTAATGAGTGTAAATGTGAAAATATTGGTCACTCTAATAAGTATTAAAAACTGTATGGCGCATTGAGATTTCTGATAAACCAGCAGACTCATGGATCATTTGCTCCCACTGGGTTTCCAGGATTGCATCACGTAGAGCCAATGGGGCACAGCACCCCAATGTTTAGTCCTAATGCTCATTTTAAGGGCTTTTGTTGTCTGAGTTTTGATATGCATTTTTGCGCACTCACAGTATCATTTAAATCTCATTTTTGACTTGGAAAAGGCAGCTGAGAAAACATTCTTACAAGTTCCTTTAGGAGTTCTTCTGGAGCTTTAATTATAACACAATTGCAGATGGAGTTGTGTGGACGTGCACGCTTCCATTTCTTTACTTAGAAGTTTAGTTTTTAACTGTTTATGCATCGTGGATAAAACGTTAGTGACATTTACAGAACTAACTAAGGTTTTTTTTTGTAATAACATCAGTAGGTGACGTGATACGAGAACTGATGCACTATTAACTGTTTGTATGAGCCACATCCCACAACCTTTAAGTTAATAAACGTTTAGCTCCAAATGATCCAGATAACGGCTTCCTGCGTGAGTAGGAGTCGGCCGTCTTTGGTTATCTCCCTCATGCTCTGCTGAAGTGTGCTTCCTTCAGAAGCTGCAGCCTGTTGGGGCTGGAGGCCGCGGCTGCCTCTCTGCCAGGTTATTTTTGGAGTACCGTCGGGCCCTGCCTGCGGGGAGTGCTGTTTTTGAAGGGCCTCCAGTCCCATTAATCAGCCAAGGGACCCCACGGCGCGAGCGGGCCCTGAGCCTCCTCCGCCACACTGCAGCGTTCTGTTCCCGTACCCCTGCTCTCCGCACAGTGTGAAACTCAGAGGAACCTCATCAATCTCACCTGTCCCACACGTCAACCGCAGATTTAATCAAACGCTCCTTCTGGGCCTCCCCCCTCTACTGCCCCTCCAACACACTCACTCGGTGGAAAAAAAGAAAGAAAAAAAAATCCAGACTCCTAACTGGACTGCAGTCACACTTTTATTCCTGTTTTTAAAGCATTGCTTCCTTCACATTTATTCTTATTCTTTCTCTTGCTTCAACCACCGTGTCTAATTTCATACCCACTATTTACAAGCATTTATGCATGAATGTTTTCCTTCTGGTCATGTGCACTTTGTTTCAAGCTGTGGCGTTTTCCAACGTTGGGTAAACGCATACTTACCTCTGGGGACAAAGAGGCGTAATGCAGTAAGCCCCATTTCCTTTTTCATCCCTCCTCTGAAGTGTGGCTCTGTTGGTCAGCTGCTCTAACAGGCCTCAAAGTGAGTGAAAGGGACAGAGATGAAGAGAAGATACACAGGAATGATGCGAGTGTGTCAACGAGTCTTTCAGCGTAACGCTGGTGTTAATAGGAAGCCTGGAGTACCCAGGACATGGCAGGGACACAGAGACCTGTGTGTGAGACAGCGGGCCGGAGAGCAGC
This sequence comes from Xenentodon cancila, assembly GCA_014839995.1. Taxonomy (NCBI): domain Eukaryota; kingdom Metazoa; phylum Chordata; class Actinopteri; order Beloniformes; family Belonidae; genus Xenentodon; species Xenentodon cancila. Next base: position 23,919,878 of record CM026200.1, read on the forward strand.
TACAATCCTCCCTACGTGGGCCCATCTCTGAGCTCCACAGGCCTGCTCAGCTCTGGAGCGCACTGGAGCATGGCGAGCAGTGGTACTCCCGAGCTGGATTTGACTTATGTGTTTAAATTGTCTCTTAGATCCTTGTCAGAGGAGAAATCAGTGGATCCCTCGAGGGCTCCGAGACCCTGATACGATATACGACTCCTGAAAATGGATCTGAGAAGGGAAATGTTTTGAAAGATGAAGTGCAACCAAAACCAGTGTTATTAACAACTGTGGCCAAAGTGAGTGACTGCCGTGATGATGTGGATGTCAGGTCTGTTTTTAACACGTTTAACACTCAACTTTAAAGCAGCCTGTCTGGACGTGTGTCTCACACAGGGCCGAGTTTAGGAGGAAAGATGAGATTTCACTTATTACTAAGTAGATGCAAGCACAATGTGTATTTGTAACTTGCATGTTTTTATTTTATTTATTTTCTGAACACCACATTATCTATGATCTGTCTGTTTGTAAGTGTTCAAAAGAATACAATCACTAACAAAATTAATCAAATCTGGTCAAAAGAGGCTTTATGCAACAACAGCCTCCCTGTGTTTGCACTTTTATGCATCTGGTCCCAGTATTTGTCATTGTTTTGCATTGTTGTGCTTTAAGGGGAACATTTCTTTGTAGAGAAGAGAAAAATAATTCCCTGGCATCCTGCAGCTTTGTGGACAATTGAGCATTGATTTCTTTGAGTCTTTTATTCATTGAAGTGAATTGGCTCCAGCTTTACTATTGTGTTTGATTTCAGTAATGCGGCTGGCGCAACAGATCCGGTCATATTGCTGCTTTTGATCCGCTGTCTGATGGTTTTCTTCCCTCTGCTGCTGATCCTCGGTGCACGCCGTCGAACGCTTATGAACAGATACCTTCACAGAATCTCAAATGTTGATGTAGGCAAAGACCACGATGTGTGCGGACATACGTCTGTGTTTGCACATGACCTCTTTCCCACTGGGTATTGCCACACACACACCGACAAATGAACACGTATTCCCGGAAAGGTACCGCGAGTGTGAAAACATGGCCTTTTAGTGTACGTAACCTACTAGGTGTTGGCGTTAATGTCACACGCATATGGTGCATAATGCGTTCAGCATATGTCAGACATGGATGAAGACGGCTTTCGTCACCTTCGCGATGGTGCAGTTTCTGTAAAATAGGAGGAGAGGACGACCTGCGCTGTGTCTGCAACGTGACACGAGAAGGCGTCCTCTCGAGACCTCTCGCTGGACAGAACAGGTGACCAAAGACGCCACATGCTTGTGTAGTAACATAGAGCACTTTATTGGAGTTAATCTTAACGTACTTGTTAGCTGAGGATTGAGTAGCTTTAACGGAACAATCGTTTACCACATGGACATCCAGCTTTTTTTAGTCAAACTTAAAACGCCAAAGACGCCACATGAGACTATAAAATCACAAAACAAAGGTCACTTCTCAAGTGGGAAGTGGAGTCATTTTTGCATTTCACTATGACGTTGGTCTCAGTGCTCTGAAGAAATCCGAAGTCAAGACTCGTCTAAGCTCCAAGTAGTGAAAATGGTGACAGCTAGCGCTGTCAGCTGTCAGCTGTCAATCAAAAGACCACGCCTCTAATTGTGCATTCGTGGCTTCATATAATTTTTATCTGATGTGGTACTTATAAATTCATCAATAGTGTCGTCACGAAGGTGACCGAGGCTATAAATATGTTTATTTCAGATACAAAAGTAAAAATTTTAAGACGAAGTAATTTTTGAAGTATTTTGCAGTCTACAGTGAACTAAAGCTTGTCTTTCAAACATTATATCACAAATCAGGGAATTTGCAAATAAAGAATGTTGGCAGTTGTTCCTATTGTTTATCATAGAAAAAAAATCATTGTAATGCATTAAAAAAAAAAGCTTTAATAAAAGTACTTTTTAATATAAGATGTTATGCAAGACTTCTTTTTCTACTTTGTTGAAACCTGTTACCGTTTACAGACTGCAGCATGTTTAACTTATTTTACTGCAAAGATTTAATACGTTACAAGAAATAGAAAGGTATGTTTAAAGACACTTCCGTCTGAACAAAAGTAAAACTGAGGAGCCCTGGCAGATAAAATAATGCGCGCTGGCCCATGATTGCTTGGTGGCATTGACTCTTATTCGACACTCAATTGGTTCAAATGACACCATTACCATGTCTGCATGGCTAATAGCCTCTCCTGGGGCACAAAGAAGAGGGGGAACAAGGGTTAGGCGTGTCGGCTTGAGGTGAGAACACACATGAGCCAGGGTCGGGGGCCCGTCCACACCCAAATCAATCCTGACACCTCTTAAGAGGCTCTCAGCATCAATGGCACTCCAGTGCAATTACCTTGTCGGTAATGACATAAGCACCCAGTTCCTTCCTGCCCCTCTCTCGCTGGGTAGAGGGCCACTCCCCAAGGCCAGTATACGGAGGCCCCGTGGACCATGCTGGCCTCAGACCAGTTCTGACTTTATCCCTCGGGGCTGAGAGATGAAGAGGGCCGGGGCCATGCTGGTCAGGGAGCAGCTGTTATCTGATCTCGGATGCTGTGCTGAGCCGGCCCCTCAGTCAGATTAAAAGTGATGTTGCTCAGCAAGCTGTCAAGATAACTGATTTCTCAGCAGCGACTGAAAAGGAAATCCGCTGAAACCTTCAGGTCTTAATGAGTAGGTAGGCTAACCTTCAAAAGTGCAGCTGGGGAGCACATGACCGTCAGTCAGATCTGAGGCGATAACACAAAGATCTCGTGGGATTTGTGGAGGGAAGTTTTAAAACTGCCTGTTAACAGCTTATCAACGCAAACGTGCATGAAGAGAGTTTTCAACAACTTTTTTCTTAACTCTTTTCACGATTATTCAAGTGCATCGGACAATTTATCTTAAGTTTAGTTTAATTGACATATATGACACTTGGTAATCATCACACAGAGCCCATTTTTAAATGTTATAGTCTGATTAATGCCAGTTTAAACATGTTCTCTCTTTTTATTTTTTTATTTTTTTTTCTTCCAGAAGCCTTCAGGAAGTAGTCGTGTATTTTCAGGGATCCAGCCAACTGGAGTTCCTCACTTGGGCAACTACTTGGGGGCTCTGGAGAACTGGGTGGCCCTGCAGAACCAGTACCCGTCAGTGCTCTACAGCATTGTGGACCTGCACTCCATCACCCAGCCTCAGAACCCAGCGCAGCTCAGGAGCAACATCCTGGATATGGCAGCCAGCTTGCTGGCCTGTGGTATTGACCCAGAGAAGGCCATCCTCTTCCAGCAGTCTCAAGTGAGTTGGAGGGTTCGTGTCAGATCGGTGGACGGCTGCGTACCAAGTATCGGAGAAAGTCTAGATTTTCCCGGTCACCTCCATAGTTTAGTTTAAAGTAGCAGAAAAACTTGTGAATCCTGTTTTCTGTGTTACTGATTCAACACTGAGACTCTAATCAATGTCTGATTTCTTATTGATAAATATAGATTTTCTTTATCAGATATTCCAGTGATGAAAAATTAATGAAATAATAGAAACAAATCTGCATGATTTTGTGATTTTTCTCAAATATTTTCTCTGACCAAGAGATCAAAACGAAGGAAAAGACTGCACAAGGTAATTTTTTAAGTTTAACTTATCGGTTAACCTCAGCAGTACACCATTTGACCTTTTCTACTGTATATTTCAAATAGTAATGTTTTGGTGTGGAGGGTGGAGTTGGAGGAGTGGAGTTTGAGGGGTGAAGATGGAGGGGTGGAGATGGAGGATGAAGGGTGGAGTTGGAGGATGAAGGGTGGAGTTGGAGGGGTGGAGTTGGAGGATGAAGGGTGGAGTTGGAGGATGAAGGCTGGAGTTGGAGGATGAAGGGTGGAGTTGGAGGGGTGGAGTTGGAGGATGAAGGGTGGAGTTGGAGGGGTGGAGTTGGAGGATGAAGGGTGGAGTTGGAGGGGTGGAGTTGGAGGATGAAGGGTGGAGTTGGAGGACACATAATGCTCAAACATTTGCATATGTGGACTTCACATGTTTTGCTGTCTGTCATAATATTTACTGTAATTTCAAATTGCACCAGGTCTTAGGAGGTTACATGTTGAAACATTATTATATCTAAAATTATATCTGTTTTGTTTTACATAAATTGCACCAGTTTTATATAATTCAGCATTTAATTTTATGGGATAATGGGTAAAAATTACACCAATTTAATTAGGGATTTAATATATTATGCAATACTCCCTACTTACTTAGTAAAATATGTTCTTTAAAAAGGTCAGCATAAGAGGTTTTACTCAATATTTTTTTTCTATAATTTTTAATAAACTTTCCAGTAGGAAGGCAAGTTTAACTCACTTCGTTATGTATCTTAAATGCATTGATCAGGCTCACGTCTGCGCAATCGCCCACACATTTACTCTGGTTATCAAAGGTGAAAGTACATCAGTGTCTATTTATTCATTCGTGTATCTTTTGCTCGACATTTTCTCCTCTCTTTGCGTGTTTTTGGAGGAGAAAGCGGTTTATTTTACTGCTGTCGACTCTCGTGTTTACCTGCCGACCTGCTGCGAAATGTTTATTTGATTGGTTCTGATTCTTATCGCCGCAGTTTGCTCTGCAAATTCATAGAGACAGTAAAAACACAAACTGCCACAAGCCACCGTTAAGTCGTGCCTTGGCCACATGAAGGAGCTGCGAAGGACAACGACGGTCTTTACATTTGCAGCATGTCAGCGCAGCCCAGATGTTTAGCTACAAATGCACGGCGAGGACGGAGAGAGAAATCAGGACAGCTGTTCCCTTCTCCCCTGACACGGGATGTGATTTTTCTTTAATTATTCACAAGTTTGGAAGGTGTGTGTGTGTGTGTGTGTGTGTCTGTGTGTGTGTGTGTGTGTGTGTGTGTGTGCTTGCGCACTTAAGAGTTAAAGTTCAGTCCATCTGTGTTTCTTTGCCACCACCCCCTCCTGTACACACATTCAATCCTATTTTTATTCCCGTTTAGCTTCATGCCACATAACTTGGCAGCGAGGCGGCCCCTGTGTTGAGCACGCCTGCTCCACATGTGAAAATACAACGGCTGCCCAAAGAAAATACTCAACTTCATTGAAAAAAAATGAGCGGAGCTCGTGTGCAGCTCAAGTCGAAGGATTTGTGGATCTGCTTGTTTTTTAACGTCATTTTTGATGAAAAGTGGGTTAACTATGCAGAAACAACTGTCGGCTATTTCCAAAAGTCTGAAGGAGTTGTTGCCATGGCTCTGCGATAAGCAACTAACGCCGTAACGCCGACGTGACCTGCAGCTTCAGGACGTCTGTGGTGCATCAGGCCCTCGAACATGAATAGTTTCCCTGTTCCTATCATGCTTTTCGAATGTCAGTTTTATTGCACCTCAAATCATATCCAGCCCTTTCTGAGTTCCTGTCATCAACATCTGTCCCATCTCTGCTCTGTCTGCGGGTGTAATGAATAGCGGCCCCCTGCATGTTGGTCTGAAATTCTGCTTTATGTCCCTGAAGTCAGGTGGTGATGTCACCCCTCCCAGAATGCTTTTCAAGCAACAGGAGGCAGAGACGACAGCAATATATTCAGCAACCATAAACTTTAATTTGCTGAAACGGAAGGAATTTTCCTGCGTCGCCTGCACACGGTCTCTTAGATACACAAACCTTTTTTTCCCCATTAAGAAGAGCTTCCATTAAAGCGGATATGCCATGTTGCAGTTAATTTACTACTGCCAGATGCAGCCGCGACGCATAACCGTAATTCACCTCTTCTTCACTTATTTGCATACACGTGAAGACTTAAGCTCCATTAGACTGCAGGAGAAAACCAGAGCTTGCAGGAAAAATTCACAAACCTGTCAGAATTCACGCTTATTTGCTGCTCAGAGGGTTTTAGAGGTGCATGTACTCATACGTTTGTATGTGCCGAAAGAAATACACAGAATAATTGGTCTAAGAGTATTGATTGGTTATAGTGCAGGTTTGCACATTAACATTAAGGAATAACCCCTGACGTGACCACCGGTAAATGGAAAGCCATTTTTAGTCAATAACAATGTCATAAATACTGTAAGTAATGGCACCAATCCTTGTTGGGAGAAAGACTCCAGAAATGTGTGAAATTTAAGTCTCAGTAAATGAGCAAAAGTGAAATTACAAACTGAAAGTCCCACACAATAAATAAAAGTTGCCCTTTGTTAGTCTGTAAAACCGAACTCTTTTCAAGAACCCATTCCTAGCTATTATTAATTGGTTTATCTCCCTATTTCTTCCAGTGTAACAAAAGAATATTCACTGTTTTCAGCTTTTTTTAAATTGCAGCAGTGTAAGAAAAAGAACAAATGAAAGAGTTGTTTGTTTTCTTAAATGAACAGTGGAAAAGGAAGCCCAGGTGTAGCAGGCGCACCTGTCCCTGCGAGGAGGCCGTTGGCGCTGACTCGCAGTGCTCTCCCCATCCACTTGGAGGCACTAAGGAGTTGCCTTCTCTTCCTTCATCTCAGCTGTCAACCAGCAGAGTCTTCATCAAATTATCTGTTCATTCATTAATTTCCCTTCGGGGATTCATAAAGTATTTTGAATTGAAGTTACCAGATGAATGGATATCTGCGTTTTCCCCCTGTATCTCTTGAATAAACACTCTTTAATAACTGGACTGAATCACTTACAATATACACGCAAGTTTTATGTGTATATCTGCAAATATTTATAATTATAAGGGTTAAAAAAAGAAATCCACAGACAACAGCAGCAACCAGTCCTCACATTAGTGCCTGTTCTTCCACCATTTTAAATGACTCCGGTGAGGCAACAAATGTAGAGATCAGTGTCAGTGACATCAAGTTACATCAGTGTTGTAAATATTACAACTAATATCAATAAACAGTTGGAGCTTTTACATACGGCGGATAGATAAATGTAGGCCAATGTGCTGACAGTGAATAAAAGTACAGTTTTAGCACAAACAGAAGAGTTATGAATTGCACTGACTTTGTCTTGCATAAATGTGTGTTTTAAAAAAAACGTGTATAATTATATTTACATGTGGTTCCACCCTGCAGGTGCCTGAGCACGTAGAGCTGTCCTGGATCCTGGGCTGCCTGACCAGCATGCCCCGCCTGAGGCACCTACCGCAGTGGAAGGTTGGGATCTGAGACTGCACACGCACACACACACACACACACACACACACACACATACACACACACACACACTCTTACTCACAGTGATCACTGTCAAAGCATTCCTGTGGTAATTTAATTCTCATTTTTGTTTTTCTATTCATTAAATACAAACTCTGTGGATTTCAGTTCTTTCTTTGTTGTTTTAATGTCCTAGTAAGATGGCATATTTGTTCTCATTATTATACAGTCGAACCAAATATATTTACAGTTGGCTCAAATACCTGTTTGAGTTTTGCTTGCTGGATGTTGTGGGCGGAGACTGTTGAAAGATGAGCTTGAATTCGTGTTTCTGTAGGCCAGTGTTGATGGGTTTGACACACTAACAACATCTGCAGGAACAACTGACAATCAGGCCGTATAGTTTGGTAAACTTTACCTGAGAAGGTTTAAATGTGTGTCTTATTTGTTAATGTGTAGGCCCCGCCCACAGGAATTCAGCACAAAAGCAAAACGTCTTTGTTTACTGAACTTTTAATTAACTGGGACATAAAACTCATCAGGTTTAATATCGATTTGTAGCTTAGAACAGAAGAAATAATCATACAGGTGAGGAGAGGAACGGTCAGCCGTTACTTTTAAAATAAGACATTTCTACAAAGTATCGTGTAAAATGTTATAAATAAAATACATAAAAATGTTACTCGCAAATAAATTATTATTATAAATCAAAAACAAAATATTTTTGAAAGCAAACAAGTTTTCCTCACTTCAGTCAATGGTTAATCAAATACATTTGTTCAGTCATTTTTAGTCAGATTTATTACAACAAAAACAGTATTTTGCTCTTCACAAGCAATGACATTCAAAGTTGAAGGTGAACTCAGAAGTTGAAAGTTTACTGCTGGTGTGTGTGTGTGTGTGTGTGTGTGTGTGTGTGTGTGTGTGTGTGTGTGTGTGTGTGTGTGTGTGTGTGTGTGTGTGTGTGTGTGTGTGTGTGTGTGTGTGTGTGTGTGTGTGTGTGTGTGTGTGTGGTAAGTGGAGGGTGACGCATCTGTGATCATTATTGGAGTTTTGTTGGTTTCAAAAGCGGATCTCCTCCTCGACAAATTCAGATTCATGCTGATTTAATTATTTCTGTCTTTGACTTTTTATCTTCGTAGCCTCAAATTAAAACATTCTGTTTTTGTTTCCAGCATTTTCCATCATTCCTATTGTCTGTTTTATCCCTTTGTTTCTTTAGTTCACCTAAATAAATGGTTTTGAAGTGGTGTAATTAGTTATTTGCCAGGTCTTATATGGCTTTAAAACATGTGGAGCGGGACAGCGGGGGAGGCGGGGGAACCGTGGAGTAGGGGGGCAGGGGAGGCGGGGGAACCGGGGAGCGGGGAAACTGGCGAACCAGGGAGCGGGGAAACTGGCGAACCGGGGAGCTGGTGCTGCCCTGCTGCTTCAGAGAAGACACCTTTGTTTACCCGACAGATGAGTTCATCTCTGACATGGTGGAAAACATCACGTGAAACCAGCCATGACCTGTTTATCTGAGAGTTGATGGCTCGTAAAAGTGAAAATGGCTGTTTGCAAGCGGGGGGAGAAAAAAAAATTGGCTTCTTTTTTTTTGCCTGCTTTTATGTTTGTTTTTTTTTTCCTCCATTTTTTTCTTTCCCCCTCATTTTTCTTCCCGTATCCCATCTTTTCCTTCAGATGAAGAGCAAGCAGAAGAATGAAGGCAGCGTTGGGCTCTACACGTATCCCGTCCTTCAGGCTGCTGATATTCTCCTCTACAAGTGAGGTTTACATTTGCCATCAGTATTTTTATTTCTACGGGCAGAATATGTAAAGTCACCACTCTTGGAGGAAGTTCATTCTGTTGGTTTTATTTTGTAGAAAAAAACAAATAATAACTAAAAAAAAATAAAAAAACATAAGAAAATAAAGTAAGAAAAATATTATGAATGACAGAAAGCAATTTAGATTTTTGATTAACAGCAGAACACCCAAAATTTGCTAAATATGTTTAGGGAAAGGGAAAATTATGGAATAAGCACTAATTTAACAATTAAAAGAGGAAAAAAAAATGAGCAAATGTAGATATGCAAATGAGTTTGCCGTTAAGAATGTGCCCACAAACGTTAATGACCTGGTAAAGTGACAAACGAGAGAGCAGACCTCCAAACAAATGATTACAAAAGTCATTCAGCTGACGACGCAAATAAAACGGAAACATGCAGGTAGATCGAGGAAAAGGTTAAAGTGTCACAGATGAAGACTCAAAACAGTGAAGACGGTGAAGAGAGAGAGAGCAAAAGAAAATGAAAAACAAAGAATCAACGTTTGATGGAAGTGGGAGTTACATCCAGAAACACTAAACATCATCAACATCATCCTCAACTAAACGGAAGAAAACGGCCTTCCTGTGGGATAAAGAGAGCCAGAGGAAAATTTGGAAAGATGATGATGATGCTGGCACATATCCAATAAAAGACATTCAGACGATATATTTCCACTGATCATTGATCATTGATGTCATTGGTGATGGATATTTTGTCCCCGTACTTCATCTGAAAAACCAAAAATGATGTTTTTATTTTCTGCTACAAATACGATGGCTCAGTGAGCATCCTCCAGCAGTCCTCCGCTCCACCCTCATGGGGTGGTGAGTTCATGATTTTTCCGGAGGTTGTATATCGTGTTCCTGTCGAGCGTCTTGTTTGTGTTTACTACAGAACTTAAGAAAAAAGGTCAGAACATCTTGTTGAAAGCCTTTTTATTGTTGGAATGCACAAACATGTGGGACCAGCCTGTGTTCAAAAGCAGATTTATCATTTTAAATTTCAGGCCCACAAATTACAACCGCTGTCTGCATCTCATCTTGTGCAGGTTCTGCAGGACGTGCCGCTCACTGAAAGCTAGATCTGTTTAAAAAGGCTTAAAAAGGCTTCCTTGTAATAATTTTAATTCTTTTTCTATTTTTGCATGTCTGAATGCAGTTCTGACCTGCAAAATTACATTTTTAAATGTATTGTTCTATTAAATCTATCCTGAATTTTAATTTTGGTATTTTCTGCCATACATTGCATCATTGTCACCTCCACAAATATGATAAGTAACTGCATAAATAACAATAATATTAAATTCTGTGTGACACTAATGCATAAACCCATACAGCACTTGAACTAATCACAGAAGTGCTGTGATTGTAAAATATTCTCATTGGAGACAAGTCTGACTGTAAATATCACCGGCACATCATTAGTTAAAGAGCAAATATTCCCACCTGCGTAACCCACTCGAGAACATTTAAAGAGACGGTTAAAGTATGTGACAAAAGATGGACAAACAAATGCATTTCCGTGGCCTGTTGGTTAGTGAGCTTGCAGATAGTTTTAGACGGATTTGTGAGCTCCGTCCCAGGTTAACCTGATGGGCGTTAACTTCTGCCAGCTGCTGTCACGGGGACTGTTGCTTTAGTTGGAAATGTCTCCAGAAGAATAGAGATTCTGGTCGATGTAGTAATCTTTGAAATTCTGACAAAATAGAAATTCGCTGTCCTTTAATGTTGAAGTGGAGGCAGAAATCAAATGGATCATATCTCCAAAATAAAAGCACACCTGCATTTCAAAGGTCTTAAGAAAATATGTTTTTATGTACTTTGTGCTCATCTAAGACTTCAAAGCTCCTCTTTTGAAACTGATGAATTTTGAATGTATTATTTGGAATTACATGGTATTGTGTATTTGCTTTTTTAATACTTGTTGCAGGTTATTGACACACGAAGTTGCCATTTCAAGTTGCTGATTCATCTGTTTCTGTTTAAAGAATCTTACAACAACAACAAATACGAGTTTCCTGAGTGATGTAGTAAAGGAAAGCTCAACAGTAAAGCTGTCCGGAGTTTGTTGAAGAGGAAAATGACGACGTTGCAGAGCGGACGCGGAGGAGGCCTCCCGCTGGGATGCGGCCGTCTCCAACTTGAGCTCACATCCGACCGCGTTGCAGCTCCTGTGCTGCTGCTGTGCACAGTTTTGGTTGAAACTCATCGGGGCTCGTTTTTGTCAGGTCCACGCACGTCCCCGTCGGAGAGGATCAGGTCCAGCACCTGGAGCTGGCTCAGGATCTCGCCCGCATCTTCAACAACCACTATGGAGACCTGTTCCCGGACCCTCGAGCGCTGCTGAGTAAGAACGATGCACCGCACGACGACACGAGCACAAAGGTTTCAGAGGTTCCACCGATGTACGTTTACTCGTTTCCTCGTTTACGTGGCACCATAATCCTGTCCTGCAGAGAAAACATCCCGACGAGCTTTATAAATAACTTCAGAGATTCTACCCTGACGAGACAGTTGACTACAAATTGAGTCTTTTTATTTTTCCACCTAAAAATGAATTATTCATCCCATAAACCTCCAGTTCTCCAGTTCACTGCTTCATTGACCCTTTATTGCATTAAAACAGGAGGGGGAACACGCTCCTGTGTAAATGGAGTCTTTGATCCTTTTACACAACATTTTTGTTGATCTACTGTGTACATACAGTTATCTATGGTATGCCAGTGTGACTGAGTTGGCGTATTTGCCTCGCCACTTTAAAAAGACATAAAAATAAAATCACACCTTTAGTTGCACCCACACTGCTCTATTTTTGAACAATCTGCAGCTGAAGTCGCTCCGAAGACGCAAAGCTGTTCAAAGATGGACCTAAAACCAACAGATCTTTACACATGACAACACTTTGCTTTTGTTTTCAGTGATTTCGGTGTGCTTTCACAGATGTACTCTCGTCGTTTGCACACACATGGCCAACATGTTCAGCGATCCCGCCCGCCTCCCAGTTTGATCCTCGTCGATTGTAACGATGATAAAAGCACAAGATGGACTCAGTCATGTGTGCAATAAAGCTTTGATTAAAGAGAGATTCTCCTCCGCTTGTATCGCAATAACGGAGCGATGTGAGGTTGGGGAGGAAGCCGTCAACGTGACTTTGGAGACGTGTGTGCGCGTGTGCATGTGTGTTTTCACGCGCCCGTATAATCAGCCAGCAGTCCAGCGATGTTCGGCTCCAACTGCTGGATCACATCTTCGTTTGTCCTCTACAGCTCAGCAGAGTTGCGAGTAACCACCTTCCCTTTGAAATAATTCCCTTTAAATAAAGATGTCTCCATAGAGACAAACGGGACACATATGGATGGCTCATATGGAGCTTTGCAGGATGACGGAAGGACGCCAGTGATAAATGGGGAAAAGTAAAGGAAATCCTGTCTCCCAGAGTCTGCTCATCAATTCACACTGCGATGTGCCTGCTCGCGCCGAGGTGCTTTCACATATGCAGGCAGAAGAATAAAGAATAAGGGCAATAATCGTAGAAAAGTGGAAGAAAAAATGCAGTTTGTGGAATGTTAGACCCTCTTTATTAGGTATCAGGACATAATACAAAACCCCTCAGAGCTCCAGCAGCACAATTCTGTCCTGGAAGCTCGACTTTGTTAAATTCTACAGGAATAAAAAACATCTTGCATGAACATCATTGAGGTGTGTTCAAAAAAAAAAATCCTTTTTTCATCTTTTTTATGTTGTCTAGTCAAAGTTATGATTCATTATGCTTAGCTTTTCTTTTCTTTAAAAATCAAAAGTTGCAATTATTGTGTAGAACTCACAAATGAGATTTTCTGTCATTTTGTTCACAAAAACAAGCGTTTAACTGCGACATATTTTATTGAGTCCAATTTTTGTTTGCTTTTTTTGCTCAGGTTTGTTCGTATAGTTGGACAAAATTCATGAGACTGCTTTGGTTGTTCTGGAAAAAAAAGGATATAAGACACTCTGCATTGCACATTTTTATAGCCTCTATATGTTTAAACATAATGGAAGAAAACGGCCTCATTTGTCTGAGTTTTAAGGGTTAATGTCATTCAGCAAAGTCCAAGATAAAGGAGAAATATTTTACTGAGGTTTCTTACAGTGGTATTGCTTTCAGTTTTTATTGTGCTCCCCAAACGTCTAACTGCAGAAGGAAAACTGGAATGTTTGATGGGCTTCTAAATCCATCTTTTTTCCTTCCTCAGGTTCTACACGGAAGGTCAAATCCCTCCGTGACCCATCTGCCAAAATGTCCAAATCCGACCCTCAGAAGATGGCTACCATCAACATCACAGACTCGCCCGACGACATCGCGCTCAAGATCCGCCGTGCCGTCACAGACTTCACTTCCGAGGTCACCTTCGACCCCGAGCTGCGCCCCGGTGTGTCCAACCTGGTGACGATTCACGCTGCCATGGCTGCGATCAGCGTGGAGGAGGCGGTGTCGCAGGCGAGAGGGCTGGACACGGGAGCCTACAAGAAACTTGTGACTGAGGCTGTGCTCCAAAGGCTGACACCCATCAGGGAGGAGATTGAGAAGCTGAGGGCGGACCGGGCGCACCTGGAGACACTGCTGGCGAACGGGACCTTAAAGGCTCGGGAGTTGGCTGCACCTGTGCTCGCAGAGGTCCGACACAGAGTGGGCTTCTCCTGAGTGGCAGCACGGCTGGAAAATAACGTCACGTTTATACGGCGGGACATTAAAGCTGCGTTTTTAACTGCAGCGAATGTGAGGTTTTATTCCAGTGACTGTTCTTTCGTAGGTTATTCTGGGGTTTCCCTCATTCAATAAGAAAACGTGTTGAAAGCAACATGGAAGCAACTCGGCCTCAGACTGATGCGGTTCAAACTGAAAACTGCAGGTCACCTACATTTGTCCCTTTGCCAGCATGAGGAAGCGGCGTCTGTCGAGGCACCGGCCTTCTGCTCTGTACTTGGACCTGGATTATTTATTTTTCTTTGAATGCTGTTGTATGTTTTTTTTTCTTTCCAAATACTACAAAAGGCATCCTTTTGATATTCTTTAGAGCAGACTATTCCATCATTTTTATTTCCCTCCAATGCTTTTTCCAGTCAAACTAATAAAAACATATGAAAAACACAGAATCAATTCTTTAAATTAAATCTCTATTGAGGTTTAACACAGTCATATGCTGCACCAGGAAATAAATTGGCTCTCATTTTGACTGAGTGAGATTTCTGTCACATCTTTCAAAGTTTGTTTCACATTCGCATTTTTAATAGACTGAAAAGAATCGATCTGAGAGAAAACCATATTTTCCTGAACCTAACCAAGTTGTTTATTTATATATATATATATATATATATATATATATATATATATATATATATATATATATATATAATATTTGTGCATAATGTGTATTTAAATGTGTTATATACCTGCAGGAGACTGCAGGTATGTTTGTGGAAGAAAAAAAAAAGTGTGCAGGCATGTTAAAATTTGGACAACAGATTAAAATGTCCAGTTACACATTTGGTCATTTTGCAGAGACTTTTATCCAAAACACTGAGGAATACTGAACGTGACAGGAAGACACTTACACCTATCTATCTTAAAGAAGAAAGAGGTTCAATAACCTCATTTGGAGTTAGAAACACGACAAAAAAAATGCTTAATCCAAAACTAAAGTGATCAAGTCTAAATTCAGAATGAAGAATAAAATAAGGGAAATGAATAGTTATGTTCCTAACGAGGGTAAAAAAAACATCCGTTCACAAAGGTAAGTAGCTGGAAGAGGATTAAAATGTTTTAAATGCAACATGGATTTTTGGTCATAATACCACAAGACTTTTGAATCTATGTCACGTGAAAGAATCAGATCAGCATCTAAATACTCGCTCTGATGATCCGATGCTCTGATGATCTGATGATCTGATGCTCTAAGCTCATACTAGAAACGTCCTGCAGCATCTCAAAAACAGCCGTTGTTGCAAACTGACATTTTGCTCAGCCGTTTCTGTTTCTGGTGATCCACTAACCAAGTCGAAACTGCTCTATAAAGGTCCTTGGGTATCTTCTGAAGGATGGGTTGCACACTTGTCCTTTGTAAGAATCGGTTTGTGTGTGAATACAAGACTTCTGCATTTGGGACCTAGTTTGGATTAAACTCAAGTCTAGATGATCACTAAAGGTGTCAAACGCTGCCACCCTTCCTTCCTGGAGGATGAAATAAAAATACAAACCCTCAAAGACCATAAATCCTTAGATTCACATTTCATTGGTAGTTCCTTAAATTTCCCTGAAAATGAGCCAAGTGTGATGGCTCATGATTGAATATTTGATAGCTCACTCTACATATTTGTTCATTCACTGCTGCATCAGTAACTCAACTCGCCTTCATTTGAGTTTTTTTCCCACTGAAAATTGAAGGGAAAGCAAAAGATTTCCTGAACAGATTAAAACCGTTGAGCGTGACGCGAAGCGGTGATCAGGTGAGAAGTTGTCCCGTCGGCTCATGTTTAATGCTGCTGCTTTACTTCCTGAGGACGTCACATTAGGACTCCTCGTGACGGGTCCTGCGAGTAAAAACACCTGAAGTGGGGTTTCAACTGACACGTCTAATTTGATTATTTGACAGATTTTCTTTTGGCGGAAAAAAAATATTTGGCTTTATTTAAGTCTAATCAGGTAGTTTTACTTTTTTTGGATATGTATTATGAACATGCACAAGCTGAATATATGAAATGTAAATGTGAAATCTTGATTTACCTGCTGTTCACATTAAACGTGTTTGTAGCTGCGCGGCGCAGGAGGAGACTGAGCAGCTGCCGTCACAACTGCGCTCCCGATAACCCACTTAAATGGGTTTAATTGGACTGTCTCCTGTCATTCATCACTGCAGCCTCCTCTTTTCACACATATCACGTGTTTCTCTCTTCTGTTATGTTTTTGTTTCACCCCTGTCTTTCTGCTTTTCCATTTACATCCTCCCCCCAGCTCTTCTTTTCACTCTGATTCTTTCTCTCTTCCCTTCGCAGTTATTTTTCCCTCTCTATCCCTCTCGTCCCTGCTTCCATATATCATCCCTTCATTTTCCCGTCCTCCTAACAGTCCATCCGACTTCTGCTCTCTAACTTCTCTAACATCTCTCGTCCTGGAATAATTCTGCAGAGACAACATGCAGCGCACACACACACACGCACACACACACACACACACGCACACACACACACACGCACACACACACACACACACACACACACACACACGCACACACACACACACACACACACACACACACACACACACACACACACACACACACACACACACAAAGCTTGACTGTGTTTTAATGTTTCCAGACCGTACGTATCTTTAGTTTAAATCACGCATGTTCTTTTTTTTCTGCTGGCATAAACATCTGATGGAATATAAATAACGATATGACAGTAGGAGGTTGTAAATCACTGCGACCTTTCAGAATCGCGGAATTACGACAAATAACGTGTTTCTGTGCAGATGGAGACAGAAGCGATCTGGCCGTAAGTCGCGTGTTCGTGCGCGAAGGCGCAGACACAACTGAGCCGTTTTACGCATAGGTATAAAAACTTTAAAGACTCGTGGGGTCGTTAAGAAAGGCCCTTTTAAAGAAATGGCGTTAAATGGAGAGAGTGTTACACAAAAACAGCAACGGTCCTCCGAGAGAAGAAATGAATAAAAATTGAGACATTTTACTGTTGTTGATCTTAGACTGCGCACGCAGTGAGCAGGATAGGAAACTAGTAAACCTAAAGCCTCTTAAACTCTGGACGTTAGACCCGCTTCACTCATCTAAAAAGGTTGAATAGTATCTGTGTGTGTGTTAGGTCACATCTACGTTTTAATAGGATAATAATCACCTGACTGAATAACGTTTCCATTGCGCATCGAGACGCGAGAATTGTGACTTTTTGTTTAGTTTCGTTTCGTTTTAATACGCACAGTTATTTCAGAAATGTTTTATCCCAGCACAGAGGACATGATGACCGTTCCTCACTTTGGGACGCCATCAACGTGCTGAAATGTGGACCTGGTTTTAGGCTGAAAGGGTGGGAAAGGCTGGGAACGGACAGCTTTGTTTCTCTCGTAGATTTAAAATGAGATGTGGTATTTAAATGACCTCGGTTATTTAACTTAAAATCAAAAAGTCCGCACCCGCTGTCTCATATGTAAAATTTTCATATTTATTCAACCAGGCCTACATTGCGTTTAGGTTTATTGGTTCAGTCAATATCTCAAGCAAAATGAACTAAGGATATGAGTTTTTTCACTCGGGATTGTTTAATACCTTTCTCTTCCTGTCGTGCGCTTTTACGACGCCGTTTTACAATAAACCTTTATGTTTAATTGTAACAGACGTATGTCTTTTTTACAACGAATATACCCCAAAAGCAGTTAAAGAAAACAAAACAAAAACGTAAATAAGAGTAAAGTATTCCCGCCTCCTCCTGCAGCTTCTTTATTCAGACTGTTTACCTCCTTTGAAGTGTGTTTTTTGTCATCTGTTTGTTTCGTCAGCCGACTCTCAAACTCTTTGGCATGTTGTGTAAAACAATCCCGCCTCTTTATCTCGAGCCTCTGCTGAACCCTTCATGGTCACGAGTATTACAATAATCCGCCCGTGGAATTCACGTT
This sequence comes from Xenentodon cancila, assembly GCA_014839995.1. NCBI lineage: Eukaryota > Metazoa > Chordata > Actinopteri > Beloniformes > Belonidae > Xenentodon > Xenentodon cancila. Next base: position 23,937,496 of record CM026200.1, read on the forward strand.
TAGATGAAGAATGAGCGGCAGGTGAATTTGGCTTCACCTCCCGAGGTAAGCAGCGGTGATGTCCAGCGGCTGCTGCTCTCCACGCGCATTTGGACCGTTTCAACGACCTTCGTGGGGAAGCGCAGTTGTCCCGCCTGCAGGCGCACAGAGCTGCAGCGACCCGACAGCAGCTGTCTCTTTCAATGACCCGCTTTCTGCGGGTTTCATCCAGACCAGTCAAACGATTTTGCTGAATATTGGCAAGATAAATATCCGCAGACCTCGAATTGATTTTCTGTGTCTGACAAAAACTTTTGCTTCAAATAATAATAGTAGGCCTAATAATAATAAATTAGGTCAAGTGCGCAGACTTGAAAACACAAATGGGGTTAACTGAATTAGGAGTGTTTGGTAAAAAGAAAAAAAAAGACAGGAGAAAATAAAGGCTGCGTAAGATGGTTGAACAGAAACAATTAGTCCAGGAGTTCCTCTCGTGCTTTAGTTTCGGGGAGCCGACGGGGCTCTAACGGAGACGCAAACAGCAAACAGTTGGTTTTAGTTTTTACTGCTTGTATTTAATGGCCTTCCTCCCCCTGGACCCCCCCCCCCCCCCCCAACACACACACACACATACGCATAATAGCCACTTTTGTAGAGTGAGCGCTATCTATCTATCTATCTATCTATCTATCTATCTATCTATCTATCTATCTATCTATCTATCTATCTATCTATCTATCTATCTATCTATCTATCTATCTATCTATCTATCTATCTATCTATCTATCTATCTATCTATCTATCTATCTATCTATCTATCTATCTATCTATCTATCTATCTATCTATCTATCTATCTATCTATCTATCTATCTATCTATCTATCTATCTATCTATCTATCTATCTATCTATCTATCTATCTATCTATCTATCTATCTATCTATCTATCTATCTATCTATGTATTCTCCGCTGGAGCAGCAGGCTGACTTCGGGCCTGAACCCGCAGACATTCTCCTTCCTCAGACGGAGCATTCATCCACTGCCTTCCCCTCCTTTTATTTCCCCTCATTCTTTATTGAGATGTTAAGTTTTCCCCCCTAAGCAGCAGAACCTGGTGCGTCTCCTCTCCGGCCGCTTGCACATACACATGAAGCTCTGAGGAAATAATCTTAAACCGCCTGTTATTTTTTCCCCCCAAAATAATTTTTTTTGGCTCCGGATTATAATATTTTCGTTATTTTATCTAAGTGTCCTCGTTTTATTTTCATATTTCCAGAAATGTACCAGCACGCAGCACGCAGCTGGTTTGTCCTATTTGCAGTGTACAAATTCGAAATAGCTCATTTAAGACAAATGTACTTTTTAATTTATCGAATTAGTCAAATAAATAATGTCAGGATATATATAATTTAAGCTTCGTTTTAACACAGTTTCTGCGGATGAGAATTTTGGTTAGAAAGCATTTTAAGCCAGTGACTGGTCACTAAATTATTATATAATAGATAATTAGCTAATGGCCAGGTTGATAAAATGAGAAAAAACAACGTTTGGTAAAAATTGAATTTTTAACCAATAGATGAAATCACAATAATGTATAAAATGTATCTGTAGCTATTATCTAAAGACAATTTCTGACAGCAACCGGACTCACTAAATGATAATAATATTAACAATAATACTGAAAAGTCTAACTGTAAATAAAATAAATAAATAAATAAATAAATAAATAAATAAATAAATAAATAAATAAATAAATAAATAAATAAATAAATAAATAAATAAATAAATAAATAAATAAATAAATAAATATCGGCGCGCCTTTTCCTTTCTGTTTTTGCCCCGCGCGCCGCTCTGGGATGAGCGCACCTGCCCCGCCGCGGCCCTCCTCTGCCTCCTCTGCTGTTCCGTGACTAGTGAAATTGTAACGTTAAATAATTCTTCTTAAATACCACAACACCGTGAAGGCCTCGCGGCGGCCTAGACTCACAGACCTCCACCTGATGATAAACCATCAGAGGAGGACTGAAGTGATGCTTGTAGGATCTGCGTTTTACGGATGGAGGTAATGCTGACGTTAGAAAATACACCAATAAAATAAAACAACAATTTATTGTATTCGTTGTCTGTTTTAATGAGCCTATTTTCAGATAAATCTATCATTAACCCAGATTTATGCACCATAAAATCAATCCCTATTTGTTCCAATTGATTTCATTATGGAGACCCTTCGTTAGGCTGCCGCTGGCTGGTCGACGGATCCTCTTCCCGAACTCGCGTCTCCCATTGCTGCCATTGGACAAAACACTTTGTTTAGCTTCCTCTTCTAACTTCTCATTGGATGCGCGCCGTTGACAGGAAGGAGAACCGCCCCCCTGTGCCTGAAAAAAAAAATCCTCCAGAAGTGAGTATCAATCAGAGACAAGTTAGAAGAACACAAAGAGAAAACGAGAGACGGGGAGAAAAGGCACGGAGAGGCGCGTAAGCGGCAGACCGCATCAAAACTCAGACCTCCAGGACTTGTCCACGGCCAGGATGACACAGTCTGCCTTCAGACGCTTGCCTGGAAGTTTGTAGTCACTTTTGGGATTACTTTGGACACTCGGCGAGTTTGCGCCCTGCTGTAAACACTGACGTGTGCGGTTTTTCTTTTTTCTCTCTCATTTTTTTCTCCGTTTTATTGTGTTGCTTGACTGCGTTGGACGGACGGAGTGGGTTTTTCGTCGCGTCCCCCCCGTCGGGTGGATCTGAGAGAAATGAGTGAGCGGAGGCGATCTGCCGCAGCTCTGAGCTCTAGAGCCCACGCTTTTTCCGTGGAAGCCCTGATCGGCTCTAACAAGAAAAGGAAGCTCCGGGGCTGGGAGGAGAAGGAGTTGGAGTTGTCCATGGAGAGCCTGGCCACGGACGGAGAGGATCCGGCGCACTGCCTGGACATGGACCCGGGTCAGTGGGCAGACATGCACAACACTGCTCAGATGTCTGGATGTCCCTCAGATCACACACACGTCCCGGGTCAAAACATGGCTCCATGTCCAATCACTCATTTCGCAACTAGGACGCGCAGCCTCCACATTCCGCATGTGAATCTGGAGCCGTTTCAGGTTAAGCTTGGGAGAGTTCAGTGATTTACGCTTTTGTTTCGATGGTATTCAGTGGAGAAGCATTTTTACATTTGCAGATGTAGTTTATGAACGTGGTGCGTGCATGTGTTTTGAATCTTGCTTTTGACTTTCTTTTTTTTTGTAGCAAAATATGTAATTTCCCTTAAAGGAGCCAGATTACAGGCCGAATCCAAGTTTTGACTCCGAACTGGTGGATCATACAGCGACACTATAGGAGGCACCAGCAGACACGCAGACAAGCTTCTGAGTGCGTCAAAAGCGTAAATGTGTCCCAGAATTTGACCCGCAGAGAAAAAGGCCTGGGCTTTCTGCCCCCCGCCCCCCCAAAAAATCCATCTTAACAAATGGCAATGATATCGCTCACTGCACACATTTATCTGAGTTTGCAAACTTCAAATTACTAAAAAGTGTCTCATGACCACAGGAAGAACAGCCGTTATTTCCCAGGTATGAAGCCGCTCGGAGCGCATGTGAGGGAAAACATGACAAATAAAACAATTTAGGAACATTTATAAGCTGTTCAAATATTGAAGTTGTATAAGTAGACTGATTTAATAAACAAGAGCGCGTTGTGTTAAAGAAAATCAAGCTCGTGAAAAAATGGAAATGACCTATTTACGCCACCAAAGATCAGTGAAATTAATAACCGTTGGTAGAAATCAATAAATGCAAGAGAACAATACATTATTAAAACAAATATAAATTTAAATTCTTAAAAACCAACGTGCAACAGGGATTTTTTACGTATAGTTTGTTGGCGAACACCTAAAACATGTTATTGCCATTTTCAGTTCTCAGTTAATCTCATATTAACCTTTAATTCTAATTTAAACACATTATTTCATTAGTAATTACTGTTATCATCGTCATGGATATTATTAGTATTATTGACGGTGCAAGTTTCAGGATGAATTAAATATTCCTGCTGGCTGCTCCTTCATGGTAAATTCCTGCCAAGTCCAGTGTTTGGAAATGAATTAATCACACAAAAATAAACCTCCTGAGCTGCTCACATCTAATTTAAGGCCTCGAGTGACTTTACTTCAAACTCAAACACGTAATTCATTAGGTCAGTTTTCGCATTCAGGTATGGAGGCTAAATTTCGTCTTAACTGCCTTAAATGTACATGAAAGAGCATCAGTTACATTTAATTGTATTTTTGAGAAAAAAAAAAAAAAAAAATATATATATATATATATATATATATATATATATATATATATATATATATATATATATATATATATATATATATATTGAGTATATGTTATGTGGATTAGCCTATATATGAAGGAGAATGTTTTTTTTTTTTTTTTTACCACTTTACACCTTATTTACGTGGGAGCTCCAGTGCAGAAACGAGGGAAGCAGGGGGTGAGGTTTCCCCTCCTCTGCGCGCCGCTCACTCGGCCTGACGTCGAGCCGGAGCCGCTGCCGCCGCCGCTGCCGCTGCTGCTGCAGCCTGACCTCCGGGGCGCAGCGCCGGTACGCAGCGCAGCTCTCAGCGCCGCATCTGTGGAACAGCTCATTTTAGGATAGTTAACTCTATTAAAAATACTCGAAAAAAAGAAAGTAAATCGCTTTAGGGTTTTTAGGAGGAAGATGAGGGGAGATGTAGTCAGGGATCCCCTTGTTAAGGTCGTAGTTGTCGGAGTGTATAAGAGTCTGCACTGTATTTAAATGCAAATGAGGGAGGTGGAACTAAACGTTGACTTGCAGCAGCCTGTTTCTGTTTTCTAAAAGGATGAAGGTAATTAAAAACATTAACCTCCTGACTTAATTAAAGAATGAAATACATTTTGTCATGGTTTTAAGTTAGACAGGGCTTTATTTTTCTCCTTTTATCGGTTCTTCTCATTAGCAGGCGGGTCCCCATAGCCGGCTCCTGCGGGTCCCTGGCGTGTTCAGCGGGTCCTGCCAGGGGCCCCGAGCCTCCGAGTTGACGCATCGCGCCGATGAGACCTGAGAACACCGGGTCTCTGTGGTTAAATGATGTGGTTTGGGAATCCTACACGGGCTGACTTTATTTCCAAGCGAGGCTGGAGGCCTGCTGCTCGTATAACACGTTTACTAGGCTCAGATACAAGGACGGGGCTGATAAATGCAGACTCTGAAGCAAGCGCGCACTTTTAACAGTCTGCCTGGAAGAGCTCAGCAGTGTAGTTAGCGCAGAAAAAACCGTTTATCGACCTCACAAAACTCCTAAGACGCGTCCCTATCATTTATCAGTTAAAAACAACAAGTAAACGGAACTTAGGGCGCGTTTACCTCGTCCTGTCAAAGGTTGACCTTTACGCACAATATCAGTAAAGCAAACTTAGCATCTATTGTTAATATGAATGATCGTACGTTCATAATGGTATAAAAATATGTTTCTGCTCTAATCCGACCGCTGCCCCGTTCATCCATTCTCCGTACAGTTTTCTGTCAGTCTGAGTCCACAGAGGTGAATCTCTGCCTCCTCCGGCCCGAGTCTCCATCAGCAGAGAAACAGGTGCTCCCACTGTGTGGGCAGCTTTGCAGGGCTTCATCTTCCTTCTCTTGACGCATAACTAGAAACAAAATGGGATCAAATATTTTGCGAAGGAAATAAAGAATGCAAAAAAAAAAAAAGATTTGTTGCCAAACTGCAACCGTTCACTTCAGACAGTTTTTTATATCAAATTTAGACATATTTGTGGAAGACAAATGGCTTTGGTTATGATCAAATTCAAATGATTAGTCAATTTTTAAACGATATTCACAACAACGTTTCTGTTTCTCGATCTGGATCCTGTTTCGGGTTTGAAGGAGGTGACCAGAGTTTAAAGCTGCAGTTTTATCTAAAAGTCAAGGCCCCTCTGGCTTTATGAAAACTTACACACCCACGCGTTTTTATTATTCAGTGACTTTAATAAAACACACACAGAAAGTACAGCGATAATATTAGAAACTCCCTCGGAACCAAACCCAGATGGCCCTACACCATGTTTCCAATATTAATTAAGCGAGTGATATTAATTAATTTATTTGAGGTTATGAGCTTGAGTTCTGTATCTCCTAAAATCTTATCAAAGAAGCTACAACTCATTAAAATGTTATTTAAACCTCTATAAAGACCTTTGCATGGTGCTGTCATTTCACACTGCGCCTCTGTAAAACTTATTTGGAAAGTCTTTGTGTCGAAGCTCTGCAGGTTACAGCATTGTCTGGGTTTTATGACTGTTTGGAAATATTGAACATAATCATGCTCAAGAGCAGTTTTTTGGAGACTAATATAGAAATGACACACTCAAAGTTACAAATGGATCAGCTATGATGAATTAATTAGGCAAATACTAAATGTGTGTGCGAGTTAGTTTTATAATACCAGATGGACTTCCCCGGAGATGTAGTGCTGTAGAAAATGATCTACGTCAAAATTAAATGCTCGTTTTTATCCTTTGTTTTAAAAAACACTTAATCTTTTAGAGTTTTTTTTAATACATTAACTTCCATGAAAAAGGACCATTTCTCCCTCTGCACAACAATGATGTGATCATGGTGAAATGCAACAAGTGAGGATAGTTTGGAGCACAACCCTGAGCTGACTACATCCAGACCCTTTGGTGGCCAAATATAAATATGTCTCTCTTATTTTAATGAGCCCTGGCGTGAGCTGATCAGGAACCCCTAACCGCAAGATATGGGCCCCGAGTGTGTGTTTACTATATTGTGTGTGTTGGTGTGTGAGGCCAGCCACTGCAGATGCAGGCCGGAGTTCTGCTGAGCAGGCACATTTCTGTTCATCAATAAACGTCTGTTCGGCTGAAAATGAAAGCGCAGCCTTAGAAACAGAAACAAAGCATATAAAGTGGATGCTGTGTGACGCTGGAGAGAGAAACTGTTGGGCTGAGCCGCGTGCAGCTCAGAGGTCCGACGTGACACGTGTTGAAGCAGATGCATGTAGTTCCTGTCTGTGAGGATCTGACTTCCAGTTGAGACCTCTCTCTTTGTGTGTTTGTGTTTGTATGTGTGGTTGCTGAGTGTCAGATGACAGGTCCTTGAGCCTGATGACAAGGCTGCCGGCAGAGTCAACAGGCTCCTTCTCTGCCTGCATTTCCTCCTTCTAATTATTCCATTTAATCAGAAAGTGTCTGGAGTGCACGTGAGTCCCCCGAAGTCTCCAGTTCACAGAGCATCAAGCACTTTTAGTTATGACCCCTCGGTGGAGCTTTTCAAGGTTTTTTTTTTTGCTGCTAATTTCCACACAGATTTGAGTTTTGAGGCCAACACTATGTTCTATAGGATCTTATTCATGACACCAGTGGGAAGGAAAAGCATTTGGGTAATCACGAGGCTCTGAGTCATATTAGGTTCTTTTATAAATATCTCCTTGTGTGGATTATGATAGGCAGGTTTAAAATTGTCTTAACTTTTTATTTTATTTTATTTCTGTGGATTTGATCTGTAGAAGGCCTTAACTGTGTTATTTATTAAATGTTTGAGTCTTCTTCAGGGAGGAAACTCAACTCCATGAAAAGATAAATGCTTGAACACATAAAATGCTTGAAACACATATTAAAATTGATAATATGGGAAATAATGCAACTAATAGCACTCTAATTATCGGAGATAGTTTTTTTATTCATGTGATTTGGTAATGACTATCTGAATATTTCAAACTCAGACACCACTGTGAAATATGGCAAAATATAGGCAAACAATTATTTTTTATAAAATAAGTGTTCATCGAACATTACCATAATATGTCAAAACGTATATTATTTTATTGTGCATTGAATTCACGTGAACCTTATGGTAATTTAGAGCTCCTCTGTGTCCCATGTGTTCATAAAGACCAGGTGTGAGCGTTTCCATGGCTGCAGCAACAATGGAAGAGTCTCTAAAAGAGAGAGAGACGATGGACGCCGTCGTCCTTTCTCACTGTAGTTGTTACCCTCCTCATTACCGTTCCCCTCCTCGTCTCCTCGTCTCCCCGCTCCCATCTACATCTCCATCTCCCTCCCTCCTCCTCTCGGCTCCAGCAGGCTTGGCTCGGTCTGCGCTGCGCCCGGGACCCAGTCCAGTCTCTCAGCCGCTCCGCATTTGCATAACCGTATTTCCGTGCCCCCTCAGCACGCACAGCCAATCTCTTCATGTCAGAGCCCTCGATAAATAATACATTATTAGATTCGTTTTGATTTTCCTGGGTGGTTTTTTTTTTGGTGGCGTTGGTGTTCATTTGCAGAGTATTTCTGAGAAAAGAGAAATGGGAGCCAGCTTGTGGTAATCTTGCGAGGATTTTTTTTTTAATCTGGGTGTTGAGCAATAAAGATTTGACATCCCAGCTGGAAAAGCGATGATGCGTTTTCATATCTAACCCCAAAAGGTTTCCATTTGATATTTAAATAATATTACACATGTGTTAGGAAGCATTGCAGAGTCAGGCAGGAATATTCTTGGTTGGGAAATTTGCATTCCTCCTGGAGTGGAAGTGAATATTAACTTTAGAAAGTGTTGCTTAGAGCTAGAATCTGGTGTAATTGTTGTAATTTCGCTTCGTGGTTAAAAACAATCTTGGTGTTTTGTGAGATTAAATATAACTGTGAAATTGTCTACAATCCTACAATGCAAATTGGCCTAATTTTACAAGTCATTCAGATCTTTAGTTGGGATACGCTTGTTTGGTGTGTATGAGCCTGCTCCTTTACGGTGCAAATTTGAAATAATGTGAAATGAGGAAATTGAAAAGAAGACTGAGGTCCATAGATGGGAACCTCTTCTGCAGGTCTGGATTCGTTTCGGGATGGAAGGAGGTTTTATTCGCTCTAACATTGCCCCTTTTGATGACTTTGAATGGCCACTCTGTTAAACTGGGGCCAGGAGGACCTCTTGATGGCAAATTATATTTGGTGAACGACCGTTTCCCACCGGAATTCTTCCTCGTGAAGCCCAATTTAAAGTTGAATAATCTGATCCGTCGCATTTCAAAGGTTTTACGCAGCATTTATTCTGCTTTTGACATCAACCCAGAGCTCCGTGACGAGATGAGCCAGCGGGCCAAGCTCGGCCGCTGCTCTCCAAGCTGCAAACGGCAGGTGTGGAGTCAGCGGGGAAAACCGCTGAACTCTCAGCGCGCCAAGTTTCCTGCGTAAAAGCCCAAAAAGCGCATTAATTCCACTGTTTCAGCGCGGCTCTCTCATCGTGTTCCTCATTTTCCCTCCAGACTCAGAGGCGAGTCCAGGCTCGGACGGAGAGGGTCTGGCTGAGAGGACGTCGTGCACCTTCGGCTCACCTGCAGACCTGGCCCCGGGCCCCTGTGACGCATCTCCCCAGGCCTCTATGGAGGAGATCCAGGTGGAGCTGCAGTGCGCAGACCTGTGGAAGCGCTTCCACGATATCGGCACGGAGATGATCATCACTAAAGCGGGGAGGTAAGCGCTGCAGATTGATCTGATTTAGCTTTCCTAAAGAAACGCGCACAGGCACGTCCACGCACGCACGCGCAGCTCCGAGCTCTATTTGGAGGGTGTTAATGTGTTGCACATGCGGCCCACTCTGCTCAGCTCTGGCCTTCATGACGCTGCAGGTCACGTCGGGGTGCAGGGAGAGCTGCTTCTAATTAATCTCTCTAACCCACTCTGGCTTTTCTCGCTCTCTCGGGCACAGATTCCTAAACCGGGACCTAGAACAGAAGTTGACCCGCGGATCCTGCCGGAAGGACCTTTCCCCGCAGCCTTGTCCTCGCCGCGTGCGCGAAGCCCTACATTTTTACCAATATGTCTCTCACACGTCGCTTCAAATCCACGCCTAACGCATGTAAAAAAGTCATTTAAACTACAGAAAGCATTGCGAGAATGTTATAATTGGACCATTTCTGTGGCTAAAGTATAAAAGCACATTTTTGCTGTTTAAACTGCTTCCTGGTCCTAACAGTGAATTTTACGTGTAAAAATAATATAATATTTCATCTATCAGTAGTCGGATTTATTTTATATTTAGGCAGCAAATGCTTTAAAAGGCAGAATACTGTTTAAAATTAAATATTTTTGTTTATTTGACGTATGAACTGCATTTATTGTTAAGTAAGTGTAGGCTTTTTGATAAATTAGTTCTGCACAGACGAGAATGACATTTACTGAGTGTCTTAAACGCTGAAAGGTCATTAAACCCGTCAATCAGCTCAGTTACTATGACAATGGCTCCGTTACGACGTGTGATTGGCAGAAGGTTGGTATGGGGGTGTGTGGGCTGTTTGAGTTGCAATCTTCCGATGATTTATTTTGATGTGTCGGCGTTGGCTGAGGCCCGCGGTGTGTTTCTGCAAACAAATCTCCAGCAAAACCTGGTAAATTAGACAAACAACCAAATAAATCGTCATACAGTAGAGCAGAACTATAACTCTATATGTTTTATTCCAACTATGATTTTCTGACGTTGCCAAACTTTGAAACCTGAATTTACATCTTTAGACGCCTAATGCGACCAAATCCGTTTCCTCCGCACCCCCCAGACCTCGGCTTGAAGCGTCGCTCTCCTCCTCTCGGTTTGGACCCTCGGCCGCTTTTATGAATTGGCCTTAAATTAGTAATCAGCCCATAAATGAGCGACAATCAGGGTGCGCTGATGCAGAGTGGAGGCGGACATGAGCGTCGCGGCGTGCACTTTTCACGGCGCGCTCATAATAAGGCCATAAATCCGGCGGCGGAGGGAAGCAAGAAAACAGCCCTCTTTTCTCATTAGGCAGGCCCGGATTTACGACCTTTAAATGAAAAGGGGAAAACGCGTTGTTTGAAGTGAAAAACGGAGGACTGAGTGGAAAAGTCCACCTCCTCCTGACTGTTTTCCCCTTGAATATAAGAGTTGGGTTTCCTACAGTGTCATTTTCAAAAGGGTTACATGGGTTTACGACCTAGACTTTGGATATAAAATCAATAATACTTCTGTTGTAGTTTTTCTTCTTGCACAAGGACTGTGATATAGAAATGCAATATAATAAAAAGGGGTGATTAAATTTGATATTTTTATAATCTTCTGGGTAGAAAAGTTGCAGATTTAGCACTTTATGAACGTAACACACACACGCGCACGCACACGAAGAAAATATATCCATTAGGGCCGCCGAATATATAGAAAATTACCTTTATCACATTATCAACATATTCAATGTCAATATCATTAAAAAAAACCGCCACAAATGGCAATCGGTTATTTTTACATTTTTAATTTAAAAAAAATGTAAAGGTGCTATTTTACATGAAAAGTATGGCAATTGTTGCAGGGTGTATTTTATGTTTTATTTTTATGTATTTATTTATTTTTACGCTTCAAATGATGTTGCTGGATTATATCAATTATATTTTAATTGTTTAGAGTCAGGAGGTTATTTTAGCTAAACAGTAGGAATACATACCTCATGCACGTAGGCTTTGGTTTGTGTGTGTGTGTATATATATATATATATATATATATATATATATATATATATATATATATATATATATATATATATATATATATATATATATATATATATATATATATATATATATATATATATATATATATATATATATTAATTATATTGTCAATGAATCTTTCATATACAAACTCACATATTCCACATTATTTTAGTATCGTGCAGCCCTGTCTATAATCTGACTGACTTAATGTTGCAGATAATCTTAATCAAAGTCAGTAAAAACTGAAAATTGATCTTTAGAAAGTCAAAACTATCATGCTTAAGTTGCAGAAGAAATAGGATGAATATGAATATGAATATGAAGCTCTATATTTTGAAACTGACTTTAAAAACTGAGAAAAACCCGCGTGTTTTTTCAATAAAAAATGCAGTCAATTCTTTGGCAGCTGTTAATCGTTCATAGCATATTTGCTTTTAATTACCCTCAAACATTTAACAAATGTGCTTATTTGGTGTTTGACAAGCACCAGTGGGTTCACATCAGTTAGTCAAAGTTCAGGACACATCTGTGTTCTCCTTTCAAAGATCAAGGACCGACGACGCAGCTTCTCGAACAACTAAACATCTTATCTTCCTGTGGAAATCTAAACAGCATTAAAACACGTAGTTATACTGATTCCATCATTTCACCTTTTGCGTCGTCAGAGCGGCTCAATCCCCAGCCCCGTCACGTGACGTGTCCTTGAAGCGTCCGCAGAGCCCCCAAAACCCAACTTAAGGGCCGCAGCTTCTCAACCTGGATAAATGGGTGGAGGCATGTCAGGGAGGGCATGTGAAGTAAAAAATAGAGCTGGGTGATGTGCACAAAAATTCACATCCTGGTATTTTTAGGCTTAATACTGATATAGCATATCAAGTAAAATTTTATTTGTGTTGGCCTAAATGTAAAAAGAAAAAATTAACTGAGTGCCAGAAATATATATATATATATATATATATATATACACCATTGTCATATTTTGGATTTGCACTCTGCTCCAGTAGAGTGCATTGTTGCCTTTTGATTTAAAAAAAATGAGGAATTCTGAAAAAGTCTAAACTCCGTCAAAGTTTCTGACTTTTGTTTTTTCTCAGACATTTACTCACCACCCCACAACTTCATGTCTTTAAATGTCTATAATGCAGCATCATGGGAGCAGAAACGGGGCAGAGTTAAGCAGATTTAATGAGCAGAGGAAGTTCAATCACCTGCTTTCTGTGCACTCCAGTTTGTAGTATATTCCTATTTCCCATTTCTCCTTCTCAATACAATATCTTATAATACCAATATACTGACAATCAAAATCTACGCCAAGTCAATCATAGGCAATGATCCTTGAAAAAAAAAAGTGAAAAACCAAAAGAATTTGCTTTTTATGTCTTTACTGTAATCTGTGGTTGGAAATTCATCAACCAGTTAAGTGATTTTTAGTTATGAAATAGTTAACTGTAATATGTCAAGTTTCACTCTGGCACAAGTGTTTCATAATAACCAGAGCATTACGTCATGAAGAATATTAGGACCTTTCATTTTTACAGATGTGCTTTTCAGATATTTGAAAAAGACAATATTCTTTATTTGCTGGTAGTTTCTTTTAGAACTTTATGTGTTTTTGTGTTGACCTTGTCCCAAAAAAGGAGAAATATCTTCATTTCTACCCGTGAATTGATTGTTTTCTTTGTGATTTTCTTTGTCAGGGTATTGAGCAGCATTTCTTTTTTGTATTAGAAGTGAGGTAAATCCTTGTTGCGATGAGATGGAAAACGCTCGGAACCATCAAATTATTTAATCCTCTGACCAAGACCACACATGGGGCCTTTTAAAACGGTCTGGACTCAGATGGGCATCACTTCATCAGAGTTGCTTTTCTCCCTTCAGGAGGATGTTTCCTGCCATGCGAGTAAAAATCGCCGGCCTGGATCCCCATCAGCAGTACTACATCGCCATGGACATTGTGCCCGTGGACAACAAACGATACAGGTACCCCCCTGACACACCAATGAGTTAACAAGAGTTTGAGTGCTTGAGTGAAAACGGCAGCCAGCTGGGGAGCGTCGTCCATGACGACAGTTCTCTGCGTTCGTCCAGCTCCAAACAGATGAACGCATCCCAAAGTTTCTCAACCAAACAGCTGTTAAATTAAATGTGATTTCATTAATTTGGGCTTCAGAGGGAAGTTTAATGTCCCGTGACAAACTTAATACTCTTTGGCATGCAGTTCAGCCACAAGAATAAAAAAGCAGATAAAACTCTCATTGTTTTACTTTTTCATGCATTAAACACGTGTACATGTAGAGATGCTGAATGAGTTTTTTCTTTTTTATTTTAAGAACCCTCTGTCAGACTCCAAATGGCAGAATCAGCCGCCAGTGACGGTCTTGATAAATGCACAGCCTGCACAGACACGTCTCTGTGTGCAAACGTACGAGCAGGCCTGCACCCTGCCGCTGCTAAAACTGGACACATGGCTGCATTTTCCTGGACCACTTTCACACGCCGGCCTGAGCGCGAGCCCTCTGACCCGGTTGGATTTGTCTCATTTACAGTCCATTTATTAAAAGTAACAGGGTTTGGATTAAACAAAGATATTGCTCGCAGCTTTTGTCCAGATTTCTCATATTCTGACTCCAGTGTAGAGAAAGCAGTCGTTCCCTTCATTTGCATGAGTGAAGTGAAGTGAAAGTGATAAAAGAGTTTCATGTGTTGAACGATGGCTAGTGTATGATGGATCTCTCTGGATAAGCTATAAGACTGAAATCCTGGCTTGCAGCACTGGTCACTGGTTGGAGCCAGAGGGAAAAAAAGATTGAAATGTATTCATCATCCCAGTGAAGAGAGCAGCAGAGTCAGAGCAGCCTGAAATAGTATAACTCTAAACATCCATGTCTGAGGGTGGAAACGCGGAGAAGAACGTCATCAAAATGGAAAGAAATGTGAAACTGTGTACCTGGTGCTGTAGATGTTCACTGTAGAAGATTTACAGAGCTGCTTTATGGCTGATGGGAAAGAAAGACGTTTAAAAACGGATCAGTGACTGCACCTGGTTTATAGATGCTTCTACAGATGTTTTTGCTGATTGAGGCTGTAACCTGGATGACGTGATGATGTGGTTAAGAACCCTAATGCTACATTTACATTGAAGTCTGACCATTAGGAACTTCTTGTGCTGATACACTCCAGCTCCTCTGACATTTAAAATCCTTTAGTCCATTCACGTCTGAGCACCAAACTCTGGCACATGCACCAGATATATCTTTACATTTTTTTTATGAATGCTTCATTATTTTCCTCAGTAAGTTGCTCAGCAGTTTCCTTTCATCAAACAGGCCGTTTCTTCAGTATCGTCATCAGTTTGCCACACTGATGGAATTTTTATGTTTGTTTTATTTGGGAATAATTGATTGGTATCAATCAATGTTAACATATATATATATCCCCTCCACGATGTTTATGTAAACAAAAACAAAACACAGACATTGTTTTAACTGGTGAAAGATGCTGAATAAAATCAGTGTGGAAATGTCTTTACACTGCACTGATGTTTGGCTGAACTTCAAGGCAACAAGAATATTCAATTATCTGTTTCACAAAATCCTCCCGGGAAGAGAGGATTTCTTTACAAATATTCAAAAAGAAAAAAGTGAGGTATTTGGAATTTGAAAATTCATTAAAAATGAAAACGTTAATTTTAGTGATCCACAAATTTACCTTTGTTAACTACTTCTTGCAGTGATTCCAAATCAAAGGAGGTGGTTGGTGACGTTGTTTTTTTGCCGTCGAATATTTACAAGAACTTTGCAGAAACTCAAAGAAAAGAACATCTGCATCATCAGACCCTTCAAACTATATAAAAGCAACAATCTTGAACAGGATCAGTCATGTAAGGTCATTACAAGAGTACAAATGTATTTATTATAACTGTTGCATCCTTCAGCTGTCTGATAAGTGAATTATGTCTTTATTTACTCCCGGTATTGGATTTGACCGGTTCCATTTTTAGTCAATTTGTAAAAATCACCCAAAGAAATATTTTATTAACCTCATAACTCTTGAAGATGCACTGAAAACATGATTTAAACTAGAACTTTATCTCTTTGTACAATTATAAACCAAAGCTCAGTGTAAACAGATTCGGAAACAATTTCTAAATTGTTTATAAATTGTAAAATTGTAAATGTTCTTGATTATGTCACACGTCCAGGTGACACCTCAAGGTGTTTCGTGAATCAAGTTGCATTCATCCACTCCTACACTGCTGCAGGGACAATATGGAAACTGAAAATAAAAAGATCCATTTTGTATTCATTTATGTTTCCTTACGTACAATATGAAACCTGAATACTGTTTTAACTTGTTAACTTTACCTTCTTATTTTAATTTACTTTATTTTTTTCCCTTGAGGAGTGCAGCAGATTCCTAAAAAAGTAGTGACTAGAGATTTTCTACTAATTAAATATAAATGAATTAAAAAACAACCGAAACCACAACAGTAGTGGTTTTGGTTGTGGTTTACTGTTTTATGAACCTTGTTTATTAGTAAACTTGATTTAATTCAATCGCTGTCTTAAAACCTCATGTTGTCATTTTATGAATTAAAATTCAATCATTGAGATCAAATTTGAAATGAACGAATCCTTAAAGCAAACAAAACAACCTAAAAACACAAGCATCCTACAAACGTTAAGGCCAAGGTTTCGTGGGGATGTTTATCAGCGGCGGCGGGGACGCGCTCGTGGGCTCTCAGGATGTGATCAAGAGCAGCAGCTGTGTTTTGAAGGCCTACATGGCCCGTCTTGGCAGCCGCTGAGAGCATCTAAATGCAGAAAGTTCAATGACATAAAACGCAATTGCTGAGGATTAGTTTTGTTTCATGTGCCGTGCATGAGTAAAGTTTATTTACAGCCCAGTCTAATAAGAAAATGTAATAGATATGTTTGTCTGCATGTCCAAAACGTAGTAGCGCCGCAGCGAAAGCTCAGCATTTATGAAATGATGACGTTTTACTTTGCCAGTTTCTGTTTGGCAGCGCTCAAGCAACATGATAGCAGCTTATTAATATGTATTTATTAGTACTAAAGTAAATCCCTAACCCTGTGTCTATTAATTCATAACCATAGTTTTTTGTTGTCTCATCCTAACTCGGTTCCATGATGTGCTACGTGCATGTGAACGCCACTTTTTGCCTCCCATCTCCTTGTTTTTTATTAAACAGTCATGAAGTATCACTGAAGTATCACTCATACAATACATGAACTTGGCATACAGCAACTTTTGAACTTCCAAGTTCAAAAGAAGCAATCATTTTATCATTTTTCTTTCATCATGCATGACTGCAAAGCACATGGATGTTACTATTCTAGGAGGAACACATGGTGCAATGTGCAGTAATTTGACAAGATTTGAGATTTTGTTTTGAAACTGCTACGTTTTGCAGTCCAGATTAACCTCTTCATCGCAGGTTGTAGAGTTAATCTTTGTCGTTATTAAAGCTTCCTGTGGAGCCGATATTCAGCCTCTGGTATGAGATGTGGAGTCTCTTCTACATTTATTAAATAGTTGTGATTAATAACACTTTTTTCTAGATGTAGCGTAGGGCCAAAATATGAAATTACTTCATAATTTGCATTTCTAAAACAAATATCTATTGAAATTAATGTTTGGAAATTGTTACGCAAATTTTAGTTAAGAGAGTGCTTGCAAACCTTCAGTGTTCCAGGCGTATTGACATGAAACAAAACAAACGAGCTTTCGGCTAAAATACTGCGGATTACATAACTCTTTCAAGAAGATCAATCAGCACTGAGGTCGTGTTCAAACCCAGTTGTGAGCATTTCTGAACAGAATTTGATCGAACACCTACATTATATATCACCAATGATCGGATCTGATCTGTGCATCCTGATGATGCTCCCTTATCCATTTGGTTGCTATGGTAACCTCCATGCCTAGAACAGTTGGAACCACAGTGGAGGATGGTGAACTGACTTATTGGAACCCATTTGAAACCCTCTCCATATGTAGTTTGGATCCACTGTGTGTGTGTGTGTGTGTGTGTGTGTGTGTGTGTGTGTGTGTGTGTGTGTGTGTGTGTGTGTGTGTGTGTGTGTGTGTGTGTGTGTGTGTGTGTGTGTGTGTGTGTGTGGGTGGGTGGGTGTTTGGTTTTTTCATGTGGCTGTTGCCTGTTTAGACCGTCAAAAGGATCCATCTGAATACGATCTGGATGTGCTGGCAGTGTGAACGTAGCCTGAAGGTGACGTTTGTTGGTTCCCACCTCTGTGTCTAAAGTTTGGATCAAGTACAAACAAAATAAAAGAAGTATAAAAAGGAGTACAGCAGGTGGACCAAGGAAAACATCAAAGTATCAGGGAAGGAAACTCGAAGCAGCATGCAATGAAAATTGAAAGAGCACAACGCGATGATGAGAAACAAATGAGCAGAAACAGGAATCAGTGTTTCTGATTGAACTGTACCAGTTTGCTGAAGGAAATGGGAGTTACAGAAAAGCCAAATATAACCCATAATTTATAGAACAACTGAAGAAAACAAAGTTGCAGTGAACTACGGAGAAGCAGTCGTGGATGACGGCTGACCCGTCACCGTCGTGGTGCCAAATCCTGAACTGGAGCTTTTGTTGGTGCAGTTCAAAATACATATATAAACATGACTGAACTGAGAAAACCAGCCCATTTCCACAGTCGTGGGTTACACTGGATCTGAGGTAAAAGACCAGGTGACACTTTCTCTTGTTCCTTGGATGGCGATGTTTCAGGATGAACAAGCGTCCTGCCACACAGCAAAAGCGTTAAAATGTTTCCCCAGGGGAGATATCTCGATGATGTGGCCTTCAAACAGTCTGGATCCCAGTCTGACTGAAAATTCATGAAGTAAATTAAAAAATGCTGTGACAAGGTCCGGCCTGCAAAGCTGCTGCTACGCAGGAAAGCTGAAGCCTGACTGCAGATGAAAAGGGTTTTTCAAGCCTCAAAGAACTGAGTCTGTTACAGAAATCAGAGTGTTTCTTCAGTATTGTGTATTTTTATCTACTCCATCTAAAAAAAAACATTAATTACAGAATTTTCTTTTTTTTTTGGAGGTATACTAAGTAGAAGATCTTCAGCTGTTAAATGAAACCTGCTATTTGTTTGTTATTTTTTGTTTTTCTACAATATAGAACAGCTGGACATCTTCCAAGTGGTGATTCCATATTTTTGCTGGTTGTGTTCCCGCTCTTTCTGGAAAAAAGATTGATCTAAAACAGATTTATCAGGAAGAAATGAAAGCCTTCATAAAACCACATAATAAATTAAATTGATGTGAGTTCGGCGATGGGTGCATGTGACTTGACCTTCCTGCAGCCTTCGATTCATAGCATTGTTTAAAAATGTAAAGTTTTCCAGCAGAGCGTTTAGCAGACGTTCTGCCCTGCCGCCTCTCCTTGCTCTCGCATCAGCGAACCAAAACATCATGGAGGATTTTTTAGAAGCCAGAAGATCTTGTAAAATTAAATAGGATTTTCTTCCTTGCTGGGGAATTTACCGCAGGGCTTTTCGGGCCGAGCCGGGAGCTGTCGCCGGTGCGTCTAACGGTGCATGGGAGTTTGGAGTGTGGAAATCCAGCCTTTATTGGAACCGACTTGCTTTGCTTGGGCTCCCCGGCCCTCTTTAGGGGCGTCTCGTTGGTACCACGCTCATGAAATATCCATCTATCATAGTTCTTTCATGTGGACAGTCGCTCAGTTTGCTTTGCCAATCATGGCAGCTTTTTTTAGCTCCTCAGATCTTTTACGTGTGTCACAAAGCATGCTGAAGCTCTGCTTTAACATGCATGGCTCTCACACTCACACTGGAAATATAAAAAGATGAGGGAACACACACCAACGTGTCCTCAGGGCTTCAGTCTGTGCTGCTATTTACATACGAGGACTCACCCCACGACTGATTTATCTGTGCAGTCACATTGAAAATTAAACATCATTTAAATTGCAACCCGACATTTTCCTACTCCGGGAAGACGTGCCGGTTCCCTTTGTAGGAAATTCTCTCTTTAGATGGGTCTGGTACCCCTCACATTCACCACTGTTTCCACGGGTCCCTTGCATTCTTACTCCACATGAGGCCTTTACGGTCGTCTTGTTTTGAGACTCGTCTGGTGCTGTTCTGCCAGCGTCACATGTTCTGTTTCCAGTGGCTGTTTCTGCCCTTTGCTAAGTTGAATCAAGAAGACACAGACTGATTGTTTGAATCGAAGAAGAAAAGGATTAGGAAGGGCTGGCCAGGCTAACAGTTTCGTACGTACGAGAGAACATTTCTTCTTGAGATAAAACGCACTCTTAGAACAACATAACGTTTCTGCACCCACGAAGACGATCAAACTATGGTTTTCCTGAAGGAACCTTTATCCTAACTTTAATCCCTAGTAGCTGGTATAAACATAGTCTTTAATCAAGAGAGAAGATTAAACCTAATTTAAAACAATATTATTATTGTTTATTATATTATTATGGATTAAAGGATTTTGTCAGACTTGTGAAGAAGTTTAACTCTAACCTGATCTTAACCTGATCTTTCTTAAAACCCTGCTTCTCAAAGTAAATCTCTGTGACCCTCCCTGCAAACATTTGTTTCAGTATTTAGATGTGTTTAAAAGGACAACCGTCTTTTTTAATCTCTTCCTTTTAATTGGGGTCCAAACAAATACATCTCCATCAGTACCTCATGCATTCTTATGTCGATAATTGATGCATGAACGGCATGAATCTGGTCCAGATGAACCGTCACGGATCTGCAGCTGACACCAACTGTTAGGTCAGTTTAATCAAAGGTAATCCTCGTCTTCATCTCATGAGTCATGATGCTTTTTTTGTTTGTCGTGTGTGTTTGCATGCATGCGTTTCACGTCCCTGCGTGCATTGCAGTTCAGTTTTGACAGCTGCACGGTGGTGTTTTCTAAGAGGACAGACCCCCCCCCCCCCCCCCCCCCTCACATACACACACACACACAAAGTCCAATCTTTATTGATCGTTCCGGTGCCAGATGCTAGATTTACGGAAGATGAAACGGGACTAATCAGATTTCCAGCCCTGTTTGGGGCTAAAGTTGTCTCGTTCCTTAACACTTTCCCTGCTACGCTGAGCATGACCCCAAACAGCACTCCGAACAGGAAATTACAGAAACGCCTGGCACCCTTTGTGGGTGTGCATGTCTCCGTGTTGAGGTCAGAAGAACTGTTCGGAGAGACGTGTATGTGATAGTTATTTGCACGTCACTCTTCCTTTTATTTCAGTTTTTTAATAGTAAAAATGAATATTTCCACTTGGATAAATGCCCTATAATTGAGTGGCGGTGTATTTTTATGACAGTGGAAGTGGTCACTAGTGACGAAGCAGCTGAGCGTTTACATTTCTTGTTTTGCTTTTTTCTGTTTTAGTTCAGTCTCTCTTGTCTCTGATTTTTGGACCGTTCATTCTTACGAGTCCCTGAATCGACCGACTTGCCGGCCTGCTTTTGGATCGTAGGGTCTTTGTCAACCATCTGAGGTTTACCTCACCAACATGTGGGTGGGGCTTCAACGGCTCACGAGAATGAATAACAGTTTATAATACTTACATGAGTCAACAAATCCCCAACAGTCAGTTAGAATGATGGAAACCTTTCGGATAAAAGCTAAAATGTTGCCAAGAACCAAGAAAACCAGATAAATTTTATTGAAACGTGAAGGATTACCCTGATTTTTCAGTTCTTCACGTTAAATACGAGATGAAAAATAGTGTTCAACATGCCAGGTGGCCCAAAACTTTAAACGCTTGATACAGAAATAAACATTTTGTTGTTAGATGACTATGAAGCATGATGGAATGTAAGTGTTCTGTTTCATACTTAAATCATTGGGGTAAAATAACTCCCTTCTGCGTTTCTACACACTGAGGATCTCAACGTTTCTCAGCCAAAGGAGCTGAGATTCAAGTTCCCCTGTGAAGCTTTGCGAGGACAAACAGCTTTGAACACATACAATGGTCTCTGTTTTCCACATTAATCAAATATTTGATCTTTTTGGCTCAAAACTACTCTTAATAAGACCAAAAACCAAACGTTTTCCTTCTAACGAATGAAACGAAACACTGAAACCAAAAACTAGGTCTTGCATTAGGTCGGTTGGTGGTTTGGTTTTCTACCATGTGTCAACATGTGCTCAGGCAAGACATCGAACCCCACATTGCGCCTCGATAAGGCCATCGGACTGACCACAGAAACAAAGCACTGCTGCAAATAGAGTGTATGAGAAAAACATAAAGAAATCTATCTGAAGAGGGTCTTGTAGAACCTGGACAAGGTTAAAAACGTTATATAAGTGCATGACCATTTTGCATTGAGTCTGCACTGGGCATGTGGCTGCACGGTAAGGAACGTTAATTTAACACATTTAAAATATGTGTTGGGGCATTTTGTTGGAAAATGCAGAAATTCTGCAGATCTGTGTACAAACTGTGTATCAACAAAGTTTACTTTTACTATGTCAAAAAACTTACTTTGTCCCCTGAAAATTGATTTCCACTGCCAGTACTGGCAGATACATGGTCTAGGATATAAAATGTGTGTGATCTTAGGTCACTTTAAGGGGAGCGGCGTTACGGTCCTGAACCTACAACATCCCCTCCTGTTTTCTAGGGACCACATTTTATTTTGCAAAGTAGAATTAGGTATGCAGATTGTGCTGTGGGAGCCCACGCTGGGGATTGGGTTTCCTTTCATGCCCTCAGGTTAGCGTCCCCGCGGTCCTCATTGGTCCAGTGGTCATCCTCCCTTATCCGCCCACCAATCTACAGATGGGGTGAAGATTTAAAAATGATGCGGCGGATTTTCAGCTTGAACTGAGTAACTTTTCATATTCTTTTATAGACTGAGCTTTTTGTAAGTTACTTTGACAATCGGTAATTTAATTTGAACCTTTTGTTTTCTGAAAGCGTGTATGCTCGTTTCTAGTTTAAAGTCGTACCAGACTTTGTTTTCTTCTTTTGTTTTAACACCTCGCTCTGGAGAGGTTGTGTTATTTTTGTTGTTTTCATTTTTGTATCCACGAGTTCCAACACCCCTTTGGGAATTAAATGACTTTGAGCTTTACCAACTACATCTGGTTTATGTAACGTATCTTTTACCTCGCGAGCTGGGGCGTCACACTATTGTCTTATCCGGCTTTTTTGGGTTTTCCACTGTGGATAATGCCAGGTGCTTTCTTTAAAGCGCCACTGTGATTGATGTTCTGGTTAAATTGAAAAGGTGACATGAAAAGATTGCAGTCGAATCACTTCTCAGAGTTTTGACGTTATGAGAAATGAGAAACATCTCACCTGAAGCTCTGCTTCCTCTGCAAAGATGCTCCACGCACACGTTTGCACCCAAAGCTTGTTGTGGCGAGGCGTCAGTTTAGTGGACCTTCTCTAATCCGAAAACATGTTTTGCTCTCTACTGCAATGACGGCTGTCTGAAACGACTGCGTGTAAACAGCGGGAGCAGTATAGTAAAGAGTGCGTGGTACCGTAAAGGGAGTGAAGTCAGGTTAAACTGAACCATACTGTGTCGTTCTAATGAGGTTTAAGGAACCAAAACTAATTTCCTGCATGTTTATTGCTGGTTCCTCCTTCCTCACACACAGAAAGTGTGTGTTGTTCATTTCTGGGTTGTTTGGGATAGATTAACCATAAGCAGCTGCTGCAATAGAGTAAAAGAAGACATTGATAAAACTCGAGGAACCGTACAAGTCCCAGTGTCTCATACCATTACCTGCAGATAATGATAAACTACACAAAACAAGTTCAGAGTTACAAATGGTTTTGGAAAAACATTAGTTATTAATCCAGGAGCTGATATTGATTACGTACAACTGTATTGCACATCTAACTGAGGAACAGTTGGCAAAGACTTGAGCAAACCACACTTTTATTAAATTAACTTTTGATCTTTTATTATTACCAGGATGACTCATGGAGTTAGAGTTTGATATTTCTAAAGTTTTGTTTTCGTCCAAGCATATACATATGAATAATACTTATTTTCCTTTTTCTAAGTACATGTGATCTTTTTGCAGTTGCAAGTATTGCACATGAGGGCTTATCCAACGTAAACATGTTGCAATGATCCTTCTCAATATTTTTCCAAAATAGGGCATTTTATAAAGCAAAATGAAAATATTACCATAAAAGGTACAATATTCTATAAAAAAAAGCTACTGATTTGAATGAAAGTGAAATACAACGAAGACTCTGTTGCAGCTACTACGCAGACAAACACTGAAACAAAACTGGTTCTTTTTGATAGTTGATGGCCTTTCAATATTTAAAGGATGTTCATTTTCTCCACTTTCAGCTACAGCTGATTATCATTCATATGAAGGAGGCTTTGATGAAAGTACTATAATAAAGTAGTATAATAAAGTAGTATAATAAAGTACTATGATAAAGCAGTATAATAAAGGCCCTGTGATGGACTGGCGACCTGTCCAGGGTGGAGCCCTGCCTCTCGTCTGTACTGAGCCGGGAGGGGCTCCGGCAGACCCCCGTGACCCTGCAAAAGATTAACACGAGTATAGAAGATGGATGGATGGATGGATGGATGGATGGATGGTATAATAAAGTTGGTTTATGCATAAATGTAATCTCTGAAACATCACAGTCTGGTTTGTCATCATCCCACAGAGTTAAATTTAGCTACACTGAGAGTCTGAGAGTGTGTTTGGCAGCATTTACAGAAATGCCCCCTGTGTGTGTGTGTGTGTGTGTGTGTGTGTGTGTGTGTGTGTGTGTGTGTGTGTGTGTGTGTGTGTGTGTGTGTGTGTGTGTGTGTGTGTGTGTGTGTATGTGTGTGTGTGTGTGTGCGTGAGTGCGTGTGTGTGTGTGTGTGTGTGTGTGTGTGTGTGTGTGTGTGTGTGTGTGTGTGTGTGTGTGTGTAAAACGGGGTGGTGCAGCCCTTCGAAGGCAATAACAAGAGGGCCAAATGAGAGTTTTGTCCATGTTTCAGGAGTGAGTGATGACTTTGGCAGAGACGCTGCAGATAAAACACTTTCAACTGAGTGCCGGGCCAGAACTAAAAGCAAACAGCTGTGCTTCACGATCTTTCTATCCACATACTCCCACTGCTCCTCTCTTCTTCCTCTTTCATATCTTTCGCATCTCTGCCCACGGCCTTTATCTTACTCAGTTGCTCTCTCGTTTTCTCGCGTGATGATTCTCTGTCTTTGTTTGCTTTTATTTTCCATATTTTCTTCCTTTTCATTTTGCTCTTTCCTTCCTATTTCTCTTTGTTCTCTTTTTGCTTTCTTTGTTTTATAGTAATTTATATACTGTAGAAATAACTGATGTTTGGTGACTTGTTTTTTAAAAGAAAAAGTTGAGAAGGGGGTATCCATATTCTGTCTTCCCTCCTCCCACTGTTTAATGGGTGGGGCGCCCCACTGCACCCAAACTCACACACATCATCATCAAATATTATGGCTATGCTTAATTGAAACTATGCAGCTAAGCGTGCGACTGCATATGGAATATTTTATTTATTATTCTTGTTAGAAATTTCAAGCGCAGTCAAGAAACAGCAGATGAGATTTAACAGCTGGTGTTGTGGCAACGTGATTCAGTGTTTGGAGTTTGTTTTCAAGAGTCCTGAAAAAAAAATCAGAGGCACTCCAGCCTTTGTGAATCCAAGCGGGCTTTATAATAACCGGATCAACCCTGAAGTAACCTAGAGTGAGTTTTGAAAACATTCAGGCAATGCGGGATTATTAGACCTCCGTCGCATTTCTCTGGGACAAAAACACAATTAGCAAATTCATTAGAAACATCCAGAACAGGAAGATGGAACCGGTTGGAGGAGAACAGTTGGAGGAGGACAGATGGAGGAGGACAGATGGAGGAGGACAGTTGGAGGAGGACAGATGGAGGACAGTTGGAGGAGGACAGTTGGAGGAGGACAGTTGGAGGAGTACAGATGGAGGAGGACAGATGGAGGACAGTTGGAGGAGGACAGAGGGAAGAGGAGAGATGGAGGACAGTTAGAGGAGGACAGTTGGAGGAGGACAGATGGAGGAGTACAGATGGAGGAGGACAGATGGAGGACAGTTGGAGGAGGACAGAGGGAAGAGGAGAGATGGAGGACAGTTAGAGGAGGACAGTTGGAGGAGGACAGATGGAGGAGGACAGATGGAGGACAGTTGGAGGAGGACAGTTGGAGGAGTACAGAGGGAAGAGGAGAGATGGAGGACAGTTAGAGGAGGACAGTTGGAGGAGGACAGATGGAGGAGGACAGATGGAGGACAGTTGGAGGCGGACAGTTGGAGGAGGACAGATGGAGGACAGTTGGAGGAGGACAGTTGGAGGAGAATGGTTGGAGGGCAGTTGGGAGGAGGACAGTTGGAGGAGGACAGATGGAAGAGGACAGATGGAGGACAGTTGGAGGAGGACAGTTGGAGTAGGACAGTTGGAGGAGGACAGTTGGAGTAGGACAGTTGGAGGAGGACAGATGGAGGAGGACAGATGGAGGAGGACAGTTGGAGTAGGACAGTTGGAGGAGGACAGATGGAGGAGGACAGATGGAGGACGGTTGGGAGGAGGACAGTTGAAGGAGGACAGATGGAGGAGGACAGATGGAGGACAGTTGGAAGAGGACAGATGGAGGAGGACAGTTGGAGGAGGACAGTTGGAGGAAGACAGATGAAGGATGTCTTTCCAGCATGTCTTACTGTAACTCAATCAAAGCTTTATGAAGTGTTTTTTTTTCAATTGTAAGAATTTATATTTGATCTTTAAATCTTTCCCAGTTGCTCTGTATTCTTTCTTATTTAAGACACTTCGCATCTTCTTTTTGTGTTGAGGATCATTCGGGAGTAAATGCAGGTAAAATGGGATTGTAGCAGCCGATGTCCCTGTACTCACTATAGTTTTCCGTGTTTCTCCGGCAGATACGTGTATCACAGCTCCAAATGGATGGTGGCCGGGAACGCAGACTCCCCAGTGCCCCCGCGGGTCTACATCCACCCAGACTCTCTGGCCTCAGGAGACACCTGGATGAGGCAGGTGGTCAGCTTCGACAAGCTCAAACTCACCAACAACGAGCTGGACGACCAGGGGCATGTAAGGAAAACTCCTCTCCCGTCTGCACAAGTCACAAGTCACAAGTCACAAGTCACAAGTCACCTCTATATAAACCTTGAAACCACGTTTAGGCTCTTGGACCAGCACACTGATGAAATGTTACCTCCTAAGACCTGGTGTGCACACATGTGGACATCACACATTTTGTTGTCTATATTTTAATATATAAGTAAAAAGAAAAGCAAAAAGAAAAAAATGCACCAGGTTAAAATAGTCCTCCCTCACTCTGCATCTCATCTAACAATGAATATCAGATAAAAAATGTTTTATTGTCTCAAGGGAAACACTTTTCTTTAGTGCAGGTACGCCCCACATCTACACATTTAATCTGCATAATATGAAGCCGACACAAAAAAAAACAAAACCAAGCACAACTGCACCCCTAAAGCACATTTCTAGTAGATAGTTTGGTTGTAAATGCTTATTTTTTTTCTTATGCTTTGTTCTGTGCACCGCTTTGCTTTAGCAGTAAAACAGCCACTCTCGGAGCCGTGTGACAGTTGTTGGATCGGAATGCGTTTGATTTATCTGCTTGACAGGAAAGTTGACAGGACTCTTGATGGACTTCATGCTTTCATGACTCACAGACTAATGAGACTTCTTCAGGGTCGATTTTCTGTCTGTTCTGCCGCTTAAAGCCCCTTTCTACCAGTTTTTCTTTTTGAAGGCTGTCCACTCGTACTAAATATTATGTATCGTGCACGAAACATATTAGAAGTCTGGGACGTGAACGAGTGAACTTGATTTAATGCACAATATTTATTTCCTTCTTGGCACTCTTAAGGATTTTGTAATAAAACAGTTTTGGTAAGACATTGATTTGCACACAACTGAAGTAAACATTAGGCATGACCACAGTCCGTCTAATTTACTGCTCGCTTTCATCCCGTCTGTGACAGAGGTGGTGAGCTTAAGCAAGTCCTTTATTGGTTTTTGGCTTCTCAAAATGTGTAATGTGGCTTTCAAATGTGAAATATTAAACTGCATTGCAACAAGTTAGTCTATTATTTGTGTGATATACTGCCCTTCTTGTGTATAATAGTAAGAGGGCAGCAGACTCTTTATACTTTTTTCTAAGTTGGAGCCAAGTGTCATTGTTACCTATGAGGTTATTAACTATGGTTGGTCTCTTGCACTTAGTTCTGTATTTAAAAAAAAAAAAATATATTCAACATAGTGGGAAATCCTGCATTAGTTGATGAAATGTTTCTTTTAGTCAGATGTTTGCAGAGACGAGAGAGAAGCCAAAACGGTTGATATATGAATACTTGAAGCAGGTGTTTGCAGACATATTAAAAATAACATTTACCAGTATTTTTTAACCATAACAATAGTTGCAATAAATTTCTCAGCAGTGTCCTCTGTGTTATGTTGCCATTTTACGTTTCTGGAAACTAAATTCACATATCAGATGTACTTTGGTCTGCCAAAGGAACCAGTTGTCTCTGCCACCACATGACACACACTGACAGCTTGTTCGGCGCTTGCAGGATATTAAGATTTTCTTTGTAACACCTAAATCCAGCAGGTATTTCATTTCCTTACTCTAAGTGTGTAATTAATACTCTAAACCCTAACATCAATTTATTTTCTAAGCCTGATGATGTGTCTTTGGTGCACAAATCTCCGTCCGTCCGTCCGTCCCTCCCTCCCTCCGTCCGCCCGTCCGTCCGTCCGTCTGTCCCTCCATCCGTCCGTCCATCCATCCATCCTATTTGGCGTCACAGTCTGTTGGAGTCTATCCCAGCTGTCAGTGGTCCCCGGGTGCACCCTGTGCAGGTCACCTCACCATCACAAGGTTACATGCTGAAAAAGAAGAGTTAAAAAAAGAGACAGAAATAAAAAGCAAATGACAGGACTCAGCATGGACTGAAACAGCGATATACGAGCTGAAACAAAGGAGAAGGGTGTCGGGTGGCTCGGTTGGTTGAGCAGGCACAGCAGACACGGAGGCGTTCGTACTCTTGCAGGCAGCCCAGGTTCGAGTCCTCAGCCTCGGCCTGTGGCTCTTTGCTGCATGCCTTCCTTTTCTCTCTACTCCTAGTTTCCTGATACTTTCTCATAAAGGCCACTAGAGCCACAATAATAAAAAAAAAAGAGTTAGAAACAGGAGAAGAAGGACGGGTCTCCTGCAGCCTTGAAACTTGATTTCTAAGTGAAAGCAACTGTTTTGGAGCTGTCCACTAACCTGCTGCTCCCTCATATGCATTCATGGTCATTGCTTGATAAAGCTGAATGACTGAATAAAGTCAGCAAGCATCAGAAAATAAAATTAATAGGTAGTTCAAGTATAAATATTAGAAAAAGTAACATGGCAACATGTTTTCCTGGTGACTGGGTCGAGTCAAAGCACATTTTAACTCACTGGTCCTTTTGAAACCAACACCGACTTTGATGGTTAAACAAATGGTTAAAATAACACAACAAAATCAAGTTTTAACCTTGAAAAACGCATGAGCAACATCATTTTGTGTGCGGTTTCTGTCTGAGTATGGAAACACAACAAGATGACCTGCTGAATGAAATGACAAAGAGCACGAGGTGTGCTACGGATACGGATACGGATACGGATACGGATGATACAGGAGCGCCCACGCTGTCAGAGATGTTTCCACTGAAGCAGGAGCATGGCAGGATCCAGCTTCATGTCATCTTGCTCTGCAGATGATCACATCAGCTCAGTGGTGACAAATGTAATAACATGTGGGCGTTAGTGGGGAGGTCGCCTCTCTTCTCCTGCTGCTCAGTTTAAGTGCTTTGTTTTCTGTGGCGGCTGTTTAGGGGCCAAAGGAAATTAATTTCGGAGCTTCCTGTGTGGGACGCCTCCCCACTTCTCGCTCATCCCTCTGACTTGTGGTATTGTGAAATGTCTGTCTCATCAGAAACAGACAGCATACAGTAAATGTCATGAATCATCAGACATCACAACAAAAGCAGAGTCTGTGAGGAAGCAAACATGACTATTTATGTCTCAACAGTGTGTCCTTAAGTATGTGAGTTTGAGATGAGGATTCAAAGTGGGTACAGTTTGTTAGAGCTTGTCATTAACAGGAAGTCTGGTCGGCAAAGTGTATAAAAAGCTTAGAAAGAAACATATACCTGTATATCATTATACACTATAACCATAAAAGGAAAAGAGGAATCATATCTGGGCATCGATTTATACCAAAAAAGCTCTCTGACAGCATCGCCAGTGCTCCGCCAGTCCTCCGCCAGTCCTCCTCCAGTCCTCCGCCAGTCCTCCTCCAGTCCTCCGCCAGGCTTCCGCCAGTCCTCCGCCAGTCCTCCGCCAGTCCTCCGCCAGTCATCCGCCAGTCCTCCGCCAGTCCTCCGCCAGTCCTCTGCCAGTCCTCCTCCAGGCTTTCGCCAGTCCTCCTCCAGTCCTCCGCCAGTCATCCGCCAGTCCTCCGCCAGTCCTCCGCCAGTCATCCGCCAGTCCTCCGCCAGTCCTCCTCCAGGCTTCCGCCAGTCCTCCTCCAGTCCTCCGCCAGTCCTCCGCCAGTCCTCCTCCAGGCTTCCGCCAGTAGTCCGCCAATCCTCCTCCAGGCTTCCGCCAGTAGTCCGCCAGTCCTCCTCCAGTCCTCCGCCAGTCATCCGCCAGTCCTCCGCCAGTCCTCCGCCAGTCCTCCGCCAGTCCTCCTCCAGGCTTCCGCCAGTCCTCCTCCAGTCCTCCTCCAGTCCTCCGCCAGTCCTCCGCCAGTCCTCCTCCAGGCTTCCGCCAGTAGTCCGCCAGTCCTCCGCCAGTCCTCCTCCAGTCCTCCGCCAGTCCTCCGCCAGGCTTCCGCCAGGCTTCCGCCAGTAGTCCGCCAATCCTCCTCCAGTCCTCCGCCAGTCCTCCGCCAGTCCTCCTCCAGGCTTCCGCCAGTAGTCCGCCAGTCCTCCGCCAGTCCTCCTCCAGTCCTCCGCCAGTCCTCCTCCAGTCCTCCGCCAGTCCTCCTCCAGGCTTCCGCCAGTAGTCCGCCAGTCCTCCTCCAGTCCTCCGCCAGTCCTCCTCCAGTCCTCCGCCAGTCCTCCGCCAGTCCTCCGCCAGTCCTCCGCCAGTCCTCCTCCAGTCCTCCGCCAATCCGCTATCATGACTCGCTTGCATGTAACTAACATACAGAGTATCAGGATAACAGTTTTAAAACAGAGCCAACATCTTGACTTTTTGATTGACACCTCACTGGAACCAGACGGGGCTTATGTCTCTTCTAGAGACCTCAAAATGCAACATGAGTCTGCAGTGCAGGACGTGCATGCACCTCCGTGCCGAACAAGGAATGTGCAGGCGTAATTATGGCGGATGCATCAAATAGTTGAAGAAATAGTGAAAATAAGAATAGTTACTTGGTACTTGGTAGTTCTATGCTTGTTTCAGCACCTCTTGCACTTTCTCAGTGCTTCTGACTCTCTGGGAGTTAAAGAGAAAACCAAGATGAAGTATTTACTGAAATGGCTCACGATAAGCTCTGCACTGAATTTGACAGAAGCATTAAATGGAGCGTTTCTGCTAATTCTACCGGAGTAACAACCGGCTCACATGAAAGTTGCTGAGTGGAATGAAGTTGTGCACTGTGGAAGAAATGATTGTAATTCACCAGATTAAATAACCTAAGTAACTTTGTGGCACCACACTACGTTAGTAAAGTTTTGCAGACAGGCCATCGCGGCATCATGTTTACAGCGTGTTGGAGTCGAGTCAAGCTGTAAGCTCGGAGCATTTTAGGGTTTTTCTGCTTGAATGCACTCATTAGTCTCATGAGTTCAGAGCTGCCTCACATTGTCACTCTGGCCTGTCGTCCACTTCCTCCCGCTGGTCTATGGGAAAATCTAATAAAATGCCAGAGCAGACGTGACACGCCAAGGGAATTTTTTTTCTTTCGTTGCTTGCTTTTGTTCTTCGTTGTTAATGATGCAGTGCGTTGTAATGTATCATTGCTATGGTGTGAGATCGCTCCAAACTCCACAGTAAATACTTTTTACACAGTCCACTTTGGACATTTACCCGTTTCTTTATTCTCAGTAACTGGCGTAAATAGTCATTGAGATGCAAGTCTTTCAGTTTTTCAGATGTATTAATGTGTAATAATGTGCGCTCTTGCACACACAGACGGTCACTACCCCTGCAGAGATGAGCTAAACTGGGAGTTGTCACTGGTCTGCAAGAGTTCAGCCATGGTCTGTGTAATTCATTGCTGTGATTACTGATCTTGTATGGTCATTAATGTGTTTGAATCTCTGAACACAACATCTGTAACATGTGTTTCTTTGGTATCTGGCGCGGATGCCCGAACAGCTTTCAAAGGAGACAAAAAGGACGCTATAACCTGCCATGAAAATGAAAACATATCTTACTAAAATAATTTAATTTGACCATGAATATCTGCCAGATCTTGTCTTTTGCACTGGATGTTCTTTGAGTTTTTGATCTGAATTGTCACTTTATGTTTGATCTGATGACAATGGACTGAAATCCTGCATCCTGTGGTCAAAAAGGCAGCTCTATTTATGTTTTTTTTGTGTTTTTTTTAACGTTGTCAGATTGCAAGCAAAATATTACATGCTCTCAGTATTGTTTTTTCATAATAACACATATTAACACAAATCACAGCAAACAGATATTGTTGTAAACCCTTTTTTGTTATTGAAAGCATGTTTTTAAATGTCTGAAATGGCTAACAAAAATGTCACTTAACTTGGGTCACCGCAGTCTGAAGGAGACATCTGTAACCCGTCATCACAGGGCCAGATTGGAAAATGATCCATCTTCCCCATATTTATTCCACCCAGTTTCATTTTTTTCTTTGTTTTTATAAATTGCATTTGATGTGGGAGGTGTAAAGGTGTAACAGTCGCCCCGTTCACACAGCCAGATTGTTCTGCCTCTATAGTGCAACAACAAAGGTGTAACTGCGGTGAAATGAGTGCTGTGTGGACTGACACTGCGGCAGGGTGTAGCAGGGCTGCAAACTCCATGCAGACATTGAAACCAGTCCATCATAGGGACCATATCCCAGCAGCATTCACACCCGCTGCCAGAGTGCATAGTCAAATAGCAAGGAAGCTTAAGATGGCTGCATTTACAAACTTTGTCACTCAGTTCGGGGCTTAAGCTGCTCAGCGAAACCTGCTGCTGTGCTTAACAACATAGAGGAGTATCCATCAGCAGACGCCCAGCCAACATCACGTTCTTGCTGAAACTTCCTCCTTTAATATCTCATGCACTAGCAACCACAGGGAAATATCTTTTTTTATTGCAGTTTTTTTCTTTTTTTTTAGTGCAGTGTTTTATTCAACAGAGAGTGAACAAAGTAGTGACCAGAAGTTTTAGCTGACGGTAGACAGCAAGGTAAAAGAAGAGTGTTCGGATTGTGAAAGGCCGTAATGCTTCACGCTGGGGAGAAAAGACAGCATCTTCCTGGGATTACTGTGAATGCACAGCTGTAAGGTGGAACGAAGAGGGCTTCCCCAGTGCAAGGGACCACTGATTTCCACCCCTGCCCTCCCCTCAAGAAGAGAGTGGAGTGAGTCGGGGTGTTGACGCTACCCCCTAAACTACCCCTGTAAACAGATGTGTAAATTCATGGCTGAAAGGTGAGCTGTTGTTCTGTATCTTGCCCACACGTTTCATTAGAACCATAAGAAATTTTGTCACCTTGGAAAAAAAAGGGCTTAATGTTTCCACTTTGTGCTCTATTCATTATTTTAGACAATATTTTCCAACAGCATTAATGTTTAATATACTGATATAACTTATTATACAATGAAAAATATATGTATATCTTTTCACGTGCAGATTGAAGTTATTACGGAAGTCATGTTTTTTATTTTCACCTTTGTGGTGCCACTTAAATCCAAGTCATTTTAATTAAGTCATTTCCATTTCCAAAATGAAGTTTCAACACAATAAAAATAATCTCCTATTGTGTAGACTAAGCCGACATGTCTTTCCCTGAGTGAGCAATTTGTGAATCTGAGAGGAAAAAAAAAAAAGAATAACAAACAAAACACAACAAACCGCTCGTCGAACGATTTGATTGGCAGGTCATTTCTGGGCAGAGAATGAAAACTGATTAAAAAACATGACGGAAAAGTCCAAATGGGCACATGGTGTGTTTTCTATGAGGACGGCAGATTAAAGCACACGTCTGCGTGTCTCCGTGTAGCAGTGCAATCATGACGTCTGTGTTCATTCGAGGCCTGAATCAGAGTGCAATGTTTTTGATATTCAGAGGTGTTTCTCCCTCCAGCCCTGTTTTGAAATGACCCCCCTCTGCTGTAGCAGAATGTGGTTGGCGTTTGGGGTGTTTGGCTCTGGGGAGGTTTTCTCACTCTCAGAGTAATCAAGAGCAGACTGAGGCCCCGAGGCAAGGCTGGGGCTGACGCCGTCTGACGCCTCTGCACTGCTGTGAAATAATCCTCAAGCAAGCGTTGCTGCAGAGTGGACTTTCCTCTTAATGTTCATATAAAGTAACTGTGTACGAGGTAGCAGCACAGATCATTAATAAAATAATCTTAGCTTGCAAGGATCGCTGTTGGCCGAGTTTACCTTGTGAACCCATCTAATCCTTATTGAAACGGTTTCATCTGTCCATCTACGCGTAGCGTTGCTCACAAAGTCTGACTGTAGCTCCTTCTCTCACGTTCTATGTTTGCAGATCATCCTCCACTCCATGCACAAGTATCAGCCTCGCGTTCACATCATTAGGAAGGACTTTAGCAGCGAACTGTCTCCAAACAAGCCTGTGCCCACCGGGGAAGGAGTGAAGACCTTCAGCTTCCCTGAGACTGTCTTCACCACCGTCACTGCCTACCAAAACCAGCAGGTTAAAAGTCTTCAACTGTCATTTCAAGAATACACAAGTGCTGTCTGAATTTGAAATGACGCTTTTTTTGTTTTTAGTATTTACATCTTAACACACTCAGTCACCTTTGAGAAGTTGACCAGTTCATTTGAAGCTGCAATTATTGAACAAAAGGGACCTTCTTTCCTCTGCTTCTGCAGATCACCAGACTAAAGATCGATCGCAACCCATTTGCCAAAGGATTCCGGGACTCGGGTCGAAACAGGTACGCAGCAAAGTCTGTTATAGACACAGATTTACTAAGCTGGGAGAGTTAATGATCAGCTGCAAATTGTCAAATGCTTCCATGGGAGTGTCCGGCTGTGTGGGTGAGGTCCTGAAACATGGCCTGTTTGTTTCAGAAATGATCAAAACAGTCCAGCAGGAGCAGTGCAGAACAGCAGACAGCAACCAGACGTGCTGACAATAAAAATCGTCAGTTTACGAAAGACAGAGATCCAGCTTGTTTCTGGTTACACCTGTTCTGGTAAAATATTAACAGTCCACTCTTCGGCTTGGCCTCAAAATATCGTTGTCCTGGTCTGCTTTGATAGTGTCATGGGTTTTTACTTCTCATTTTAACAACTACATGAATGCATTTATGACTCAACAGCACACGTAAATGCGGAAGTCATTCACTAACAGGAATAGTTAGGCCTAGTTTTAGGATTTTTGTATTCATGTAAAATTTAGATTACACAGATTTATCTTAAACAGGCTAATAAATGTAATGTGGTGCATATTTGTCAGTCAAATGTATGTATCATTAATAACTTAAAAAACAGGTTTACATCCTGTAACACTTTTAGGACATTTTCTTCGTCATTTCAATACATTTGAAACTTTGTCATGTCATATCTCACGGTTTTGAAGAGGTCCAGTGTGTAGACCAGCTGCCCCTCACTTTGATTTCTACCGTCAGCCGCTCAAGTTCAAAAACGGTGTTTCTTGTATGAAGTCTCAAGTATTTAATGACTGGTTTCAGGGCAGGACGCCCGAGAGGAGCTGGAGTCTGTCTGAGCCAGCACGGACCGGGAGGCGGGGTATTTACAGGACTCACTCCCGGAGACAGACAACAACTCGCGTTCAAATTTGCATCACTTAAGAGCCTCCAATAAAACCGCTGTGCTTTTGGATGTAGGAAAACGAAACTAAGCGCTCATGATAAACCCTCATATGAAAAAGTGGAAACTCGAACCCAGAACCTTTTTGTCGTGTGCTTTGTGGCGTTAGTGCTAACAGCTGCAGCATGGTACTATTCTTTTTTCCTCTGTTTGACCTTTAATGTGAAAATAGTCCTCTGAAGTTAGAACATAGAGACATATGCTGCTCCATATAAAAACAGAACCTGGAGGAGCACAAATTGTTCAGTGGACGGCACCCCCGCTCTATCCATCTCTGCTCGTCTGACTCATCTCATACAATACTAGTCTCACTAGTCTGAAATCGGTTCATGCTTAAAGTGTTGACCCTCCTAAATCAACGAATAAATACATCTGATCTGCAGTCTGTTGAATCACTGCGACACCAAACAGATGGATGGGACTCGTCATGCTCAAATCACACACCCCGGAGGAATTGTATTAGCAGCTTTTCATTCTGATTGGTAAAACTGAAACATGAGAAGGTTAAATGAGGGTTTATTTTTAACATTATTTATGCTGCTTTTCTATCAACAAGTGTCAGAAGCTTCCGGGAGAGAAAATACAAGCAGTTCGTCTGTCTGCAGCCTCTGTCGCCTGCCATGTATTTTTAATGTTCTTCTGGTCAGCTCGGAGACGTGGTGCAGTGTTGTAACCGGAGGTTTGCGTATCTTTTAACATAATTGTAAATGATTTATCTAAAAGAGCAACAGAAAAAAAACATCAGTTATTTGTTTTTTACATTTTGTGAAAGCTGTTGAAGTTATGTATCCTTCATCCCTCCCTTAATGCTCATTTTTAAACATTTGATCACACAAAAAGATAAACATTTCAACACAGTCAGGACCTGCTTCAGACTAAAAGATGGTCGTAAAATCCAAGTGGAACAATGTTTACCTGTAACAAACTTTAACGTAGACGTCTAGACGTCTTTTGACCTGCAAATCACCACATCCATATTACTGTGGTTATTAACGCTGTCTGGAATAAGGTTGTTTTCCTTTTCTTCCACGTTCTTACAAACCATATGGCACAGAGAAGACGTGGAATCATGCATCATTTGG
Organism: Xenentodon cancila; assembly: GCA_014839995.1. Taxonomy (NCBI): domain Eukaryota; kingdom Metazoa; phylum Chordata; class Actinopteri; order Beloniformes; family Belonidae; genus Xenentodon; species Xenentodon cancila. The sequence continues at coordinate 23,974,184 of CM026200.1, forward strand.
AAACCCGGGTTCTTAGGTTATGTTCAGTCTTCTTGCATTAAAACGAAGGGAGTTGCGTTCTTACATGTGACCACACGCGGCACACACAGATGCTTCCTCACAGCTTTTATACTGTTATTGTGCTGTCAGCTGTTGCATAACCTGTGCAGTCACTAACAACATGTTCCATCCAGAAAAGCCACACTTCATCCCTGTTGAGACTATGGAGCCTTTAATTTTAGTCGTCATCATCCTGATATTACTGAGTCTTTCATTTTCGCTGTAAATACAAACCCTTGCTTTGTATATCTTGTTAGTCTTGACGCTGTTGTCTGGTTTCCTCATTACTTTCATCGTTCCCTTCTGCCAGTATTCCTCTCCTTTACTTCTCTCTTTTTTCCCCCCTTGATTCATCTGGCTTTCTCTTGGCCTTTGAATTATCATATATAGTGGAGGAGAGGGGAATGAGAGTGGATGTACTGATCCACAAGAGCCCTCTGCACATAAAAGAAGCCCCCTCATCTGGTCCGCATTAATCAAACACAGATATTTGAGACATCTTTTTTTGTTTTTCAAACAATAGGCTGGTTGATTTATGAACTGGCATTAGAATTTCATTGCAGAAAAAGCCACAGATGAAAAGATAACAGGGAATGAGATATTTGCCTGAATAAGAAGAGAAAAAGAGAAAATGAATTTATCCTCACGTACTGCTTGGGATTCCGTCCCTGCAGCCCTTCTGGAATTTGTTTTGTTTTGATTGAAGTAGGATACTTTTAACTCTGCTCTTGTTACCTTAAAGGCCCTTTGTCATTTATTCTAGATTTCATGCTTGATGCAGATTCGATTTCTTTGATCATTCATGAATATTGTGAACGAGTTGCAGCTCTGACCTTTAACTTTTTGGTATAAATGTGGTGGTTTCCTTCTTTAATGGGTTACATATTATAAGTCCTTCAGTAGCAGAGTGTTTGCAGCAAATAAGACCTCGTTCTGATCCGTCGCTCTGATCCGTCGCTCTGATCCGTCGCTCTGATTAAGTCTGCCCATCTATCATTGCAGATGTTGTAATAACACCTTAAGCGAGGGCTGCTTGAGTGGAAACGAGGAATGCCGCCGGGACAGGTAGCCAATCGGCGCTCCTCTCAGCTTGGACCTGCTGTCGTCTGGTCAGCTCCCACTCCTGGTGGAGCTCCATCTGCTAGCCGTCCCAGCAGCTGTCCTCCGGTTAAACACCAAATATCTAGTTAAATCGAAAATTGTTTGTTGTAGTGGGCTATTAGTTTATTTATTTCTGCTGTAAAGGTTTTCACATTAGAATCAGTTGAGACTGACTCAGTTTTGGGCCAATCAAGGTGGTGCACGTTTCTTAGCTTTAGTGCTGGCAGCAGACTACCAAAGCAGATGTTACCCCTGGGATTGATTAACAACTTTGCAGCCAGTGGGATGTTTTTTTCCTGTTTTTTACCTCTATTATAATTAAAGATTGAACCTACCTTTATTTGAAATCAAAGTATGTCCTACCGCTCAAACTTCTCACGTTTAACACCAACTTGTTTTATTGTTTTCTATTGCATCTCAACATTGACCTAACTTGAGGTCTAGTGGAAGTAATGGTGCTGTTGTCAGTTGTGTCTGGTGAACGAGTTAGTCGTTGGGCTTCTGTCCTGCAACAGCGTGAACGTATGAATGGGCGGAGTGATGGCGAAGGCCTGCCGGATTAGCGTGGCGCACTAATGAGCTGCCATGCTCTGGGAGTTGGCAGGCCTAAAATAACACCAGTAACACTGAATGGGGCTGGAAGAGGCTGAACAGCGTGCAGGGAAGTAAATCAAGCGGGAAAGAGAACCATGTACGGATTCAAGATGAAACTTCACCTCAGATTTATGTGCATAGTAAAAACCTGGTCCTTTTTAATGACTTCAGTTTCCCGCAACCAGACTCGAGTTTCCTGCCTCGCCGCTGCACTCCGTCTGATATTCGGTCACACTCAGACTCATTCATGACCAATCCTTGTGTCTCCCTCTCAGTGACGCACGCAGTCGAATTCCGCTTCGCTCTTCAGCTGATTGTTTGGATACAGTTTTTTTCCCTCATTCATTGATTTCCTCTCCGTTTCATTCTGAAACATTAAAATGCATATTGATGGTCAGATATTTCACAACTAATAAGAGACTCTTTTTCAGAAACCAGTGTTATAAGTTACCCTTGATGACTGTTTTATTAAGTACAGCTGTGTCCTGCATTACAAAAAAAAAAAAATTGGATTTGTTACTAAATGAAACTCAAAAAACTATTGCATTTGAAGGTGAAGTTATAGTAGATTAGTGCATAGAGGTGCAGGATCTCATCTACTGTATATGAAGAACTGCGATGGATGTTCTTTTCCCTTTGCTTGGAGTCACCATGGTCAAAACCCGCTCATTCAACGAGCTGTGTTTAGATTTGCAGGGTTCTGTGACGGCTTAGATTCAGATCCCAGTGGAAGTATACAGCTTGCCCATCTTCATACCATGTTGCATTTCCTGTACTTTGGAAATGAGCATCACAATGCTGTATGACAGATGTCAAAAGAGGCACACTGCCAGGAATCTTTGGGCAGGACATTTCATTAATGATGCTTCTGCATCAGGTGAAAAAGTGATGCAACTGCAAGAAGATCTCATGCTATGATCAGCTTGGATAATATTAATGAATCGTACTTTAACTCCGAATACACTGAGGCATGCAGGTCTCATTTACAATAAATCAACAAAAATAAGCAATACATGTTGCCAATTAAGAAAATGTGTACAAAAATGAGAACATAAGAGCAACCCTGATCAGTTATGGCTTAAAAATCCTACTTTTCTTTTCATAATCCAGACTAAATGTCGAAAGTCCTTTCTGTCTTCATATCATTGAAAAACAACCATGCAGAATGGATTATTGCTTAGCTGTGCCTTTCTTTTTCTGTTTATCCATTTTCCTTTTTTCTTTCATTAATTCTTTCTTTTTTTTTAATGTGTCCTGAAATATCTCTTGTTGCATGTCTCTGTCAGGACTGGCCTGGAGGCAATCATGGAGACATATGCTTTCTGGAGACCTCCAGTGAGGACGCTCACATTTGAAGATTTCACCAACATGCAGAAACAGCAAAGTATGTAAATGAAATTAGTGTTCCTAGAAAGATCTCTCAGCCTGTCTTGTCTACTCCTGATTTAAAGTCTAACCTGCAGCAAAATGTAGTCTGATCACTTACCTGCAAAGTAGAACCAGATGGTGGAATATTGGCAGCGCTAAAAAGGAGTACAATTTTATTTTGAAGGACTGAAATCCACCTAGCAACCTCTTTTACAATCAGTCATTGTGCATTTAATTATCTGCAACTAGGCGATGAGTGAAATACGTCATGCAGGAGAATTTCATTTTAGTTGTTTTTATACTTTGTAAGATGTGGAATAGACATGAAGAAACTGCTCTAAACTGGCCACAATTAAAATGAACTCTGTTGTTTATTCAATTTTTAACTGGTTATTCATTTAAAACTATGCACAAGTCTATTTTTAAGGCTATTCTAGTGCACTGCACGCATATATCACCTCACACCGTATCAGCTATCCCTGCCCTGCACTTGAGGCCGTGCATATACTGCTTCTCTGCCAGCTCCTCCTGCGTCTGCTGAACTTTTCACATTACGCTCGGCCCTGTAAAATAAAACAATTAAACTGTGGGTTTTGGGCGGTACCAAAACACGACTCGGCGTCAGTCCCGTCACCTACGTTTGTCTCAGCTCCAGCTCCGGCACCAAGCTCTTAGTCTTGGCTCATCCGACACTCTGCGGCCGTAAAGCAACTCAGTTCCCCTGCTGACCTTTACCTATGTGGGTCAACATGACGCGATGCAGCATATTTTGTTTGAGCTGACGTGTTTGTTATCTTAAAACTCCTTAAACTCCTCTGCAGTGATTAGGTTTTAATCAAAGAGTCTTTAAACGCAGCCAATGAACTCTTTGTCACCTTGTAACAACACTGTGCTGTGCAGCAAAGCGCGGCAGCTGCATGTACACGTGCAGCTTCGCCCTTACGGCACGGGACACCGTTTTCCCTTCAAGTAATCAACTTCTGTCCCTCGGCACTGAAGCACCTCGAGCCCTTCCAACCAGAAGAAAACATGACATCACCAAACCATCTTTCTGTCTTCCCTTCTTTTTCCGCATGTGAACCCCCACCCCCTCCCCCCGCCTCCCAACCTTCTTGAGCTGAGCGCTGGGACGATATTATCAAAGGCATATGGTGCAAAATCAGACCCCAGCCAAGCGAGTCCTGGATTATTTAGTTATGCCTCCTTCTCAGTCTGGTTTCCAACTCCAGTCCTCCAACACAAGGATGAAATCGGGCCAAAGTCTCATTAATAGAATAGTATGTGATTGATATCCCACAGCTATTGTTTCTCTCAAAAAAAAAAAAAAGACTTTTGGATATCAGTTGTGTGAACGAACTACATATATATTTATATATAAGTGTGTGTGTGGGGAGGCTCTGCTGACCAGACACAGTCAGAAGTGGATTTATCTGCTCATTGTAGTCATATATTTTACAGTACAGTTCATGAATTTTCAAAGAGGAAAACCTGCAGTTAGTCTGCAGAAAGGAGCTTGAAAAAGTCAATGCGGCTTAACAGGGTTATATATTTAACTGATGACAGGTGAACTCAGTATGTGTGCAACTTACTTTATTAGTCTGACTTTCTGCTTGTGGACTACTTGGAAACAAACCCATTGGCAATTATTTCTTCACTATGCTGCCATCTGTTCTGTAGAAAAGATAAGAGAAAAGGGAGACACATGTCCAGCTGCAGTGGAAGAAGTCATGACGGACGGTTTTTGTAAAACATTGTTGATTTAACACAACAAGCATAATAACTTGGTCCATTTTGCGTTGGAACATACATGTCTAAACTTTTCTGACTAATAAGGGTTATATGTGTCGTGCGGTGGTCTGGCATTGCGTTTTTAGTTAAATTGCATTTAGTTTCTCTGTAAAGTGCCTTGAGCAGACTTCTGGTGTGAAGTGGCACATTGCAAAAGAACCTAAGTAAACTCAAATTAAAATAAATAATGGAAGAAAACGTGTACCTTCAAGATTGTCTCCAGTAATGAACCCTGTGGCCTGTCAATCATGCTCCACTTCTTTGATGACCATGGTGTCTTGTGGAGGTAAATCAAGATGGACGGATAATGAAAAGGTTTAAAATTCAGTATTACACAATCACCATGTTTTATCTCAGATACAATTTACTCACAATCAGAGCCTTTCGTTGAGCTTACTTCCATGGACTTAAGTTTTGGGTTTGTCTCGTCCATGAATAAATGTCACCTCTGAGCATTAAATCCAGAGCTGACAGATTTATAACCAATAAAAGCCTTTTTACACATTTGGTCTTGAAAATGTTTATATAAATACAGATATAAAAGCTCCTGAACAGAATTGAAAAAACCCTTCCATGTGATGCTGTTTTGAACCCACACACTATTTTTCCATTTTCCAGGTGGCAGCACGGGCACCTCTCCCACCACCTCCAGCACAGGCACCCCTTCTCCCTCTGGTGCGGCACACCTCCTGTCCCCCTCCTGCTCCCCTCCAACCTTTCACTTGGCTCCAAACACCTTCAATGTGGGCTGCAGGGAAAGTCAGCTCTGCAACCTGGGCTTATCTGAATACCCGGCCTGTGCTCGCAGCAACATGGCGGCCCTGCAGGGCTACGGCGGCCTGGCTGACGGCTCCTATGGACGCCTACAGGCTGCAGGGGGCAATGTGGCCTCTGGTCAGCCCTCTGAATCCTTCCTGCCACAGAGGACTTCCTCCTTGCTTGCTGCTGGCATGCAGGGCAGCACTCATGCCTCTCTGACCGGCAGTGGCAGCGGCGGCAGCACCGGTGGAAAGATGGATGCCTACGGTAGTCAACTGGGCTCGTTCCCAGCCTCTCAGCTTCAGTACATGATGCAGGCTGGAGGTAGCTCCAGCTCCCCTTCCTCCTCGTCATCAGGATCGTCCTCTTCCTCTGCCCACATGTTTAGTGGAAGCCACCACCACGTGCAGCAGGGCTCCTACAATGCTTTCTCTCTACACAACCCTTACAACCTGTACGGATACAACTTCCCCACCTCTCCTCGCTTGGCCGCCAGTCCCGAGAAGTCCCAAGGGGGGTTACTGTGCTCCTCTGCTCCTGCCGGGGCCTTCGCTGAGCGCCAGTATTTGTCCAATGGAAGCATGGACACTGTGCACATGATTAGCAACACCGCGAGTGGCCAGCAGGGCAGCGGCTCTTGTGATGGACGTCAGTATAGCTCCTCTTCTCAAATGTCCATGCATATGGTGTAGGAACTGGGATGGAACCTCACAGTGCTCCATATTATTAAAGTCTTTTCAGCCAGTAAGAGGTGGCACTGAGGTTAAACCAGCATAAAACATAACGAGTTATCATGAAACCAACACTCACAAAGAATTACAGAGCAAATCCAAACTACTATTTAGTTTTCTTTGCAGAAATGAAAACAACAATGGGACAGCAGCCCTACTCTCATATTATCCAAAGAACAAACAAAAGAAACAGAGAAGATGTGAGAGTCACATGCTCTGGTTAAGAAGTGATATATGTTTTGGTGCAATAAAAGCAATACACCCCTCAGTCAACTCATTCTTCCCTCCATCCTGGACCCAAAGGCTCTTCACTGTGATCCAGAAGGTTTTTACTTTACACAGCACTTGTGCCCTTTGGGTTCATGAATGTCAGCCTGGTAAAGATTTGCTGCAAATGTCTGCGATTTGGGCTGGGACGAACGGGAGAACTGGACAAGATCACAGAGTGACTGTTTGCGCTGCATTCCTGCAGGAGACGAAGTTATTGGATGCTGTGGCCGGTACCTGCTCTGCCAAGTTGTTATGGTTCGGTTTACTGAGGAACTTCCTTAAAAACTCCAGCAAACATGTACAGGACACAAGAGATCAGGACTCCACACAATTTCATCCACCTGTTTTCCTGATAGACTGGAATGGCTTCACTTGGTTTGGGTGAATGATGTTTTTAAATTTATATATATATATATATATATATATATATATATATATATATATATATATATATATATATATATATATATATATATATATATATATATATATATATATATATATATATATATATATATATATATATATATATATATATATATATATATATATATATATATAATAGAATCAATAACATAAGCTTAAAAAGTAAAAAGTTGTTGTGTGAAAAGTTATAAAGTAAGAAATAAGCAATAACAAGAGAGATTAAAGTATGTTGTGGTGTGTATTACAGATGTGTATTTAAGTGCTGAGCGATATAGCAATTTTACCTTTCAACCTGTTATTGAGAATGTGTGAAAAAAGAAAATTGCAAAATCATTTTTTTTCAGGCATTTTAAAAAACTGTAAATACAGGTGCCAAGCACATAAAAGCCAAATAAACATTTTACTTCATGTACATGTTGTTTGCAGCATATTTTGATTTAAAGTCTTCAAAACAACAAGATTATTTTGTGTGTGGGAACTCAACATAATAGAAAAAGATGATTACTGTTTACTGAATAGAGCAGTAGCTGCTGCCAAAACGTTGACTCAGCAGACTGACGAGGAATTGAGCCTAAACATTTATCAAGGTCTTACAAAAAACATTGTTTGAAGACATGAAATATTGACTCAAATGGAATTTGAATCTGACTTTGTATTGACATGAATAAAAATGAAAACACATAAATAAAGAGAAAAAATACCTGCATGACATAGTTACAGAAGAAAATGGATGTTAAGTAGTAAATTATCTTTTGCAGAAGCAGAAAATATTATTATCAATATTGGTGAGAACGTCATTAAACGTTAACAGAACAGAAACAAATCATTCTTTAGAAATGCAAAATAGGCTTTATTTAACAATCTTCAGTAAATTCATCTTGGGGTCTGTCAGCATTATTATCTAAAGGCAGCCGAGCATTAACTGTCACTCCGGAAGCTCACTTGGGAAAATGTTGTAAAGCAGATTTAAAGACGTAAAAAGGAGGATCTGAATGCACTTAAAAGAGTTAACATTATATCACACAAGCTCCACGCCCACTGTTTTTGCAAAATGTATAGATCTTCTTTTAAGACTTTTTTACTAAATAACATTTATATTTACATCCATAGAAGTCAAAAACTAAAACTTAAAAACTTTGTTTATTAAGCTTTGGGTTACCCCAAAGCTTAATAAACAAAGCTCATCAAAGCTCTGATTTTGGTTTGGAAATGAATGTTCATGGATGGACATATTTTCCCAAGTAGCAATGGAGGGAAAAGAGCTCTCAGTGTTATTATGTTCAAATATCAACAGATGTGATGTCATCCAGAAATCACTTACCCTACCTTTAACATTTAGGTCTAATGCTGCAAGGACGTTTCTCGTTTTGAGCTCAATGATTTCAGACCCTCATTTCAGATGACAGAGAAATTATTTTAACTACTAACATTAGAGCAGATCATCACATGTTGAAATGTTCACTCACATGAGGTAAAATAACGTGTCCAACAACTGTAATGAGTCACAAAGAAAGCAGGCATTTAAAATGCTAATTTCACCTACATTCACTGGCTAAGTTATATTTCCTTTGAAATTATTCACTATTCTTTTCTGGATTTTGCCAGAAGAGTGCTGATATCCTTGTTGCCTGGCTTTGCGCTTTTGACAAGGCCATTTCGCACACTGTGCCCTATCCTTGCATTAGATTTATAATTCATTTCACGAATGTAGGCCCTGAAAATTGTCACAAAACAGCAATGCCAGCCATCAATTCCTCCACTTCTTTCTTTGTTGCACTCTGAACAACAATCTTTTTCTACATTTGTCTTTTTTTTTGCGGTAACATGGTAACATAAAATAAGTAAATGCAACTTAAAAATGATTCAATTAGCAATATAATTCGATTGTAAAGCAAATATCTAAAGGTGAGTTTTTTACCACCTTTTTTGTAAAATTGTTACCTACAAGAACTTTAACTCAGTACAAAGACCTTTTGGTATTTTCAACACCAGAACAGCTCCTGTGACAAGATGTGACCTAAAATAAGAGAATTTAAAAAGACAGAACCAACAGAGCAGTGAAACAGATTGTCGGCCGCCGCGTCTGACATGATCTGGCAAGACCGTGAGGTGAGAGTAATCCACTCCTGATGTAACGCGAGGTCTTGACAGTCGAGCAGAGGATGCAGTTTCTATCACATGACAGTCACATGAGTGTAACAGAAGTACACAGTAGGTTTGCCAGTCACAGTTTCGAGGTCACAAAATAACAAATGGCATAACTATTAATCACACAAGAGAGCTTTCCGCTTATAAAGCTGCTCTGCACCACATCACTGGCATGGGTTTCAATCTGATGCAATTCATCAATCGTAAACCAAACTGGAAGAAAGGGGCACAAAAAAACGAGAGCACACTTTCTCTTTGCTGGCTCCGTGCGTCGTGAGACTGAAAAAACAATGCTCTTGCGCCAAGTGATCTCAGCTGCACTGCAATTGTGCTGGATGTTGGGAAACATGGCACCTGCGTAAAGCGGCAGAGGAATCTCTTTGTAATCATTTAAACCTTCAAGAGGGAGAAAACATGGTGCATTTAGTATCACTCCTGATCCAACTTTGTGGTTCCCCTCTTGTTATACAGGCACAAACCCCAGGGATTCAGATGGGGCCAATCAGCATCCATTACATGGACGTCTACTGCACAGCTCTCCCGAGTCAGTTCCTATCACGCGTGCAGCTTCAGCCATGAAATATCATATCTGAACCATCATCAGAAAATGAAAGGGGTCCGGGACCGTAGAGACAGCGGCCCACTATTGGAAACACCTGTTTTTCCAAGCATGACTTCAGATAATGAGCAGGAAGATATATGGAAGAGAAGCGCATGATTTCATAATTTGGCTCATTTCCATCTATCTGGACATTATTTCCAATAATTATTCACATTATTTGTCTGATATGGTCTCCCTCTCTTGATCCAGATTCACCCTGCTGCCCCCACCTACACGCACCACAAATTTACCTCAGGCCTCGTTGAACTGGAGGCATTTGTAAAGAGGAGCAGTGCACATGGCTGCATTGAGAGACAGTATGACATAATGCACAGTGGGTCTGTTTTTATACCATAACATTTGCATCAGGGTCTGAAGTGGAAAAGAATGGCCAGACTTGAGTAACAGCCACTCTCTGCCTTTCATCATGGCATTTTCAACTAGAAACAAAAGAAGCAAATGGCTCCACTGACTGATTAATGGTTGGAGTTTGGCTGGCCTGTCGTAAAAATGAGATACAGGGAGATACAGTGGGTATTTCAACTTGGTCTTCTGACAAAAAGCACTGCTTTGAGTCCATTTTGAATGATAGCACACTGACTGGACGTTATCCCATAATCTCCCTCTCTCAGTCATTGATCTGTCCCTCCAAACACATTTTAGACATTTTAAGAGACTCAGTAATTGCTCTCCGGGGAATTTTACTGCATCCAAGTCCAGACGAGGGGACCATATGCAAAAGAGAGCAAATATGCTGCTTTAATTTCTGAGATCTGGGAGTCTGGTTTTGATACAGACTTTATATCAAACACTTCAGTCAGAAATTCTTGGTAAACTATTGCCCTCTTGTGTTTAATTATCTCTTCTGCTTGAGAGTTCTTGGCTTGGCCTTATCTTCACAGTAACTTACCGACCCAACTTTTCAAGGTGTTACAGTGCACCTGACATGTGTACGGGACACTAAATCTTTCACATACCTTCAGCCACCTTAGACCAGGGTTCTTTACTCTTCCTTAGGACATCTTGGAACGATCCAAACGCTGATATAATCGTGATATATATATGTCAAATAAAAAAGAAAGAGACAAAAACATGCAGGATCTAAAGATGTAGCCAAAGACGATAAAACCTCTTAGGTACAAAGCTGTTTTCAAAGTTTAATTCGATCTATGCATACATAGATGTATGTATGTATGTATTTGTTTTTCATATAGTATATGTATGAATGGTTTAAAGTTAAAGTTTGACGTGTCTGTCTTGACTACACAAATCAGCAACATTACTTTGTTGTAACTTTTGTCAATACTTAGACTAAGATTCATTCTCACTTCAACCCCCATCTGAAGCCTCAAACCGGAATCAGATTCAGGAACACTGCACACTCTTATTGGACGCAAAAAACACGCACAAAAACACACAAATATTCTCACACTTCCAGAACAGGGCCTCAACCATGGCATGCAGGCCAACAGGGAAACAGGCTGATTATTCTTCTTCCTCTAGAGGGAAAAAAGATGTTTGCGATACGGTCCGGTCTGTCAGGCAGGTGGTTCTGATAAAGAGTCCAGGCCCAGATGGAGAGAGAGACCCGTCCAGGGCCGTCCTGTGGTGCCACGCCTGCTGAGAACAAAGACGACCCGCAGCGTCTAAATAAGAGAGCTCCGGTGCTGCGTGGTGCTACACAGGCAGGTCCTCAGACATCCAGCAGATTGTGTGACTGACTGGACAAGGTGACCCGGATGCGGAAACCCCCACGGACGCTTGATTTCGGAGTGTGAGAACAGACGTGGTGGAGCATGGAGATGCATATGCAGCATAAAAGGTGAGCCAAGTCAAGTTGTGCTAAAATGCAACTGAATCATCTGTTAACTAACTGTCACAAAGCAGGTCATCAACACCTTCAATTAGCAGTTAATCATCCAAAAATGCATGCAGCTAATGCTCGAGATCTCCGGCTGCCTGGCTTTGCAGCAACATAAACTGTCATCTACATGACATTTCTTTCAAGAGAAGTATTGCTTATTTCAGCAAGCAAATGGCAAATACATTCTCCATTTATTACAACAGCATGTCAACGTAGTGAAACAGTTTGAGTGTTAAATCGTTCTGCCTGCAGTCCAGAGCTGTAACCTATTAAAAACACCACATGGACTGTGAAACAAAAATACCACAAAGGAGGCGCCAAACTGCAAGAACGAGAAAACATTTTGATGTGTCTGCAATTGGTCTCCTCTTCAAAGTCAAAAAGAGCTTGAATATAAACTATGGTGAACAATAAATATCATCAGGATCAACATGTATTGTCTTATCGGTTGAACATAAGTTGTAAATGCGTTAGACGGCCAACCCTGGGTATGGATGCATATACGAGGTGGTTTGGCTAAGCCAGAGCGCTACCTGATCAACTAAAATATCCTCCACGTTGTTGTTGTGTAGGATTATGGCGGCTGGGTTTGGAGTTTGTACACTTTTGTCAGACATGGTTCTTTAGTTTTGGTGTTTCTGTTAGGATCTGGGTTCAGGTTGATGTTGGTGGTCTTGGGTCCCGTCTTGTTTTCTCTCCTCTGACCTTGTCTGTTTCTGTTAACATCACTTCCTGTTTTACTTTGAAGGTCAGTCCTTGCTTGGTTTGTGTTTCCCTGCTCTCATCTCCCTGATATTTTGCACCTGTGTCTTGTCAGCCCTCCGAGTATATCTTGACTTGTGTTTCCGCTCTTTCCTGCTGGTCTGTTTTTCAACCCATCTGTTTGCTATCCCGACCTGTTTGGCGCCCTTCCTGTGTGTTTCCTGGCTCTCTGATTTTCCTCGTTTTTTTGGACTTTCTTTGGTTTTTGTTGGATGCACTTTGGATTTAGTTTTTGTTAAATATAATTTTGTTTTGAAACTCCTGCCGCCTCATCTCCTGCATTTGGGTCCTGCTAGCTCACCTTGTGATGCACCTATTCTTTCTCACCTGGGTCTGCAGCCACACAATACATAAAAATCCACGGACTTGCAAGGACTGTCAGCACTGTACCTGAGGTTTCCATGATTAGAAAAGAGAATAAACCAGAGGGCAGTGCTTTTATAGCAAAGGCAATCTCAGAAAAGGATTGATGTTTATCAGAAGGTGCGTGGAGAAGCATGCTTATCTTGCCCTTGTTAGACCTCTAAGAGATTTAGATTCACTATGCTTATTATTTTCACAGGACGTTTAACAGTCTGAGTAGAGATGCTGTGAACAACTAGTCAGATTTAAAAAAGCGGACCTAAGACCCCAACTAAATATTCTGGAAAATATTCAACCTAACACACCTGTGTTCTATAAATCACCTTTATAATGCTTGTCACATAAAATGCTACTGAGACTGGTGGTCTGCTGTGCTAAAGCTGGCCCGCCTTCAGGAAAGCCACGCAGTCCTATGTTCCTATGTTCCCCTCCGTCACCGTCAGTCTATCTATGGGGGCCATACATACCGATGCGTGTCTGAATGCGAGTTTGAGAGCGGCAGCTGTGCTCTGTCATGGACCTCACCTGCACTGGCTGGGCAGAGGCCAGGGGCAGATTTCATGGTGACATTTCTGAAGCCGTCAGTGAGCAAAGTGTCTGACTTATTACTCTGATAAAACAACATTCTGTTGTGGTCCAGATAGAACTATTAAAACACCACCGGGGTAATCCCTGGTAACAGGCCTGTTGAAAGCTGAATCGCACCCGAGCTCGCTGCGCCGCCCAGCAGCTTGGTTTGGGTCACGTTTTGGCGTGACCTAAGCGAGGACAGCGGGAAGCTGCGGTTCGCTCTCTGTCCTCTGGTGGAATCTAAAGCGGCTGCACATGGTCCTGAAATCTTTGTAAAAAAAACAAAAAAAACCCGGCATGTACTGAACAACTGCTTAAAATTTGACAAACTCTCTTTTAAGTCCCTGAAATGTGCAGCTGGAAGACAAAAAGGAAGGTGTGGGCTGTTTGCAGAATTCAAACACGGACACACAGGAGCAAAAGCAACATGCGCAGTAAGAGTTTTCCGGTGTCCTGGGCTTATATAACTGTTACGATCGAGGATGATTGCTCAGAAATATTCCTACGTACGGCCCAGGCTCTTTGATATTTTTATTTTTCAAGCATTAACCCAAAACATTCTGAGACAGTCTAAAGACAGTATAAATGCATTTGGTAATTCTATGTATTTTCTTTATACATTTTATTTTTGAAATCTTTTTATCACGTAAAACCTTTATTTTTTTCAATCATGGCAGTGGTACAGAAGTCTCCAGAATTGATGCATCAAATATGATACGTCCAGCTCAAAGGGTTAACCAGGTACTTGATCTCTAATCCAGAATCCGGCGTCACCTTATGCTCGTCTTCCCACTAAACATTTCAGGTAGTGATGCTCATCATGTCTCTATCATTGTCTCAATCCTCCGCATCGACTGGGAATTTCCTGAGTACTTCTTGTTGTCATGATGCAGCCCAGTTGTCAGGCCAACTGTTAATGTCGTTAATGTCTGCCTGTGCATTATATAATTTAATGTTTAACATTATCTGTTCTTGATAATGATAATACATTTTATTTGTAATGCACTTTTTATTAAAGGAAATCGCAAAGTGCCACATAAAACAATACTTTTTAAGAGAAGCCGCTGTGTGACGGGTCCTGAGGAGAAATCCCGATCTCCTGTGGTCCGGAGCTTGGTTTGGAGGCGCTTGAAGGAGGTTCTGGTGCGAAGAGCGAGTGAACTGGGTTGACATTTGCTGACTGAGGAGTTCTGTTAAGTATGCTGGGGCAGTATTATTTATGATGATACTGTTGGTATAGTACAAATGACAACATGAATAATGTGAAAGAGTTCAAGCTCAGATGTCTCGCAGTGTGAACAATTTATGAACTCTGCTGCCAGCGTAATCCCTCACACCTGCTACACAAATGCGGAGTTCACTTTACAACCACAAGAAAAGAGCCAGTGGAAACAAGAACTTGATTGAAGATGGCTGTGCGACGTTCCGACGCTACAGCGCAGTTGTTGATTCACATTAAAGTTACGCACACTATCTCCTGATGCACAATATTGCCAAATGAGAGACTGTGCATTTCCGGGTCCGAGAGCTGAAACCGGCGCACACTGGACCTCATTCATCAAATACGAGCAGAATGAGTTTGTGTGTAAACTGTTCCCTGTGTGAAATGTATACATGTCTTAGCAATCGTGAAAATGAAAACAGGAGTAGGTCCAAACTTTTCATCTACAGAAAGCTACTCCTGCAAGCTGCACTCTGACTGCACGTGCAGCTTGACTAAATAATAAGTGCACATAAATATTGCTTGTCATTATCAGACTTTACAAGATTAAATCCTTCTATGGTTCTGGTTATTTTCACAAGCTGCAGATACCTTTAATACAAGTTTTAAACACGAGAATAAACTATAAAAAACATGTTTTTTTTGATCGATGGGGATTTTGCATACTTAAGCTTCAGGTTATGTTCCTTAAATGTGTGTATAAAGCAGTACATTCATTGGGTGCCACAGTGTGTGGCAATATAACAAGTAACAAATATAAGCTTAGCTTTGGCCTTTGCTGTTGACTCGTGCAGAGGTGTGCGTCTTCCTCGGGTCTGATTCCTGACACAGAGGTCTCTTCACCTGTACAGGCAATGCGGTTTTCTGGAGCAGAAAGTTTATTTTGGGATGTCCCCCATACTGTTGCAGTAATGTTTTGTTGATGTAGAGAAATTCTTTTTTTTTTGTGGGTCTAACTTCAAATCAAAGCATTTTTGCTTCACTTTTTGGATGCTTCAACAAACAAAAGACACATCACTAACTGCATTTGTCACCTCTTAAAGTAAAATGTTGCATCTTTGTTCCACTTTTGTTAAAATTGCTTCTATTGCTGCACTTGAAAATATGGGGGGTGCAAATTAATAACAGAGGGACAGCGCTGCCACCTTTATTAGCTTTCATAAACATGCAGATTCTTATGAATCCGAGTTTTACACAGCATTTGTGAATCAAGAGTAGAGGAAGAGTAAAGGAGGTGATTTATGTGCAAATCTACCAACAAACTGATGAAGATTTCATAAACGAGCCCCATTGAAGTCACGAACAGCCACAAACAAACACAGACACAGGTTTGTTACAAGTCGTGCGCTGACGTAGTCAGCGTCGGTAAAACACAGAGCCGTAGTCAGAAAGCTGAAGCAACGTAACCGCCTGCCAGGGCTAAAAGCCGAGCCAACTCATTTTTTAATTCCTCGTTTAAGTTAAAAACCTAATGAGGCGAACTGCTCATGAATTGTTGGGCAGGACAATGTTTCACTAATGTTTACGGGCCGTTTTTTAAATGGCCAGTTCTGGTTTTCCATAAGTTCTTATTTACACTGTATTTGATGACAATTTTAAATACAAACTCAAAATTTACATTACATTAAAAAGAAAGTGGTTACCAAGCTTCTACTACTCAATCCCCAGAAAGATATCGCGACAAATTGTAAAATTCTTCCTCTCTTAATTTTTATGAATTGAGCAAAGAACTATCATTGTAGTTGATTTATCCTTTAAATTAAATGAAATAGTGATGAGGATTTGTGATAAAAGACTAAAAAAGAAAGAAAATACTTTTCTTTTATTCAAGTTCTCAAGGTACAGCGAATGTAGCACATTGTGGGTGGAGATAAAGATGGAGGTGCTGGATGACGCTATGTCACCGTGCTCTGCAGATCTGAACGACTCAGAATGAAATATGTTTAGATACAGGTGACTCCAAGCAAAGACACAGGGTTGTGAAAAGGTTTGAGCTCCCAAGCACATAAAGGTTTTATTATGCATAATGATCTTTAACTGCGATGGACTGGCGACCTGCCCAGCGTGGACCCCTGCCTTTCGCCTGCTATGCGTCGGCCCCCGTGACCATGAGAAGGAGTAAGCGAGAACAGATAATGGATGGATGGATAATGATCTTTAAAAAATATCTTTAAAAATCTAAGATTAAATGCAGCTATGTTCTTGTCTAACAATGTTGCTGCTGTCATGCTTTAAAAATGAACTGTGTTTGGCACACCCAATGCAAGCAGCCAATACTAGTGTCCAGATTGAGACCTCATGTTCAGTCACGGCCCGGACAACAGGTTGTGTTTGGACTCTGCATTTCTGGCCAAAGCTGCTCTGCCCTGCCTGGCACGTAATCCACTTAAATCCAATTACAAGACTATTAGTGTGATCGCCTTTCTGAAAATGGCAATGTGGCGTGTGGTGGATGGAGCCGGAGGACAGGACAAGCCCTCGGCTCTGGTGCTCCCTCCTGTTCCTCGCAGCTCTGGACTCAGTTCTCTCCCATGTGGCTGTTGTCTTCATTAGTCGCAGCAGATGCGATTGATATAATCCTGTTGTGGCTACAAAGAAGCAAAGGGTGTTGAACGATGAGTTCCTACTTTGGCAAAATGACTTTTCTGAAGTGTTTTGCAGTCCTACTTTGAAGTCAAAGGGCACATGCCAATGTACATCAAACCCTTCCCCACTTTGACTGTTTAGTTAATTCAAAACACATATCAGGAACTGTTGCGTTCTTACAAAGATGATATCCCATCTGTGTGACAACTCAAACTGTTTTAGTCTATCTGAGTCTATCAAGTCAAAAACGTTGTCCCTATTCAGTCTATGAGGCTAAAACACAATAATAATGGCCTAATCTGCACCCATAATTATTCCAGGGAGTGACAGAACCGGCACAATAAATATGAACTCACAAGTCAAAGTGCAAGTATGGGGAATATCTGCATCCAATTATAGTGAGCCATGGTTTTGTTTAGTACTTTACAATAAGCCACTGCTTGTCCACTGTTCTAGCGTGGCCTTTCTAAATTATTACTCAACAACTAAGAAAAATAAATAAAAAAGTATATATAAATCTCAGAAATCAGCCACATGCTTTTGTCAGAACTTTCAGCTACATCTCAAAAGATTAACAGCATTTATTTTTCACACTTTTAGTTTCCTAAGATCTCTTAAAAAGAACCTTTTGGAAATGCAAAAATCTAAATCTAAATGGTTTGCACTTATTACAAGCACAAGGATCCTCCAGAAATAGCTGAAATCATTCAGGTAATTCATTCATGGAATATAAACTCGTTTCTTTACTGAGAGAGAAAAAAGCAAAGTTGTTTTATCTTCACTTGTAAACTATTTAAATGTGTGTGTTTGTGTTTGTGTGTTTGCGTCGTTCTGTATGATGAACACATGCAGGCATGTAGCGTCTAATATAGTTCAACACAACGTTTTAATTATACAGGAAGCAAGCCTTTGACATTTTTCTTATTTATGGTGTGTTGTGGCAGTTTACATCTGAAGCATCTCAGAGGGGAACTCCAAAACAGCAGTTAGACAGGAATGTTTAACCACTGGTGCAAGGAGATTACTGCTCCAGTAACGAGAATCGAAATGACAATAAAAGTGTTGAGAATACATTTTTATGGATAATTCTTTGATATGAACCCAGCCAAACATCACTCCAGACCGAGCAAACACCAACACTCCGCAGTCAGACCAGTGAGCCCCACCACACCACAAAAACTACTCAAGAACAGATTGAGGAACATTACAGAGAGGCATTGATCCACCAAGAAAACTTCTCACATTTCAGTGTGACTAAGCATCTGCAGCTTGGAATTCCCAGCTATCCATTCATGCGTCTATCCTTCCACTTGTCCATCCATTCATCTATCCATCCATCTTCTGAGGAATATAGTTCAAACCTTATTGTGTTAGTTGTCTTGGCAGCACGAGGACTTGAACAATATTAGGAGAGTTGTCTTAATCAAGTAGATCATAACAAAACCTTCTGGTGTCACTTATGCTTAGAAACAAGGCAATCATTTGGATGTTGTTTTTAAGTGATATTATCATCACGATTCCCTTTAGGCAGGCACTTGATCACAGAGGAAAGAAGAAAAATGCTGCACAGATGCTGGACTTGGTGGATGGATTCAGTCATTGATGGCTTCCACTTATCTGAGTTTGGGCAGTGGGGCTAGGAAGCTACAACCAGATCTGGGCCTCCACCGGGTTAGACATGTCCAAATCAGCTCCCCGCTGAGGTGTCCTAGAGGCATGACTTGAGTATCTAGCTAAGCATCCTAATTAGATTCAGCAGACCACCTGTCAATCTCCTGATTCATCCTTCCCTCACCCGTGAACGAGGCAACAGGTCACAGAGTGCCTGACGAGCTCCACAGTCAGGTATGAACCGTAACAGTCTGAGGTGAAGTTTAAGCCGAAAATACCACTTCATCTTCAGAAAGCAGAGATGTATTCTTTTTTAACCCCCTTTGTCTCCCAGCTGTGCCTAGAATTTCTTTTTCCCAAAAAGCTTATGAAACGATTTGATGACAGAGGGCAGATCTGATGGAGTCCAGCTGAACTCCCATCTAAAACTAATCCCACTTAATACCAGAAATGCAGACCAAACTCTCAGTCTGTTTGTTTGGGGACTGACTGGCCTGTAGCAATGAGCCCAGTATCCCACAGCACACACCCCATAATACCCCAAGGAACACAGAGAAACGCCTTGAAAGTCCACAAAGCACATGTAGACTGAGATCAGATGGATGATCCAGCAAAACAAAATCTTTGGCCTAAATTTGAACAAAATATATATGTTCACGAGTGACTGTAAGATCTTGCAGAAAATAGCCAGTGACATTTCTCTGGTGGGGAAAACTGCTCCCATTTGACATTTTGGACATCACTAATGCATCACATGTTGCTCAGTCGGTGCTCTCTGTGTTACTGGCACTCCTGTAGTCAAATATTTTAATGTAAAAACCCTGATGTCTTGAAGTCATTGGGACTTCAGGACAATTATCCTCCATACCCCTGTGCTGCTCTTGTTCTAGGTTAAAGTTAAAGCAACAGTTTTGTAGCAGTGAGGCAAGCTCTGCAGATGCCTAAATGTTTCTGTGTAATTTTATAGTTCTCTTTTTTTTGTCTACAGAGCAGAGCTCAGTGGGGGCTATCTGGTTACGACTGATGTGTGCATGTGCATGGTTGGAAGGAAGGAGGGTGGCAATCGGAGCGTTTGTTGAGTGGAAAATGGCCACTAAAGCCCCTCTACTCACCTTTCGCAGTGACAACATTTAGCACTGTGTGCCGCTGCCCCCCCCCACCTCCCACCAGCAGTCCCACCACCCTCTTTCTCGATTCCCCCCACCTCTTCAACATTTCCCTTTTCAGTGTTTCTCAGACTGTTTTTGGAGCGATAGAAGGCTGAATTGATTTTACAGGAGTAAATGCCCTTCAACAAACAGATGGCCAGACAGGGGAAAGCGGGTGGTGGCGGTTTAAAGTTGGGGGTCCCCGTCCAGCCCCCACTGTGGTCCAATGTGACAAAATGCAAAGCGGAATTTGCCGGCCCTTCCAATCCAGAATTGGCCCAGGGAAAGAGCATGTGAGAGGCACAATGGCATGTCCTTCGCAGTCCATGCGAGTTTGGGTGACAGCTGCGATGTTTATAGGGCAGCTTCGATGACAGTCGGGGGGGTATGGCCCGGCTCTTTTCAGACAGGAATTAGTTTTGTCATCAGATTCTAAAATCCCTGTGATTTATGACATTTCCACTCCTGTTTTCCCCTCTACCCCTTTGACCCTCACCGACAAACACCCAGCAGGGAGACGATGACATTCGACAAAATTGTTTGTTTACTTCTTACTTTCGCCACAAAGGATCAATTTACCATGACAACATGTGCCACGCTACAACACCCAAGACACATCCTGATGCTGCGAGCTGCTTTGTTGGGAAGGTGTGGTAAAACTCTCCATATGGTTTAATATATGTTTAATACACGTTTCTCCGGGGACTATTGGTAAAGTCATATTGTCCCGCTTTGTGTTACATTTTAAAACAACCAGCATAGACTGAACCGAGTAGCTGCTGCGACTGCCTTCAAATTGCATAACGATAGGTGTTTTTAACATATGGCATGTGAGACGTTTTAAAGTAAATACAACTATTATAGCTTTCTTTACATATACAAGCCATATTTTATTTTATAAGGCCTGTAGGCATATCACAGAATATTTTCTTTTTTCTTCTTTTTTAGGTACCAGTTGCTCATTTTTAGAGTAATTTTTTAATCCTGAATTTTAGTTTGAACTTGGGTACAAAGTTTTATTGAAATATATCAGATAAAGTTAGAAGTTACCTCTGTAATGTCTTTTATGTCTTGTCAGAGTGTTTGTCGTCATTTCAGAGATTTCAGTGCAGCATTTAATGTCGCAGTTACACGAGCTGCAATGTCTTACTATAAAGATATAAATATAGCGTTGAAATTGAGTTGCAGGAAGTCACATTTCTCTGGTAGACTGGAGTTTTGCAATAATCTGTTCAACACGCAAAGTTAGTTATGGTGTTCCACAGGGTTCTGTTTTTTCACCAATTTTCACCATATAAGCCTACTTTGGGGAGTATCATAAGGGAATATGACTTACATTTCCTCTATTTATCAATGAAACCTGAGGAAATTTATGGTTAAGTCTTTTAAAGTCAGGCAAAACTCCATTGTTTTGAACCATAAAACCTCAGAGATTCTCTTTTCAATGATTTACATGCCTTAGATGGCATAATCCTGGCGTCCAGCCCTACTGGGAAACTCTTTTTTTAACTGGAATTTTCCTTTTATTCACGTTTTCAAGAGGTTTCTAGAGTAGGTGTCTTACATTTAACCAGATTACTGTAATGCAAGGCATCTGAAATGTTCCTGAATATTATTAGGCTGATCCATTACACTGTGGCCAAAGGTGACTGACGGGTACAGCCAGGAGGGATCAAATTTCACCTGTTAGGCTCCATACCTCCATAGTCTCCAACCTTTCTTACCACCTCTAAAGTTGCACTTACAGCAAAAATCGCATCCTTATTCCGTTGTTCCAAATCACACCCCACCATCAGGGTACAGGTTTACTTGAAATTCCCACAATTTCTGGGTCTAAAACGGGAGCCAGAGCTTCTGGTTTTCAGGATCCTTTTCAGGGGAACCACCTGGGTGTTTAGGTACGAAACAGACAGATTAACTCTTATCTAAACTATGTTTTTAATATTCAACAAAAATCTTGTATTCATCTAACTGATCTTTTGTGTATTACGTGCTAGTTTTAAACCCCACTCTCATATCTATTTAAATTTTTCCAGTTTCATGTTGCATTACATCACTTTAAATCATATCTGGGTGATCTTTGCAAAACCGAGACTGCAAAAGTGACTGCAACTGTACATCATTTAGGAGTGCAGTCAAGTGGATAATTCAAGGAATCTACTGTACAAAGACTGATAATGCAAATAATCCACGGCTGAAGTTTACGCTCAAGTTCTACTCTGGACTGTTCTGTGCTGCTGATCAACAACAAAGACGCATGAACCAAGTTTGTGTTAGATCTGTGGTAAGACACCGCTACGGGGCTCAGTAAAGCGTTTGCCACCAACATTTGTGACAGATGCATCGCTTCTCAGCATCAGAAATAGGAAACAGTGAATAAAGATTAGATTTCATACTGATGCTGATTCTGATCGACAGCTGATTATTCCCACATTTTCAGCTTTTCAACTGCAGCAGTTGAAAGTATGTGAGAGTCTGTGCACTGTGGGAAGCATCATTATTTTCATTCTTGCTGTATTTCATAAGGAAATCAAGATGGGCAGCATTTCTTCACATCTTAAAAAAGTGACACCCAGCTATGTGACACTTCCCGTCTCCTTATCGTGGGAATTTATAAGCTCTCCTCTGTGCCAGGTGCTCTGACACACACACTCCTGCACACACACGCAGATATATGGTTACAGTGCAGACATGTTTCACTCACATGGATCCTCGAATTAAAACACATGTAAAGTCTCAGGAAAAAATAAAATAATTCTCAATGTTACACAAACAAATCCACTCTCACAGATCCAGAGTTTCTTAAACGTGCACAAACTCAGTTACAGTAGAGGCACGGTTACACACATGCACATTCAAATCTCATCTTTTTCATTACAAATGCAAATAACTGTTAATACACTCCAGTGAATTTACAGTTATTTGCATTTGTCCCATTAAACAAACACGCAGCTCAGCTCCCTCCATCTTGGATCGCCATCCTCTCTGGTCTTGCTGTTAACGGAGAGCAATTCACAAGCTGTAAATCCAGGGCAGATATATAAATCACAGAGGGCACAGTGGGCTTGGGGTGCCCACAACGGGATCTGCAGACATTTGCCCCTGGGGTCATTGGTGCTATTCCAAACCCAGTCCAGACGTTCAACCGCAGATGGGAAGATAAGGAGTTTAAAGAACAGGTGGGGGGAGGAGGGTCTCGCCACACCGAGCCCACAAAACTGAAACTTTCTTTTTCTAGATCAATTACATCATTTGGGTATTGCTTTTTAAACATTTTTTGTTATGCTGGACGAAAAATCCTGCACTTTGAAGCAATTGCTATATCTAACTGAAATTAAGATCTGTCAGAATCTTCACTTTTTACATTTTCTTTCTTTAAGGAAAATGTAACTTGGGGGGAATCAGTTTTTTGTTGTTGTTAAATAAAAACTATATATTGATGTTGCCGTACATGATGCGGCTCTAGAGTATATGTCTCCGCATAAGGTGGAACCGCTGCTTGATATAAAGTTTTAAGATTCACCTCTTTCTCTTTATTGAGCTCTGACTTAATAAATTTGTCAGATGCAACCAAATTAGTATAAACTATTTCTTGTGTAGCTGAACTAATTAAAATCAGCTGTTGAGTGCTGACAATGGTGTTAGTAAGAGCTGCGAGACTAAACCATAACATAAATGCTGCAAGACCAAAACAGGAGGCTTTGATAACATACACAACGAATACAAATCAGATTTCCTAGATCGGCCTGGGACAGACTGCGTCCACTGTCATCACAAAGTGATGGGATCAGATTATTGTTATTAACATGGGCTGCTGTGCTAAAATGGTACTTATGATGGCTTTTCAATGAGGGTTTCATTTCTGTTTTGCCTTTACAGAACCTTTCTGTCTGTGCGTGACCCGTTTTCAGTGATTTTTTGTTAAGCATGCAGCAAAGGTATAAACTAACCAGCAGCACGATGCTGTCAATGTCTGTGTTGTGTAACACAATGCAAGTAATTAAAACAAAACAAAAGAGATCTGATTTGATCTGATCTGGTCTAATTTCAGTCTAGACGCCTTTGGAAAAAACATCTGGACAGAGACACATCTGCACAACTCCAATATGATGATCACTTCCAAACGTGGATTTGGATCTGATTCACACAATCGGATTCAGTGTTTGCTGTTTAAACCAAATGAATCTAGATGCTCCACAAAGTGGAACAAAATTTAAGAAGGACCCCTTTTACCATTCATGCGCCTTGTTTCATTCTCCTTCTTGGCACTGTTTTGTAATAATAAAAAAATATAAACTATTTGTGAATAACGTGACTAAGTTCGATCACTTGTCTGTGTGGATTGCTGATATTGTAATATATCATGGACACCAGACAAACTATGAAAATGTTTGCAGCCCAGGTAACCTCGCGCAGCAAAAGTTACAGATGTGGAGTCAGGTTTATGCTGATCTGAAACTGGCTCTCTCTTGATTGATCGGGCTACTTGTGAGTCCACACAGAACCAGACAGACAAAGCCAGATTGGATGTGTTTCACATGAAAGAAAATAAACTATAGATGTGATCATGCAGAAGGCACATGGCCAGCAGACTGAGATTTATGTTCCCCAACGCCTATGTGTTGCAATGAGATGCTCTGTCCTCTCCCTTCTCCCATCCGATCTCCTCCTCTTTTACTGATTCATCATGGGATGACAGTAGGGTCCATATCTGCATTTCTGCTCCACAAATAGGTCAGCCAGGCAAGCATCACTTTTTTCAGCTTCTGCAATCTCCTGCTTTCTACAGTAAGTGATGTGTTATGTGTGCTGGTCTGCAGGCCAGAATGGCGACCCTCGCCCCTGCCCTTGCTGATGCACTGCACCAGGGTATTTTAGGCACACAACCCCCTGCTCTCCCTCTCTCTCCCTCTCTCTCTCTGTCCCTCCTCCTCTCTTTCTCCTGTTTCCCCTGCTGGCTGTCTGCTTCTTCTCATTAATCATCTGCCTGCTGGATATAAAAAAGAAAAACACACACACACACACACACACAGCAAACAGTACTCCAGGACACAAGGGGCAATTTTTAAGGTGGAAACCACTCTGCAGATTTCAGAAAATATCGTCTCCTCAGCGGGAGGTTTCCCGACTGTCTGTCGTGAATCTGCCAGCTGACAAAAGTTAGCACTCAGCAGCTTCTGTCAGTAACCTCAGCCCCTGTCTGATGGAGAGGCTTCCACACCAACAATTAGGGCTTAATAAATCAGTTTCCCATTTTAACACCTTGATTCTCCATGCTAAGGGGTGCCTCCAGAGCATGATGTCTTGGTTGGACATGTCGTCCTTGCAAATTCGCTGTCCAGGTGGATGGATAGACGGCAGAGTGGAGTTGGGGTGAGTGGGAATTTCAGGGCTGAGGGAATGTTTCAGTAAGTTTTATATCTAATTCATATGTTATATTTCATAATGCATGGATTACTAAGTGGTTAAAAATATCTACACTATGGTCATCATAAACACAGATTTAATAATAAATAATTACAATAATAATGATGATGATAGTAATTAAATCCTCCACTAAACAGTAATCTGACTTTAATTTAAAGTAATTTTCCATGCAAATTCATATTCATGGCTGGGTTCTGTAGCGTTGTGTGAAAATGTGGACCAGGAGTTGTGTTTGTGTGTGTGTGTGTGTCCATGTTTGCAGAAGGGGGTGGTGTTAGGAACACCTGTGCGACAGGGAATCTGTCTTTGAGGAATGTGACAGTGACCCCGGGATGAAGGTGAGTGTGTGTGTGCGTCACTCCCGTCTGCGTGCAGGAGCAGGTGCGCAGTTTTTGTTCCCGGTACTGACAGATGGTACGTCAAGCCGTTTTAGGACCAGTTCTTTAACGGATGCTGAGAAAACCCCACATTAATTGACTTGCAATAAGGTGAAGTACTGGTACTGCTACTTACTGCAGTTTGGAAGCTTTATTTATTTATTATTTATTTGTTTTATTATGTAAGTGATCTTTTTGTCAATCGGCTAATGGTGATGTAACCAAAACATTTAAATTAAACCTATACAGTTTGCCTATAAACTTTTAATAATTACAATTTTTGTTGACTCCATGCACATCTGGTGCATGGACCAAATAAAGAGGAAACATTATACTTTCCTTTAGGAGAATCTATGTGAAGAGATCCCTGATATGACCCATTCTATCACAAGATCACCAACAACTCATATTATATTCACCAGTGCTTCTATTTTGCCTTTTAATTGTTTTCGTTTTGTCTATTTTGTCAATGTGAGAACCAAAAAAGCAGTTTTTGTAAATGTAAATTAAGCGCACTTCCAGTCACTCTGTGAGAGAAATAAACTGACCTTTAGTTCCCTTTTTACTCGTTTTACATCAACCTCCATCAGACTTGACTTTGCCTTCGCAGCCATGCATTATATTTGTCCACCTCTGGATTCATGTATAAAGAAATTTCAGCACAATAATGTAAATATTATGGTCATGTAATGCTGAGATTGGATACGATGGTCAGATTCCTAGTGTTTATTTGAAAGACTGCAGATCACTGCTATGTAGTTGCCACTGTAGATTAAAATATCTATGATTTGTGGGTTTTATTTTCTGCAAAACTTCTCACTGTTGATAAATTAACAGCAAGGAAGTTTTGATGTCTTGTTTTACCCTTGCAAGACTGACAGATGCCAATCAAAGCCACTGACTCACAGAGATGCTTCTTGTGTGATTTGTTTTTATAAAAATAACAGTATAAACACATTTTAAGGCACCGTGTTTCAGTGCTTGTGGGAATAAAATTACAAGAGCATTCCTCTGACCACCTGGCTTGTTTTGTTGATGTCATCTCACATCTATTTTTTCAATTTTTTTATTAGCCTAAATGTTTTGTTCAGTGCTACAACATTAGAAGGTCTTGTGAAACCTAAACCTCCTCCCGAACATCACCTCTCATTCTCACTTGGTATGCTCTGGATGGTCAAGTGGAACATTCCTGCAGACTACATTTCACTCAGTTGGCTCAGACCAGCTTTAATCACCTCAGCGATGGCTGAGCTGCAGATATAACATTTCAGTACCAGGGAAAGCCGGTGAGAGAGAGAGAATGATGGAGCGTGGACATCAGAATTACTTAACCTTCAGTGGGCAGTCTGCTCATATCAGCTGGGACTGACTGCAGCATGTTCAGCAAGGCCCTTCAATTGTGTACATGTAAATACGTCCACGAGCCTAGAAATCTAGACGTACCGCTACCAAACCTACATTTGCTTCGGAGCTCATTAATTATCCCCAAACGTCATGGGGAGCCAATCAAATCCATCAGTCTTTGTAGAGAGAGTGTATAAAATGATAACAAGAGAGCGCTGAAGTAATTTGCATGATAACAGTGTAGATGGCTGCAGCTGAGGATAAATGGCCGTTTGAATTGGCTTTGACATCTACAGTTAAAGATTTTCTGTGAAAATTGAACAGAAGTCAGCACTCAGATCATTTCTTTGCAAGGTACACCTATACTCCCACTGACTTGTTTCCATTGCTCTAAATATGTCACCTAGTCTGTTGCTCTGACTGGTCATTGTGCTGTCAAACTACGTTCAAAGGCAGTTTGATAAGCAGCTGTCGGTGCCGCCCT
This sequence comes from Xenentodon cancila, assembly GCA_014839995.1. Classification (NCBI taxonomy): domain Eukaryota; kingdom Metazoa; phylum Chordata; class Actinopteri; order Beloniformes; family Belonidae; genus Xenentodon; species Xenentodon cancila. The sequence goes on from CM026200.1 coordinate 24,001,767, forward strand.
TGGATTGGGAGGCCCAACGAATCGTTTTCAGACCCTACATCTTTTATAGATTTTTGCCTGATCAATCAGACTTTACGTACACTGTTTTAGAAACAAAAGTAGTGGTTAAAAAAAAATATGCCAATATAAACAGTAAAAGGCAGTTTAATAATGTCCTGCAGTGACTTTCATTAACTTCTTCGATCGGTCGATTTAGAATCACCAATGAATTTAACATTCATGCTTTTACCGGAGTATCCGGAGAGAACCCACACAGGTATGTGGAGGACACACAAACTTCAGAAACTACAGAAAGAGCTAAGTCAGGAATTGACCTTGTAAGTGCAAACCACGAAACCTTGGTGGAGTCGCAAGGTCAAAATCATTTCCTACTTGAATTTGGCGGCGCTCCTCCTTAAAGCTGTAACTTTTTGTAATGATAGTCTGCTCTCGGTGCTTCAGCCATTCATCGTCATTGATACGGATTTATGGTTATGAACTGGAGAACAAACAACAGTCGTTGGAGAAAAAGCCCACAGTGTGTTTATCCTCACGTCCTCATCTACAATGACACACTCAAACCACATTATCCTATTTACAGTAGTTTGAGTAGAGAATAACACAGGATAAAGCTTTCCTTTACTGTTTGGTTCATTGCTATTCTTAACTAATCATTCTCTGTGCTGACAGTAAATGAGGGAAAACTGCAAAGCATGTACCGTTCATTTAAGATGACTTCTGGACCACAGCGGAACAAGTTAAAAACACATCTTAGATTGTGAGTTTGAAAAAATCTTTCTTGCATTGAAAGGAAAAAAAACCCTTCAAAAATAATTCTTGGTTAAAATGTGAATCTAAGAACATTTTTATAAATGTTATAAACATTGTATAAGTCCCAGATTTGGCTCCGTGTGACTTTTTCCACTTGCTGGAATTTAAATGATTTAAATGAGGATGCAGATTTGTCCAGTCGAGGCGGTCCAGCATGACTCATAGATGAGCACCAGGGAGGGGTCAGAGTAGTGGTGTGATGTTCATTGTTCTGCTTACCTTTGGTTTTCTTGTTTTTTCCTTGATACCTCTGTTCTGGGGTTTTCTGGTCTTCTCTTCCCGTCTGCCTCTGCTGATCATTACCTCCCAGCATTGTTTCCACCGGTGTCTTTTCAGGCTCTGTGAGTTTATATTAACTTGTCTTTCTTCCACCAATCCTTTTCTAATGCTTACAGGCTGTTTTCTCCCACCTGTTCATCTCACCTGCACGTTCATTTATTTATTTATTTGTTAAAGGACCATGTTCTTCAAGTGCTTGGAGATTTGATTGAGCTTTTAAAACAAAAGCCTGAGAGGTACTTAAAGGCTCAACAGAGTTTAGAAAGTTTTAAACGCGATAATTACATGAAGATTTGTCTCTATAATACTTGCAACACCTTTACCTCTACAACATTTTGGTAAATAGTTGGCCTGTATGTACACATATCTTGGTTAAGGTAGTCGTATTGAATGCAAAGGATGCTTTATAAACTCAAACCAAAAAGATTTTGAGGTATTGCATAAAAAAAAAAAACAAAAATGAGGGTACTTGTTCTTGAGAGAAAATGGTCATTATAGATGTATATCTGTAAAGTAAGACCTTAAAAAAGCCATTGTTCTGGTGAGAACAATTCATAAATAGCAAATCCACACTTCGGATCACATCAGATTTACAGCCAAAAATGTGCTTGTGCTTCCTGGATAAAGCTCAGTGGCATGATTAATCTATGAGCTAACAACAGCACAGCTCTCTCATCTCCTCAACCGGCCCACCGGACCGGAGGATGGATCTTACCCGTCTCTACAAGTCCATCTCCCTCCTCAGCCCACCGTCCCTCTGTCACAGTGCCACGGCCCTGATCGTTTACACTGCTCATACTGTGTGTCAGCAGGTCGTTATGTTTTTCCAGATGACCACCAATTACATGGATTCAAATTAATCAGCACTTTCCCTGATTCAACGTGTCTCACAAGTTGAGTCCATCAGCACTCTGGAGCTGCACCAATAGCTTTGTGATGACCATTTAATGAGTACGTGATTTGTTCGTTTGGACAGTGTCTTTATGAGGCTGGTTTCATGTTTACTCCGTTGCACTGATTCATTCACACACTGTTCACAACATCTCAGTTGAGCCTACTTATGAAATTTGGAGTATAAACCCGCTCATACCATAAACATGTTGCTATAATCTGCCATTATGTACTCTCAGGTAGACTTCCAGTACACAATACCGTTTTAAAAACCTCCTCTGCTATAAGACACAAAATCCTCAAAAGGTTACATAGTGAATGAACATCTCGTATCCTAAAGGGAAAGAACCTGCAAATTAACAATAAATAGTGTCAGACATGACCCTTCTTGCAGGTTTAACTGTTTCCACTGCATAATTGGGGTACAAATAGAAGAAAATGTGCTTGTGAAGCTACCATGGAGGCAAGAAAGCAGACCAAAGCGGTGTTATGATTTGATTATGCCAACAGTTAAAATAGCTTGCTATGAAAATCATTTCAGAAAACATGATATGAGCCCACGCTGACTGATGAATAGCATTGCCTTGTAATTATATCTAAATTGATTTATGAGGATACATTTCCAGAGTGCTTTGACTGCATGTAAGGTTACACCTGTTCAGCCAGATGGAGATATAGATAGACCACAAGGTACAGCGCATATGTACAATACATACAGAACATAAATAGAAAACCTGCATAGTAATACAGCTTGGGGTTTTACGTGGCGTTCCGTAGCTCATATTAACTGCATCTTTCATCTAAAAGTAATTATTAATGTTACGTGTAAAAAAGTAAGAAAAAGCTCATCACAGTTATGTGAAGTAGATCGTCCTTAGAAGCTCATTGTTCCAAGTCACTGCTTGCTTGTTGTGATTTCAGTAAAATAATAAATCTTATATATTTGCATTAGTGTATTACATTTCATCTGATGAAAGATTAACTGTCCTGACTTGGCATATTCCTGGATGGGATCGCTTGCGGTTGCAATAAAGTTTATATTACCACATTCCTAGTCAGTTGCAGTTTAATACGCCATTGCTGAGACCGTTCGCGGGGTCAGCACAACCTTTCCCGTCACTGAGTCGCTCCTCGGTTTCAGAGGAGCGCAGATTAAAGCAGGGTGGGCTTTTCGCATTAAAGGCCAATGGAAGAATAAAAGCACGATTAGGAGCGGAACCCGGCATGCCGGTGGCCAGCCGTTGCACCGATTGTCAGATCATGTGAAGATCTTCACTGCACACATTAATCTCTCAGCAGGACGACCTGCTGTAACTCATTCTCAGTGTCTCAGAGGTTCTGCTCGAAAATGCTCACTGCAAGGCTTAATCTCTGGTATCCGAAAGTATGTCAAAATGTCCAGGTTTGAACTGTGCTTTGCATTTCAACCTTGACCAGTATTTTCAGCAAAAAATAATGCATTTCATTAGCTTATATTACAAGTAAGCAGTGGAAAAAAGAAACTTCACATTGTCTTTAAAGCAAATCTCTTATTTTCATCTCTAATTTCTGGTGTTAAAAACTCGCCTTACACAGTTAAACACATTCACATTCAAGATCCACACAGTTCTGCAACAGTATTCCTCTGTTGCCTCCAAGCTGCTGCATTCATGCACTCATTCATCCTCTCCATCCCGCTGTTATCCACCAACGATTTGGTGGCGCGCCTGCCTCTCCAACCCTTAGGCGAGCACCACTGCCCCCAGTCTCAGTGAGCTGCAGCGCAGGAATGTGAAAATCAAATAAAAGTGTTGAGGAATAAGAGAGCTGCCATGTGGAGGGGTGGGGGGCGGGGGGGCTTGTAAAAATGTGCAGCACCAAAGTTCACCCTGTTTAGGCCAAAGATACACTCAGAGATATCCAACGCCAGAGATTACATCTTTTTCAAACTAAATAAATGGAATTATGATGTTTTTCTTGGCTGTCTGCATTGTTTATAAAAAAGCAGAGAGAGGGGTCCGTTCACACTTTAAGTGATAACTACAGTGGGCCTTTGTGAGGGCCAAGAGCTGGACCAGGACTGATAGTTTACTTTGGAGGCTAAAATTGAGCTCAACTTTGTGTGCAAAGTTGTCAGGATTTGTGCCGCGTTTACAGAGCGTAACCCGTTTGTGAACTGCTGTTTGTTTGGGTGCGTCTGTGTGTGTGTGTGTGTGTGTGTGTGTGTGTGTGTGTGTACATAATCCGTGCCTGGTTCTGAAATGTGAGTAGAAATTGTATTTTGTGAATCCTAAGAGCATGTCATGAGTAAGAACATGTGTTGTTTTCGTTATTTTTCTGAAGAAGTGAGGCTGACTCTGGCAAGACTCTACCTGGATGATGGATGCGCTTCTGAAGTAGAACAGAAAAGGCCCTGAGCTGATACAATTACAAAATGCTTACAAAGAGTAATTCAGTAGTGATTCCAGTAGTCGTGCGTGTGTTTAGTCTGAAAAACTATCCCACCCTGACTTAAATCCGTCCTGACAGTTTCAGGACTGAAAATCTTCCTTTAAAAACAGTTAGTGTTTTCCCTTGTCACCCTGGGACATTGAAGTGGCTCTTTCCACACTTGGAGTCAGATGCTGTCACCACCGCTGTCCTGCTCGTCTTTCCACGAACTCGCTCCTCTCATGGCCCCGTGGCTTTTTACGAACAGAGAAAAAAAAAGATCTATGATAAGAAATGACAGGTCAATAAAAGTAGAAATATCATCTGCTTTGTCATTAACCACTGCGCTGACACCTGCCAAAATATCTCCCATCATTCCGGCCACCTCCTCTCCGAAACATCACTCTCTGTCTTTGTGGAAAGGTGCTAATTTTATGACACCAGAAAGCTCAAAGCCGCAGATATGCTAAGAGTTCAGCGCCAAAGCACCAGACTGAAAAACTGGGTTGCCTGTGTTTGGTGGCTCAGGTGCCAGCGATGCTGACATGGGTGCCTGAGCCACGTATCGCGCCGTTTCTGACTCGTGCCCAGACCACCTTGGGACTGTCGTTCAACACCCTGAAACTCTGAGGTGTTTACTGACGGTCTTCACACGTGTATCACAGTAGGCCTCAGAGCCACTCTCGCAGCAGTCCTACCGACGGCATACGCCAACATTTATTACTGATAAACCTTATCTGCTGGGCACGCTGAAGGACGATTTGGGACGTTGTTTGTGACTAGATGAAAAATGAAAAGATGTCCGAATAGATCAAAACCATTTGATTTTTAGGTTGTGTCGTTTTAAAAAAAATATTTTCTAACTGATATAACAAAATAAAATGAAAGCCACATTTTAAATGTCAGTATTTGGTACATTTTGAGTACCAGGATTTGACTAGCCTTCATCATATTCATTTTTACAGGAATAATAACAAACAAAGAGTTTAATCAATTAAATGTGTTTTTTTTTCTCACTATTTCCCACATTTTTCTTTATTGAATATTTATCACGTTTTGTAAACTAGAGACACAACAACTGCCGGCAAAGAATTCCTTGTATTTTTGATGCACGTGGCGAATAAATCAGATTCTGATTCCGATTCTCCCAGAAAGGAAAAACACATCACACAACTAAAATATAGGTGAAATAATACCAAAATGTTGAAATAAAGCAACAACGTATTTCTTCCTTATAAGAGAAGAAATCAGAAGTGTAAAACCTATACTTCCATTGGTCTTTTTGTCATGTTGTGGAACTTTGCAGGTGGATTTATTTCATAATCAAGTAGCCAGTAGGAAGAAAAGTAAGAAGGAGTTTGAGGAGAACCAAACACCTTCACATCAATCTGGAAAGGTTATAACGCCAATCTTCCCAGGAGTGGACATCTCGGCAACTTCACTTCAAACTTAGACCACATGATGAAACACTGAAAAAAAAAAAAATATATATATATGTCAGGACATAAAATTAGAATTATAACTTTTGGAGAAAGTATTTGCTTGGTAAAAACAGGGCATATGTGGGAGTCCTCGTGTCCTTCGCAGTGGCAGGACTCCAGAGAAATTCTCCTGTTACCGTATCAGGCGGCTCGGCTGGTTGAGACAACGTTGTTTTGCTGTTGTCCAAAGCATTTGATGTTCTATTTCAGTGCACACTTGAAAGACCTCTCTGTCACATTAATCAGGGCTGTAGTGAATGCCAGGCAGTGTTTTCTGTCAATCCAGAAGCCTCTGCTCACACTGCAAACGATTTATTGGGAAAAAAAACGGTTATATTTGTAGCGGCAACCTTTTGCCAGACCTCGCCAGCTGATGGCACTTAATTATTCGTCCCCTGAATCTAATACTTTTTCCCTGTGCCAAGCGTCCAGGCGCAGAGACGCAGCGGCCCGCACACATACATGGCCGTATAGGCCCTCACACTCAGATGTAAGAGATGCTCGCAGGCTGACGCACACAAATAAACACACTAGCAGATGCTGTCTTACTTTCAATCACTGCGGAAAATCAGACGATCCATCCATCTGCTCGTGTTATTCCTACCAACCAAAGTTATGTTGCTATGGTACAGATCTCCTCCACATGAACGTGTCAATCAAACTGCACTGACAGTGTTTTTATCATCTTATTTTTCACTAACTTGTTTTGAATTATTGGTCATTTTCAACAATATACTTTCCCTGCTTGTTCAGGACAGCTATGCTTCTGTTTGTAGCGTTATTTTACAAACTTTAGATGCTTCAGCTCTTAACAAAACATCGCCATGAGACAGAGGAGGGGCTCAACGAGAACAACTTTATGTTTATGGACAATCTCAATAAATAATTGCTCTGGTCAAATATTTAAATCCTGCACTTGCTGGTGAAAAGTGCCATTGCACTGACTCAATGAAAACATTGCGTGTGACAAAAACTGAAAAGGTGTTTTGTACAATGTGAACATTATGGTGGGTAAAGCCCACATCTGTATAGACAAACGTGTGATTTAGTGTTGTGGGTTTAAGGGGGGAAAAGCCAGGAAAACTTGATAAACCACGCAAATCCACCATAACCTTAGAAAGCCTCCGTAAAGTATAGTAATGCTCAAATGAAGTGTGAGAAAAAGGGGGAAAAGAATGACTTTGTAATACCTTTAACGACACGGTTTACTCTAGGATGAGTGTTGTGTTTCTTCGGAAATATTATGGCGTCCGAAATGTGGGGCGGCATTTGTCTAATTTTGCACGCTGACTTATGCTTTGGTATTACACTGGAAATAGTTATGCTTGGATTTCAGGCTGTGGTGATTTTGCACAGACCTTCTTTCACTTCCATCAAAAATATGCTGCACTCAGTTGTTGGTGAAGAAAGTTTCAAGGGAGTACTTAAGTTTATCAGAGGCATACACCGAGCACCTGCTCTGGCAGTGACTGCGCTTGATACCGGTAACCGGTAGTGAGTATCGAGGGTTCATGTCCTGGCCTGGACACATCATGAACTGTGGACTGGTGGTGGGAGAGGGGCCAGGGCACTGCCGAGGTGCCCTTGAGCACGGCACCATTCCCCCCTGAACTCCTCCAGGTGTGCAGGCATGGCAGTGCCCTCACCCTGTCACCTTTCCACACTGTATGTGAGTGCGGTGGCTTACATGACCAGACTGAAACAAAAATACGTTCTCAGCTGAACAGATTTGAAGGGACCAATTAACACAACCCATCTTTTTAAAATGTCATATTTAAAATGTCACAAGTTTTTCAGAAAACAGAAAAAAGAACTAAACAAACTATTTGGTTCAGTTGTTTTTGCTTTTTGAAAAACTTGAGAAAAATATGATTTGGCTATTATTTAAATCAAGTTATTGATAAGAATTGGAAGACGATATCTAATCACTTTTCATGACTCCTATTAAAAAGGTGTGATAATTAAGGCTTTCCCAACTGGTTTCTGGGAAGGCCCATGGACAGAAGTGCACTTCCCAGTGACACCAGCAGAAGTAATACTGTCTTCTTCAACTCATAATGGATACCAACTAGACGCAAGCTTTTAATCTGAATGCATAAACACTGGTCGATAGGGAGGGAAGGATGGATGGATGGGGTGATGGGATATAACGGTAAAGGTCTCAGAGTTCCCTGCAACCCTGTTACCATTGAAGGCACGGCTGGTGCACACTTGGTGGCCTCTGCTTTTACTCTGTAACTTCACAGACCCGGAATCTCAGCCGGTTCTATAAAACAGGTCTTTAAATGCAATGTGGGCAGCAGGTGGGGGCTCCATGCCACGACAGGAATGTGAAGCAGGGGGAAGGACTCTGCAGGGGTTTAAAGATGCCCCTTGGCACTGTGGAGGAGACCTCGGCAGGGTTGCCCTTTAAGGCTGCACGGTCAGTGAGAACGAAGCTTGAAGTCTCTGCATGTGAACCTGTCACTCTTGCAATCTGGAGTCTTGGTGGGGTGGGGAGAGTTTGTGCGAGTGTGTGTGTGTGTGTGTGTGGGTGTGTGTGTGTGTGTGTGTGTGTGTGTGTGAGGTTGGATTTAGACCATTAGTTCTGGGCTGCTCAAACACACACTCACATGTGTGTTGAGAGTCACTGAGGTCTTTCTGCTAATTATAGGCTGAAATCTGACAGAGAAAAATTAGAAGGAAAAGGGACAGCTGCGAGGTGCTGTGGATGACAGAGGGAAGAAAAGAAGGCAGAGGAGGGGTTTTGATTTCTTGCTAAATCCTCAAACCCCCTCCTTGAACCAAAAAACAAAATTCAATCATCTTGGTGTCCTTCTCACTCTCTTATCCCCTCTCAACGCAACCCCACCGCCTCCCTCGTCCTGTGAGACGAGAGGTCAGGGGTCAGTCCCAGATAGGATCACCGCGGGTTTCACAGGACGCCCCATCTTTTCCCTGAACTAATGCCATTTCCTAAAGGAGAGCTTAGCCAGCAGCTTTAACAAGACTCTGAGACCTCCCCAGTGCGAATCAATCACTATCATATCACACACAGGCCAACACCTGTGGGCGCTCACTGAAAGAAAATAGCGTATTGTCTTTGTAAAGGGTCTCAGAAAAGTGAAACCATGAAAATAAATCAGTCTTCATTCAGAATACAAGCTTTAATCTAAACATTTCAATCCATATGCAGGAAATGTTGTTTGAGACTTGAAACAATTCACCTTCGAGAGACATTACCTCCAGGAATTAGGTACAAAATGGGAAAATCAGACGGCTGTAGCTGTGGGCTGTGGATATTTGGATTCATGGGGCCATATTCTTGCTGTTGGGGGCCACACATCAGACATTTTCATTAAAATCTGTGTTCATGTTATTCCTTTTTTTTTTCACCACGAGATGAAGCCTTTCTCCGCTTCACAAGCTTGTACGGTGGGTTTTAACTGCCGCTGCTAATCTGTGGATACAAGAACATTCTGCACGTACATTTATTTGAAAAATATTTCAGGGGATTTTTTTGCCGGCCTGTAATAGACTGGGGACCTGTCCAGGGCCCACCCCAGGCATTTGGATGGACGGACGGACGGACGGATGGACTGAGGTTTGTGCTGCAGTGAGCATCTAGGTTAAAAGACGTCTTGATGTGGATGTTTGACCACATCGATACCCACTTGACTTCTCAAACACACCGCCACTGCATCAATGCTTATGAAAAAATTATGAATAAAGTCACAATATTTTCTCCAAATGGAGTCACACTTCACAACCGCTCCATCGTTGACCCGCCGTCATTAGTCCAGTCAGTCTGAGCGTGTTCTGTCTGAACGTAGCTTTCTTCACTTTCTTAACACCCAAAAAGATTCCTTTTTTTATTAATTTGATATGTTGATTATATATAATATAAATGAAAAACACTTCCAATTTTGTATTTAACAGTTTCTAAATAATTCTTTTTCCTTTCATCGGGAATACTTTGCGTTTGTTTATGTATTTTTTATTTAGTTGTTCATAGTTTTTATAATTTTTTTGGTTTTTATAAAACTTTTTTACTTTTCTAATAAGGGGGTGGTTCAGAGATCTCAGAAATTTGTGTATCAAATATTATACATCCGGTATTATAGAGTAAAAGACCACAGTTTTACTGTCTCACTGTGAGTGTACTCAAATCTAAAAGACACGAATGGAAGCAATAAGTAAAAAAATAAAAAATGTAAAAATACAAAACTTAATTTTCATCATGTTCACACTGTGAATTCAGAATTAAAATTTGTTGTAATATCTTATTTAATCTCTTTGTCCTGTTGCTTTTATAACTCAGTGTTAACAAAAAAAACAACAACAAAGAAAACAAAAAAACTGAACACTTCATGCATTTAGGCGAGTTTTCTATGCTGGACTGACATTGTTGATGGAGATCTTATCCCAGGGCATCAAAACTTTTTCCAAACGTGTTTGTGTCCCTGATATACGAACAAAGAGTCCCTGTCTGTCCACACTGGATCCCTATTAAGGAGGAAAAGACAAATGTGCTTGGTATTCTGGTCCAACTGCAGGGTAAATGTTTTTAAAGTCAAAGTCTTCGGGACAAAAACGAAGGACTGAGGTAGGAGTTGAGCTGCCTCCATCTCAGCATCAGCTACGACTGCAGCCTTCAGACGGAGACGGGACTGCCAAACTGTCGATAAGGTAGGGTTCAATCATGGTGCTTCATCAAAGTAACAAGTCTAAGACTTTTTCATTAGGTAATGTAGTTGTTACTGTATTTGTTTTTAGTTGAGTTTAAAGTTACAAACCTACAAACGCAGGTTCTCGCTCTGAGCCATGTTGGAGGTGCTAAATCAGTTTGGATGTGTCTAAAGCGTTTGTACGGTTCATCCATCATTTTCAATCATCCACGGAGTTGGTGCAAGTAAGTTTCTCCACAAACGCCACGCAGAAAATCAAACGTCGGTTTCCAGTTGGAGAATGTTACTCTTAGAACACTTCATGATGTGCCAGTGTGCAAACTGTTTCTCATCGTTGGCGTAACATTGTAAGATCATCGTCTTGTTACAGAGGTTTCTGTAGGAATGTCACGAGCTCGCCGTCGGCCAGCTTAACTGTCTTACAGCTGAGACACGGTAGCCACGTTCAGGTCGCTTCCTTCCCCCGAACTGATAGACAGGTGTCCAACGATCCCCTCTGGCTTTGCGCCGGAGATCCAAACAGGCCTGGAGAGGTCGGAGCTGACCTTGCTCTGCTCATCAATGGCATTCACTGCTCACAGGATGTGTGTGACAGGTGCTCTGGCTCAAACCTCTGCCCTGGCCCTCTGAATCTATATCCTGTTCATTTTTATGGGTCCCTCTGCCATTCCCCTTGCTCCAATCTCCATTTCCTCCAGGGATATTTAGGAGGAAGGTTCAGGTCTCCTCTGCTCAAATTAAATACCTGTGGTTAATTAGCTGAGGTTGCTGTTACCAGTAGAGATGGAAACTCTTACCCGTGCACCCAAACCTGGGAACACTGTGAGATGTGTGGCCTCCTACTTGAAAACAAGACAGGATTTGTAGTTCTCAGTTCAGCCCCAAAACCTTCAACAGGACACATTTTCTGGCATCTTCTCCCACTCTGACTGGAGCACATAAGCAGCTTCTCCTGGATGTGGGATATCGAGAACCGGACTCAGATCTCCCCCCTGGTGGCGGACCCAGTACATGCACCTACTCGTCTCACACATAAAACAGAAACCAGCCTTTTCTGTGGAGAAAGATTTCATTCACAATTAAATAAAAATTTAAATTAATAAATATCCCATGAAATAAACAAACATGAGAATTAAATAAATACAAAATATACTAATAGAATCTTTATTTTTCAAATGACAATTTGTTTATTTTATGACAAATTATTTCATAATGGTATATTTATGTATTTTAAGGCACCTTTATTACATAATGGTATAGATTTAATTAGTGAGACTTATATTTTGTAATGCCACATTTACAAATTTCATGACACTTTTATTTTACATTGCCACTTTTATTTCAGGGCGCCACAGCAAGACCGGCTGCTGCTGGCTGTGAACTGTGAGAATGATGATACACACCTTGACGTTGGAGTCTCTAAAAGTCTTCACAAAAAGTCACTAAATTTGCTGCTAGTTGTCTTTTGGAAACAAACAAACACCCGAAGAGAGCTGGGGTAGGCTCCAGCGGACCCCCCTCATGTTTCACCACAGGTCCTCATGGGTTAAAGTCTTGTTTGTCATCACTGCAGCCTCTCGTCCTTCTGCATTTTGTCCTCCCCACACTACATCCTGTGACGCTGTCATGAAACTTAAGGAAGGTATACATCTGTACACAGCAGCTAAGTTGAGAACTAGAACGGCATGTAGAAAGTGTAGATCACCAAGTCCATTCTGGTCACGATGGCATTTCTTGGCCTTGACACTAACAATATCATCGCTGTGCCTAATCTCTTAATACTTTAATGCAAAAACATTGTAGTAATCATAAATTTAACTTAGTGGTCAGATATTTTCTGTTTGGATAGACAAAAGCATTGCTGGGATCTAAAATACACATTTTTCATGGAATCCAGCAAAATCCAACATAGCAAAATGTTGTTGTAGTTTAAAAGCTTTTAACTTGGTTTGATCAATAGAAATGATCAGTGCCTCATTTGAAAATTGACCAGATGGTTCAAAGGTTTCAAACATCAAGGCAGCTCCAACTTCAGACTATTAGTGAAACCTGATATGCAAACACTCAAACTGGATGTGCTTTTCCGTTGGCTAAGCTTTACCTCTCCGATGCAGAACCATCGTTTCATTGCATTACATTTAGCAGACACTTTCATCCAAAGCAGGAAAAACAATAAAACCATCATCCGTGTGAGCGGCTAGTGCTGGTGCACGGCTGTCCTGTGTGAGATGTTCACACTGATATTCAAACTCAGACGAAGGCAGAGGGGCTGGTTGTTCACAGCCCTGAAGATTCTGCGGCATCCTGACAGACCAAAGCCAAGCAACAGTCACATGGCCGGCAGCATTAACTCCTAACACTTGTGGGAAGGAACAAAATAGCCTCACTGTGGTTAAATATGAGAGGTGATAAGACTTGTGACTCGGTGGCATTCCCTTCTTCTTACATGTGTTTTGTGTTGTGTAATGTTTTTTTTTCATGAGACCTGAAAAGAGGATTGAAATCATTCTGCATGACGTGTGTCAAACTGGGACCAATGCATGTTAAAAGGAATCGTTTAGTTTTGGTGCAGTCCTCAAAGCTCGGAGCGTGCACGCATATCTAATCCGGTTTAATGGGTTTTGCTGTGATCATTTGGCTTATTATCTTATATAGTTTGTTGGACACTTCTGACATTGCAGCCATATCCCCTGAAAAATTCAAACTAGAAGTTCGTAAAAGACAACAGACTGAGGCAATCTTGGCCGAGTCATGAAATTCAGCCAAGTCAGGAGTCACAGGAAATTTAAAGCCTCATGATCACCTAATGTGACATGTAGTAAACAAACTTCACAGGCGGTCTATTTCCATCATCGACCAGGCGTTTATCGCACCGTGATGCTGAATAAGTGTAGTCCATTATACAATGTGTGTGCATAAGGGGGAGTGCATGTGTGTGTTTATACATTAACTTTATGAACAATAGTGTGTATATATAATGAAATATGACAGATACGTCCACAGAACCCATAAATTAAACTCCATCTGCTGCTGTGGCCGCTTATTTAAAACAATTTTCTTAAAGAATCCAGCTCTGACTTTTTCTCACTTACTAAAATCAGATTACATGTTTCAATTGTAGCATTTTTATTGAAAAACAAAACTGGACCGACTAAATGATTTAAATACACTCACAGTTCAGGGAAACTGATTTTGCTGTATTTTCAAATCTTTCCCATGACTGAAATCATTTTGACCAAAAACTGAGAGACATCGTAATGTTCTCTAAGGTGACAAATTAGTGTATTTCAATAAAAATAAAAAATAAAAAAATCTGATTTAACGCACTGAACTGGAAAAAAAGTTTTTACACTTGCCACTAATGCAGAGAAAGATAAAAACCTAAATTTTATTTGCTTTTTTTTCCCACATGTAATAAGGTACCAGTTACACCCATAATCACACACTCACTAGCACAGCAACAGCAATGTCACAGCAACAGTTTCTTTCAAACCAACATTTCTATGATGCATTATGTGCAGAGCACATTCTTTTAAACACAAGGGCCAAACATGCCGTCACACAAAGACAAACTTGAACGCTTTGAGAGGCAGCCAGGCTGCGAGAGCTGCACGGCCATGCGATGGTTGCAGGGAGATTTGAGAAGGCTTATCTGAGGATAGATAGAGCAACAGCCTGCAGCTGTGCTGAAATGATTTATATCAGCACAAACACACTCTTCACTTTTTGAAGCCTGGACTCACAGACGTGTGAAAATGTGTGTGAAACACAAGTGCATGTTATTGCAGTAGAATTGCACATGATACGAATGCTTAACTACAAAATCGATTTGCGCATTTGTCTGTGACAAAACATAATGTAGAGTCATGTGAAAAAGAGAGCAGAGCTCCTTTAAAGTTGTTTAAGTGTCAGGGCATTCATCTAATCTTACCAGGTCCTGGAAGATGAGGAATACAACTCAGATGAAGAACCACATGACGTTTTGATGCATGTTTTTATTTAACAAGAATGACAAATTACAAATGCAATGCCCATTTAATCTCCCATAAGAATGAATCAGGTGTTTTCTGATCAAATGCACTTAATTACGCACGTGTGATGACCTCTGATATTTTGGAGCTTTCAGGTGTATGTTAACACAATGCCAAGGACATAAGACATCATGTGTGATCTTAGAGAAGCAACTGTTACTGTCTGTCAATCTATGAATGGTTATAAGGGAGTTTTAACAAAATGTTAAAAAAGAATTAAAGACAGCTGCCAAACGTCCCTGGAGTGGATGTCCCAGTGAGTCGAGCCCAACACCGAAGAAACTGTCGACAGCTACAAATTAGACGTCACGCCTCAGTTACTCACTACTATGCTTATGTAGTATGCACATGATTATTTTAACAAAACCATTAACTCCTTTCTCTTTGGGATCTATTTTATATATTAATGACTTTCTGATGGCACATTTTGAAAT
Source organism: Xenentodon cancila (assembly GCA_014839995.1). Classification (NCBI taxonomy): domain Eukaryota; kingdom Metazoa; phylum Chordata; class Actinopteri; order Beloniformes; family Belonidae; genus Xenentodon; species Xenentodon cancila. The sequence goes on from CM026200.1 coordinate 24,016,769, forward strand.
GTTAAATTGATGTTCAATAACCTTGCATGCACAGTGACCTTTTCAGTACTCACGACCTACTCACGACCTACACCATGGCACCCAGCTCAGCGAATGATAACATCCTTCCTCCTTGAAGCTTTTATAAGACTGTGGAGGGGAAAAAACAGTCATAAGGAAAGATCAGGTACGGAGGTGCAGCTTGTTTTGAGCACTGGATTCTTCAGGAGGAGGGCTAAAGCGTGGGACTTGTGTTCGCACAAGTAGACCTAATTAATCAGGTAAGCTCTGCAATATGTAAATTACAACATGAAAGGAATATCCTACCTACGACTCATATGAACACCATAATCAGAACAAAGTCGTATTAAGTCAGAATATTGATGCAAACATATCTGCTGCTGGCTTACTGAGCAAAGGCACAATCTGGACACCCGGTACTTAGATAAAAGGTTTTAACAGCTGTCAGTCTGGTGGAGCTGATGTCCTCCCGGCAGAGAAGAATGACTGAGGCCTCGCATGGATCTCTGGTGATGCTGTCATCGCTCTCATATCCCTCACATTCACAACACTTTAACACCACACCCACACTTTCTCACATACCCAGTGCAATTTTTAGAGGCCTTTCAGCAGCTTGCTCAGTCACAGTCATGCTTCACTTCTTTTTACCAGACAAAAAAACGCAACAGAAAAAGTCTACTTAATGATTTTTTAAACACTAAACATTTTAAACAATTGAGGGAAATGTGTTATCTAAAGGATGAACAGACAAAAACATTTGGCACAAAAACCAGGGAACCTGAGGAAATCCAAATACTTTGGAAATTACTTTATAGCTCTGATTGTCCCTGTAGTCATTCTAAAATGTATGGAAATGTCCACAGAGTTCATTTGTTCATTCATTCATGTACTGTATCCTCTTCAGCCAGTTCAGGGTCACATGGTGAACTTGACCCAGCACTCAACAAGTGAGAGTTTACTGAAATAGTTTTGTTTTTATTTATACGAATCGTCCATACATTAACTTTTCTGAAATCAAATCGCTGGGGCAGCAGCCTAAGTGAGGGGCCCAGACCTCCTTCTCCTTAGCCACCTCCTCCAGCTCTTCTGGAGGATCATGGCGGCATTCCCAGGCCTGCCTAAGAGACCTAATCTCTCTAGCATGTCCTTGGTCTGCGCCAGGGCCTCCTGAAGATTGGATGCCCAAACCAGCTCAGCTGGCTGCTCTTGATGTGCAGAAACAGTGACTACTCCGATCAGCCTGTCAATCTCCGCTCCATTCTTCCCTCACGGTCTCGAACCACGGTCTCAAAATTTTTGAGTTGCTGATTCTCATCCCCGCCACTTAACGCTTGACAGCGAGCCGCTCTAAAGAGAGCTGAAGATCACGGCTTGATGAAGCCAACAGGACCACATCATCTGCAAATTTGAACCCTCTGGTCAACGAAACGGACCTCTTCCATGGCTGCACCTAGAAATTCTGTGCATAAAAGTTATGAACAGACAAAGGGCGTACCTGACAACTCATTTACGTACTACCAGCAATGTGAACCAGACTGTCGCTGCATCATGTATAGGTTTGAATTTGATTGCGTAGCAATGGACCCAACACCCCCCACAGTACCCCAGAAGTCACAATTGAATGCTTTCTCCAAGTCCACAAGTCAGATATTGGTTGGTTACTTTTTTAAGGAGTTGTCTGAAACGACAGTATCAGGTACATGACTTTTAGAGTCATTATTTATTTATTGAACTATAAATCTGGGACTGGGGACCTAAACAGGAAATATTGCTGCAACTTCTCACTACAGGTCTGCATGATTACTTTTTTAATCATTTGATTTTCAGCCAAACCTAATATATTTTTTCTCAAAACGTAAAGTTTTGGATTCTTACATTTTTACTAAAATCAGTGTTTTACATACAGTTTAGTATCCCAAAGAGATCATGTGTTGTGTTGGAGTATCTTTGCCATGCAACACGCTCTCTTTGCATTTGTAAAGGTGAGACAGGTTTATACTCTACATAGTTATTGTTCTTGGGCAACAAGGCCATCAGTGGTTTGAGTTACAATGAGCTTGAATTTAATATTAATAGAAATTGCACAAAGATAACTGGCAGTTTTCTATTTTCCCTTCTTAAAACCTCTGTCCTGAATGTAGGATAAGAGTTTGTTTTTTTTTTTTTTGTTTTTTTTCTTCTATGATGTTATTAACAGATGTAAGAGTGTTACAGCAGAAAGGGGAATTGGACATTCACCACATACTGCTCTATAAATATCCCTCTGACGTTTATTTTACTCAGTGGAGTTCAGGTGCTGAACCGCTTGGATCTCATTTCATCCTTGTGTCTTTATTCATGGCTGATGTCACTAAGCTGAAGTGCTAATATATCGTGAACTAGTTGAGGAGCAGACAGTGAGAAATGGCTTTAAGTTGAAATCATCAGTAAATAAGAAATCCGGACCACATCATTTTCTTTTTTATGCATGTGAAACAATACAATTATTTGCAATCAAACTAAACCCTGAGTCACCTCTGCATCTACAAGTGTTTTGGTAATCTGGCTCCATATACAGTATATTAAGTTACAGCAATGTTTGTGCATCAATTATTAAGTTTTAAAACTAAACACATCTCTGTGCTGAAGGGGTTTTGGCATGTTTGTGGGTTGGTTTTCTGTCCAACTGAAGTCTGCAGCACAGAGGGGAGTTTAAAGCGTCTAAAAGTGACTCTCACCAACTGTGACTTAAAGAGTTTAAAAATGACGTGTATTAATCATTCAAATACCTGGTTGTGCATTGGATGAGTTTAACACAGTTTTACAAAATCGCAATTAATTTTCAATTACTTTTCAATATCCAAACATGAGCAGAGTTTTCTGTTTGGGGTTAATGAGAAAATATCTGCTGAAGACACAAAGCAACAGATCAGAACAGGTTCAAGTCATAATTTCATGACAATAAAGTCATAAAGGTTTATGATAACAACAGAGATGAAGTTTTAGGAGAGGAAAGTAAAGAAGTGTGGTAAAGTTTTGACAGAAGTCATAATACAACGACTGAGTGGAAATTGTAGAAGGAAAGAAAATATACATTTTAAGCATAAAGCAGTAATATGTGTTACAAGATATTACGCTTGTTAGTTTTATTTAGTAAGATTTACAAATAATAAAAAGCACTGTACCGATGGCCGAGACGCAAAACCTCTAATCTGAAAAATGCAAAAATTACATGTTTTATGGATACCCAATGAATGTTATACTGTTTTTGGACAAGATTTTTATACTATGTGTTAACAAGACCACCTAGATATTGATGAGTTGCAAAGTGGACAATAAAAGGTTTTCCTTCCATTTTTTAAACCATATTACTAAATCATTTTGCGTTTCATTCATCGATATGTAATTGCACTTTTGAATCACATCATCTTAAATGTCTTAAAATAATTCTTAAGACACAATGATTTTTTTGAGAGATTTTCCTTGTTTCACATTTATCTGATAAAAAGTGATGTTTTATTGTCATAGAAAATTGAAAATTTGAACTTAAACATGTCCTTAATACTCCTTTTTACCAGACAAAGTGACCAATATTTTTACAAGTGATAAACATTTGGTTTCGTGGCGTTATACTTCTATTGTGGAAGTTAAAGTTTATATGGTTTAAAGGAGATAGGTGTAAGCAACGGTGGCTGCTGCCACGAGGAAAAAGATCAGCTGCTAGGATTTCAGGTTAACTCACTGGGTCTTATTTAAATGTGGTAAAGATTTAAATGATCAGAAATACAAAGGTACATTTCTTTTCTTGTGTAGATACTGTGAGATTTTTGCAAATCAGTTTACATTTTACTATGCTTAAATAGTTCAGCCCCAGTCTTTTTAATGTTATTACATAAAACTGGACCCACGGCAACCAGTTTGAAGACACAAATAACTATAATTAAGCATCAGTATAAACATGTTTGTGCAGAAATCTCTCAATCAGACGTACATCTGTCTACGAGGCAGAGTCCAGCAAAGATGTAAAACTAAATCTAGTTTTAAATGAATATTTCTGCCTTGGGTTATTTTTGGAAAGGTTTGAGTCAGAGGAAGCTTGTAGTGCATACGTTCGGCCTCTTTGCTGTCCAGAACAGCATCCTCACAGACGTCATTACTCTACAGAAGTGCCATGAAGATCTGACTGTAATTTAACATGGCTAATCTTACAACTAATCCCCCCGGAAAATTAGATTAAGGCTTCTACTTGCATTTCACTAGGTATGCACATATTCACTATATGTTCTTTTCCAAGAATATCCTCTGGAAGATCATTCCCAGAATTAAATATGACTTCTGGCTGTGGCGTAGGACGTTCTATAAGAGGTGCTCCGATAGGCTCCGAGATTAGTGAGTGCACGTGTGCACGTGTGCACGTGTGCTCCAACTATAGGCATGCTTGTGTGTGAAGAGGACAGGTGTACAGATGTTGAAAGATGAAAAAAACAAAAGAACATTGCATCCTTGTGGCAAGAAGCCAAGGTTTAAAGTTACTTGTGACAAGTCAGACAGGACATGGCGAGATGATTAGATGATAAAAGATGTTCTGATTATGATATTAGGATGTACTATATCTCAGCAGGGACTTTTTCATTTCACTATGGAGGTACTCAATCCAGACATCTCAATTGGTCTCTCTGGGCGTGAAGATTTTCAATCCTTGATTTTTACGATTATGACATCCTGGATGCAGGATGTCATAATCCTTGAACAGATCTCGAATTGTTGAAAAACAATATTACTTTGCAGCTACCGTTGCCCTGTGTAAATATATTTATAGTTTTTGCATTTTGTAAATATATATCTAATTTATTAATCTTATTGCCCAGCAACAATTTTCACACACCTTAGTGAGGATGAGAGTAGTAATATTTATCCTTTTCCAAAACAGCTGCATCAACTCTTCATGTCCATAGAGGCTCTTTGTTCCTTCCAAAAAACTGAAAGGAAGGTTTGCTTATTCAGATTTTTATGATCAGCCTCAGAGAGCTTTCGTCATCAATGAGTGGCTTGGCAAAAATGCGGGAGACTGTGAAGCATGTGTAGTGAAGGCTTTTATTAACAGAAGGCACTGCACACAGCAGCATATGTGCAAAAAAGTAAGCAGATTTTTAAAAAGCAAGAACTCAGGAGAGCAGGCAGGAACAATATGGGAAGCATGACAAACGGACCAACAGGGAAAAGAGGAGCAACAGACCGATGTACACATGGAGGGGCAGGCACATAATCAGGGTAGATACCAACAGAAAGAAATTAAACACAGAGAAGATGCCTAACAAAAAACAAAACAAGAAAACTAAAGGTCCTTACAAAAACCAGAGGATCAAAAGAAAATAACGTCTCAAACCACTACAGCAAAACTAAAGCAGAACAATTTATAAAGAAGAACTGCCTACTATGATCTACTTTGTCGTTTCATCTGATCTTCAGCCTTATGTCTTGGACACTCGAGTAAAGAGAGGGGCTGAGCTGTCAACTGATCACCACCTGGTGGTGAGTTGGATACGCTGGTAGACGAGGAAGCGGGACAGACCGGGCAGGCCCAAACTTATTGTGAGGGTCTGGCCTCACAATGGATCTGGCCTTGGTCTGGCCGAGCCCTCTGTCAGAGAGGTCTTCAACTCCCACCTCAGGAAGAGCTTCTCCCAGATTCCAAGGGAGACTGACACTGAGTCAGAGTGGACCATGTTCTCTGCCCCCATTGTCAACGTGGAGGTCTTGGTTCCTGTCATGGTGGCAATCCAAGGAACCCGGTGATGGACACCGGAGATAAGGGATGCTGTCAGGCTGAAGAGTGAGTCCATGTTAGCCTGTGGGACTCCCGACACAGCCGACAAGTACCAGCAGGTCAAGCAAGCCGCAGGTCGGGCGGTCCTGAAAGCCAAATCCTGGGGGTGGTGGTCCCTCTATTTAAAAAGGGGGACCGAGTGTGTGTTCCTACTATAAAGGGATCACACTTCTCAGTCTCCCTGGGAAAGTCTATGCCAGGGTACTGGAGAGGAGAATTCAGCCCATAGTCAGATTCAGGAGATACAATGTGGTTTTCGTCCTGGTCGTGAAACTCTGGACCAGCTCTATAACTGCCGCAGGGTGCTTGAGGTTTTATGGGAGTATGTCTAACCAGCCCACATGTGCTTTTCTGGCTCTGGAGAAGGCATACGACCATGTCCCTTGTGGTATTCTGTGGGGGGTGCTCTGTGAGTATGGGGTCCGGGGCCCTGTGCTAAGGGCTATTCAGTCTCTGTACCACCGGAGCAGGAGCATGATTTGCATTGCCAGCAGTAAGTCAGACCTGCTCCCAGTGCATGTTGGAGTCCGACAGGGCTGCCCTTTGTCTCTGGTTCTGTTCAAAATTTTTATGGACAGGATTTCTAGGTACAGCCAGCGGCCGGAGGGGGTCCAGTTTGGGAACCACTGGATTTCATGTCTGTTTTTTGCAGATGACGTTGTTTTGTTGGCTTCATTAGGGCAGGACCTTCAGCATGTGCTGGGGTGGTTTGCCACCGAGTGTGAAGCGGCTGCAATAAGAATCAGCCCCTCCACATCCGAGGCCATGGTTCTCGACTGGAAAACGGTGGCTTGCCCTCTCCGGGTAGGTGGAGATGTCCTGCCTCAAGCGGAGGAGTTTAAGTATCTCAGTTCTTGTTCTTGAGTGAGGGAAAGATGGAGCGTGAGATTGACAGGCGGATTAGTGCAGCGTCATCCGTGTACCGGACAGTCGTGGTGAAGAAGGAGCTGAGTCGTAAGGCAAAGCTCTCAATTTACCGGTCAATCTACGCTCCCACCCTCACCTATGGTCATGAACTTTGGGTAATGACTGAAAGGACAAAATTGCGGATACAAGCGGCCGACATGAGTGTCCTGCGCAGGGTGGCTGGACGCTCCCTTAGAGATAGGACTGGAGTAGAGTCACTGCTCCTTCACATCGAGAAGAGTCAGCTGAGGTGGCTTGGGCATCTGTGTTGGATGCCCCCTGGACACCTCTCTAGAGAGGTGTTCCAGGCAAGTCCCACCGGGAGGAGACCGCGGGAAAGACCCAGGGCGTTCTGGAGAGACTATGTCTCTCAATTGGCCTGGGAACACCTTGGGGTCCCCCCAGAAGAGCTGGAGTGAGGGAGGGTGGTGAGGGAGGTCTGGGCATCCCTGCTTAGATAAGCAGGGATCCCGGATAAGCAGTTCAAAATGGATGGATGGATGGATGGATGGATGGATGGATGGATGGATGGATGGATGGATGGATGGATGGATGGATGGATGGATGGATGGATGGATGGATGGATGGATGGATGGATGGATGGATGGCTTTTGGGGTTGTTTTTTTTTTTTTACAAAAGAGCACACTACACACCTGTTTGATTCCCAACTCTTTCTATTATCATTTAAGTGCTCCACACACAAGATCCAGAAGGAACATCTACAAACACACAACTAAGCTCACAGAGCCAGAATTGGCCTGAAAGGAACTCATCTATAAGTGAGATAACAGGGTCTCCAGTAATACCATCAGAAAACAATCAGCAACAAGTTCCTTTCTCCACGGAGTTCTTGAGATCTAAGCAGCAAAATATGCAATTTCTCTCGTAGATGTCCTCCATAATGACATGTGGTGTGAGTGTTTTTGTTCCACACTTATCTACAAGACAAGATCTTTTAGCAGAGACTCTTTGCAATAACAACAATAATAAGTTAAGCATGGAATTCTTTAAGTGACAAAACCTGTGACCATAACTGATTAAATCCTTCGTTGTGCTACTATAGAACAGAGCTTTAATATCTTGTAAGATTTAAGGGTTTTAGCTGGATGTGTAAGTATTGCAGACAAAAGCCACTGGACCTAAATTCACCTTTCAAACCTGTTTTATATAGCCCTGCTAAAATGGAGGTCCCCCTTTCTGCCAGGTCTCCCCGCAGATGGTTTGAATTACCTCCCTGTATGGCTTAGGGGTCCCTCGAGATTCAGAGCAAGCATGAGTTGTGCACAGGTTTTGTGTGGTCCAACTCTTTCCCCGTTATTCTCCCCACTCTCTAAACTCAGACATCATTTCTCTCCCTGGATATAAAGAGAGTGGAGCGGTGTATTTTTATCCCATCATCTTTGCCGTTCTTCTCTCATCGAATACTCTTTTCTTTCTCACCTGCCTCTCCTCCAATTATACCCCACTCCCTCTTTTCATTGAATTCTTTTTCCCCTTTATGCAGGCACAACAGACGGCTTTATTCAGTCTGACAGATTCTACTTTTTAAAAAGGATGGGAGGTAGAAATTTGATAGGAGGCCTTCCTTTGGTTTTTTTCCCCGTCCAGGTTTTTCCTGTATCCAAAAAAAAGAAGAAAGAGACAGAGAGAGAGAGAGAGAGGGAGAGAGAGAAAGAGAGAGAAAAGCTGTCAAATTTATGAAAGAGGCTTTGACGACGGAGATGCAGGCTACTCATAAAAAGGAATGTGAGCATCGTCGGCTCTCTGTAGCACGTGTCCACCACCTGTTCTGTGTAACAAACCCAACCTGGAATCAGACGTTTCAAAAAGGCCCGTCTTTGTCAGACCAGGCAGATGCAGCAGTGCAACACAACCCCTCCCTGAACTGTCAGTGAAACGATACCTGAGCCCCTTCACTTTGTAATACGTGACTTCTGTAACTGGTGCTGACTGTTTGCACAACGTGAAAAGACAGTTGATGATCATAAAATCCTGCATGTATTTGTTGTATCATTAGTTTATGTTATTGAAGTAAAGCGTGACTGTGTTGACGTGATTCTTTTGGATCACATCAAAGCTGTTGCCATAGATCTCTAAGCTGCTTTGAAGAGTCCATGTTTGGAAGTTTTGTAAGAAAATGTCTATAACACAGTCGCTTGGAGCTTTACAGCATGCATCCAGAGATGCTGAGGGCTCTAAAGACGGTGACGTGCAACTAGTAGCCTGGTTAAGTAAGTTCATTTCTGCTAGTAACCTTAATCACCCAGCTGGGCGTGTTGGAACATTTTTGATCAGCAGCTGGATCAGAGACGGTGGAGCAGGATGGAGCTGGTCACTGTTTTCTGGGCCGTGCATCAGCGTATCTGTTTGGGATTAACTTGGAGCTGTAGACCACCAAGACAGCGAAAAGCCAGGCATCGCATCTGAGTCAGGTCAGAGGTATATATCCTGTGGGGTGGGGAAAAAAACAACCGTTTGTGTTTTATAACTTTACTAAAAGCACATGCTTCCATATGTGAATGACATGGAAAATGATCTTTTAGTAAAGATCATCAAGTAAAAAAGTTTTAAACCATGCATAGTAAATGTTTTTATGCGTATTATTTTCCCTTTGGTGATGACATTATCAATTATGGGTTGAAATTAATCAGCACTTCAACAATGAATCATAGCTGCACATCACTGAGATCAAAATTCTTTCAAATTCAACCTGTCACATGTCCAAACCTTTCTGTTTTTTCAAACTGATTTCAGATTTGTGTTAACGAGTCTCCAGCTGACTGCCAGCCAGCTATCCATCCCTCAGCTCTTGTCAAAAGGACTTTACAGACCTACAAAAACAAATCTGTGTGACTGTGTGGGAAGGCACATTTACTAGTAGATGTTTTACTGGGTGTAAACAGCCCGTATGTTCCTTCTGTGAACTTCTTCCACCCTTTCACCACGTGAAGGTGCCAAACAGCGTCCTGCCAGCCAGAATGCAGTACATTAATGTACGGTAAATCCCTACATGGGTATTACATACAAATTCAGTTCCACTTAGTTCCTCAATGAAGAAGGAACTGAACAGGAACTGAACTACAGTTCTTCATTTATTTTTATTACTGATAAATTACTTACAAATTACTGTTATGTCCTCTCCCTGGGACATCATTTAAACCTCACTTTATTACAAAGGTTTTTCTCAAGTAACAACAAAAAATTTATATTTTAAAAATTCACTGAATTGTATTGAATAGATGTGGAAAGAGTCTCTGATGGCGATTGAGGTGGCTAATGTGCAACTAACAACCCAAACTGTGATGCATATGTTAGAAAATGGCTTTGAGAATGAAACTTATATAGGTAATAAGATCCACAAACAATGCTCTCTTGGTCAAAGTATTTTATATTGATGTGGATGAAGTGTAAAAATCTACTGATTTGGCATCCAAATCTGAAATTATTTAGGAAACCAAGGATCCTGCATCATCCTTCTGGTAATAAGTTAAGTGTTTAAACACAGTCCCAGTCTGTTCTCAGGCTTCTGCCCTCGCATGACATCTGCCCCTGCACATGCACTCTGGTTGTTATGGGTTTGCATTTAACAACGAATTGAAACTTGTTTCTAGTATGAAATTCAGAATTGGCATATTTTATTTCATAGCTCAGTTTCACCACTCTATATGTTGTTTTCTTTGCATTTATTTGTTCTCTACACCTGCTTAATCCCGTCCATGACAGGTCACCGGCCCTTCGCAGGGGCACATATAGAGCCCAACCATACCTGCTCATACCTAGATGCAATTTAGAATCACCAATCACTATAACATACATGTTTTGGACTGTGGGAGGAAGCCGGGGTACCCGGAGAAAACGTGTGCAAGCATGAGGGGAACATGAAAACGCCACACAGAGACTCCTGCTGGGCCCAGGAATCACACCAGGAAGCTCCTAGCTGTGAGGCAGCGGTGCTACCAATTATCTTTGCAATGATTTTCAAGTCATTTATTCTGGTTTTCTTTACGCTGTTCTAAGAATGTCAGATTTCAGTGTCAGAAAGAGCATTTTGGTACCAGTACTGTTGACGATGCACGTTCCTTCTCTGTACGGAGTAAGTAAGGAGCTGCTTTTAGAAACAAGAACTGCTCCCATTTGGGTTTCCAGAGACAAAACAGAGAAGAAAATTTAATGAGAACTGTGGGACAGAAAGTTGACAAGACTATCTTATGTGTTTCCAGTGGAATTAGCCAAAATGTAACAGAGCCATGTCTTCACAGCTATGTAGAGTGATTCACCTCTGTGATGCGAACGCCTCTGTGATGGGAACGCCTCTGTGATGCGAACGCCTCTGTGATGGGAACGCCTCTGTGATGGGAACGCCTCTGTGATGGGAACGCCTCTGTGATGCGAACGCCTCTGTGATGGGAACGCCTCTGTGATGGGAACGCCTCTGTGATGGGAACGCCTCTGTGATGGGAACGCCTCTGTGATGGGAACGCCTCTGTGATGCGAACGCCTCTGTGATGGGAACGCCTCTGTGATGCGAACGCCTCTGTGATGGGAACGCCTCTGTGATGGGAACGCCTCTGTGATGGGAACGCCTCTGTGATGGGAACGCCTCTGTGATGCGAACGCCTCTGTGATGGGAACGCCTCTGTGATGCGAACGCCTCTGTGATGGGAACGCCTCTGTGATGGGAACTCTCTGGCTGAACATAAACCTGCAAGCTGAGAGTCATTCTGTCTCATTAAAATACAGCAAACACCTTATAAATGTAAAAGAAAGATGTGGCTGTTTATTCAAACAACATGTTCATGCCTGAGAATAATGCAGCTGGTTTCCAATTTCAGACATTCACTTGTGGACTTCTCAAAACGTGGACAAAACCTAGATTACATTTCCACATGAAGTATGTGTGGGTTTGTCGTTTTTAGGATTAATGAGAAGCAGGGATTTGTACTAGTGTTTGTGCATGAACGAGTATCAACATCTGCCCAGTTACCTGTGTGTTGCTCCATTTTATGAGTGTGTGAGTAGATAGATAGACAGATAGATAGATAGATAGATAGATAGATAGATAGATAGATAGATAGATAGATAGATAGATAGATAGATAGATAGATAGATAGATAGATAGATAGATAGATAGATAGATAGATAGATAGATAGATAGATAGATAGATAGATAGATAGATAGATAGATAGATAGATAGATAGATAGATAGATAGATAGATAGATAGATAGATAGATAGATAGATAGATAGATAGATAGATAGATAGATAGATAGATAGATAGATAGATAGATAGATAGATAGATAGATAGATAGATAGATAGATAGATAGATAGATAGATAGATAGATAGATAGATAGATAGATAGATAGATAGATAGTCTGTGCTGCATGTGCTGACCTGGTGAACGTATTTACGTCTGAAACTCCAAGGCCGGGACTAATGGTTTTGTCTCTGGCCATGTCCCTGGGGGAGCAGGGAGATTAGGTTGTCGTATTTTACCTGTCAAACCCTTCAAATGGACCAGTAAGAGACGGCTAAAGAATCTCTTGGGGCAGCTGCCCTGTAACGACCACCACAACAGAAAAGGAAAAGACGAGGTGGGAGGGTGTCCCAAAAAGGAAGACACAACCTCCTCTAACAAGATATTGGTTAAATAAGAGACTGTTTTAATTAACCCTTAAACAATTTTATAGCATTTAATAAATGTAATTTGTGTCCTTTAATTGCATTGGCGACCTGTCGAGGGCTGCGGCAGGAGAGCTGGATAAACTCCAGCAGATCCCGATGACCTTGACTGGGAATAAGCGGGCGCAGTTAATGGGTGGGTGGATGGTTGGAAACGGTACGTCTACATCCATTGTATGGAGATTCTGGCCACTTTATAAGAGCACATCGCCTATGTTGACCTCTCTGAGCTGACCTCAATGGATCTAAATCATCCACGTGTCTGTTAGACCCCATCCCAACTCGACTACTTAAAAATGTTTTCTCTCTTATTGGACCGACAATACTGGAACAGATCAACTTGTCCCTAGTCATGGGATATGTGCCACAGGTTTTTAAAGTCGCAGTAATCAAACCATTACTTAAAAAACCCTCTCTTGACCCAGACATTTTAGCTAACTATAGACCGATTTCCGACCTTCCATTTATCTCTAAAATTCTGGAAAGGGTAGTTGCAAGCCAGCTGTGTGAGCATTTGTATAGAAATGATCTATTTGAATTTTTTCACTCAGGGTTCAGAATGCATCATAGCACAGAAACAGCACTGGTTCGAGTCTCGAATGACCTCAGATAATGGGTTAGTGTCCATACTGGTTCTGCTGGACCTCAGCGCTGCTTTTGATACCATAGATCACAGCATTTTACTGCAGAGGCTAGAGTATGTTGTTGGGATTTAAGGGACAGCTCTAGATTGGTTTAAATCATATCTGTCTGATAGATTCCAGTTTGTTCATGTTCATGAGGTTTCTTCCGTACAGACGAGGGTCTGCTATGGTGTCCCGCAGGGTTCAGTGCTAGGACCAATCCTGTTCAGTTTATACATGCAGCCCTTGGGAAGTATTATCCAGAACCACGGCATTCATTTTCATTGTTATGCTGATGATACGCAGCTGTATCTGTCTATGAAGCCAGATGAAACAGAACCATTAGACAAACTTCAGATGTGTATTAAGGACATCAAGGACTGGATGTCCAGAAATTTTTTGCTACTAAATTCTGATAAAACAGAAGTTGTTGTTTGTGGTCCCAAACAGCTTAGGAAGGGATTAGATGGTCTTGCGATGGCCTCCAGTAAAACTGTGCGAAACCTTGGCGTTATATTCGATCAGGATTTGTCATTTAAACAGCATATTAATCAGGTTTGTAAAACTGCGTTTTTCCACCTCCGTAATATCACAAAGATTAGGAGCATCCTCTCGCAGAGTGATGCTGAAAAACTAATTCATGCGTTCGTGTCTTCTAGAATAGATTACTGTAACGTGTTGTTGGCTGGATGTCCAAGTAATTCTCTGAACAGCCTCCAGCTGATCCAAAATGCAGCAGCGCGAGTGCTGACAGGAATCAACAAGAGAGACCACGTCTCTCCAGTTTTAGCTTCCCTCCATTGGCTCCCCGTAAAATTTAGAATCCAATTCAAAATTTTATTACTGGCATATAAAGTCCAAAATGGCCTAGCGCCGCAATATTTGCAAGACCTGATAGAACCGTACGTTCCTAATAGAGCTCTCCGTTCTCAGGGTGCAGGTTTACTCGTAGTTCCTAGAGTATCGAAATGTAGATTTGGAGGACGGGATTTCTGTTATCAGGAACCATTACTCTGGAACCAACTTCCAGTTTGGGTTAAGGAGGCTGACACCACCTCCACCTTTAAAACTAAACTTAAAACATTTTTGTTTAATAAAGCATATAGTTAGTGTATATTTAGTACCTTAATGTGTCAGGGCCAGTAGTCAAAGCTGCAGCTGCAGGACCAGACTAGAGCAGCTCATCTTCAACAGCTTCGGTGTAGATATGCTGCTATAGACCTATGCTGCAGGGGGGCACCAACATGATCCACTGAGTGGTGCCTTTCACCTTCTCGGTTTCTCTTTGCCTTCTCTGTCTCTGCTTCACCTCAACCCTCATTTATTAACAATATCCCATAAACTTAACTGTGCTCCATTGTTCTTTTAGTTTTTTGTGCTGGTCTGTCCCTTCTTTTCCTCTTCTTTGCATGTCCTGCGGACCAGAGCCTCAGGAGCTGCTTGCTGACCTGCAGTTCCACCTCTGACCATCCCAGTGTCTGCCTTAACCTGTCTGTGTGGATGTCTGTTGGATGCTTGCTGACACCCCGACATGCAGTCCTCATCCCCTTGGATCACCGTCTATCCATATATCACCCATATTCACAGAAGTCTAATTGGACTACTGATGATAGTCACTATTGTATCCTGTCTCGTAACTCTGACGGTGTCTCTATGTCTCTATTCTTTCTTATTTCTTGCTCTAACCGGCTGGCCTTCGGCAGGAGGGTCCCCCCTCATGAGCCAGGTCCTGCTCAAGGTTTCTTCCCTCTTAAAGGGGAGTTTTTCCTGCCACTGTTTGGCTTAAGGTTTTTCCTCCACTAGGAGAGTTTTTACCTGCCATTGTTTATGTAATAATTGCTCGGGGGTCATGTTCTGGGTCTCTGGAAAGCGCCTAGAGACAACTTGTGTTGTAATAGACGCTATATAAATAAAATTGAATTGAATTGAATTGCACTGGACTTACATAGTGTTTGGCTTGTGTCACCCTGTAATTACAGAATGTATACAGAATCACTAGATGACGGAGCGGTCGCTTTGCTTCGGCGCTGCAGCCGCCAGGACTGTAAAAGATAAAGCATTGTATGAGCTGGAGATGATAAATGTTGAGTAACAGTCACTTTTACGTCGAGTTATATTCTTTTCCAGCTTGAAAGTGACAAAGAAAAGAGTAGCAGGAAATACATATAAGGAAATGCAGTGCTATCATGAGGCCCAGTCGTATTTGTCCGTATCGACCCAACAAATTGTGACTCTTCTGCATGTTTGGCCACGGCAGAGGTTGTGGCGCAGGGTCCCCAGCTACAGCGCACAAACTTAATCGGTTTGACATAAAAACATATTGTAAGTGAGTTAACACCATCCGTAAATATCATTCCTGCAGTCTTTCAGATGACTTTTTACTTTATATACCTATTAAAAGTATATATAACATCACACTGATGGTCAGAAATGGTAAAGAGGCTTGAGTTTCTCAACAGGGCAGGCTATTCAAGGCCTCCTTTCCTCCTTTGTTGTTTTATTCTTTTTCTTTTTGGTTTTGTATTCACGCACTCTTTTAAAAGTGAGAAGTTACTCCATTCTCTCTCTTTTTTTTTGTTACTTTTAAACTAGGCTTATGCTCATTTCGGCTCTAAGGTGTAGATTTTTAATGTGGGGATCAATAAATGTTGACACTTTTGGGTCCCCTAAAGGTCATTTGAGGAACTGCACATTTTGGCACTGAAATCTGGATCTAGCCCCTTGGTGATGATCATAAACTGCACAAAAATAACTTAACAAACCCTCGTTTTAGGCAGTGAGAAGAGGAATGATTTATTTATGAACCAGGTAAACCATTTAACCAGGTAAAAGTTTGATGATGAATGAAGCAGGACGGTCCTCTGAGTTGAAGGTGGAGTGAGAATAATTTTTGGGTGAGTGGGGGTGGGCCACAATCTGCATTAAGGGAACTGGACAAACCCTGAGTGACATCACCCAAAGGACATCAAAAGCGGTTCCCATGCAATAAGTATTGATAGTATTAGTATGGTAGTATAGTAGTACAGTATTTATAAAAGTTAAAAAAAATGAAAACTAACTAAACTCCAAAGTTATTTGCATGTTTCTAAAATTTAAAAGAACAGGAAGTTAAAGTTAACTAGTGAAGTGTAAGTCACAAGATGTTCCAGATGTGTCCTCTTGTCAAGTAAAAAAAAAAAAAAAGTAAATAAAGGTATAGGAAGATGGAGGGAAGGAGAGTAGTAGGATGACATAAAAGTGAGAGCGGAAGCAACATTTAAAAGAGAAAAAGAACCAGGTAATAATTTGTAATGACTCCCTAAGGAGTTTTGGCATAACGACTTCCACAGATACGACCCCGGCCACTTCACCCCCTCCTCCTATCTTGTATACTACACAACCTCCCCACCCTGCCATCACATCCACCTCTCACCCAATCCCTTGGCGCTCTCCATGAGGGCAGATGATGTCAGATCCAGTAATTCACAGCCAGAAGCGGGCGATGACATGCACAATTTGGGCTGTGAGTTCTCTCCTGCCTTGGACATGGTGTTATGATTACACGCTCAACTGCAGGTCTGACTTGCCAGGGATGAAGGAGTGATGGTGTATATGGGTATGTGGGAATTGTGAGTGTAACCTTTAAATTACTATCATGAAGGACAGCTGCATTGTTCTCTTTCAAACAAAACACTCATAGATAGCCAAGGATGTGATAAGATGGAAGTTGCTGGAATAATGTTGTAGTGGGTTAGTCCTGCATTCTGCTTTTACTTCCGGCTGAAACGATCTCTCACTCATGAGGGATTTGTGGAGTGTTTTAAGCACGCAATACATCAATTTGAAATGACCTGCTCTCTGCTTTCCAAGCTGGGAGGGAAACAAGGCCGAAACGATTTTTCTTTTTTTACTTTAACAACCAGTTTGGGTTTCATGGCCACAGCAGGTAAAAACCTGAGCAGGTTTATAATCACTCAGTTGGACATTAACAGCAAAGGGCTGTTGAAATGTAAGCGTTGCACTTTAGGAAGTGGAAAAGGCGTGAAGGGATGCAGCATCCGCTCAGCTTCTGAGCCAAGGAAACCATAGGAAAGCCTGCAAAGATACCCGAGTGGGATATCTGATACGGAGCATCAGTGCGCGAAGACGGAGGCTGTTGTTCTGGATGCTGATAAAAAATATTATCGCTTGGTTACTTAACAGTATTTATATAATTGCATCATATGTGTTTGTTTTGGGGTTTTTTTTGCTGAAAAGACTTTGTGTAAAAAAAAAAAAAATTACTATCAATATTACTTTAGATCGATTTACATAGATTTTCAGTAGATATCAGTTCTCAAACCATATTATTCTTAATTATAATACAGTGAAATCTAAGATGAACTGTAATCTTAAGTCAACACCAGCTGTAACCAGGGCTACCAAGTGTCATTAAACCCTTGAATGGGATTTTCGCCTGTGTACCAAAACATCCTTTAAAAAATAAATGTTTTTTTTCATGTTGATGCAAGTACCATAACTTTAAAGTTTGGATGTCATTATAAAGATTTTAACTGTGTTGTCCATGAGCACAGACAAACATACAGTAACCAGTAGGGTGTAAGTTTACATTAACATGCCTTCACTCTATTGTAATAACAGCGTACAGACACCCAGGTCTGACTCTTACTTGGACATTACGGAGGTCACAGATAAACAATCCAGACAGTGTCAGAAGAGATTTCACTCATGTACACGAGGCTAATTTAAGAACTTGGAAACCATGTTTTATTTGGTGGCATCATCCTTTTCATGAGGATAATAGTAGAAACGACCAGGTGAAAACAGACAGGTGAATTTTGAAATAACCATTTCCCACATCTCTAAAATCATACCAGCCTATGATGGACCTGCATATCTTCGGATGAGCATTATTTTATAGTCATCCTGCTAGTACGTACAACTGAAAACACCCCGACGAGACGTTCATCGTCAACCTGCCCTGCTGTTATTACAGCTCAGATTCAGCACCTAAATAACCTTTGCAGCCTGTCCCTCAGCCAACTGTTGATTGTCCCTCTTCGACTGCCTCTATTATAGCTCCACAGGAGTCTGCACGCTCACACTGTTGTGGAAGTGTCAGATCCACGGTAAATACACCCGGTTTACGGAAACGCCATGCTTCATTTGTGGGGGGTTCAGCAATGACAGTCCTATTCTCACTCACCGCATCTCTCTGCACTCACAGGTCTGGACACAGACGGCATATGCTGACTTCAGCATATGCCGTTGTTAAACACCATATTCAGGTGAGTATCTGCTGACAAATTTAACTTGCTCATGTTCTTATTTTGGCAGGAATCAGTTTCCTTTTTGATAAATCTATAAGTGAGTTCAGGGGACAGATACAAGATGAAGATTTTTCCATAGTTGTTGTGCTGTGTTTGTGAGTTGAGCAGCGAGTTGAGCAGCGAGTTGAGCGCCCTTGTGGACCCTCGGATATGTGCACCTCCGTTCACCCTGACTCGCACAAACACACATCACGGAGACTATAAGCGGCTGAAGTTTCAGACTCAGGACCCAAGCCTGATTTCCTTCCACGCTCCCTGTTTGGTGAATGATTAAGGCTGGGTTCAACAGCATTTAACGCTGAACCGTTTCCCATTTCCTTCTAATGATCAGAACAATGAAAGCCTCTTTCAGCCTGGAATCCGAAACATGTGATTCCAAATAACCAAACTGTAAATCTCTCCCCAGATTGGGAAGGTCACGTTTGTGGTATCCAACCAAGACATTTGATGACTTGGCATGTCGACAGTGAGAGCAGGCAGCTTGGCTCAATCAGTGCCATGTGGCTTTTTTGCATGTATATATTTTATAGTTTTGGTTGTATGCTTTTAATCAACCACACTCCTGAACCTCCTTTGGTTCAGTCAGTTTAATTTACTTTATTTTGACCTGAGGGTCATACTTCCACAATAATTGAAATATAAAGTGTCATATCTGGAGGTTGTTCATAGGTCTGGGCAAATTTCTGACTATAACTTCTGGTGGTGTGTACTGACCACTTATGATATGACTGAAGAAACAAACTGTCAGAAATGATTGCTCCAGTAATAGCACAAGTAATGATGGACATGCCAAGTGGCAAGAACAAATAATGTCAAACCCTTGGAAACAAGTGGGTTTCTGCAAAAAGGGTGAAAACTACTGCAACTAAATGTAATATGACTTTAAAAACAGTCTTTGATAGACACAAATTATTCTTATGCTAGACTCAGAAACAAATATAAGTTGTTTTGTCTTTATTGAACACATC
This sequence comes from Xenentodon cancila, assembly GCA_014839995.1. Lineage (NCBI taxonomy): Eukaryota > Metazoa > Chordata > Actinopteri > Beloniformes > Belonidae > Xenentodon > Xenentodon cancila. The sequence continues at coordinate 24,036,065 of CM026200.1, forward strand.
CAGTAAGCATTCACAGTGCTACTTTGATAAAAACTCAAAGTTTGCTGTTCATTAGAAGGGCGAGCGGGTTTCTGGTTCAGATCAGTGGGAGGGGTCCTTCCTGCTTGGTTGGGATTCCTCCAGGGACTTCAGCTTCCTCCTTCAGCTTCCTCCTACAGTCCAAAAAGATGCTCCAGCAAATCCCCGTGACCCTAAATAAGTATAGGTGGGTATATGAATCTTCAAAAGAAGGAACTGCTGTTGGTAGGTATGCCTTGCAAAAAGAAGATCTCTGAAGACATAAAATCAGGAGTAAAAGGACGCAAAGTCATCCCAAAGTGTTTTGACATCTATCAGACCACAGTTAGAAGTGGGGAGCCCCTCAAGTTGACTCCAAAGGCAAAACGGGCACAACCCAGAATACTGACCGAGGTAAAGAAGAAGCTTGAAGACATCCTTGGAACTGGCAATCATCACTGCTCATTTGTCTGCCAGACGTAGTCACTGAACAGCCAGGGTGTCCAGGGCAGATCACCTTGGAGGAAGCAGCTGCACTCCAGAAAAACATTGCTGCACACCTTAAGTTTGCCAAAGAGCACATTCATTTTTACCTCGAGGAGCCCTGAGCTGCCCCAAGCGTCTCGTGGGCTTGACTCATTCTAATGATAAATGAACCTACTAGGTCCTTACAGCTGTTATTCAGAGTGAGAATACAGTCCATCTGCACAACATTTTACCAATTAACAAAATAAGAGTTGCTGAAAGAGTAAAGATAACACTTGATGGGTGGGGTGTTCAGTGCCCATTTTCTGTCATTACAGGTATATATTTTAGTCGTTTTAGTCTTATGCGTTTAACGTTTCATGAACATCTAATCTGTTTAGATAAATCTGTTAACTATTAAATTTAACCATGCATTTAACCGTGCGTGTGTTCTTTCAAAGATTAGAAACACATATTTCCATAGTGATGGACCTCGTCCCACAGCCTTCCCTCTAATTACTCATTCGTTTCACTTTTCCAGTGCAGATACAGTCGGTGCCACTTGCAGCGAGGTAGGATTGGCCTTTGGGAGCTCTACGAGCTTTACTTGTGTGCCGCTGGGGGGCTGGGCCTGCGCAGAACTACACAGAATCAAAGACAGGCAGTGTAAAATCCATTAGTGAGTGCTTTAATCAGCTGCTGGGCACACATGGGGGCCGGTAGGATGTTGCTTTTCTATTTTTAAAAAAAAAGCATTATTTCACATGTATATTAGACTCCAATAGTTTAATGGGTACCATTTTTAATGAATGAATGATTCATTATTCACAGCATCACATGTGAATGCTCTGTACTTGTACTTGTATAAACACATTGGATGAATCTGTTTTTTAGTCCTCCTGGATCAGTCTTTTAGGATTTCCTGTATGTGGTCTGGGACACAGTAAGTTACCACTGAGGTGCTCATGAGCAAGACCCTGAACTCCTCTGAAGCTTCCCTGAGGCCACCAGATCAGATTCATTTTAGGAGAATAAGGTAATGAACATTTGTGTAACCTCCGGAAAGATGGAGAGTGCATTTAGAGACGAGGTGAGGGACAGAAACAAATGAACACAGAGTTGTAATGTTGTCCATCACTAATATGCGCTGCAGGATGTTCATGTTTTGTTGATATGATATATGAGACTCCTTCTGTCTGTTCATGCCAGCTCCATAGGAAACAGTTTCATCTCTCTCTGCAGGAAAGACCAGATTTATGGATCTGAAACGACAAACTTAATAGTCTGTACCTACTGAAGAAGATCATGACCATGAGAGTCAGGCCTTGGTGCGTAAACCAACCAAAGCAACAAATGACTGTAAGAATATGAGTCAAACTAATGAAGCTTGATGTTTTAGTTTTAAAATACAAAATTTAAAAAAAACTGCATCTGACCAGGGGATTTGTTTTCTGTTTCTCACAGAGACATGCACACACTCCTGGTAGGGGACAGCAGGTATCCCTCCTCCTGTTTCCTGCATCTTCCTGTCTGCCTGCCTCCTGCTGCTTAGTCATAAACTCACGTAATATGTTTAGCAGTCGTTGGACATCCTCACTGCCCAAGGACGCTCATTGTTGAATCAGCACAGTGACGTTGTTATAGGCTCCCTAAAGATATACAACACCGATGTAGAGTATCTTTATTAAAACGTCACTAAAACTGATGCTTTTATGATTGCAGTAAATGTTTGACTTTTATATATTAAGTATATTATTCCTAAACATTCTGAATAAGAAATTCTGCGCATCAATTGTGCAACCCCAAAGTTATAAAAAGTTGGGCTGTTATAAGATGAGACAAGATCAGATTCCTTTATAGTTCTGCAATCGGGAAACTCACAAGATCAGAACAGCAGAACAAGGTATGAAAAACGGCGGTACATGGTTCAGGTTTCTGGGAGAAGCTCTCACTGGTCGCTGAGAGTGGCTCAGCCCACTGCAACTTAGGAATAACAGAGAAAAACACCATTAAAACTGTTAAAAGCAACAACCAGACTAGCACTCGTTTGTCTGTTAGAGCCTGGTGTTACTCTCCAGCACTTGATTTAGCACACATCGGTTTATAAATACGTTATAATCCATCCATCCACCCATGCAGTTTCCACATTTGTATATGTTTATATGTCTTTATATCATATTTAAGTGTTATCGATTAGTTTGTGGTTTGTGTTTTGTTGCAGTCCACTGAGTTACATTACTAGGAAGTTAGAAAAAACACGTACATAAATATGTAAGTAATACTTTGGAGTTTGGAGAGATGTTTTGGCATTCACAGAGCACCCTACCACCACCAACTTCCTCTCCCTCTCCCCACAAAGAAGGAAAGAGCGAGCAGACGCATCAGTGTGACTTAAGTGAGCATGAAGCATTGTTGGATTTCTTTGTTCTCCCGTCGAATTTCACTTGAAGGCAGCCTGGCAAGAAAATCTCTGGTTCTTTGAAATTGAAGTGAGCTTTTCTGCCTCCAAAGGAGCACTGTCTTTGAGACTGGACTCAAGTTCGCTCTGTTATAAATGAAATTCAGTCTGTTCCACACATTCATGCACATGCCAGCTGGAGTCAGGGACAGTCAGGCAGACAAATTGACTTCCCAGTCAACTAAACTCCCCAAACCAGTCTCCGGGGAATAAATCCCATCGAATACATAATAGCTTCACACAGGAGACCAATCAAAAAGTGGGCCTACTTCCTACTACCGCCTCTCTCTGTACTTCTCTCTCTCCATCTTCATCTTGCTCTGCTTTTTAACTTTTACTTTCCACTGCCAAACCATATTGGTGCTAAAGTGCCATAGATCACATTCTGCATGACTCTGGGAAGTGTTTCAAGTCCAGATTTGCCCATCCCTCTAGCAAATAATGATCTGATCAGCTTTAGGGTTCGGTATGAAATCCGTGCATAACTTGCTCCATGTGCTGTGTGAAAGTAACCCAGATCTGTGGCTAGGCTTACAGTAAAGGCTGTTCAATAAAGCCAAATGTTTCTGCCTAAAGTCTGTAGTTTCCATCTCACTTTTTTTTTCCTCAATGACAGAGGCAGCAGTTATAAACCCGTCATATACACTTCTATGGTTTGTGTTGAACTCTGGAAAGACATGATTATATTATTTGCAGATAAATCTTAAAGCATGTCTTTTTTTTTTTAATCTTGTTTGGAAAACCAGCGTTATGGTTTCTGAGTGTTGTGCATATTTTATTTAACTTATTTATTTGAATCAGTTGCTGTTGAGTGTTGAGGCAACAGTTTGGAGAAAAACAAATCTGCACAAAGACAAGAAAGTTTGCCATCTGAAAAAACTCTAACCTCAAAGTTTTCAGGAGGCTATATTAATGATTTCCAGCATGATGTTTTAACCAGACAACTATTATTTACTTTGTTATTGTGTTTTCTCCATTGAAAAGACTCTCTGTTGCTAGGCATCATTGCACAGTGGGGGCACGATGTATTGCAAGCACAAAATGATTGATCTTTTACTGATTCCCAGCAGTAGGCAGTCTAAGAAGTCCGGCACAACTCCAGACAGACTTGGCAGATCAGCGGGAGGACGGTTTCAGGATCAGGCCTTCATACCAAATTGCTCAACCTGACAATGCTGTAACCGCTGTCTCGAGCAGGTAAAATACAAACTACTCACACAGACTCGGCCGGTTCAGCTCATTCTTGCAGGAACATATATGACATTACAGCAGCAAGTCTTCTCTAGTTTCATGGATCATCACACCCCCCCCCCCCCCTGTCACTTCTGATGCAAGGTTTTTGTTTTATTTAGTTTTTTTGTGTTTTTATGAAACATGGATGTTTTATGTACAATCATATAACCATACAAACTATGTGGTGATAAAACATTATTTATTAAATCTAGAATATGTTTTTTTACTTTTTTCTGGGCTATGACTAAAGGCAAGAAACTGTCTAGTCCCACAGAAAGACGAAAAAAAAGAGTTAGATATAATTTTTCAACTCAAGTCTGCTCAAACAAATAACCCTCACGAGGGGCTCCGTGTCTTCTGTCCATTCATCAGCCGGTGTCTCCAGAGCACATCACAGAAGGGTGGAGCAGTCGTGGTGCAGAGCGGTCAGAGATATACTGCTCTGCCTGATCACGTTGTCAGACAGCTTCCTTTTTTGACATAAACACTTGCCTTATGGGGCATCAGGCCATTAAGACGGACTCTTGAGACGTCTTCTAAGGAGCCGGAGTAGAAGGGGAACCTTAAGGGGTTGGACATAGTTGGAAAAGAACAGTTTTGTACCTTCAGGTCTTGCATTGATGGGGTTTTTGCAGATGTATAAATGAATAATTACACATGCTAATAATAGCTGGTTTTAGTATTTTCATGTATTTTTTATATAAATAGTTTAAATAGTTTAAATAGTTTATATATATATATATATATATATATATATATATATATATATATATATGTGTGTGTGTGTGTGTGTGTGTGTGTGTGTGTGTGTGTGTGTGTGTGTGTGTGTGTGGTGTGTGGGAAGGAGGAGTTTGCTCTTTGTTTTGTCAAGCTTTTATTTTAAATATCAGTAGACATTAGAAACTAGAAATTGTCTTTAGAGTAGATAGTAATTTGTGGAATACACAGTGAGGACTTCATGTCTGTACAGTGTCAGCAGAGAACAGTGAACTCCAAAGTCAGCTAAACAATTCAAATGTGTAAATCTTAAAAACAAACAGCAGGATGGATGGATGGATGGATGGATGTGTTAAAGTGAAGTGGAAGGGAATACTACACCTACACAGTCACATACTTCCAGTCACCGCTGACATGACCAGAAGTCCGTTGCAGCCCTGCACGTGACAACATCATTTCTTTGCTGTAGCCGCCTCCCACAGCAGGTTAGCAGTTTCCCCAGTAGGGTTTGCAGGAAGTGCTCAGCAAACACAACAAAGCATCTGAGATCTTCATCTGGTCTCCAAACCAATCTGATGGGACTTGATAGAGTCTGTTTGAAGAAATTCCAATCCACACAGTCCATCTCCCACAACCCACAGGGCCCATAAGATCTACTTCCATCATGCAGAGAAGTTTTGAAACCCTTTAATTGTAAAATGTATTTGGCTTCGGCATTTTAGCTCTATTCAAGCATTGTTTACCAGGCGTACGTAGAAATACAGGGGTGTGTTTACTGTTTATTTTTGTATGAATTGGTATAATCTGAATTTTGAATCTGAGCAGTACAGAAACGAACTGAATGAACAGAGCCGTGAAGTGGAATTTAATGGAGCGGAAGTGGATTGTCCTTGTTTTGATCATATCAAACTTGTTTTCTGTGTAAACTTTCCTGAGATGTATTTTTTGCACTATAAAAACTTAAAGTCTAAAGTCTAAAGTATAGTATTACTGGCCTAAACATCATTGAAGACCTGAATGAACTTTGAAAGAGGTACATCAGAAGCAAGTAGCTGAATGAGAAAAAACTACTTTTGAAGAACAGATATTGTGTGAAAGACTTTAAAATATTCTACAAAGTGTCTGACCTTTGTTGTGATAAAAACATGCAAACATATCTGTTTTTAGTGTTTTGATTAAAGCAAAAAAACTATAAATATCTCACATGGAGCTTGTAATGTGGACTAAAGAAACATTTAAATAAAAAAATAAGAGTAAAGTAAATATATTTAGGCTTACAAAGATGAAATATGAACTGTATTGCATTTGTAAATGTCACATGTGCACATGCATACATATATTGAACACCGTTGTGTTCATTTGTTGTTCTTATTAATGAAATCTTTTATTTGTGACGCTGACATCAGGCAGGAAGTGAGAGGAAACAGGACGACAAAGTCCGGTTGTTAATTTATTAGGTTAAGGAGATGGTGTTTGGGAGATGAAGGGGTTGCAAGCGTGGCTGGGGAGGTTCACCCGCTCCTCTGCGTGGTCACCTCCGCTCTCCCTGCGCCGTTAAATCCACGTGATTGATGGTCTGAGCCCCAGAATGCACCAGAGGGTCTGCGGCGTTGAGGACTCGCAGAGGTGGAGACATGAAGAAAGGAGTAAAAAACGATGTGGGAATTCTGTTTGGAGGAAAAACACAACCCTCTGTGGTTCCTTTACGGCGCAGGTCACAACCGAATGACCCGCTGTTATGATTGAGCCTTATGGGTTATTTGGTCTAACGGCTGGCTGTGTTAGGTGTTGATATCTTTGGTGGCGGAGGGAGTGATGTGATGTGGCCTTCTATCAGCAAGACTGTACACAGCAAACCGGCTGAAAGTCATCTGCTGCTTTAGAGTCACATAGAGTGAATATACCATTTTTACACCAACTTGGCAGAGAAAACATTCTGCAGATTTGAGTCTGTAATTGATTTGATATTCCGTCCAAATCAGGAATAAGTCAAGTATCAGAGCAGTCCAGTCTCAAGTCGACGCTTCCTCAATTTAAATCTGATCATCACTGAAGCTGAGACATAAATGTGTCAATAAATGAAGCACATTCTATGCTGTGTATGTATGTAAAAAGGAAAATGTACTAATTCAAATCGAAAAATGGAAGTAGTAGTAGCCTTAGTAGATAGATAGATAGATAGATAGATAGATAGATAGATAGATAGATAGATAGATAGATAGATAGATAGATAGATAGATAGATAGATAGATAGATAGATAGATAGATAGATAGATAGATAGATAGATAGATAGATAGATAGATAGATAGATAGATAGATAGATAGATAGATAGATAGATAGATAGATAGATAGATAGATAGATAGATAGATAGATAGATAGATAGATAGATAGATAGATAGATAGATAGATAGATAGATAGATAGATAGATAGATAGATAGATAGATAGATAGATAGATAGATAGATGGAAATCTTTATGGTCCCAGTGGCGCAGTTGTTTGTGCAGCACAATCACATTCAAATGGCAACAAACAACGACAGACAGCGAATGTAAATGTGCAGCAAATTAAAATAAAGCAATTTGATTTGACAATGAAGACAAGTACAACGTCAAAATAGGCAACGTCACAGCTGGCAACGTTTCCTTCCTGGTTATTTTCCAACATCACAGAAAATGAAGACGAGAATGTCCCAGTATGGACTGCTGAAACACATTCATGGTTTACAATCTTTCTCTATATTTACAAGTGCTTAAATAATTTATATTTCTGGATGTCCTGTGTACTTTGGGGGAAGCGCAGTAGCTTTGTGGTCAGCACCGTTTCAGTTCCAGCAAGAGCTAAAGTGTGTGGAGTTTGCATGTGCTCCCCATGCGGAATTTCCTATTGGACTGTGTGTGTGTGTGTGTGTGTGTGTGTGTGTGTGTGTGTGTGCGTGTGTGTGTGTGTGTGTGTGTGTGTGTGTGTGGTTGTTTGTCTTTATGTGACCCTGCCTTTCACACAACAGGACCTGCACGAGTCACTCTACCTGTTACCTGCACACAGCCCAACATCACACACAGATGCAGGTCAAAGCTTAGTGCATTTTGTACCTTTACTGGAGCGATGAATCCAGCAGAGCTGATGCAGAAAGGAGGGCTGAAACACGAAACTTAGAACACACGGGATGCTTTTGCAGTGGTCAAAGTCGACCCAGCATGCGTTTTCTGAAGTGCTGTTTCATAGAAACCTAATGCTTGTACTATGTTGATGGCAGAACTTTTGATTAAAATAGCAAACACTCCATTAACAGAGAAGGAGAGAACCCACTATGTGAGCTGTGTCCCAGTCGAAAGGTTTATCCTTCGAGGGCTGCGTTTGAAGGGCGACTGCGTCCCAGCAGTGCAGCCTAAGCTGTTGCTTTTCAAAGATTCCTCCTAATGCAGTCGACAAATGCATCCCTGTTCTGTTGGGCTCTGACGCGGCATCGAGTGGATCTTTTACATTCTAACATCACCTAAGATTCATCTCATGGATGGTGTTGGGATGACTTATGGCCAACATGACAGATGCATGTAACTCATTTTGACTGTGGGCCTTTTTAACCTGAGATTAATGAAACTCAGGTGAGTTTAAAAAAAACACAGGTGAAATGAGGATTCCTGGCTTCACCTCACAAGACAGATGAGAATTTGTTACTGTTAATTTTGCTAATGTCAATTCCCGGTTGTCTTTGTGGTCTTTGAAGAATACGCCATCTCTGGAGGACGCATCACCGCTGTTCCATTTTTATCACTAATAGTTATTATCTAATGTTTTCCAGCCAGCTGTGTTTACCACATCGGACGGATGTGCTATATCGCATGTCACATATACAGTTGTTGTTTCTAAATAACACTTCAGTTAATTGACAGACTTTATGTTGGGACAATCGCTGCTGAATGAACAACAACTCTGCCAAATGTCAAATAAAAACGTAGTTTGCATTCGATCTGTAGGGAAATCAATTGAATAAACAGAAGAAAAGAAACAGAACTTTGTGGTGAGTGTTTGAACATCAGAAACACATACTGCATGAAACCTCACACTATGTACATACAGCATACACACATCATCATAATATATCACCGTGTAAAGCAGTGGACCCCACGCCCAATTCCTGTTAAGGAAATTAAATTCAGCTTATTCTCCGAGGTACAATTTGTAGCATGCTTACTATCCAACACATAAAAGTTGCAGTTATTTTAAAGATTAACATGCACTATATACACTACGTTATTGTGGATTCGGGTGTGCAGGAATATGCTGAAAGTAGAGATACTCAGACCATAATGTCCCGAGCACTCAAATGCAGCTTTGTATAGACCATAACCGGAACAAGGATTTAAAATATGAATCAAAATAAACCAGCTGTAAAGATTCTTTTTGACTCTTCCTACACACACACACACACACACACACACATATGAGGAAATGTTTGAAGTGTATTCAGTAACACCGGCTTGAAAACAGATACGAACAAATCACACTTTCCCCTCCAACACACACACACACACACACACACACACACACACACACACACACACACACACACACACACACACACACACACTGCTGCGGTAAAGACATGCACCGTGGAGCAGTGATTTATGAGGTACCGAACATTTCCAAGTGTTCCCTGTTGCTGTTTTTCTCTTTCATGTCTTACACACAAACGCATGTGCACACTTGGTGATTGTTGCCCCTCCATGTGCAGAAGGGGGCAACTGCAGGGACCAGCTGTCGAGGACTGAGGCAGATATATCCCTTTCAGCAGAGCAGTTGCTTTTCTGCAGCTTGGTCACAGACACGTAAATGTACACACTTACATTACAGTCCAGTTGAAAAATGTTACTGAGTTTGACAACGCTGTCTGCCCTTTACCCTCACTTCTGTTTGGGTGGGAAGGAAGCTCAGTCTGCAGTTTTAATAAATAGCAACACACTTCACGCTGCCTCTTCCTCCTTCTCTTCCTCTCATTTTCTTTCCTTCCACTGTCTTACATTCCAAACTTTCATCACCTTTCCTTTGCTCACGATTTCACTTCTCATCAGTCTTGTCCTTCCCATTGTCCCTTACTTCCCTCTTCTATTGTTCTTTTCCATTTGTCAATTCTCTCCTTTTCTACTTTGATAAACTCTTTTCTTCAAGAACTTTCTCTTTTACCGCATCTCTTCTCCATGCTTTCCTTTTCTCTTTTCCCTTGTCTGCTTTCCTCGCTGTATCTCCTTCCTCTCCTGCCCTCGTCATTGTCATTCCTCCTTTTACTTTTTGCCCTTCTTCATCTTCTCCTCCTCTCTCAGTAATGTGTGCTGCCATCACCTGCTGAACCACCTCCCCCTCCAGTTTTGAGTTACACCAGATGTGGAACCTCAACATTTTGTGAGATTTATTTTAAGCTGTACCATAGTCCAGCTGCTGGCAAATTAGGTTTCATCTGTAGTATTTTAGCCATGCATATTATATATTTTCGATTTTGGTTACATAGATTTTTTTTTTTTTTGTAGATTTTCCCCTCCAACTTCACAACCTCAAAGTAATGCAATGAAACAACTGGAAAAATTGGAAAAGTTTCCTGCTTGTTGTGTTTTATCCAAATAAAGGGTTCACATGATCCCACCAAAAAATAATAAAGCATATTTTTTGCAACATTTTTATTTTTCTTTCCTCTAAACACCACATACGATTTTATTTAACATGCAGAAGCAGCTCGGGACACTTTGGTGACAGGAACACAGGAAACATTTTTCATCTTCCACATCAGGCTGTCATTTAATTGTTTTAAAAGAAGCAGGTTGAGAGTGGAGCAGAATCATAACTATGATAGATCGTCCCCTCGAGTGCATGTGTGTGTGTGTGTGTGTGCTTGTGATAGAGGACGTTTGGGAGCACCAAGAGATGCAGCCCACAGAAAAAGTGAAAGATTTTAAAAGAAACCATTTGGGTTGATCAAACAACCAGCAGAACAATGTTTACTCTAATTTGAGATCTACTATACCACAGTACTTTTTTGGAGGAACTTGAAGACCTGTTTCTTAGAATGTGAGAAGTAAAAGCATCTGGTCTGATGAAAATGAACAATTGAGACTGCTGAATGGCCACTGATGTGAGTGGAGGAAACCTGAGCATCTCATTCACACCAACTTTACAGTAAAGCATGGTGATGGCAACATCAACCAGTGAAGATGATCTTCTGGGACAGGAAGTAAGAGACTAGGAGACTAATGAGGGTTGAAGCAAAGTGGATATGGAAGTGGATCAGTCAATCCTAACTGTTAATTAATAGAAGAAATCACTAGTTCCGTAAATAAAAAGAAATTTGCCATTACGGTGTTCATTGATCTAAAAAAAAAGAAAGCATTTGACACAATAAATCACGACATATTCATACAAAAAACTGGAGCGTCATGGTATCAGGGGAGTGGTTTTACACTGGATGAAAAGTTATTTAAGCAACAGGCAGCAGTTTGTACAAATAGGTGACTCTCAGTCATCATGCATGGACATTGTTTGTGGTGTCCCCCAGGGGTCAGTATTGGGACCTGAACGCCTTATTCTATGCATAAATGACAAATGCGAAGTCTCAAAAGTACTGCAATTCCTATTGTTTGCTGATGATACAAATATTTTCTGTGTAGGGGAGAATTTATAGCCGCTTATGATGGAAATCACCTCAGAGCTGAACAAATTACAAAGTGGTTTGATATAAATAAACTATCATTAAATTTGGACAAAACAAAGTTCATGTTATTTGGAAATCATTTGGGGAACAGTAATGTAAAAGTTGGGATAGAGGGTGTACATGTAGACAGAGTCAATGAAATGAAGTTTCTGGGTGTGATGATGGACCACAAAATCTGTTGGAAACCTCACATTCAACATGTTCAAGATAAAGTATCCAGAAGTATCTCAGTTCTCAGTAAAGCCAAGCATTTATTGAATAACAAACCATTGTATATTGCTCACTTATTTTTCCATATTTGCACTATTGTGTGGAAGTTAGGGGCAACGTGTACGTATATATATATATATATATATATATATATATATATATAAATAAAAATATCACAAGTTGGGACAACACAATCCCCCACCTTCTAATCAACTATGAGTCCAAATCAAAAGCCTTTAACACTGAACAGGAAGTGAGATGTTTGATGGTTATGTAGTAGTGACACATTGCTCCATCTTTTTATGTGGCGATGAGTCAGAAAAACGCAATCATTTTACTAATTTCCAGTCTTAATTGTAAAAGTGCAATATTTTACATATGGGCCATGTATAAACGTTCTGTCATGAGTCTGGGTTGCGAGGTTAAGTAAGCGCTGAGTTCCAGTATGTAATGGTGTTGGTAAAGGTATGAGTGAGGAATGAGGAAATCCAACAAGGGTCCTCACTTGTGTAGAAATGTTTGCACATATAATTTGTGCCATATATATGAGCAGGAATTCCTGTCACTGTGTGTTTCCACAACTGTGCTCTGCATTTAACACTCACACACACACTCTTGCAGTCGCTCAGCGTGCATGATTGTGTGAGCATCAGTCTCCCTGGCTGGCCCATAACAGTGATGGATGGGCCGTGTGTGGAGGCCGTTATTATTTGTTATGTGAGCGGGTGTGTGTGACTGGGCTGAGCAGACCATACACCTGCTGTGAGCCCGGAGAGCCCCAGCGAGCTCGGAGAACAGCTGGACACATTGATTTAGCGGCTCGCTCTGCAGGCTGCAGGAACAAATCAAGCAACAGCTAATAAAACCAGCCTTTATGATGGCTGTTCCATTTGCCCTCCAAAACAACTGGCTACATCATGTGTTTTTCTAACACCCGCCGCCACTCAAAATTAAATGCCAGTCTAAGGTGTCGCTTCTGGACGCTGTGAAGCTCAGGGGCTTAATGTCTGGCTTTAATGCAGCGAATGTAATCAATATGCATGGTGGATGCATGTTTGCATGCACAGACACTTCTGTAAATGAATGAAGTGTGTGTGTGTGTGTGTGTGTGTGTGTGTGTGTGTGTGTGTGTGTGTGTGTGTGTGTGTGTGTGTGTGTGTGTGTGTGTGTAGGAGGGTGTTGGTTAAGTTTTTCTGTTTGCTCGCACTTGTATTTGTTATTATGCATATTTATCGCCACACGTAGCTGGTAAAAGTGATCAGTGTGTTGTTTATATGCTTGCCAGGTGAAAACAGTTTGCTCTGCGTTAAACAGCTGGGTGGACGAGGCATGGGCATGCGAGCGTGCATGTAAGAGAGTTTGCTTTGATGTGTGTTTATGGAGGGGTTAATACATTTTGCATGAGTCAACCCTGTTGAGGCTATTCCATACAGAGTGAGAGCAGCTGTGCTGCGAGTTCGTCGATGACACACTAACTCTATTGTGGTTTATTGTATTATCATGCCTGCTGAGCCATTTGATACAGAGGAACAGATTAACTAAGCCTATGCACTTTGTTTTTCACATATTCTTCAACCAAATGTTTTTTTTTCTCTCTTTTTATTTTATTCGACAGATGCACGAGCACTAAAAATCAGAGTTCTCTGCAATTGTGCAGAAAGAGAAGGGTGTTACTTCAACATCAGTGACATCTGAGAAAGAAGCCGGTGCAGAAATGTATCTGCAGGCTACGCGACCCCGAGCATCACGCCACCGCATCCAAGAGGTTGACAGTCGTGCTGCGTGATTCCGTGTAATCCCGCAGCTTGACTGGTGAAGTATTCGTCATTCTTTCTATGGTTTAGTTTTTGTCTTTGTTATTTACTTTGGGATTTCCTTGGGTTTTGGTTCAGTTTTAAACTTGGACTCGTAGTTTTTGTGACTCTAGCTATTCTTCCTGTTTTATTTTAAACAGTTCCTTCTTTGTGCAGTTTGTTTAGCTTTCCTTTTGATTTTTGATTCACACTCAAGTTCCTTTTCTAATTTCTTTACACCTGCTGTTCATTTATTGTTTTGTCAGCATGCATATTCGACCAGCTGCCCTTTGTCTAGTGTCAGATCTGTGTCTTTGTTGTCTGTTGGTTGTTTATTTTTGACTGTTTTCAGAGTTCAGGATTTCAGTTGGTGTCAGATCAGGTCTGCATCCCCACCATATTAGTACCCAGAACCTAGTAATACGGACTGATGCTGCTCTAACAGCAGCAGCATGATATTTTGAATGCACTTGCTTAAATAAGTGAGACATCAGCTTTACATTCTTAACAATGCAGTTAATGCATCAACTGATGAACCTCTCTCCTTTTCTAGTTCTAAAAGAGCTTGTGTGTTATGGATGGTGGATGAGGCCCATCTCATTTACCAATGGCAAGAGGCACCTGGTAAACGTGTTCCAACAAAATAAGCCATTCAAGAAGTAATCTGAATGGGATTATGTCTGACGTGAAAGATGCTGGTTGAGGTCATCATACATGTCGGTCGGCATCGTCCAGAAGTCACAAAGCAGATACATTTACAAATGGACCATCCAATGTAAGATAAGATGAATTATCTAACAGGCGGTAACAGCTGCAGATGATGACGATGATGATGGTGGTTGTAGCTGATGCTGTGAGATGCTGTGAGATTGCAAAATGGACCTTGTAAAGAGCTGATGAGTGACGCCGCTTTGTATCACACTGTGTGGTTAATAAAAAAGACAGACTTTACTGTGGAACAAGCTGACCCTGTCAGCTCATTGTTGATGTGCAGGACTTCTCGTGTGCTATAAATACACCCCAATAATACTTTTGCAACTCAGCGAGCAGCAGAGATCTGGGGACAGATGAAGAAGAACTGCAGCCAAGCAGGATCAGCGATCAGTTATAGGATATCGCTCTGGGTTACAAAGGTGGTAGTTTCAGGTATATCTCAGCACTTTATGGCCTCATCAGCATCAGCAGTAAAATCAGCGTCAGTGTTTGGAGCAGAACAGATAACTGGAAGATTGCCTTTGACATTGTACTCTCACCCTGTTCTGCGCTCCGCAGTGTCTATTTCAGGAACCCTGCCGGCCAAGCCAAGACAATAAAAACCAAAGCTGGATGTTAGATGTTAAAGCTATTAGCTGTATGCATTCATGTGAAAGCTTAACCGTGGAGCTTAACCGTGGAGCTCCACCTTTCCGTCATCTTTATTTGCTCATGTAATAAAAAGACACAAAAGATGGAAAAGACACCTCTCTGCTCATTTTTGACCAACCTTTGAAACAATGTTAGTTCCCCGTTAAACACATGAACACAGTCTTCAGTTCTTACAAAGAAAGAAATGTATAGCTCTCAGCGCTTTTATTTAGAGAAATTGACATGCAATGAACATAAGTGAATTTTCTGGGCTTGAGACCATTTCAGAGTCTGGTGTGACTTCCAATTCAAGACATTTATAACATAATGCAG
This sequence comes from Xenentodon cancila, assembly GCA_014839995.1. Taxonomy (NCBI): domain Eukaryota; kingdom Metazoa; phylum Chordata; class Actinopteri; order Beloniformes; family Belonidae; genus Xenentodon; species Xenentodon cancila. Next base: position 24,051,316 of record CM026200.1, read on the forward strand.
ACTTGTTACTTGGTTTCGGAGTTACTTAAATCTAGCAATATGTCCTTCAGTGAATGGTTCAGATTTGTGGAGTACAGTGACATCATGGACCTTGATAAGAGGAGGATTATTCGGCTTCTCTGTCTTTATCTCCAACCAACTTCACATCTTGTTCCATTCACTGTACAATAGAAATGGTGCAAAGTGTTAAGTGTTAGTGACAATACTGTGGAGAGGGTTGGGGTCACGTCAGCATTACGAAAATGGCATGACGCTGCACGGTGCATGACACTGGCAGAGAATTTTAGTAAAGACCAGCTTGACAGTGATGAGGAAAGACATTTTAACACTGTAGCTCTGAAAACCTACACTTAGTTCAGCTTTGTTTTTCTGCATACAACAGAGCTTTTTCATCAATTTTATTCAGAAAAACAATTAACAGAAACTGAAAAACCAACCAGATTTGCAGATATTAAGTTCAGTGCTTTAGATCAGCCTGACCTCCATCACCTCTGACACAGTCACACTTAGATGATCACCTTTAATCACACACTCTCTGAGCTCAGACTTTGGCATCTCAACTTTTACAAATCCAGAAACAAGAGACACCTGCTGTTTCAGACTCTGTCCTCCACCTGCCCATCACTTCTAAAATAATGATAATAAGAAATAGAACTGGATATCTTGACAACTATAAACAGCATTCAACTACTTGATAACCACCCTTACATTTTGAAACCACGCGAGAATGACTCCTCAGGATCTATCGCGTTAACAGACTCAGTGGTCATGAAGATGCTATTCCCACATACAACAAGAAGTCTGTCAAGGCCATTCATTTAGTTGAGCCATAGAGGCTGCTGGGTAATTATTTCTAGCTCCCCATTCCTTTTGAAGAACTAGTTTTAAATTATTTTTAAAAGCAACAAGCTTCCAAATCTCAAAATTAAGGACGAAAAAACTTTTCAACAAGAATATTATTCCTTGGACATGACTCGGAGGGTCTCAGTTGTCCCTTCGCAGCCTAAAGTCCAGCCTTATAGTCTCTCTCCTTGTTTCTTTCCCTCTTTCTGTTGGCACACCACCAATTCAGTGCCGTTGCTTTACTTGTTTTATTGTCTGCCTACCATGCCGGTACAGACCACTCTTTGTCACCACCCAAAGTTTCTCTGAATTCTCACTGTGGCTGTTTCTGTGGAGGCGTATACAAGACCCTGGTGGTTGAGATGACATCTGCACCTCGCAGAAGTCTGGCAGGGACGGAGAGAGTCGAGAGCTGCCATTTGGCAAATGCATCAGGGGCGCTTTACATGTCTGACCTTCACGTGTCTACATGCTGTAAATATAACCCTGTGGTTTTTGTGGAAGAGTCCTGAGCGTCCTGACTACCAGAGGGAGATTCGGGAATAGCAGAGCACGAAAGAAAACACTGGAACGACAGAAGTATAGCTCGGAAACCTTCTTGCAAAAAAAAAAAAAGAACCCATTTAAGCAGATTTCGCAATGGGGATTTAAAAAAACCCATGTACATTGGCAATATTTTTAAAAATCTAGTCCACTTCAAGTGTCCAATCAAAACCATTTTGGACAAAATTACACAATTTTACCCAATCAACTACAAAACCCTGAAGGATGTTATGGATCAGCTTAACTCATCGCCGGGTTCGCTTGATATTTTACCCGCAGCTTTCTTCAGGCAAGTTTTACCTGTCATGATTCAAATAGTAAACTCGTCAAGGTGTTCAATGACATCCACATAAACACAGACTGTGGAAGAACCCCAGTTCTTATATTATTGGACCTCAGCACAACAATTGACGCTGTTGATCATAATATATTGCTAGGGAGATTGGAGAATTGGGTTGGACTTTCTGGCACAGTACTTGACTGCTTTGAGTCTTACTTAAAGGACAGAGACTACTTTGTTTCAATAGGTAACTTTAGGGGGAGTGATAGCCTAGTGGTTACAGTGGTTACAGTGGTGGGCTTGGGCCTGGATGACCCAGGTTCAAGTCCCTGGCTGGCAACAATGGTGAATCACTGTGGGCCCCTGAGCAAGGCCCTTAACTCCCAATTGCTCCCCGGGCACTGGGATAGCAGCCCACCGCTCCTAGTGAAACTAGTGATGGGTTAAAAAAAACAGAAAAAAGCAGAGGCCCAATTTCGGGGTGTATCGTGAGATACATACTGACAACAATAACGATTGCTTGAAAAGCTTGGAGAAAAAAAACTTTACATCGGAATCAACAAAAATGACATGTGGAGTTCCCCAAGGTTCTATCCTAGGACACCTCCTATTTAACATCTACATGCTAATAATAATAAACATCAAGATAAGTTATAAGCAGATGACACATAACTTTACATTACATTGTCACCAGGTGACAATGAGCCCATCATGCGTTGAGTATAGAACAAATAGAACATAGAACAAATCAATGAGTGGATGTACCATAATTTTCTTGAATTGAACAAAAACAAAACTGAAGTAGTTTTATTTGGACCAAAAGAAGAGCATTTAAGAGTCAGCACAAGCTTCAGGTGTTACAGCTACAAACCACTGATAAAGCCTGGAATCTGGGTGTAGTCCTGGACTCAGAGCTGACCCTTCAGAGACACAACAAAACCATTACAAAACCAGCTTTATATCACCTGAAGAACATCTCCAGGATCAAAGGACTAATGTCTCAACAGGACCTTGAAAACTCATCCATGCGTTTATCTTGAGTGGAATTGATGACTGCAACAGTGTCTTCACAGGTCTGCCTAAAAAAACAGCAGTCAGGCCGATACAGCTGATCCAGAACGCTGCTGCCTGAGTTCTCACCAGAACTAAGAAAGTGGACCACATCACTCCAGTTCTAAGGTCCTCACACTGGCCCCCTGTATCTCAGAGAAAAGACTGTAAAATACTCCTGTTAGTTTATAAATCACTGAATAGTTTAAGGCCAAAATATATCAGGGACTTGTTGCCATATCAACCATCCAGACCTCTACCGAAGTTTAACTTCTTCATTCTGCCACTGCAGACATTTTTTCTGTAACATTTTTTGTCTTCAATTTCTGCTTTTAAACTACCTTTTTAATGCATCTTTTTAATCGTTTCATGCAAAGCTCTTTGGATTGTCTTGTACATGAAATGTGCTGTACAGGTAAACCTGCCTTACTAGAAGTTGGTGCTGAGCACCAGGGATCTTTTGTACTGCTGTTTGTTTGCATCCGAACAGTTTCCCGCTAAGAAACCCAAAACTTCCACCTCTATTCTTCCATACCTTCATTACATTGTTTGGCAGACTTTGCTATAAAACACCATGATAATCTCTTGTTGTTGTGTGTTTTCACAGTTTGCACAAGATTTCACAGTCGTAGCAACACGTCCTTGGCTACTACATTAACTCTTTTATAACTGTGAAGTTTCTTTATGAACTGTTGAAATGTGGATTTCAACATGTTTGGCAGAAGACTTGCAGACTTTAAATAAATTGGTTTTATTTTCTGGCAGTACAGATGTTCTCAGTCAGATCTCTTGATTTCATCAGCGTCAAACAGAAACACAAAAACACAGTTACCCTTTATTGATCAGTTGAGCTGATGCGAATAGGACTGCCGAAATTTGATTATACTTATATATATTATTTTAATTATATATAGACTTAGCTAGGCATTCTGTTGAAGGCAGAGGTGCCAACTAGTCTGACGGGATCTGTAGTCAGTATTTCTACCGGCTTTCCTTTTCTTTTTTTTATTCTTCACAGGTTATCTGCAGAAACTGGGAAATGCGTATTTTCCACTATTGTTTCCGCTCTTTGTGTTGCTTTCCCATCAGGGGCTCCAAATTTCCATTGACATGTTTCCAACATGTTTTTTCCCTTCTCCGTTTGGGAAGACATTGCTCAGTGCTTCAGCGTGTAATGGACATCCAACTCTCTAACCTTCGCTCCAGGACGTCATGGTCTTGTTTAAACTGACAGAAGACCAACTGACCGTCTCAATGAAAATGTCAATCATTTTAACGTGTTAAAAACTCCTGAGGCCAATTGCTCTGCCGTTAACTTAGATATGGGTTAGAGTTTAACCTGCCGTTAAACACTTATGTGATATAAAAAGTCACATGGCTTCTGAAACCATGCTCTACTCTCGTTAGTGGCTGTGGTCTGACCAAAGCTGAGATTTTAAATACACATCCATAGTTTTATTATACACCAAACCATCGCACTGGAAAATGGAGACACAAAAACATAGAAGCAGACATGAAGTTGCAGTCTGGGCTACAAATGATATCAACAGCTTGGTTAAATGCACTTCCAGTAAATGCTTGACTGGTTTAGATAAAATCATCACATCAGCTCCCGTTTAAACACAAGAAGAGAACACAGGTTTCAATAGACGTCATCTGGTCATTAAATTAAATAAATATGTTTTATTTAGGTGGATGTGAAGTCAATTTACAAAAACAATCCCCTCCCTATCGGCTGTACTGACTCCAATGACTCAATTTCTAAATTGCTTAAAGTTTCCCAACAGTTTTAACTCAGTGAGCTGAACCAGTGTCAAACGTCAAACTTAAAGCAGCTTTGGCTTGAACTCAAAATCTTCTTTTTTGGTTTAGGTTTTATCGTGATAAGTGATGCACAGTTGGCTGTAAGGTCACTGACGGAGCCACTGGCCCATCAAACCCATCATTTATTCACATTCTTTCTTCCTGACACTACTTTTTGACTCAAACCTCTTGTATTTAAGAGATGCCACACAGCAGCAGAGAGAGGATGAGTATTCTGACAGACCTTGAAAACCATTAAATAAAACACAGCCAAAATTCAGGCTCATTTTTGTATTTCCTTCTGCTGCCACTGAATCAAGAGAGACTGAACCACAATCAGTGACAACTAGCAGAACCGCCGGTACGAGTCAGTGGAGTTGACTAACAGGCCCCCCCCCCGCAGTGCACGTTAGGCGGGTCGGAAGTTTGGCCCGCAGCAGCTGCCGATCTTCCCGGCAGCTGCTGCACAATCTCTTTCCCATTGATTATCTTCTTTCTTTCTTTTTAAAGTGACTTAAATTCATTAATCACTGATGCATTTTTTGTGCAGACAGCTTTTTCTCAGTGTGTCAACAGCTTTTAGACTACATCAGCGTTGTCATTTCAACTTTCCAAAGTCTCTTTTTCCATATTTGTAGCGTTCCTTAATGATTGTTTAGAAGAATTCTGATGATTATTTGTGCGTGATACGTTGTTCAATGACTGAACACACTAAACAGTCTGCTGTGTTTCAGACCAAACACCAATAATCATACTAGGAGGGGCAGCGGGGTATCTGCCTTCTGTCTGAACGGGGTATAAACTTCAACAATACAGGTACTTTAAAGTCATTTTGAAAGAATACTGTGATTTAAATTGTAATCAGATTTAAGTTGGTTCTTCTGAGTTTGCAGTTCTGTAATAAATTGCAAATCATGCAGGATTTCTCCTGAATAATAATCGAGTCGTAATTAAATTCACCACAGAGTGGGAACGCCTGCGGCGTGTGTGACGGGCTCTGGGCTGCACAGATACAGTTACAGAGTGTGACTGAAGAGCTGATGGACGGATTGCTTTAAATTGTCTTGACATGCTGACATGCTGCTCTCTTTGAGGTCTCCTTTTTACAGCATAAACACTCCATCAGTCAGCGCAGACAGTTTACTATCGATGGAGCAGATCGCCGTTTAATCTCTCCCCAGGCACAGTAGTTACATCTGATCCAGTGTAAGGGGAAATACCGCAGAGACCTTCAGGTTTTTGTTTGCGTATTGCTTGATTGCACATAGTTTGAGCAGAACTTAGTTTTCTCACTCGGGTTTTTATGCGTTCTGCTGGTCAGGATGTAGCAGTAGAGGATATGTTCTCAGTTTAGTTGTAAAGGTGCAGGTTTAATAGGATGTAACTGATAAATGAGAATCGTAGTTTTCTTAACCCACTAACAGTTTGGACAAAAAAAAAACTGCTTAAAGCTAGGGTGTAAACATGTAATTGTATTTTCAGTAATAGAACCAGAGCTTATATGACTGGAGATGGTTGAAACGCGTTTTAAAAGCTGGCGGCTGTGACATTTTAATAGCAGACTTGACTTGACTCAGATCAATAGTGATCTCGACTTGGACTCATTTTTAATGACTTGACCTTGACTCGGACTCAAATACTGGGGAATCCAGGCTGGGCTTGGACTCAGGGTTTGGTGACTCGACTACGTAACTGTGTCCTAACGTGTAAAGGAGCCAAGGCCGCATATCTGTGAGAAGCAGACGTTTGTGAACGAACAACACATCAGTCTGGAAATTAATTAGTCCCTCACATTACGTTTTAGCTCTGAGTGCTTCAGCTCTGGGACGTTACTGCGCTGATTCGGGTCCATCCACTATATTTGTGTTGTTCGAATGCCAAAACTTGGACTTGGCCATTCCAAAACTATATTTTTTTTCTTTACAAACCATTTGCCAACATGACTTCACTTCTTGTTGTTGCTTTGGTGCATCCCCCTCTTTCTCCAGAGATATTCACTGACAGATGGTTTGAAAGGTTTTTCCATAATTTTCTGGAATAAGAATAAGAATTTGTCGTCCCATCCATGAAGGAATTCTGTCCTGGCTCGGAGGTAGCCAGACATTCCCAAATCATAATACTACCACCTCTGATGGGATGGTTGTACTTGAGTCTCATCCATCAACGAAGCCTTTTCCCAGCAGTCTACAGTGTGATCTTCAGCTAGTTGCAGATGTTCTTTTTGGAGAGGTTCTGCTCTCCTCTCACAGCCCTGGCATGCACACCACTGTTCTCCTGGTGGTGGACTTGAAGCATCAAATTTAGCCAGTTGAAGAGAGGCCCTCAGTTGCTGACATCGGCATGTAAGATATAACAACTTCACCGCCACTTTTAAATAGTTTTCCAGTTTATTTGTGACTAGTTTCCAACACTAAACTTTACAGGAAAGTTGAATACTACTAATACTGAGACCTACCGGCCACTTATCCTGCTGCGAGAAGACATTTGTCTAAATAAAAGGTCAGTTTATCTCCTGTAATCTGTACAAGGAGACATACATTTCACATCACACATGGACGGCGTTCAGCTGCCAAAGCTGTTTCCTTTGTTGTTGCTGCCAGTTACAGATCAGGTGGGGACTCGAGCAGCTTATAGAAGCACACACAAAATGTGACTGACCTCTTTCCACCTCCCTTTGTCCCCTAGAATATCTCCGCTGCACACAGTGCCACCCCCCTCTATATTTAGATAGGGAATTTGGAGCAACAACTCCTACCCATTCTTCTGCCACCCCCACCCCGGAGCTCCCTCTCAAATGGTATTTTGGCTCAATTTGTCTTTGTCAGGGATGGTTCACTGATCTGTCTGGGTGCAGACATTTCATGGTGAGACGTAAATGTTCTGATAAGCTGTGAACAATGTCGTTACACGTTAATGTTCCCGCCTGGAAACATGATGTTTAAGCTCCCAACAAACACACACGTTCACACACATGCACGTGTGGTTTTTATCCAGTGAATAAACACTGCTACCGCCGCACCTCTCAACCGTATACACTTGAGGATATTCAGCTATTGTATCTTTGCTTTGTAACCAGACGGATGTTGGAAGTATTTATGCGTTTAAAATTACAGTTAAAGGGCAACATCCGGTTTGTGGAAGTTTGGAAAATTGTAGTTAATTGAATTACCACAAAAGAAAATCAGTCTCTGAGGAGCCGCCACTGGTTAAACTATTTCTTTTCATTTTCGTTTCTTTTTTTTAAACGATAATAACTGACTCTTGGTTTTGTACATTCACCAATAACAAAACAGCAACATAAAACAAAAACTGCAGGTTATAATTGTCCCAAGATGCGTAATGTGGCCTGCTTAGTCTGATCGAATCCAGAAAGTGAGGAAAACTGTAGGTTTTAGGTCCAAAGGAGAGACGAGCTCGGAGCTCCGAGCTCCGAGCTCCGAGCTCCGAGCTCCGAGCTCCGAGCTCCGAGCTCCGAGCTCCGAGCTCCGAGCTCGAGATTGAACAAAACTCTCTCGAAGATTTTCAACCTTGATTTAAAGCAAATGAGAGTTTAAGCAGCGTGAGGTAAGGTCATCTCCAAAAAGAGGTCCTGACATCTGAACCCACCTTTTCATTTCTGTAACCATACGGTTACTTTCATCATCATCAAATTCTGGATTATAAAACACAATATATCTAGACTTTACCTTTGATACCTGAAGTCCATCTGCTTGTTGCAACTACAGCTCCGGTGGGAGAGTGTTCATTCAGCATGTGTAAGGTGACTGGTTCAGTCGCCGCTTCTCCAAACTACTTGTGGAGTTGTGTTTTTCCAGACTGTGAACCTGTTCAGGAACACACGGAGTAGCTCATCAAAGAGCTCCAGAATAAGTATTTTTGATGCAGCCCTCAATTCAGTGGATTTCTGCATGTGCAGTTTTCCTCACCTGTACTTTTTTTATTTTTTTTAAACTGTCAAGATCATGAACGTTTAGCATTCCAGCATTCCCCCAGATGTGTTCCTCGCTTGTCAGTTGCTGGGAATATAGGCATCTGCTGTAGTAATTTCTGTAAAAAGCTCACTTTTTAGGAGATGCAAGAATGATGAGCGCCCATTTATCATTTTCAAAAACACTCTGGAAACTTTTCACATGGGCTGCGTTAAATGAACATGGTTTATTTGCTGTGACTGGTGATCTGCAAATGCATATGTATCGACACACTTTACACTTCCACAAGGGTACAACCATGTGGTTTAATGTGACTTGTATATTTCTGTGTCTCTGTGTGTCTGTTGAGGCAGTCTGGCTTTGTTTGGCCAGCTGTTTGGAGGGAAAGCCTGATCCCATGTGATCTTGTGTTTCTCCAGCTGCTCTTGGATCAGTACGTTCAGCCCTCTCTGCCAGGAGGCGTGCATGATGGGCGCAGACGCCGTTTACGCTGCTTTTCATGGCCCTCTTTTGGGGGTTGTTGCTGGTACTAGTGGAATGTTAGAAAACTTAACCTTTGAGAAAGATCCTAAAAGTACATTTAAAAGTCAGGGCTTTGATTTGGATCCAACTATTGGACATCCTGTCTCCTTCTGACAGACGCGATTAATCTTAGAAGAAGTCTTCCAGTGAGCTCGTCTAATAAGCGGGCTCTGTTGCATCACAGATCCAGATCTTTTATCTCAACCCAAATTCACATGGAGCTACAACTCACAAGTGGGTACCATGAAGCTCATTTCAAAAGATACATGCTGAAGACTAAATGATCTTGAATAGCAGCCCCTAAAGACGACTGCTATTAACACATTTAAAAGTTCATGGTCGGAAAAAAAATAAAAGTGCTGTTGTACTGGAGCCCTTTGGGATTATAAAATCAAAACATTTTACATTTTCTGAGGATGTCCTGGCATGAGATGTTACAGGCAGATCTTTTGAGCCGAGGATTGATTGCGAGGATAGCGCTGCTTCCCAGAGAAGCAAACATCACACTGACATCCATCTCCATGTCAGGATGCAGGCAAGGATGACAGCGCTCAATATATAATATTTTCCAAATACACAATTTGAGTCACACTTTTCATTAAATAATATCCCCAGTGCACATAATGAAGTGGTCTTAGACAGCGCAGCAGTAGTTGGCATATATGTCGTTACGCCCTGGAGCGGGGTCAGCGGATGCTGAGACCTCCAAACTTCATGTAGCCTTCAGATTAGTTCAAGAACAGAGCAGAGAGCTTCATGAATGGGTTTCCATGGTCGAGCAGCTGCATCCAAGTCATACATCACCAAGTGCAATGCAAAGCATCGGATGCAGTGGTATAAAGCTGCCGCCACTGGACTCTAGAGCAGTGGAGACGTGTTCTCTGGAGTGAGGAATGGCGCTTCTCCATCTGGCAATCTGATGGACCAGTCTGGTAATGGTACTTGTCTGACCGCATTGTTCCAAGTGTAAAGTTTGGTGGAGGGGGGATTATGGTGTGGGGTTGTTTTTCAGGAGCTGGACTTGTTCCCTTAGTTCCATTGAAAGGAACTCTGAATGCATCAGCACACCAAGAACTTTCCATGCTCCCAACTTTGTGGGAACAGTTTGGAGATGGCCTCTTCCTCTTCCAACATAACTGTCCACCAGTGCACAAAGCAACATCCATAAAGACCTGGATGACAGAGTCTGGTGTGGATGAACTTGACAGGTCTGTACAGAGTCCTGACCTCAACCCAACAGATCACCTTTGGGATGAATTAGAGTGGAGACTGAGAGCCAGGTCTTCTCCTCCAACATCAGTGTGTGACCTTACACATGTACTTCTGGAAGATTGGTCAAAAATTCCCATAAACACATTCCTAAACTTTGTGGACATCCTTCCCTGAAGAGTTGAAGCTGTTATAGCTGCAAAGGGTGGACCGACGTCATATTGAACCCTACGGATTAGAAATGGGAGGTCCCTTAAATTTATATGCGAGTCGAGGCAGGTGAGTGAACACTTTTGGCCATATAGTGCATATGAGCCATGTCTCACATCATTTGAAGTAAGTATTTTTTTAGTTTTTCTCACCACTTATAACGACCCAAATGTGTGTGTGTGTCTTTTCAGCAATAAAATTTCCAGGACAGAGCTGCCTGTCAACGGCCAGGTGCTAGACGTTTGCTGGAATTTAGCGCGTGACCGTGACAAACTCAGACACTCGTCTTATGAAGTAAGAAACACAGTTTGCACTGAAAAGAATCTGCAAAGCCCCCGAGGATCAGAGAGAGGCAAATATACCTGCTCACACATCTGCTAAAAATGTATTTGAACAAAAATAAGCTTAAAAACGTGTTCCGTAAAATGTATTAACAAGGATAACAAATACATATATTCATAGGCAGAATCTATTAAACCAATAATTCTTTAGTTAAAACATTATTTGATTTTATTTTTTAGGCCATAATCTAGACACATCTAGTATTATAGACATTTAGGAGCTGTCAATGGAAGCAGGAGTCATCCTGCATTTATCCATGTTGTTCACATCATCAAGAAGAAACTGCAGCTGTGATGAAGAAGCTCTACAGAAGCTGACAGACACGTCTTTTAACACACATAGAGACTGCTGCGCTCTAGTCCTCAGCGTTTCCAGTTATCCCTGGTCTGTTCCCGGTTCTTGTTTACAGATGTCTCTATCTTTACGTTTAGTGATGTTTAAAAGTGCCCGGACGGCCTTTTTGAAGCGTTTCAACTGCAGCTGGTCAAACGTGTCTGTCAGCGCCGCTATTACCATCCTCTGTGTTTGTGTGTGTGTGCACGTGTGCGCGCACGTGTGTGTGTGTGTGTGTGTGTGTGTGTGTGTGTGTGTGTGTGTGTGTGTGTGTGTTTGTGCACGTGTGCGCGCGCGTGTGTGTGGTCAGGAGGGTGGAGGGTACCCAAGCCTGCGACCTTGAAAATAACACTGAACATTATACTCAACACCTTCCCACATGCACATACACACATGCACACACCAGCCAGAGGCTGTTGACCCTTCAGCTGGTTTTACATTACTAACACATGTTCAAATCCTTGAATAGATAGGATTTGAACGTGGATTTGAACGTGGATTTGAACGTGGATTTGAACGTGGATTTGAACGTGGATTTGAGCGTGGATTTGAACGTGGATTTGAACGTGGATTTGAACGTGGATAGACGCACACTGAGGTGGAGTTGAGGTGGTTAAAAGCATTTTATTGCTTATTGACTATCGATAGCCGCTTTTCAAACTCTTAACAACCTGAACAAACCTCCTCTTTTTCCCCTTTAATTTTCAAAAAAAACGTTGTTTGCTTTAAAATTCACTTTAAAACTGTAGAATCAGGGTAAGAATAAGATAATAAGAACAAGTATAATGGAAATTATTATGCACCAAAAATAGTAAATTCAACAAAATAGACAAGAACTCACACACACACTCCTTTGGACATGCAAGTACTTCTTTTTACATTTAAAAATATTTAAAATAAATTTAATTATATTCAGGTACCACGGCATGAATAATATAAATACAATACTGCAGGTATGTCTCACACTAATATGGTGTTACATCATTTATTTAGGATTTAAGTAAACTAGAAAATACATAAATCTGGACCAGCAACCAGCCCTTTGCAAGCAACTATGCGCAGTCACACTCACATCTTTATAACATTTCCAATTAATCTACATCCACATCTTTTAACTGTGTGAAGAAGCCCAGCACCTAAATAAACCCATGAAACGTGCGAAAAGCATTGAAATGTCACAATAAAAGCCCTTTTTCTTTCTTTTTCTTAATGGCAATTTGCAGCCCATCGGTGCAGTAATCTGAAGAGCATTAATATCTGCCTTTCTGCACTAAAAACCGATGTTAAGTCAAACAAAACTGCACCCAGACATCACAGTAAGGGGTGACTAAAATATTGAATATGTAAATGTGTTTCTTCTCGAGGGGCAAACGTTGCAGCCGAAGTGCCGCAGCGCTAAAGTGAAAAGGCTCAGTGACCATGACAATGTGATAATGCTACAATGGATCTGTAACAAGTGACAGCCAGCGATAATTTCCCAGTTTGACAAAAGGACTCTGTGGTCTTCGGCTGTCAGTGGTCGGCGACACCAGCAGGTGTGTCTGTGTGTGTGTGTGAGGCCGAGAAACACCACATGACGCTCCGTCTGTCCACACACCTTTGTGAATGAGTTAGAACAAACACATTTTCTTTTTGTGTGACTTTGTCTTGTCTTGTATTTATTTGACCCGGTTTTATTTATTTTATTTGACCCCAGATGCCCTTCCTGACGCAACAATACAGGGAACTTAAAAAACATTAAAATGTCAAGAAAACGAACATAACGTTGTAAATAATAATAAACTGCCCCTTTAATATTTTGGTGGCCTGTGACAACCGACATTTCCTTATTCATGTCATTTTAATCATTTTCGTTTTTTGTCATTGAATTTGCGTACGGAAAAGCAATAAAAATGTAATGAATAAAGACTGAGTTAAAAGTATCAGGCAAAGACAATATGAATATAAAAACAGATGTATGTGTTTGGAGACCAAAGGAGCCAAAACAAAGACAAAAGAAGAGACTGGAGAGGACAGAAGGACAGAAGGACAAGTCAGACGTCACAAGGCCTCTCACTCCTTCCGCCGGTAGGTTTGAATCATAATGGGAATCTTACACCTGAATTGTGTCATCGGGACACATTTTGAATTTATCTGTGTTCATAAAACACAGAGGAAGAAAAAAGAAAATCAAGAACTTAGTCTGCAGTTGCTTTCGATTTACTCTTACTTCCTTTCTTTCATCATATGTTAAACATTTAAATTTGGTTATACTGAATCTGAGTTGTTATATTTAGAAGTTCTGTGGCTGTTTTAAGATACGTTCTGCATGGGAAGTCACTATTTTATCCCTTTTCTAACTGCTGAGTCTTGCGTCAAAACCACGCGTGCCCGTGGCAACGAGGAGCTTCAGACTAAAGAAAAAGAAAAAGGTTTTCTGTGGATTTTACCTACAAAAACAACAACGGAGCCGGGGAGAATAGGAAGAATGGAGAGGTGACAGTTTTATGGACTATGGTCTCAATCTGGATCAGTCAAGATCTTGACTCTGCCCTTTGTGTCCCCCTCTGCTGTTAACACGTGGCACATAAAACACAGAGCGCACAAGGACGCAAACACCCAGAGGAGGTGGCCGGTACGAGTGTCTATCGGTCTGTTCTCCGTAGTTGTCCGTGTGCATTCCCGGCCTTGCCTGCTCCCGCTCGCTCTGTCACAATATACACAAATGATGAGTGGGTATTTGAGCGTCTGTATGTGTTAGGATCAGTGCTGAGAGCCTCTCGAGGACTTCTGAGACTAATTAGTGAACCGCATTCTTCCCTGGCACTTGGATTCATACGTAAAATTAAAAAAAAGAAAAGACAACATTTGCATTGTTGGGTCTTAACCATTTGTTACATGGTGGCAGAGCACGTGTTGCATGTAACGCCATCTGCTGATCCTGGTTCCTGGACAAGAGGGAGGGAAAAGATTTTGCTTAGCGCAGGACAAGCTGATGAAACGAGACACTTTATATCCTCAGGGAGAGATCATAGCTTTGACGGGATCAGGTTGTGTTTGCTCTTGTTTCTCAAATTAGTGCCTCCGGCTGAGTATTTGTGAAATAAATAAAGCCTTCGGCGAATTTTAATATGAGCATTACCAGGAGAAGTTCTGTTTTCTTCATTTTCAGCTCCAACCTGAGAGCATGAAAACCTTCTGGTATGCAGCTGAATGGTGACAGGTCAAGTGTCCTCTGAACAGGAGGAAACATTTGCACCGAGACATTACAAAACAGAGGAAAAACAACCTGTACACGTCATGAAATGTTCCACATGCAGACTGTGAGTAAATGAGGGTAAGTGTGAAAGAATTTGGACTTTCTGCAGTGTGACTGGAACAAGGTCAAAAGTCTTACAAGGTTTATTGTCCTCATGGAAACTCTGCAAATCCCTCAGAACAGAGAGAACATCAAACTGGTGGATCTCAATCTAATCAAAGAAATCTCTGCAGGAAGGAATCTGTTACAGCGGCGCCATAAAAGATCACAAACGTCCTCGACTTGGTGACGAAACAACGTTGGAGAAGTCAGTAAAAACACAGAAGGCTTTGTGCCGATTTGCTGCTTTCTGTCAGCTCTTCAGTCAAATTGTCAAACTTATTGGACGTAATCAGGCGCCACCAGCGAAAGAAAACGTATTTGCATGAACCCTCAAACAAACTGGGTCATTTTGGCAGCGCTATCGGATGACTGACTCTGATCTCTCAGCGCTGCGTACCGGCTGGTGTGGATTTGAGATTAGGCCACAGCTGTCCCAGAGAACCTTATCGTGCTGCCACGTTCACATTTCTCGTGGAACCGGATAAACTTTCCATCCCTCAGGGGCCGAGACTGAATGTTCAGGACCATCTGATACCAGATCAGTCAGGAGGAATTTCAGAGATCGGTGCTGTCCCTCTGCCACGCACAGCCACTGATGGGAGGTGACATCTCTGAATTGTGTTTATTTGTCGGCACCCTGTCGTGAAAACCTATGCATCAACTGCGAGTCAATCCTTGCACTACATTACACCATCAAGTAACTTTTTTTTAATGTTTTCAAACAACTCTGCAAACTGTTTTTAAGAAAACAAAAATCTCTCTTGTATTTTTGACCTGCATCCTCACTTTTTGGCTTCTTTCTTCGTGCCGTTCACTCCTACGCTTTGACTTACAAGTCCCGAATACACACACATAAACACTTGGTACAGCAAGGCCCCAGTGATGAAAAACCTTCCAGCCTTCCTGGGAAGCCATCTTCTATTTCACACCAGGCCAAAATTTATGAGCACGGCAATCAGCATCTCTGCTCTCCCGCTGAGATGTGGAGAGGGATTTAGAGGGAAAGACGTGTACTACGAGAGGGAGGAATGGAGGAGATAGAGATGTAAAGAGGCAATAATTGGTGGGGAGAGCGATGGAGTGGGTGATAAGAGGGGAAAAAAATAAACAAGAGAGCAGGTGAGAGACGTGAGCGGGCAGAGCTGGGAATGCAAATCGAGAGGAGGCTATTTACGTGCGTGAGCCATGGATTCACACGGTGAGACGCCACCAGTAAACCCCTGGTTGGTACTATCGATGAATGAACAGAGAACCAGGACTGCTTAATCAGCCATGACAAAGCTTCTTTTTTTTCCCACTTTCCAAAAGAGCAAATGTCACTCAGCTAAACCAGAACATCTAAGCATCTACGGCGAAAAAGACTGCTACAGATTTAACAGCATTGGAAGTGCGCGTGATCGGAGCCAAGCGGAGCGCAGAGGCCCTTCCAGGAGACATTAATCACCGGCTCCATGCAGAGTCCTGCCTCCTGCCTTTTGTGACGTGAGCCAAGTCCAGCAGACACTCGAGCTCGTCCGTCCCATCAGCTGTCAGGTTTAAGCGCATATTCCATTATTGTATACGTACATATGTCGTAGGGCTATATTTGACATTCATCACAAGTATTTGTGTTTTTCGCACCATCCAGTGAGGATATTAAAAATGGTCCACTACAGTGCAACTGAGCCCTGAATGTCCGTCGGTGTAAATGTGGGGGTGCAGGGTTCTTCGTCTGGTTGGTCTCTGTTTGGCTCTGTGATGGTCTGATGGTGACTTTTGCCTGATGATGGGACAGATAGGCTGCAGCCTCCCCGTGATGCTAAAATATGTAAATCTGAACTGTATGAGGTGTCAGACAGCCGCATGCCCTCGAGGACAGAGGGACTCGCACAGCAGAGGCTCCATGCAGGCAGCAGTCGAAGAGTCCCTCCAACATCCATCAGCGCTTCAGTTTACTTGGCGATGAGATCGATATTTTAATAAAGGAGGGTCTGGTGGAAATTCAGACACCCCGACTGACTGTCGAGCCACACTGACAGCTAATGGAAAAAAGCGTCACCTAAGGAAATGGCTGAAACTCTGCCAGGCAACTCTAGTGTGTGGATGAGTGAAGTGAAAAAAGAGCTTCACAAGCAACACATGAGCGTCTTATCAGTCAAATCAAAAGCAGCCTCACTCCTCGGCCCATTACGTCAAAGTGAAACCAAGTCCTGCAGCTGAAGGTTCAAGAGCAAAGGGTCAATCATATTAATTAAAACCCCAAATGTCAGCCAAGAGCCTGGAATCTTATCTTCTCTCCATCTACACTTCTAGAAGATATTAGGGAAAGTATCAAGCTTCAGTCCTGCAGTCTGGTGGTGGTGGGGGGGTCTACACGCTGCAAAAAAGACTTTACAAGGCAAAACCAACAAAGACAATGATCATAGCCATAAATTACGGTGCAGACGCATCAACCTGTCCACACAGTCCTTAGGTTGGGTGTCAGCTGGTTTGGGAATGAAAACACTCACCCCCAGCGTGGCTCAAAAGCTCATAACTCACCGCTCTCCTCTCTGACATGAGTTACAGCCTCTCATTAGGACCGAGCATCCCTGTGTCTCACTTTCTTCCTATTCCCTTCCCTGCTTTGTCCGTTTGTGGGATCTGCACATGCCTGTTGTCAGTGGGCAAGATTTCCTCACCAAAGGAATGGAAAAACGCACTTTATTTTCACTAATCAGACGAAAAGCGTCCCCTGTGTTAGTTCATGTTCTGTCCCAGCAGCAGAGTTGACGGCGTCAGTGTGAGCGCCCCGGTAGCCGATGGAGAACCACGCCGACTTAACCTGCCAGAATTCATCTAAAATCGCCGTTCCAAGGCTTTGATTTATCCGTCATTAAACCGAAGCCTCACCGCTGCAGCTACAGGATATTGTTGTTTCATTCTGCTTTTTTTTTTTATTTCACTCATGAAATACAGAAGTCTTGAATCAACATGGACATTCACTGGCCTTTAACAGTAGTACCCCGACCCAAAGATTTCTCTTAGCAAAGTAATTTGGGTACGTGAAATCAAACGTGCTGCCAAAGCGGTGTAATTGAGCCGTGGGAGAAGCTGCGAGCGCCGAGGAAGATTTATCACCCGTACAGCCGCGTGGTAGCCAGCAAAAATGTTACTTGAGAGAAGTTAAAACTCCCGCTGTAGGTGTTTAATAATGGACATGGACTCAGAGCTAGCTGGAGTCAGAGAGTTACAGGAAGATGTTGACGGATAAGGAGTTTTAAATGAAAAGATGAGGTAAAGAGAGAAAGTGGACCAGAGAGAAACGCTTGGCGTCGTATCCAGAGATCTCTCACACACGCAGGTTGTCGCGTCTGCAGCAGCTGAAAAGCCGTCGCCTCTTTTTTCCTGAGGCTGATAAAACAAGTGTGCGAAGATTCTTCTAAGAGATTTTACATGTTTATCTTTCCTTCCCTGCTCATCTGATCCACAGCAGCAGCCGCCGGAGGCTTGGCGGTGTATATTCAGAAACAAACAAACAAACAAAACAGTCATCGGGACTTTATGAAGGCGCTAAGCGCAGATCTGTCATTACGGGGCGGCGGCGGCGGTGTGGGGGTGGCGAGCTGGAGCAAGGACTTCAAGCGAGGCCACGTGGCAGTCGTGGTGCAGGAAAATAAAAAGAACAGAGGTGAGCAAAGCAAGAATGAAAGTTTGGAAAATAACCACATGGAAAAGTCTAAGTCCATGTCTGACGTGGATGTCCGAGGACCGCTGAACGGACCGACATGCGAAAATATGAATTTGGTTATTGAGTAAAGAACCTTAGTTGGACCTAAATTAACCCCCGGGTTTCTGTGTGGGTTTCTATCCGCTTAACGTATATTTGTTATGTCCTTTTATTATTGTTTTTACAAACACACACTCATCTGATGAAAATGCCTTTGATGACGTTTGTGTCTTTATTTTGGCTGAATGTGCGGTGTCCAGTCCAGGCTTCCCGAACCTCACTCCAGGTGACTGGGAAAGGTGGAAAACGGATGGATCCAGGAATGGGAATGCCACTCCAGCTGTGAGGCTGCGCTGCTTTTCATTTATTTCTTCTACCTTGACTCGTTTGGATCATTAAAAACATTATGGTTTGATGTGAAAATACAGTCGTCACAAATGTCAGGAACATTTCCACTTTGCACTTTGCACATTTTCTGAGGTGATATTCATTAATCCATTACTCTTTCATGGAGGAATCATCTCAAAATACTTTAATATGGTTCCCCTTTGTTTCACATTTCTTGTACAAAGAAAACTCTGAGAGGAGTCTGAGAATACATCTCCCACCGATATCGTATCATGGGATGCATATCTGCAGCAAAGTTACGCGTTATTTGTTTCCCTGAGCCCAGTCAGCATGGCACATACCTCCCCTTAGACTGGGTTTAACATGTTTAGTGATGTTCTGAACACCGAAGCTGACAGGAATATTTAAACTTCTTACCAGAAGTTAAAAATGGATTTGGTTCTGTTATGATCTTGACAGTGAAGATTAACAATAACATTCGAAAAACTTTTCACTCCCTCCAAATTTTCACAAAGCCAAATAGACCAAAGAGTTCGACCAGCTGATGTTGGCAGTCATTCGACTGATTTTCGGGCCAAAGGGTTCAACTGAGCCACAGAAGCTGAATGTAGGACACTGTTGGATAGGAGAAGACCGAGATGAGACACAGCAGGTGGCGTGAAGGGAAAATAAAACGCCGGGGCATGGAAGACAAAGCCGGAGAAAGGTTTGTGGGGAGTATAATAGTTTTATTGAGTTAATGACATGGGTGAGACTCCAGTGATGGCCAGAGGCGGCTGTCAGGGCCGCTGCCGTGATGCCAAAACCTGCTTTTTATGGCCTGTGATCCTGGGCCACTGGAACGTCAGGACAACGCCATGAAAGGAAAGACGACTTCAATTGAGTTATTGGACTGCAGAGTGAGGAAGGTGCAGAGAGGTCTTTTAACTTAATTAAACTCTAATATGAAGCAGTCGGTGCTTCTCCCCCTTTTTTTCAAGGGGCCTTTTATGTGTGAAGTGTGTGTATGTGTCTTTGGCAGAGATGTTTGTGAGCTTGGACCCCCCCTGAGTCTCTGCTGCCGGTCCAGTCAGGGGTGTTATTAGGTTAGGATAGACAGATTAGTGTGTGTTTGTATGTGTGACTGCTTGTGGCACTGTGTGGGGAGTGTGTGTTTTGATAGTATTACTCTGATAAGATTAAGGGCCATGAAGGATGTGTGTGTATGTGGTTTTTTTGAAAGAGGACATTTTTGGAAAATGTGCATCTCAGCCTTATTTTGCTTCTTCGCTGCAACAGTACACTGCAAACTAAACCAGAGTTCCCTCCGGTTTTGTGGCAAATACAAGAAAAATAAAGATGGTTCTTTCCTGGTTCTGCAGGGCCGCCAGGTCCACGAGGACAAAGGTTCCTTCAGGTTATTTTGAGAGAACTTCTTGCAGAGCCCTGATTCAATTCCCAGTCCAATACCAATCTTTTATTCTTCTCAGCAAGCTGAGATGTAATCGTGTTACAAAACGTAATTTAATGACTGGAGCGAAGTTATTTCCTGAAGCTGTTTTCAGGTGGTCCTGAAAGGCACTTTTAGCAAAACTCGTGCCTAGTCTTGCTTGAAACATCATTTTTATTGCAACTAGTCCCTGTGAGCTTTTTCTTAATGCAAGAATTCAACCAGCTTTCATTAAAATATGTTTACTGAATCGTTTTGGCCAGGAAAAGTAAAATGCAGGACTTTAACGACACTGGTTCTGCGTTTACCTGACTCTTAATCAGGGCTACCCGTGTTTGAAGGACGACGCGGTTTGACACGGCTCATATGGTGACCGACCAGATCAGAGTCGTTTATGGGCAGGATGTTCACAGATGAGCCTCACAGAACAAGGCTGCTAATGATCAGAGAATCCACTTAGAGAAACTTTACAATATTTATTGAAAATCGACGTCACTGCAGCCCACACTGGTCAAGGTCCCAGCGTTCATCTGATCCATCTGACTTCTCAGTCTTGAACACTGAGTCCCCAGTGTTTGGAAATCAGTAATCGCTGTCATTACATGAAAGAAATGCTGTTTGTATCAACATCTCCCAAATCTCCACAGATTAACCAGATGCCTCGTGGCATCTGGTTAATCTGTGGTGGTCTGGTGGTCTGGTGGTCTGGGCCGAGGCTGCAGGTTATGTTTGGACTGATGTTAAAAGACCGGGTTGGTTTATTGGTTGCTCGGTGGTCGGTGTGTGTGTTACTGGCAGGAGGTCCGTTCTCTGACAGAGGGATTACGACGGGCTCGAGTTCAGGCCTCCGTGCTGACAGACAACTTGCCCCCGAGAGTCCACACTCACACTGTGGAGATGCTCTCCGCTGTGACCTCGGCTGATGGTAAAGCCTGTTTGTCTCTGTGACCATTGTGCAGCACCTCAGTGGAGTCTTTAACAAGTTTTGAACCAGTGCAGAGAACCTTTCAATTTACCTGCAAATACTGCCTTTAACTTACCGCGTTTTACAAATGATTCATTTGCTGGGACTTTGTTATTAAAAGCAATAGTAAAACAAGAGCACAAAACGCATTTACTTGTGACACTAAAGAATATTCTCTGTAATCCATAACAACATATCACGAACCATTAAATAAATGAAACAGAAAAATAGACCAATTTTCAACCAAGAAACAAAATACTGAAATGTTTACCCTCCTAATGAAATGAGTGACAGCTCACCAGTCTTTCTGGGTGGTCTCCCAGTGGTGGCTGCGGTTCTGATGGTGAGGGGGTTGACAGGCTCCCTGTTACCCTTTCAGCTATTTTCATTTCTTGTTTTTCTCCACAAAAATCTTTAAAGGAAATGGCTACATCACCCACATAATGTGTCTGTTTCTCAGCCCAGAGGCGATCCTGCTGTTAGGAGCAGATCTATCACACTTCTCTCCAACAGACACTTTCCCTTCTTCAAAGATTTGAGATATTTTCCGCCTATGGGGTAACACGCAAGAATTTCCCATCTGGAGTTATTGACAAGGCAGCGGAGCTCCTGAGATGAGATTAGAGGCGATGAGTCTATCAAGGCTGTTTCAGACACGGTTTCAGATGCTGAGGTCTCTGAGGGATGTCATTTTTAAAGATAACATTAACTTCCATCCACCTTGGGTCCAATCTTTATGAAGTAATATGATGTTTAACCGTTTCTGGATGATTTGGGGTTCTTAACTGTCGAGGATGGCTGTTTGTGAAGATTTGACTGCACCTCAGCATTATTTTGTTAAATTTCTCTCTCCAGAAGGTAAAAATCAATCGTGTATTATTATGTCGTGTATTATTTTCATGATTTTCCTTTCTAGTTAAAAAAAAGTAATCAGAATGTTTCTGATAACGGTGAACAGGGAACAGCGTCTCTACTGTAAACTAGAGGGGGAGATTCAAATTCAAGTGGAACCAAAACAGTGACTGATAAACCAGAACACGGCCCTCTGTCCCGGCTACCAGAGGCGCCGTGGAGCTGCTGGAGTACGCCTGCCACGGGACCCCACGTTGCAAAGTCATTACAGAGACGACTTTAGAAATGACCACTGCGTTTGACCGTGGCTCAGTTAACACAAGCCACCTGCTGCTGGACCGTTTCAGGCAGCCGGCTGCACTGGTTCGTTGGTACAATTAACAGCAGCAAAACTTGTTCTCTTTAATGTGCACAGGTTCGGGGAGCTGTTTGTTCAAAGTGCAGAAAATATACTCAGGAGTCCAATTTCTCTGCTCGTATCTCATCATTTTATAATCTTGAGATTAAAAAAGCTTATTTTGTTATAAAACGTTTTAGTTTTTTTTGGTATGTTTGCATGTATTCCATTTATTAAACTGGTAATATCAAGTTAATAACTACTGTGCTCCTTTGTTTGTCCAACTACTTCGACAGACGACCCCTAATATTACCCTCAATCAAAAAGAAACTAAAAAGAAGAAAAAAAAGACAGAAAGTTAAATAATTTTCGCTGACGTTATTCTTCAGCCGTGAGCCTAAACCCTGCATTCATCCCCTGACCCTGCAGACCTGTTTTAAACGTCTCCATCAGATCCTGTCACATAGACCAAACAAATTTTGTCCGTGACCTCCCAGTGTGGACATCAGGCTCTGCATTATTGTCCTCTGTGGTTGCAGTCTAAGTACAGATGCTGACTTGGTGATAGAGCTAACCTTGTTAACTGGACCTGTCACACGTTTACAGATAAATGTAATTACTTGCCAAATATACTGAGGAACAGAGACCTCTAATGTCCAATATACAGGGGCAGGAGCTGGCTCTCTGCCACCTCTGCCATCATCAAGAAATCGCTTACCCTACCTTTAATTGCGGTATTTTCACAACTACATTGAAGATCGTGTCGTAAAAGCTGCATCCTGAACTAGTTAGCAGATTGGATCGTCAAGGCAGGAAGTTTGTGACATAGTAAGGCACCACTTGGCAAATGTACATATTAAGTTACTTGTCATTGTAAAACTTTTGCTGTATTTAATAAAGAGTTCATGTTTCCTGACCTCATGAGCAGAAATCAGCACATATAAAGCATCATTTCCTATTTGTGAACCTGAGACCACAGATTTTTCTGCCATCTTAGCTGTATTTGTAGCAGTGGCTCTTTCTCCCTCCATATTTTATAAGTCAATCGTGGATTTTAACGGGCAACCACAACACACTCGCTTCCTGCTCATAGCTAATAACCATGTCCTTGCTAAAGGCTTAAAACAGTCATTGACCTTTGCCTTTCCAGTGTCATACCTCACCCAGATGTAGGGTTTTACCGCCGACTAGACTTCACAGGCATTCCTCGGATTGTTTCTCATTTAGTCTGATTACTCCCTGTTTCCTTTGACTGGGTCCACGGTAGTTTTGACACCTTTATCCAATGCTAGACGAAACACGGGGCCATGGACACGGCTGCAAGGATGTCTTTCTGATCATGTCTGTCTGAATGCCCTGGAGGATGCTTGGGTCAGCTGGGTGAATAGACTGCAATAATTAGCTGGATGTTTAGGTTTCAGTCCAACTTCCAAGAAACTACAACATTTGGCGCCTGCAACGAAGCAAATAGTGACACAGAGCGTGTTTTTAATTTGTGGAGACAGGTGGGTTTTCAAAGCAGGTGTGTCACTTTTTCTTTCTTGTCATTGTTTTACTTTCTTTTTTTTGGTCCTTTTGGTCTTTTTTTCTGTCTTTTGACACATTCAACCAAACGCTACGACCATATTATAATCATACTATTTATCGTGACGCCGTCACTGTGAACTTAACTTGTTAAGAATTATTTCTAAAAAGCTTTTATGTGCTTGTTTCAGCGTCAGATTCGAGTGTTTGAATGTGTTTTGACAGATGTGCAGCATGTTTATGATACGACCCTCCAGATTTGTGAAATTGCATAAAAATAAAGTACGCGCTGCAGGCCGGCTGTGCTGTCGGTGTTTTGGGATTTTCACGAGAAACTCCCCTAAAGAAAACAGGCCGAGAGTTTTTGCAGGAAAATATGAGTTGAGACCTTTAAGCAGCGACGCTCCAACTGTCTCCTCCGGTAATCGCTGCCAGTGGTTTGACCATTATTCCAGTACAAATAGCGTCTTCAGTTGTGTGTGTGTGTGTGTGTGTGTGTGTGTGTGTGTGTGTGTGTGTGTGTGTGTGTGTGTGTGTGTGTGTGTGTGTGTGTGTGTGTGTGTGTGTGTGTGTGTGTGTGTGTGTATGGATTAAGTTAGCGTTTTCTCACTCAGGAAATTGCATGTCTGTCAGGAGAATTGTTGGTCCGGGTCCTGTTCATAAATCACAGCTCTAACAGTGGCCGCGCTGCAACTTCGTGTTACACGTGTTGCATAAAATGGCTCTGCTCCTTTCAATTTTTAGAAATACAAACTATGATGGTTCATCAGTTTTTACCCCATTTGACTTGAAAATTCCCTGAGTTTTGATTCCAGCTAAACGTGACATTAGTTTGCCTCTGCAAACCTGACTTTTAACGCTCTCTTATGAATTAGGCATTTTGGGAAAACATTACACCCTTGTTTTGCCAGGCAGGATGTGTTATGCTTAACTAATCCACATTTATACCATCATATATCAGGGTAATAACACAGATTATCCCTTTGCAGACAATCAGGAACATGTCATTCCACCAACTGGTACCCTGTAAATCCTCCTGCAGAGCACCGTTGTTAAAGTGTTTTTGGAGCCGTAAACTCAGGAGTCCATCAAGTCTCTCTCTCTTTTTTTTAATTTATTTATTTTCTGTGTTTAATTGGACAAATGAAAAGCATTCCAGGCCAGAAGCATAGTGGCATTATTGTTCTCAAAGAATAAACACAGAAAGCTCCTGCATGGACTATAAAACTCCTGAATAAACAACTCTCTCAAAGCCCAGTATTGAATGTCTGTTTATGACTTGGAGTATGAAGTACAGAGCCCTAAAATCACTAATTGCATCAGCGATGTGGATTTGTTGGGAGAAGTCTCAAAGGGAGCTCTGGTCGCTGTGTGATTGTGCGAAGGCTTGTATAAGCTAATACGTCTAATGTGTTTTCTGCCCTCATGGCTGTCTCGTGCCTTAGTGAATATTGAGGTCTTTTGTGAAAACATAGATCCAGTCGCTGAGTTTGACTTTACGCCTGTGCGTGCTCCAGGATTACGACCTTCTTGCGTGTGTTGTACACATGTGCTCGGGGGGGGGGGGGGGGGGGGGTGCGCATGGATGTGTGTAGTTTTGTAGCACAGAGGTCTGACCTCGTAGGGGGAAAAAGGCTTCCTCTCCCCTGATCTCTGCAGACTCTGGTTATTAAAACATGTTTCCCTCTTCCGCTGAGATGAGTGGAGGTGAGCTGCGGACATGCCTTTTTCAGGCCTTTTTGCTTTTTCAGCCTGCGGCGCCATTAAAACACTGTCAGAGAGGGAATGTGGATAAAAGAGATCAACTTGCTGGTAGCGGGATCGCACGTCTAGGATTTAAACAAGTGAACATTTTCACGGAGGCAAGACTGCTTTTAATGTGAAAACTTTTTTTTGAAAGGGAAAAAAAAAGATTTCTCTCGAAGTAGCAATTAAAGCAACTTCAAGGTCCTTGAAGTCGTGTGTTAGTTTTGCTGTTGAGAGTCACAACACCAGGCTCGCAGCGTGATACAAACACACAATCACACAAATAAACATCAAGGAATGAAGTGCGAAAAGTGTGAGGACAGCTGACGGATGGAAAAAGCAGAGAGGACACAGAGAAAGGGAACATTCATAACTGTATGTGTGCAGCTATGCAGCTCTGCTGGCCGCCTCTCCGTGCACCATCACCTCATCACTCAGCGGTCTGCCCGGACGCCCGGCAGCCGCCCCTCCCACCCCACCGCTGCTGCTGAAGCAACCGCATTACAAGCGTGTCTCATCAGAGCGAGCCGTCACGTCCTATTCCAGCGCAGGTAAGGGCTCTTTCATGAGTGCTGGACACAGATTCAACATGAGGCCCGTCGCTGGGGTGACTGGTGTCCTGGCAGGCTGATGGATGGCCTGCCTGACTGGACGCTGTTTAGATGGAGCTGAGGTCATCACAGACAGATGGACCTAGATACGCTGCTGGAAAATACTCCTGGAGAATATCATTTACCATGAAGAGATAGTTTAGTTTAATCTAAATGAAGAGATCAATGAAGATTTGATCAAATATGATGTTAATATGAGGTTGTTACACTGGGAAAAGTCCAAAGTATTTGAAGTTATGCCTGGAAGTTTCAGTAATTGTTAGGAGGTTTAAAAAGGGACAAAACAAAAAAAAGAAATCTGTGCTTGAGAGCATAAATGTATGTATGACCAAGTACCAAAGGAAAAACTCAGTCCTGACGTTACCCTCTCAGACTGAATGAATTTCTAAATCTGGAAGCGTTTCATTTGCTGAGCTGCTCAGATGTGTTGGGTAATGTGACATCACACACCCAAATGAAAGTTGAATTATCCAGCTTCCTTAACTTTATCTCCACCCAGCTTCACATCATGCTGCATTCGCTGTACCTTGGAAATGGGAAGTGAAAAACTGTCACACCAGTTTGAAAGAGGGTTAAGGTTGGGGTGGGTCTAAGAAAAATGTCATCCTTATTCACCAGAAGCTGATAAAACCTCTGGAAAACTAGAAAATTTAAATCTAAAATAGTACTTTTCAATTACTATTTCATTTGTGAGCTGCTTTATGAATACAACAAACAGAGGTAGGCGAAATAGAAATACATTTCCAAGCAAGAATGGAAAAAAAAAAAGAAAAATCCATTTAAATCCATTGAAAAGAGGTTTTATTCTTTAAATAAACATCATGTCTTTCTGCTGCCTTCAGGTCTTCAGGAAGCCTGTCTCACAGACGACGACAGTAATCAGAAAACCTCCATCAGCTTCAGTTTGTACTTTTCGTAAAATTGAAATTCCTCTTACAGAACTCTTGAGGTGTTCTGGAGAGTTCGTAGGTAAAAAGTAAATCCGATAAGTCGGCAGAACCGAGACTATTAAGAATGTTATAAACCAATAAGAGCAGAAAGGCAGCCAATCCAGATACTTCATTTGTTATTGGTTATTCTTGTGGTCTTAGTCAATATTTAGAGGTAAAAAATCAAATGTACAGCTGTTGTTAATTCGGTTTGTCCATCCAGGTCGTCAGAATTGTTTTGGTGTCGGTTGGTTCTGGAGACATAACTGCAGCGCTTTGTGGTGCTCCGTCTCTGTCCAGACGTTCTGCTACTAAACTTGACCAGAAAACTCCACACATCTTTCATCAGACGACACAAAAAAAACCCCAATCTGGATGGGTTAGACACTGAAGGCAAAAGAAACAGTGTAAATTTGCTTTTAGGGGAAACTAACCGTAGCTTTAGCCGTTTACAACCCGAGGCTTTAGAGAGGATTTGAACATTTTACAAACGTATAATTATCTGACTAAAGTGGCTGTGAACGGTTCCTTTTGGTTCTGCATCAGTGCATTTCACAAACTTACAGGAAACCTGTAACGTGTTGCAGTGAAAATGAATGTCGATTGTTATAACAGTGCAAACTTGTAATTTCTGAATCCTGGCTCATATTTTAGATTTCAAGGTTCAGCATAAACCTTTGCATTTAGAGGATAAGCCTGCCCGCAGAGATTCTGCATTTCTCTTTCTGTCAACGGCTCCCATGAAAAGAGAAAACCATGTGTTACCTCTCGATGCTCCGGGCTCCTTTCATTTCTCCACTTTCTGCCTTCACATCTCCTCTGTCCTCCAGCTTTTGAAATGAATCTCATCTCAACAACTTAAAAGACGCATTACTTCCCAGGTGGAGAGAGGACGCTTGCAGTAAAGCTGTAAGTCAGGGTTAACAAGTGTATGCTTCGTTGAAGTCTTTGTGGTATTTGTGATGATAAGAGTGTGTGACACTTTAAGCAGCATCTACCTCATTATCTATATCCACTTTTTCCTCTTCAGGGTCACAGGGGTCTGCTGGAGCCTGTCCCAATTGTCCTCTGGAAGAAAGGTCGGGATAAACCAGGAACAGGTTGCCAGGCCGTAGACGAAGGAAAATGCACGCTCACACACACTCTTATGGGCAATTTAAACTCATCAATTAGTCTCAGAAGCATGTTTTTAAAACGTGGGAGGATAACATCAGAATATAGAGGTTTCCATGAAGTAGCCACAAAGATGGGACAAGGATGGCTCATTTTATTAAATACCCTTTGCCTCGACTCCGCATCTTAGATTTCAGAAGGATTAAAGGGACACAAACTGTGGGTGGGAATAATTTATAGCCTTTAAAAATGTCAAATGTATCGCGAAAAGAGATTCTATCCACAACGTTGATCCATTCATGCAGTAGTTTGAGGAGAACCTATAACATCTGTGCATGAACATGTATTTCAAACAACATACTTGTGCTATTCTCACACCCAAACGAAACCAAACCACTTTCCAGGTCTCTAAATGTGCCTGCCTCTCGGCATGTCTCTCTTTCACCTTATGTCCAGCGGTTAGTAAGAAAAGATGAGTTAAAATGATGTTTTTAGTTCATTCAAGGCCGAATGAAGGTTTGCAGTCGTCACTTTGTGTCTGTGATGGCTCAGGGTGATGTGATTTACAACAATCCTTACATGCACCCAGAGTCCGTTGTGGACCTCTGGGGTTTATCTCTAATTCCAAATGTCTTACTCCCCGCAAGAGTTGCTGCGTGCTTGTGTTGGATGGCCTACCTTGTCCGCACATAGACTCTGTCATCGGCATGCTCTTATTTACAAAGCTATTCTTGGACTGTTTCCTCCATATACAATGCGCTATATTTTTCAGAGAACCTTGGGAAGCTGTGGACTTCATGCTCATGATCTATTCCCGCCTTCAGTTTCAAGGACTCGTACTGAGCTGGGAAAAATAAAATTATAAATGAGCCGCTACCGTTGTGTGAAATCAGCTCCAGGTCTGCTTCAGATGGAAGAATCTGGTCTTAAATAATAAATAACTTCAAAGCCATTTCATGTTTAACTCAGAGGACGATACTTGCGTTTTAATCCACATTCTGAGCTCCAACGTGGTAAAAAAGAATCACATGCCTATTTCAGAGTGAGTTTCATATTAAAAACAAAAATAGATCTCATTAAATACAATCTACTCGTGCCTTCAAAAGATCCGCTTAAACGTATTAATATAGAAGGGACACTGACAGTGTCACACATTCCCTGGTTGTTGTTACTTAAGTCAGACGGTTAAGAGTTGCTGTGTAAACTGTTCAACCGACAGCGGCGCTGCTGTAAGAGGAGACCTGCTGCTGCCACCGGCGTCCACCTCAAGTATGGCCCAAACACATTTATAGCTCAGATCACATTCACCTGCCATAGACCCCACCAAATCAAGTCAGCATCTGTGAGTCACGCCCTGAACACTGTATCATGCGTAATGCCTCGCAAACCATGTCCTGACAGAGCGCAGTAATGTAAACCTCAGCTAGTAACACAATCCCCTGTCCATCAAAATGTAATGCGACTACAGGCCTTAAAACAACACATGCTTTAAGGTCAGGGGACTGTATATTCTAAGCCCTAACACTTGCTTACTTGTAGCTCCTAGAATGGAAAAACAATTTCCTACACAGGAAGTGATGTGTTTTACATGTCGCGTGTGTGTGAGAAGCAGGGTCAGTTTACCAGAAAAATCCAAATAAAAGGCCAATTTCGTTGCGAGCACTCTTCCACCGTCACACGGCGGCTGCTGTAAAATGACCCCTGACCCGATGCCGATGTCAGCACAGAGGACTTCCCCTGGCCTGGGTATCTCTGAATCACGTCAAAGCCAGGATCTGCCTGACCGAGCAGTGCAGCAGGTGGTCTGTGAGCTGTGAAGACGGTGCAGCAGCAGAGCCCGGCAGCCAGTGGGACGCTGAAGCGTGTCCATGGAAGAGCGGGACTGCCATCTAGTGAAAGAAATGTAAGCTGATCATCGAGCCGGACGCCTGGTGGCTCTTCACCATGGTCCTCGCACTGTTGAAGCGGCTGTTTTTGGTGACATGATGCAGCGCAGTACGTGACATTAGGTCATTTTAAAAAGGGGGTATAAGCAGTCTACAAAGGTGGATGTAAACTGAATATAAAACACGGTGCAGATGACAAATCCTAGATTTTGTTGTGCATAAAACACTTCACGAGTAAGTTGATTATTCAAAACAACTCACATTTAGAAAAGGAAAAAGGAAAATCCAGACCCAGAAACTCAGCAACTGACCAGATGACAGAAAGTTCATCTCAAAATCACCTGTGAAGGCAGAACTGCTATAGTTTTGCAGCATGTTAAATTTAATTAACTGTGAAGTCAAACAACGTTTAACAGCGATTTTGCACCATTTGATCTCATTTCACCTGCATTTTTTAATGCACTTTTAAAGCCTGACATAAATCTGAGGTGTATGAAGTACTTCAGTACAGTCTGGACAGTACGCATAAATTAAACAAAAAGCTTTTGGATTTCATCTTCAACAATCAACAAGTTATAGATGCTCTGTTGTCTTCTCACTGTAGGTTCAATGAGATGACACAAGTCAAGCACTCATCCAGATTAAAAACCTTCTGCTCCAACGCTGTGGGGTTTTTCCATTTCGTCCACTTCATGGTTACTAATTTAAACCACAGCTGGGTCCTAATGCCACGTCTGTGTTGGTCACTCGTGTGAAAGTGCCACCTGGGATTTTGCTGAAGAATTTTTTAATTTTGGCAGGTGTGACATTTACAGCTCCAAGACCAAATCCAGACTCGTAAAGAGCCGCTACCTTTTTTTCTTCTTCCTCTTTAAACAACCCTTTAAAACACTGAGTTAATTTGTATTCGTGTCTGCTGTGGCGTTTAAACGTGATCAGTGAGCGAGAAGTGTTTTTCAAGGGTTCATTTCATTATTCCTGAAGCGTCCCACGGTCTGGAAATAAACACACTCGTGAAAAGTGAAGTGTACCGAGGGTGTGAAACACCTCTGAAGGGGGGAAGGATAAACGCTGAGAAATGTAGGCACGGTTTCCTCCCGAAGACGAGAGAAAAGGTGCCTTCTTTCAGTTCAAGACTTTCCAGTATCAATACATAAAGAACTAAAAAATAACAAAAATCAAACAACCCCCCCCCCACAAAATACTGCTGATCAAATTGATTAATTGTTCACCAGAAAGTGTGAGAACTTCTGTCAGTGCAAACTCTTTGGCAGCTTTCTAGTCTGGAGTTGTCAAGTGTCTCTGTAACACAATGCCTAGAAGGAAAGACATCAGCGGCGATCTTAGGGAGGCTGCTGTTGTTGGACATTAATGAGGGAACTGCAACAATTAATTTCCTTTTGGTGATAATATTACAGCATTTTTTAAATTAATTGAATTACAAAATAATTTAGAACATGTTGTTCTACAATGAGAGATGTTGTTCATGCATTGAAAACCTTCAATACAGTTACCAATCTTCCCAGGAGTGGAAATCCCAGCAAGTTCACACCAAGGTTTTTCTTTTCAGTGCTCAAACTGCAAAAGATCCAGGAACTTCATCTTATACTCAGCACGCCTCACTTAAATATTAAAGTTCATGGCAGGACAATCACAGAAGTAAGGCTTGTTCGGAGGGGCTGCCAGGAAAAAGCCTGTTCCCTTTAAAAGAATATGGTTTACAAACAGCCACAAGACATTTTGAACAACGTCCTTTAGAGGCACGAGACCAAAATGGTGGTTAAACGTAAACAACGTATATCAGCAGCAACGCCTCATACCTGTGGTCAAGCACGGTGGCGGAAGCATAATGGACCTTCTGGACCTTGCAGTCATTGATTCGAGCATGAATTCCTATTTGGGGGTCAAGTGTCAGGTCATGGAGCTGCAAGACACAATGGGACTTTGACACCCAACATACCACCAAACCGACAATGTCTTACGAGGGTCCAGTCAGAGTCCGGACCTCAGCTTGAGTTAGATGTTGTGGCAGGACCTTAAGACAGATGTTCACAAAAACATATCACCAAACCTCCGACCGAATCACTGTTGATCAAGTCCACAATGATGGAAAAGGTGCTTCTACGAGCAGCTGAACCAGTTCAACCCAGCCCCTCTGCAGTCTGCTCTACTTCTCGTCATATAAGTAATGACACACTGTAAGAAGTCATGTGGAGCTTTTCTGGGGTTGTATTTATCTAATCTTAAGACCCATTGAGGACCTTTTTTATGTCCTGGCATGTAAAACCTAAGGACTGAAAGAGGGCGTACTTTATTTTTCACGTCTGTACATATAAAACATGTTTACAACATCAACCATCGCTCGGGATAATAAATTCAGTTGAAGTTACTGGGGCTATAAAGTCGAGCGTAATCTCCCCGATTTCAGCGGTGCAGGTCTGCAGCGAGGCCGGCTGGAACCGGGGTGGTTTTTTTCTGAACTCTTGCTCTGCAGGTTGCGGCGGTAACACCCGGTGGTCGGGCACTCGCACAGCCTGACAGGTTTTCAAAACCCCGGCCAAGTCCAGACCATCTTTAGCCGGCTTTTGAAAGGTTCCCTTTAGACTCGTGAGACTGAAACAATCTTAAATCAAAAGACATTTACATGTGGTGACTACGATGTCAATCCATTTAAAGCTCAACTGTATCGTGACCGTTGTGTCTCTGTCATGGAAAACAAATAACTGACAAACGTGAGAAAACCTCAGAGCGTTTATTTAACTCGTAACACCGAGTTACATCATGTCACGATGTCAAAACATACAAGAGCCCAAAGTGTAATCCATCCGGGCCGGTCAGGAAATAAAGCTGAAGAGAGATGGCAGGTGGGGCTGTACTCAAAAAATATTTAAAAAAATGTTCATGGTAATTCAAGCAATGGTCAGGACGGCTCTGTCTCTCTTCCTCCTCCTCCTCTTCTTCTCTTTGAGTTGCCCCGTTGCTTCAGCAAAGAACATCACGTCCTCTTTGCTCTCGATCTCCCGCTGAAGGAACTGAAGGGCGGCGCTGTTAAAGCCCATCACATCCTGAAACAGAGGGAGCCGCGGAGGAGGTGAGGAAATGGACAGCGGACGCGTTTCCAGCTCCATATCTCCTTAGAGATGGTACTTACTCTGATTTGGCACACTTTTGAGAGCGTATTGGTCCGCAGCTCATCGATGACGGACAGCAGCATCTGGTTACTGGTGATCTGACCAAAATGGATCCTGGAAACACACAGATGTCAGCTCTTTCCCGGTCACAACATCCTGAAATCACACCCACTTTATCTTAAATCCAGTTTGCGTTTAAACAGTAAATAAAAAGAGTTGATCTCACTTGAGAAGGAAAAACAGGCAGCGGCAGACGAGCTCCACGTCCAGGCCCTGCTGGATGTAGCCGCTGAAAAGTTTGAGTAACTCGGGAACGTAAGGAAACGGCAGCACCAGCAGGGAAACCTCCAGCTCACTGGTGAACAAAGACGTGAAGCACACGAGTGTGTTTGAATGCACAAAACATCACAGACGGGCGACTGTGAGGCCGACTTACCTCGATCTGACCTTCTTTATCACGTCCAAAACGTAGCGGGACGGCTACAGGAGGCACAGTAATAGATTTAGTGATAACACTTTTACAAACAAGGCAATTAAGGTGTATTTGTACGTAAATAATACAAATAAGTGGTGGCTATGCAGGAAATATATTTTTTCACTCATAACGGTGTCACTTACTGAGATATTTCCAAATGCCACTAGAATAGGGTTGGGCTTCGGAGGAGGAAGCTGTAAAAAAACAAAAAACAAAAAAACAATCAGTTGTAAATTTAGTCTATAAATCTTAATAGTGACAGCAAATTAGTGTATGAAGAAATACCAGAAGGATTTTACACCGTTCATCCAAAAACAGCACATCAATCTAAGCTGCAACTTCAACATGCGAGTGTTTTTTATTTATGAGTTTAGTTGTAACGGATTTTCTGTGCTCCATCACACACACCAGTCCACAGCGATGTGGAGGGTTGTCTGAAAGACATTTTTACCTCTTTGTCGGCTCGCTCACAGGCGTACTTGTGCTCTTCCATCTTCCTGCCTTCCTCTCTGTAAAGCTCCAGAGCTTCCATGATTCGCTCGGCCTGCAAAGAAATCCCACGAGAACATCACCACAGAACGTTTCGACCTCCTCACCTGTAGGCTTCACATGTGAACGTCTGATGCAAGGGTCTTTGGACCTGCTTAATTCAGCCACTGTCAGAAATATGTGTGTCAGAAACTTCAACAGCTGTGGACGTGTAGAAGTGACAGAAAAAGTTGCTGAATAGAAAAAAAATCAAGACAACGTGTGAGTGAAAATAACGAGGGCTATCACCAGACTATCAACATGTAAATAAAAATACAGGAATAAATGTGAAACGTGAACATGTTCTGTCAGGTTTTCCCTTAAGGGAGTCACTACAGCGGCTCGTCCACATCCAGAAATCCCTCTGGTCTTCCCCTTCTCTCCTCCCCGTCAGCTTCCAGATCAACAATGTGATCTTCAAACATCATCGTCCAGAGACTCTTGTCTAACCTCAAGGTCTGAACCTTGCTGCAGTCCCACTTCCACCTGAAACCCATCAGGTACTTCCACATATTTCCTGGTTTATGTGTTTTTAATAGACAGATTTTATACATATATGTAAAATGTAGGTATTATGTATTTCATATAATCATTTTATAATTTCACCCTTCCTTTTCCTTAAATTGTGTTTAATAAAACTAACATATTAATAAAATGGACAATGTCTGGTGTTGAACCAGGAACACGACTTACAATTCAGTTTCTGTGACTAAAAGAAAACGGAAGAATAAAATTATACACTTACACAAAATTACAGTTTTTCATGTTCATCATAAATACTTAAACTTCAATTAATTTATATATCCCCAGTTTTCAACCTAGTCCACTTCAAATATTTCCAGATTTCATTTTCTCGTTGATTATTTCATTATACTTTGAAGATTTGCTCCGTTTGAAGCTGCTCCTTCAGTTCAAACAGAACGAGCTACGCCTGAACTACCCTCTGGAGACTCACGTCCAGGCACCGCCTCACCGACTTTTAAACACACTCACAGCTTTGACCGTCTCAATGGTCTTCTTGCCGGCAGGAGCCGTCTCTCCCTCGGTCTCTCCAGGTACCTGCAGGGGAGAAAGAAAAAAAATGAACGTACTACCTTCTGCCGTTTTATTGTATTCAAATAGGAAATGCAACCGAGGATTTGCTGCTGATGCCGGCGTCATTGCAATAGTTTTGCAACAGTCTAGCAGCATCTACAACAGCGTATCCCCGCGCTTGGAAAGCTGAGCAGACGTTTGGCCGATATTTTATTTACGATGGGCAGAGATCTTGTCAAAAAAAAAAAAAAAAATGCCAGGATAGTTAATGCCAGAGAAAATATAAAACCTGGAAACACTTACCACGGGTGTGTCTCCTTTGGCCATGCTCTCTTCAAACTCGGCTTCTCTCTCCTGTGAAAACAGCGTCAATTAGTGACATGAAGAAACTGCACGCTTTAGTTTTACGTGGCGAGTCCCGTCCCTCCGCCTCACCATCTCCCGTTCCTCCTCCAGGATGACGGGTTCCCGGGTCCTCTCCCACAGACGCAGCGACTTGTCGTGAGATGACGACACGAGGTGGTCTCCGTTGGGGCTGATGGCCAGACACCAAACCTCCCGATGATGACCCTTTAACCCAGAGAGAACGCTTACAGTCAGCGTTTGTGTGTGTTTAAACTAAGAAATCATCTCAAAGAAAAGGGATTGACATGCCGCAAAGCGTCATTAACACCTGAACAGGAGACATAGGATACAGGAGAAGGAGAAACACTCAATATTCACCAATGAATCAGGAATCTGCTGGAATGTCAGCACAAGTCCAATGCAACAATAAACATGACGGTCTGGAGAAAACCAGCAGATTTCCATATTCATCGATGATCCGCGGTCTCATGTCTGCTGGTCACTAACTCGGCAATAAAAGCACAGAAGGGACTTCTCTGGAGTTTCAAACGTAGGTTCCTGCTCCCCGCCACCAAACAAAGAGCGCTAAAGCGTTTCTTCCGAAATACACATATTTAACAGCTGAACGTTTACGGTGGATTTTAGAAATCTACTCTGTGACAAGACTCCACCTCGTAAAGCTGATTTGTCCACTGTTACAACAGAAACCTGGTTTACAAAGCCCTCATGTTCAGCTGTAAAACAAAACGGTTTTACATCGTAACCTCGGAATAACCAGCACAAGTTATCAGTAGCTACGCCGTCAGCAAATACACCGACTCTAAACGGGGACTCTGTTTTGGGACGAGCCGGTGGAGCCCAAGCATCAGCAAGAAGAAGAGGGAGAGGGTCACCTCCAGTGTCTGGATGTGCTCAAACTTGTCCGCATCCCACTGTTTGATCTTTCTATCCTTCCCTGCTGTGAAGAACAGATGAGTCTTGGGGACAAACTGCAGAAACATGACGCTGTGGAAGACAAAGAATAATCGAATGTAAGGTCAGGACAAGCAAACTGAGGAAACGCTGGAACAAAGAGGGAAAAAACAGAACAACTTGAGCAGATGGCACTCAAAACCAGGAAAGAAGGAAAAGCAGGGAAGGATGGGCTTAAACAAAGAAAAGAAAGACCAGAATAGCGAAAAAGAAAGCTGGATGCAAAATGGACACAAAAGAGTTAAAATCATCTAGGAGGAAATTCAAACAAACGCAGAGAAATTGACCAAAACACAAGAGACAAAAAAAACCAAGATGAGCCAAGAGAAAACAGATGAGCGGTGAGATCAAAGAGCAGCTGCAGTGAGGTCACAGAGCAGCAGAGTTTACAGGACGCCGACCACGACAGATGAGGTCAGAGCTGGAAACCAGACGGTCCAGAAAACCCTCTCAGGCGATGAAAACCTGGTTCTGTTCCAGTGCACTTGGGGCCGCGTCGGTTCAGGGGCGCGCTGGGCCGTACCTGTCATCGTGAGCAAACATGGAGCGGTGACAGTCGCCGAAGTCCAAACCCCAGACCTTCACGTTCCTGTCGGCCGAGCCGGTGGCAATGAGGGTGCAGTCCTGCGGACAGAGACGCGCGGTGAGCCGAGGACGGAACTAACCACACCCACAACTGCTAAATGATCCAATCACAGCGAATTTCACAAACACATACAGCAATTCAGGGTTTCTTTAAGGCGCATTTGTCCTTCGTTCAGTGTCCCAAGACGAGAAGGAACAAAACAAATCCTGATCGTTGTCCCTGAGGTTCAGTGCAGTCAACTGCAAGTGTTTTATTTTGCATATTTACTCTCTTTCTGTCAAAGGAACCCAAAAGAACTAGCTCTGCAAGTTATTTTGGCCTCTCAGTGACTTGTTTATGTCAGAATATTTAAACTATGTATTTGCTGTATGGATCTTAAATTTAAAAACAACCTAAATGTGGAATAACTTCCCAAATTCAACAAATTCTTCAACAAACTCATTTTAGCAAGATTGAACGTGGCACATCTTGAAAAAAACAGACACGTGCGCATATATTTGAGCATCTCCTGAGCATCGAGGTTACTCACATGTGAGATGTCCAGACAAAGGACGGGCAGCTTGTGTCCATACAGAGACAAGAAGAACTGCAGCAGGAAGAGGGGGAGAGAGTTCAGTCAGGGGCCGGCTTTAGATCAACCGGTCTGGCTCGTAGTTTGAGGCGTGCACGTTGGACGCACCTTGAGTGTGTCCGTGTAGAAGATCTTGACAGTGCAATCCAACAACGAGACGGCCAGCAGCCTGCGATCGGGGGAGAACTTCACACACAGAACGTCCTCCTCCAGCTGCAGGGTCCGAGTGTGTTTCATCGTGAGCCTCCTGCATCACACGCAGCATCATTCAACACGTTTTCAAAAACACGCCGCTTTATATTTGCAGTTGAGAAAATGCTGCAGACTGCTTCTGCGAGACAACGTCAGAGTATTATTGTTGAAGACCAAATTAAAAAACACAGGTGACACGTTTGCATAATGGATCTGGGTGATGACTTACTTCTGACCAGTCCCCTGGTCTTTTATGAGCTCAAACTCCCAGAACTTCACCGTCTTATCTGCACCTCCTGTGACAATCCCTCTCTGCAAGAACCAACAATAAACATAACAGCACAGAAAAAAGAAAAACAAGCCGTTTTTGGAAATCCTTAATCACAGCAATGGCACTGATACGTTCAGAAATAGCTGCTAAACCAGTGGGAGGGTTGGAGTCCTGTCAGCAGTCAGGTTTACCTGGTCTGGAGCCAGGCAGAGGGACCACAGGGCTCCATCATGGGCATCTAACGTTTCCAGAAGGCTTCCTGAGGCCAGCTCAAAGATCTGCAGCTTCCCACTCTGACGGGGGGGAGGGGCACAACAAAATTCACACCACAAGTCTGGAACAAATGAAAACATCATTAACATCGAACTGGTTCTGATACCTTCGTTCCCAGGATTATCTGCCTGTCTCCGGGCACAAAGAGGGAGCAGAGGGCGTATTCGCAGGCCATGGTGCGGATCACCTGAAGAGTCGACCTGCAACAGGTGGAAGAGCGTCCGGTCAGAAGACCGATCACTGACTGACGAAGCTCTTCTGAAGAGTGCCACAAACAAGCGTCACCTGTTCCAGACTTTGACTGTGTCTCCGGAGGCAGAGAGGACAGCCAGGTTGTCCGAGCTGAATGCCAGCGTGCGGACGTCGGTGCGATGGCCGCCCAGCGTCAGGCGAGCCGTTTTATTGGCTGTGGGGGTCTTGTCAGAAGTCCTCAGGCTGTAGGTCTCGATGGTGTTGTTCTGCAGCAGCAAAGCCACCTTCAGCTCGCCGCCTGCACATGACAGGCAATCCAGCGACCTGGGAGGGGACAGAGGGCACGGATGCTGTTTTTGTCTTTGACGTGGGATTTTTAGTGAAAACATTTCTTGGGTTTCCAATCAACTCAAGTGTCAGCCGTCTCACTTCCTTCCCTTTGCTCTGTTTGGCTCCACACTGACCTGATTTTAGCAGAAGCTTTGATGTTCGTCAGTCTGATGATCTCGTCCTTCAGCATCCTCTCCACCACCGGCTCTTCTCTCTCCTGCCCTGCATGTTCCTGAGCCCTGCAGCAGGGGGCAGCAACGAGACAAACCTCAGCACGCGGACTTCGGTCCGCTCTAACAACCACCGCTGCTACAAACTTAGAGCTTTTACCAGTCAAAATAATAAAAACGGGTCGGATAGTTTAAAATACTATTTTAAGAAGTACAAAACAATCCTTAATTTCTGCTTGTTCAACTGTTAAATGGGATGAAAATAAAGACTTTTTGTGTGAATGAGAGCATATATTTGGGTACCTGAAGTAACAACCAACTTAAACACTCAACCTGCAGCTACGTTTTTTTTTTTTTTTTTTTTTTAAATGAGGCATTTTATGAATTTAATTAGAGTTGAATAGGAACTAAATGAATGATGACTCAATCGCAACAAACTGGATTTAACTGGATTAAACCTGGACTGTATTTAAATGGATCGCACGGAATCTGTTCATTGTCTTAAGGTGAGTTTTGATTTGAATAACTGAAAAACTACTCTACTACTCTCTTTCTGTGTGGAGTTTGCATGTTCTCCCCGTGCTTGCGTGGGTTCCCTCTGGGTACTCCGGCTTCCTCCCACAGTCCAAAAACATGCAGGGTAGGTTAATTGATCTTTCTAAAATTCTCCCTAGGTGTGAATGTGAGTGTGATTGGTTGTTTGTCTTCTGGATAGACTGGCGACCTGTCCAGCGTGGACCCCTGCCTTTCGCCTGATATGCGTTGGGATAGGCTCCGACAGACCCCCGTGACCCGGAAACGGATAAAGCGGGTATAGATAATGGATGGACTACTCTAAACTGAATTATACTGAAACTGAAAGGAGCTGATTTAAGAGGGTTGGGTCAGCATTTGTACGCCCACTTTGCTCTTTAGTGGCGTTTTGTGTCTGTTTGAAAAAGGACATTACAGCTTTGCCTGAAAGCTTAGACAGAGATAAAGATGTGGAAGTGGAAGCTGAATAATTCTACTTTGATTTGAGTAATTGATGCCACAGGATCCTGCTCATTCGAATGGCTCACTGGTACCAGCAAACCCAAAACAAATGGCCAGCGTTGTGTTACTTTGACTTGATGCTCACGTTAGACATCCACGTTTATATATTCAGGCACTAAAATTGCTTTTTTGAGGATTTCTTTGCATAATTTATCCCCTTTAGTGTCAAGCAGGTTTAATGGATGAACTAGAAAATATGTACATCTATAAATGATATCTACATCTGGAACTAACGGCTTCAGAAATCTCAGGCTGCTCAGAGAATCGCGTACAAACGTCAGTGCTGTAATGGAAGCAGTCACTCACAAGCCGGCAGATTAAGTAATCACTTGGCTGCGGTATGCAAAAGATTAAAATTTATATATTTCCAGAGTAATCTGTTTTATTGTGTGACTACACAAACATGTTTGAGATGACAGCTTACATTTGAAACATGTTTGTCTTGCCCCCATGAGAACCTGGAGACCCGTGATCAACGAGCGCTTGAACAGAATCATTCGTAACAAGTGACAGAAAACATGCAAACTTTCCAAATGAACTCTAGGAAGAAAAGTCTCATCGGCACTTACTTGGCTGCTTTCTTTTTGGCTTTCTTCAGCTTCTTGCTCATTTTTATTTGCACTTCCTCCTCTGACAGCACCGTGAAGAGTTCCAGTATGGAATCGTTGCCCTGGTCCAGGTGTGAGAGATGTGTAGCATGTTCATCAATGGAGAGAATAGAAACTAAATCAATCACAGATGTGGGATAAAGTCACAACGTGCAGTGACTGTAGTGCAGAAACCTAACGTTTAACTTGCTCTTGAGAGGCTCATAAATCATTTTTGTTCATAAGATACCAACGGCCTCAGTTGATCTGCTCCAGGCCAGGGTTAAAGTTTACAAACATCTGTTGCCATGGTGACACACTCTGGTAAGAAGAGAACAAGCCCAGAGTTGAACCCCATGTCACCGTGGTAACTCACTGATCCTGCGCTGGAGTGCAGGACTTGGGAATTTGCCACTTGGTTAAAATCTCTTTTTAATTTAAATATTTGTCATATTTTTGAGGTTTTCTCCTCTGTGTGTTCCCGTATTTCATAACAGAGCACCGGGAGCACTTAGACACTCACATGGCAGGCGATAATCCTGGCCCTGGCATCGGCTGTCAGCGAGACGACTCGGTCTCTGGCTTCTCTCAGGACAGAACCGGCCTTCTTGCAGCTTAAAATGCGCTAAAAAGGGAACCAAATAAATGAGACACAAATTAGAACTCATTGTGAAAGCAGACAGTAAAAAACAGATGCTGCTCCCTCTAACAGATGGACTTTTGTACCTCTTGAGGACTTTCATCCTCTCCTTCCTCATCGTCTTCGTCAGCATCACCACCCGGAGTTTTCCCCCTCTTCTCTTTGGGCTCGCCCTCGGCCTTTTTCTGAGTTGACGGCAAACTTGGATAATGAATTTCACATTTATAGGTTCCATAAATGTTTGTACTGCGTTGTATGCACGAACAGGAACCAAGAACAAGATTTAACAAACATGTGAAGTCTTTCAGGGACGAACAACCCGAAAGTCACCCAGTTACAGGAAAATATCAGGAATTTTTCTCGCCCTTCCTCTTGACTCCTCGTCCTCACCTCCTCCAGGTATCTGATGTCCCAGGCCCGGAGCTCGCTGTCAGCCGAACCCGTCAGCAGCCGGTTCTCCTGATTCAGCAGCACCAAACCCCACACCTACCAGGAAAACACACACCGCCACACGGTTGACTGCCGTGCTTCCCCGCAGGACACCTTCAGCGATCACAACCAAGAAACACGCTTTGATTTGTTTTGCCAGTAGCTGATTAAAACTCCTGGAGGACCTCTGACACGTTGTCAAAAACATCCCTTCTGTTTTAATACGTTTTCTTCAGTTTTGGAACCATTTCTGGAAGGAAAACCGGCGCATCTGAATTCATTTCTATGATAAATAATAAGTCTGAATGTCGATTTACTGTGTAAATTTTACTGTTGTAAAATTGGTCTCTAAAGAAACTGTGATAATACTAAGGGTCTCACACATACTTACATTTGTTGTTAATAGTCTTTTATTTTATTTTTCAATAGTCCTGTAAAACAGCAGGTATTCTGATATGTACTTGTACATAATTACAGATTACTGTTTAAAAAACAAGTTAAATCAAAGACTCAGGAGGCTGTTCTAGCACGAGGTGACACCACCTCAAATCAATACCACAATTACGTGAATACTTTACTATGATTACAGTTAGCGATCATTTATTTCAGGTTCTTCTTCGTCGTGTATCGTCAGGGTTTTTGCTAAAAATACTCAACTATTAAAACTAGGACATTTTTCTGATCAACGAGTACATCTCTGTAATTTTAACTGAAGAGAAATCAACTATTTTTTCTGTAATTCATTGAATAATACAAACAACTGAAACCAAAGCATGCATCATTTAGTTCATTAGCTAATCTGCCTTCAAGGATTAATAAAGATTTTTTTTTTAATTTGTTTGAAATTAAAATTCTGCATTTTAGTTTGAATGTAAAAAGCGGGATAGAGTTTTTTGTTAATTCGCTCACTAACTCCGTATTCGGACAACTCTACAAACCAATGATGAAAAAGGGATGAGTGGGCGGGGCAGGTAGTCATGTGACTACACAGCCACGCATGTTCGCGGGCTTTTATATATTTTATTGAACAGTGCATGAACACACACAGTAGAGGAAGTAATAACAGGGTTAAAGAAAAATAAATAAATAACTGACCAGGGCAAGATTGGGTCTGCAGCAGGTTCCCATTGGTTTCGTTTAACTGCCCAGCTCTAGTCTGGCCCCGCCCCCAAAAGCCCTGTCTCGTCTGATATTTGTTTTTTATGTCCTCATCATCGGTTTTCTGTCAAACCTCCCAGTGACAGTTAGTAACTCTACTGCAGATCAGAGGTTTTTGTGGTGCGATCGTTACGATTTTACTAGAAGTGAAAAGAGAAGCTCTCACCTCACTGCGATGGCCCACCATGGTCTTAAAGCAGTGCTGAGTGTCCAAGTCCCACCACTTCACAAAGCTGTCCTTGGAGCTGCAGAGCAGTGGAACACACACACGCACGCATACACACACACACACACGCGCGCACACACACACACACACACACACACACACACACCTGTTACAGACACTCGTTCTGAACACTGATAAAGGGACCTTGACTGATATGACATATTTGGCTTTTTTGAGTTGTCTTTGTTTTTAATATGTTCAAAGAAAACTCTTTAATTTGCCCTCATGTCAAAATGCATCGTGGAAGGCAGCGATGTCAACTGGTTCGGGTGTCTGGACCCAACAGTGTTATAAGTATTTCATCTGTTCGGCATAAGTTTGAACCCAAGTGCAGTACAGGTGCTGAAAACAACAATAATGACATTACTGGAGCTGCAGCGTGACGTAAAGAAGATCAGAGAGGTGGAGAGCAAGCGTGAGTCGGTCAATGACGGCGTTAAACAGCCGCCCGTCAGTGCTGATGAAGACGCGTCATGAATGTAGAGCCGCCCTTCCATCAGCAGCTCTTTAACCCTTTTCAGAATGATGCAAGAAGCCACTACAGCTCATATTTTCATAATACTGCTGACCATTGTTTTCATTACTTTGCAGGCTACTAAAATAATAGTGACACAAAGATCAACAGTCGCTGCAATAATGTGATGTTTTTTTAAATAGGTGTGATCATTGTTGACCAAAAGTAAAGTTTGATCATTATTTATCAGCCTTATCTTATGGTTCAGGTGCGGGGTGTGTCACCTTGTGATGAGGAGATTTTTCCCTTTCAGGAACAAGGCCTGCGTGATGACGTCTTTATGGCCCTTCAGCCTGTACAGCCCACACTCGTTGATGATGTCCCACACGATTACATCTGTGTCCTGACAACAGAGAGAAATGCAGTCCTGATCTGCACACACGGCAATGGGATTCATGTTACCCCCCAAAGAAGAAAACAATTGTTTTTTGTTGTTTTTTACCTTGGACCCAGTTACAAGCCGCGCCCCGAGGGCATCGTACTTCATCACACTGACAGCAGACTTGTGGCCATTGAAGGAGACGTTATTTTCACCATTCAGCAGGCTGAAGATTCTCACGGCACCGTCCTCATAGCCCACAGCGATGTGGACTCCATCGGGAGAAGCACAGAGGAAGCTCACCTCGTGTTTCTGGCCCTGCAGGATCAAGACCTGGACAGGAAGACGAAAACATTTGCTGCTGCTTTAAAATCTGCACACCTGAA
This sequence comes from Xenentodon cancila, assembly GCA_014839995.1. Classification (NCBI taxonomy): domain Eukaryota; kingdom Metazoa; phylum Chordata; class Actinopteri; order Beloniformes; family Belonidae; genus Xenentodon; species Xenentodon cancila. Next base: position 24,095,512 of record CM026200.1, read on the forward strand.
CTCCCCCTGTAATGCTGTAAGAAGACGTTCACGTCTCACCTTCTCTGCTTTTCGGACATCCCAGATGAAGACGTGCTCACATGCGGCCACGGCCACGTAGCGCCCCCTCTCCCCTCCTCGAAGGGTCACGTATGTGATGTTGGCCTTCTGGCTGCCGATTACTCCGAACACTGCACTGGCAGCATAGCGCAGGTACTGCTTGGTCAAACCCATGACCAGCAGCCCGAGGTGAAAGTGAGCTCTGCTTCACAGGAACACAGCAGACACTCAGACTGAATCCCCGCAGCACATGAGCCGTTTTCTACCAGCAGCTCACAGATATACACAAATAAAAACAACTGTCACTTCTGTACTAATTACATCCCTATTAGACTTGTTTAATTCACTCCACTCCAGCTGAAAGCAACAGGTCCTGCAATAGGCGTAGAAACTAAATCACTTTTATGACACTTATACTTCCTTGAAATGAAATTCAAACTGATGTTTTAAAGTGAAAATTCAACTTAAGGGGGGAAAAAGTGCTGCCTCAAACAAACAGCGTTTTTATACATTTACAATCCAATTAAACAAAATCATTGCATACTTCTTTAAGTTAAGTTTAATTCTTTAAGTATTAGTGCTGCACGTTTAAATGTGAAATCTTTTCATTTGTGTACATTGACCACTCGTGGTGTTTTTTACTTCTTCAATGTGACTAGTTTTGGCAGCATCTTCAAAAGCACCACATTGCAGTTTTTCTTTAGTACAGAAGAATAAACAGTTTGCTGTTAGACATCACATACTAATAAAAGTCAATATTAAATAAAGACGCACAGCCTCAGAATCAGGCTTTTGCTTAAAGAAAACACGCGGTGTGGTTTAACATGTGAATTGTAATATTTAAAAAAATCACATGTGGTTGCACAAATTAACTTCCTTTTCTATGAATAGTAGTTAAATGTCTTGTTTTCTCTGATGCAGCAAAAGTCTAAACGAATATTTACTTGAAGCTCTTTGGGTAAGCTAAGTATTATTTAGTTTACATATAACGGGGACCGTTTGTTTTATTACACTAAACGGTCCGCCCGTTCAGGATCGGCGATTCCGACGCTGTAATCAGCAGGAGACGTTAGTTAAACTCCGCCAACTCAGATACGCGAGACAACAAATCGAGTGCATCAAACCACAGCAACCGACTGCTCGTGGACCCACGTGGTACTTTTCCAGTGTATATTAACCTCACAGATCCCACCGAAACGTAGGTGTATGTTATTACACGTTAATGTTAAAATTTCTTTTATTTCAGCAACGCTTGCGTTTGCTGAAGATGTTCTTCTTACCTCTAAAATAAGTCGGCGACCAAGCTAACTTGGGTCGTCTTCCCGGCGCTGCTGTTTCAGATTCAGACCCGAACAATCAACAACCAATCGATGGGCGGAGTGTGGGGGGGGTTGAGCTCGCGCATGCATGTAATAGTAGTACTTTTTTGTTATTAGCATTCAGAGGCAATTTTTAGATGAAACCAGGACTAAGTGTGTGTGTGTGTGTGCGTGTGTGTTTGTGTGTGTTTGTGTGTGTGTGTGTGTTTGTGTTTGTTTGTGTGTGTGTGTGTGTGTGTGTGTGTGTGTGTGTGTGTGTGTGTGTGTGTGTGTGTGTCGAGATCACTTTCTCTGTTGCTTTTGTCTGAGAAAAAAACTCGACTTTATTAAACCTTTTTGGTTTATATATTTTAAAATTGTGAATAATAATTTCGATCGATTGAAAATAAGTTTATTTGGAGAGTTTATATTCAGCTAGATATGTTTTGCTCACACCAACTAGTTCTGCGGTTTACGCAATAAACTATCCCAAACCAACTACAGAGGAAGTGGGGTTTTTTTTGTTTTGTTTTGTTTTTTTTTACCTCCTAGTCAGGTGATGAGGAACTGATGATAGTTTAGTCAAAGCTGTCAGAAATAGCAGGGTCACTGCCGGGAGATTCAGTTTATCCTGACGAAACAAAAGCACAAATTTAAAAAAATAAAGATGTCAGCAATAATGGTGTTATTATTGTGAACCAACACAATATTTAAGGTATGTATATATATATATATATATATATATATATATATATATATATATATATATATATATATATATATATATATATATATATATATATAAAATATCAGTCATAATGTGTAGGATATTCAAGCATGTCCATGTGCAGGATTTTAGGAGTTTAGAACCTCTGTTGAACGACTAACTAATCAATCACAGAGGTTAAAATTCTTACATAAAGCAATATTTTCCTCACTTTTGATGATTTGCACTAATCTTTCTTTTTTCTCTACTTTAACAAGTTGCTTCATTTATTGAGTTTGACTCACTGTCTTTGTGTCTGTTACAGCATAACTGAAAAGTAAGTTGTGGTTTGGAAGTGACACTTTGAATTAACTAAAAAGTTTAAAAAAATTATTAAAAACACAGTTTGTCATTCAATTACAAGTACTTTCACATTACTTTTGTGTGAAATAAAAAAAAAAAAAAATACAGCAATCTTTATTTTGAAATTCCGATCCGGCAGTTGTTCATCTTACCACAGCTAACTTGCGCACCAGTAAGCAGGTTTTAGCATGTTTGGCTAAGCGTGTAAACCCGGTTAATTGGCACTTTTAAATGTGTTTTGTCTCTGTAGTTGCTGTACTTGTTATCAGCATGAGAGCTCAGAGACATGAGCAGCCTTCGTGAGCTGAGGGGTCAGGATTTGTGGAAGGTTTTTGGTTTGGAGACCGTCTCATCCCGGCTGGTTCGGTAGGTAACGACTCGTTTTGTTGTTCAAACACTTCAGCCGCGTCGTTAATGTTCAGTCACGTCTGAAGACGAGGTTCCTCGTTACCACCACGATAAATGCGTTTGACAGGATAAGAAAGAAAGACAGGAAGGGAGAAAATGCTTTTTCTTCTTCCTCCTTTTCCTTTTTGACAGCAGGACGGACGGGAACAGTTACAGAAAAGACCGTTTCCATGACGATTTCACTGTCAAAGTACCACGTCTGTTTTACTGGGTGATATGCGGCTTCATTCATTTCTTTAATTTATCCATCCACCCATCCATGCATGCATGCATGCATGCATGGATGCATGTATGTATGTATTATTTTGTCAGGCAACTGTAGACCCAAATACTTGTAATCTCAGTTCCTATTTCCAGGATTTGTTCCTACTGATGTGCTTTACGTCCCTGGAACGGCTCCAAGTACCAACCACGCCTCATTTAGAGATATTTAACGGCGAAAATAGGATTATAAGAAAGGCAGAAAATTATCTTATTTGGAAGTTGAAGGGTAATAGAAAACCATTTTTTTCTTAGATGATGATTTGACAAAATCAAATTCCATGTTTCATAATGTTATGCAAATCAGATTTAGTGTAAACACAAAATAACAAAAAACCCATTTAACTTGCACATATTATTAATCTAATATATCATTTAACAGGCTTGTTTTTTTTTTTTAATTTCATGAGCTCCTATCTATTAACTGAATGTTTTTTTAATTTGGAGTTTAAGTCACTGGTACAAGAGACGTCTTGGGGAAACATGTGCCGTCTTCAGTCAATCCCAGAAGCCACGAGCGTTGGTGGGCTTTTTCAGCCATGGGAGGTTCTTAACGATTGGCCCTCTCAGAAGTGTTGTACTTCGTACGGTCTCCACAATAGTGTTGTTTATATACAGAAAAGTGTGATTGTGCTGTCAGTAATGATTGTCTTTGACATACCGGCATCATCCCTACTCTGATAACATTGATAGTGTGGGCAGGGATCTTGTTGAGTTTGTTACATGAATATAATTTGGTTAACGTAGCCATAGTGTTACGGATGAAAGCTTGCTATTTAATTAAATGTGTCTAGACTAAGACTTTAAGTATTTGCCAACAATTTTGGAAAGTAATCATGTTTTACTGCACTCAGTTTGGCATAATTCAAATATAGATGCATATCTGTGGGAATTTGTACAAAGATTGCGTGGCAACTGGATGTTTAAAGTGATGAAGTGCTTTGCTATCTGAAGAAATGATGTCTAGGGTGCAAAGAATACTGTATGTGTGCCTTTTATTGATTTATTGAGTCATTGAGATGTTGGGAAACCCTAGTAAAAACATACAGTAAAGGTTTGGGTTGCCTATACAATCGAACAATTAATAGAAAACATAATGTAAACATTTTTCTGTAATGTTAATGGTCCCTCTTTTTTTTAATTTATTTTTTATATTTAAAACGTGCTTATGTGCAGCACATCTGCTTTGAGCTTGTGGTGTCGGAGGGGATGGATCCTCTGGGTGCCCGCTCCCAGTTTGTGGATATCCAGACTCTTTCGACGTGGCAGCAGCAGCTGATCGAGGACGGTGAAGACGAGACGCTGCTGGACTATGGTGACAACCAGCAGGCCTTTCCTTCGCCCTTTCCCTTCAGAGCAGACATCAGCCGCAAGATCATCCTCTAGTGAGTCACTCATATTTCGTCACATTGTTGATGTTGGGTGTAAGTCTGTCAGCTTCAGTTTTATTGAAACTGACTTCCTTTTTTTTTTTAAAGAAATGTCCTTCCTTTCAAAAGTATATTTTCTCCAGGGAGATATTTTAACAAATGCAAAACACAATGAAAATTAGGGCTTGACAAATGTTTTGTTTGGTCAGAACTTGCTCATTTTTGTGCTGACTTGCAAATGCTTTGCTTTTTTATGTTGAAACTGTCCTCCTGTGATAGCGTGATGAGGCCAACACAGGTCATGTGATTGGCCCTGTTTGCACTTTGGTCTTGCATCTTGATTGTACTCTGAGATATTTTCACATTGGAGTTATTGTGTAAATGCTGCAGTCCAGGACTTTTTCATGATGCATATTGGATCAGATGAAATCTCAGATGGGAAGCTGTTTTGATAATTTGAAGAAATTCATATATCTTTTATCTTAGTGAGAAAAGCCAAGATGGTGAGCAAGATTTATGTTATCCTTTAAGAAATGCATTTCAAATGGCCCTATTTGGATGAATATTGCAGTTTTAAAATAGGCCATTATCTCAGATGTTTATAGCATTGATTCATGCTGCAAACCAAACTAAAAGTGACACACACAGCATCAGAATAAAACTCATGTGGTTCAGTCTCCACATGATACCACAAACATTCCTCCGAAATGTGAATCTAATATGCGAATAAGCAAATGTCACATCACTGGATGTGAAATTTAATTGATTTGGTTTTAAAGATTGAATGTGCCTGATGGTGTTTTGTAGTCCAGTCTTATCAGTCCTGAGTCTCAGATGTGATCGCCAACTAGGCATTAGTGCTGTTTTTTTTTTTTTGTTTGTTTGTTTTTTTTAAGCCCACATCTCCTGCCCGTCTCCATCTTGTCTACTAAAGGTACATGGCAGCACAAAATAATTAGATTTGTTTGGTTTGAATCGAAGGCAAAGAGTTTCTGTGTCCTAAGAGCCAGTTTTCTGCCTGGAGTCCCGGTGTTACCTGAAAGCAGCGCCGAGCTCTAAATTCAGCACCAACACAATATCTGAAACAGAATATTCTGCTGTAAATGTTCATCAGCAGCTCCTCCGTCATGGATGGGCAGATGGAGCTGGTGGGCACAGCCAACATTGATTGACATAAAGTTTGAGTTGGCTTCACGTGGCTGTTTGCCCTTTTGCAACATGACGCTAACGCATTACCAAAAAAAAAAGAGACGTGAAATCTGCTCTTCAGAAACAAACGGCGTGATGTTATTTAAGTATCTGGTGAGTAAAAATTTCTACAGTACCATGTTGCTGCTGGTATGTGTATAAACAACACATTCACGTTTAATATGCTGTGTACCTTTTATGGTGCATGCACGAAACAGACCAGAATGTATTCAGCAAAAAAGTGAGGGTGACTTGCCGGTCACTGGTCAGACTGGTCAAACTGAAAATCTGCAAAATCTGGCCAATGGCTTTATAATTTCTGCTTTTTCTTCTTATATGTTCTATGCATGAAACACTGTTTATGTTTTCTACTATCGTCTACCAGTGTGAATCATTATCTTCTTTTATTTACTGTACTATTATGTTTTGTTAGGTCCTGAGCTGGAAGCCAGTGTCGTTGCTTGTCAGTGGTTTAATTTATAAAATGTATGTGCCCACTGTCTGTCTGCATGTGTCATGTTTATTTGCTCATATTTGTTGATGTCTGTGTGTGTTTATAGTTTTATATGTTGTGTGCTTTATTAATACATTCACAGGAGTTTGGGGAAGCACATTTTTGATCCTTTGTGTAATTCACATTTTATGGTCTGATAGACAATAAAGTTCACTTTGACTTTGATATGTAGTGTGCATGCTGCCTGTGTTTCTCCACGTGCTCATGTGGACCAGTTCAGGATCGAGAACACCTCTTAAATCCTCTGAGTGGAGGAACACATGACTGTGTAGGGCCTGACTTGGCAGCACTTTCTCTGTAGGAGCCTTGTTGTTGGAGCAGCCTTTATCAGGATGAGGCAAATTCCTGCCGTGGTAACATGACAGGGCTCAAGAATAACGGACCCTCGGGCAGTGGCACCTTTTTACCCTGTGACTACAGAATGGAAAAATGAGGCCAGTGTTCTGGTTTTTTTTTTTTTTTTTTTTCCATTATTTTTTTAAGTCATTATTACTGATCATTTACAAAGCAAGGAGAGCCAAAACTACCAAACTTATTATGCTGTTTCTGCATTTTCTTTTTCTGTTCAAGTCGATTGGTTGTGCATGTATCAGCTAAATAGGTGTCCATGGGCAGAGCATCACACAGCTCTACAAGTTGAGCAGGGAAGAGAAGAAAAACTGTTTCCCTCTGAAAGTAAAACTCTGGCAGTCCGTTTCCCTTTAATCCCTGACCCATCTTTCACTAACCTCAGTGGGTGAATTTAAAACGGCTTCAAAAAATTCTTTTTGTCCTGGCAGCTGAACTCCTTTCACACTGACCGTCTTCAACTCTTCACTTATTTCCTCATTGTTTTTATTTTTCCCAAACAAACCCGGAGACATTGCAGTTCAATGAAATGACTTCACTAAAGCGGGAGCTCAGTGGCTTAGTGGTTAGCCCTTTTGCCTCACTGGTTCGATTCCCCGACCCGCGAGAGTCTTTCTGTGTGGAGTTTGCATGTTCTCCCCGTGCTTACGTTGGTTCCCTGCGGGTGCTCCGGCTTCCTCCCAGCCATGTTAGGTTGATTGATGATTCTAAATGGCCCGTAGGTGTGAGTCTGCGCGTGCGTGGTTGTTTCTCTGTATGTGGCCATGTGATAGACTTCTGACCTGTCCAGGGTGGACCCCCGCCTCTCGCCTGTAATGAGTCGGGATAGGCTCCGGCAGACCCCCGTGACCCTGCAAAGGAATAAGCGGGGATAAAAAAAATAGATGGATGGACTTCACTAAAGCAGCAATAGAAGTATTTAGAAACATTTAGAAGTTTCTCTGGGGAAAAAGATCAGCCAAATATTTTGAAGTTGTGAAAATATTTAACAAAGTAAAAACACACGAAAAAAACATAAACGAGCCACTTCTCTTGTTTGCTACTTGTTAATGCTTAACATTAAATAGCCTAAGTGAAAACGTTAATTTAATTTGAGTTATGTGAGTTACTAAAGTCAGAGGAATAATTTAAAGTTACCGCACATAATGGTGTCAAAAGGACATAAAGTTAAGTCACAGCTTACGGCTGACTCGATAAAAGTGTTGGTGGCTAAGATGACCAACTAGTGATCAACTAGGTCATCCTGATGAAACTGAACAACTAACTGAACTACCATAAGACAAATGAATTGGTCAAATAAAAATTCATAATATTCCAAAAAAATAAGCATTTATACTTCTGGGATTTAGACTAAGACTTGTTTTAGACTAATTTAGACTAAGCTAAATTACTGTTTTAATTAATGAGCTTTTTTTCTTTTTGTTTTTTACTCTTTCTTCAACAGTACCGGTGAAGTTGCCCTGCTGAACTGCACTGCCATTGTGAGCACCAGCAATGAGTCTCTAAATGACAAAAACCCAGTGTCTGAGAGCGTCAGTCGGCTGGCTGGTCCCGACCTTTGGGATGACCTGCTGAAACTCAAAGGTACAGTTGAAGCAATACCTTCACAAAAGTAAACAAGGACTTTGAGGAAAAGTGCGATTTGAGCTTTTCTGCTCTGCGATTCAACTCTGTTCTGTTCAGTTCACTGTACTTGTAAAGTACAAATTCACCACAAAGTTGTTTCAAGGGACTTTGCACAGGCAAGCAAAGTTTACAAAAAATAAGTATAACCCAAGTTATTCCAGACTATATTCCAATTCAGTGAAGTTCATGTAAAATCCACTTTATTCTAAATCATAATTGACTCAAAAAACTCTGACACTAAATGACACTAGAGAGGGAAAAACAACTCTGGTCCTTGAGGGCCGCTGTCCTGGACAACCTTGGTCCTCGAGTGCCGCTGTCCTGGACAACTCTGGTCCTCGAGGCCCGGTGTCCTGGACAACTCTGGTCCTCGAGGGCCACTGTCCTGCACAACTCTGGTCCCCAAGGCCCGGTGTCCTGGACAACTCTGGTCCTCGAGGGCCACTGTCCTGCACAACTCTGGTCCCCAAGGCCCGCTGTCCTGGACAACCTTGGTCCTCGAGAGCCACTGTCATGCACAACTCTGGTCCTCGAGTGCCGTTGTCCTGGACAACCCCGGTCCTCGAGTGCTGCTGTCCTGGACAACCCCGGTCCTTGAGGCCCGCTGGAGAGCCTGCTTGGAGAGCTCAACTGGACAGAAACAGTCCAGGTTCCCCTAAAACTGCTTTACTTTACAACAGTGGTCTTCACTCCTTAGTGAAATGCCTAAAACAAGCAGGACAGTGTCTCTTGAGGAATGAAGACCACTGCTTCACAACATCCCAGAGGCAGAAGTGAGACGGGTGCTCCAAGTTTTCCCTCTAATGGAAACGGTCCTATTTGTGAAAAAGCTAATGACGTTATTACTACTGACAAAGGAATACATGGCCTAACATTGTGGCAACAAAGCTGGAAAGAACCCTGAGGTTATTCTTATTTTGTTTGATTCATGAATAATATGCTGTTCTAACTTTGCAAGGAGCTTTTATTTATGTTGAAATGCTAAAACTGTCATTAAAACCAGGAGCTATGTGTGGACTGCAGCCAGGATTGAAGAGGAAGGAGCCTTGTAGAACACCAAAGCCACCAAAAGTGGAAATGCAACTGCAAAAGATTTTTCCGACTGCTATAAATAATTAATGAGAGGTCTAAAATTTCATTTAGTCAGCGCAGACTGCAAAGAATAGCGTCTCAACATGAACAGTGATTTAGCTGACTGAAACTGACAGTAAATCTAGAAGGACTTTAGAAATATCCGAGGCTTTAGCTCCTGGAAAGAGATGTGTGGCAGCATTAGAATAAAGTTTACGTTTAATCACAGAATCCCCAACAATTAGTGCAGATGGGAGAAATAATGGGCCAGGTCCAGAGGTCTTCCTATCGTCAGGAATGTTGGTGGCAGCCTCGTCATCTCAGTCAGTGGTCGTGACTGGGAGCTGTGGAAGAAGGCTCCCAGCTGGGCACTTTGGTGATGGAGATGTCTGGAGGACAGATCCTTAGAAGGATGGTGGACTCATCTTGAATTCTTCTGCAACATTGAGCCACACTCTTCACAGGACATTGTCATGCAGTCCAGGAGTAAAACATTGAATTAAGTGTTATCGATTAAAAATATAAAAGAGTATTAAAATGAACTATGTGCACTGGTAAAATCCAGAAAGTGGGAAAATAAAGAAATGTCATAAACCAGCAAAAGTATGAAATTTGCAAAGAAAAAAAAAAAGGTGTGGCGGACACATGTTAACTCCTCGAGTCAGAGGAGGAAAATGTCATCTGAGACTACACAAAAGAGTGATTTTTCTTCCTGCACTTTAACTTTGTTAAAGAGCGGACATTGATTAAAAAAAACAAACAGTTCTTTTAACTTCTGATAGTTGGTGTGGAGCTTTACAAAGACTTTGCAGTAGGTACGTTTGCTAATTTTCAATGAGGAGGTAAGAAGAGCGGACATGGGTCACTTTTTCTTTGTAGAAACATGTTTACAAACTGTAAGTTCTCAGATGAGGGCTCTGAAACAGATGACCACATCTCGCAGACAAAAAGACGTGACATTGACAAGTGGGAGGTCACTCTCAGTCCTGCTGTGTGGGCTCCTCTTATTGGTCCAGTCAAAGACTACAAAGTAGTCTAATTATCTACAGCCATGTTTGTAAAAAGCCGTGGGTTCAGTCCCTTTTTTCCTTTGTGTTTAGGATGTCGGACTGGGGAGGCGAAGCTGACCAAAGGCTTCAACCTGGCAGCAAGGTTCATCATCCACACAGTCGGGCCGAAGTACAAATCCAAGTACAGGACGGCGGCGGAGAGTTCGCTCTACAGCTGCTACAGGAACATCATGCAGCTGGCCGTGTAAGAGCCAACAGTTGAACCTGTTTCATGTCTGTGTCCTCATCTGACGAAGCAAAGTAACTGATAAGTGATGTGAATTCCTTTGCACGAGCTGTGCTTTTCTGTTCTCAAAGATATAACTTTGTTTGATAAACAATATGTTGATGAAAGCAACTGAGAGCATTCCAGTTCATCCAGTAACGGTGCATTTGGACGGCAGGGCTGTCAGCCAGAGCTGCAGCTGTTTTAAGGACTTGACCTAGAGTTATGAACCACAATAAATTTAGAACAATGTAAACGGTATGAATTTAAAAGTTTAAAGAAAAAGGTGTCAATTACAAAAGCCAGTCAATCCTGCCCACTTCGGAAAAGCTTTAGGACAAGGACTAAAAACACAATTTTTATGTGCAGAGTACATTTAAACGGGTTGCAGTGGCATCTGGATTGTGTCATACCGGTCCTTGGAAAAGAGACAAAATGCATATATTGTGTTTTATTTAAAAAAAGAAAAAAGTTTGTTCTTGATGAATGTGTTAACGTCACGAGTCCTGCTTTGGTGTTTGTAGTTGTCTAGATTTGAAGAAATGATAGAGGTTTGTTTGTGTTTTGCGGTTTTTGCCTGAACTGACATCCATCCATTATGTTTAAATGTGGTGTTTGGTATGCAACACATTTATTTTTCTGGTCACGACAGAGAACAATCGATGACATCTGTTGGTCTCTGTGTGGTGAGCACGACCAAACGAGGTTATCCGCTGGAGGACGCCACACACATCGCTTTAAGTACGACGCACCAACACTTGTCTTAAAGAGACTTGTAAATACAAGCAGCATTTTATTATGATTTATCATGTCTGCCTTGTTTTTTTTTGGGTTTTTGTTTCCTGTTTTATCACACCCACTGTTTCACATAGGAACTGATACTTGGTTGTATGTTGGACATTAACATAAGCATTAATTTCATTAACTTCAGTGGCATACAGGACAGAGTTATTGTTAACCAAAAATAAAACTAAACATGAAACTAACAGTAAAAAAGTTATCCCATTACCTGAAATAAAAAAACAAAGAACTAAAGATTTTCATAAAATTAAAACAAAATATAAACTAAGATTAACAATGCAAAACTAACAAACAAAATAGAAGTACAAGTAAAATTAACTTTTTGATTTTTTCATGCACTGTTTTTTTTTTTGTTTTTTGTTTTTTTTTGCATCTTCATCTTTCTAATTACGAATAATGTTTTTTCTAATTACTCAAAAGAAAGAATAAATGATTTTTGTAGCATGTGGTACTGTTTATAGGAGTTTTTTTCTATGTTTAGGTGCTAACTAAAAACTAAGACTTAAACCATCCAATGTTTCTAAACTAAAACTACTGATGCTCTAGTTTAGTTTTAGTTAGTTTAACAAAAGTTATTAAAACAAAATAAAAATAAAAACCGTTATAAATCTGCTACAGACACACAATTGACTCCTGGGTAAGAACAGGAAATGGCTCAGACCCACGACTTTCATGTTCGCACCTACAATTGCCCTCATTTTATCTTCAGAACACATGATGAAGCTATGACAACAACCTCAACATCTATGCTTCAGGTTTCCATGAAATGTTGCAAGTACACTTACCTGGAACACCTCTGTAGTCCATAACGTTGTATCCAAACAGTAATACATTGTCATTGTGACCATGAGGCATGAAGGATTTACTGCGGTGCAGTCACACCAGGCTTCGTCAGTTTGTTCAACAAATACTTGCACACAGATTGGCCCAGTAATTACCACTCACTAGTCTCCATGAACATTTATCCACTGAAAAGCACAAATAATTTTGTACTGTTGTAAATGAAGTTATTCTAAAGGGGTTACTGTAGGTGGTGATCATTCCTAATCTGTAAGATGACAGTGGTGTGTTTTACAGGGACAGTTCGCAGGTTCCTGGAGAATCATGGAAACAGCGTTGACACGGTGGTGTTTGCAGTGTCAGACACAGAGGAGGTTTGTATGACTCTTACTTGTGTTAGAAATGGTTATATGACAAGTATAATCAAAAGTGTGATTTAATTAAAAAAAAGGCACCAATGTTATTAAACTGTTTAAACATAACTCCCTGTAGCTACATCAGTACCAGATGTCAGTACGGTTCCTGATGATATTCCTTTTAAGGCATTTGGAAACATGAAAGTGACAGAAATAGCAGTTCAAAAGAAGGCCAGAAAAAGTTCATACTCCGCTCACATCTGCACGTTTAATAAGTTGCAGATTAGATTCTGTCTGTCATTAAAGCCTGAATCCACATATGCCTGCTGTCGAGTTTCCGGTACATGCAGCATATTTATGTGTAATTTAATTGTGTGTGTGTGTGTGTGTGTGTGTGTGTGTGTGTGTGTGTGTGTGTGTGTGTGTGTGTGTGTGTGTGTGTGTGTGTGTGTGTGTGTGTGTGTGTGTGTGTGTGTGTGTGTGTGTGTGTGTGTGTGTGTGTGTGTGTGTGTGTGTGTGTGTGTGTGTGTGTGTGTGTGTGTGTGTGTGTTTTGCATTTCTTTCCAGCCTGTGTACAAGAAATTACTTCCTCTATACTTCCCTCGCTCCAATAAGGAGGAGAAGGCCTGCCTGCCTCTCATCCCAGCAGACATTGGCAACTCTGAGGGTGAACCCGTTGTCCCAGAGAGGCAGATCCGCATTGCTGAGAAACCAGGCAGCCTGGAAGGTACTTGACTTTCTGTTTCACAGTGTTTGAAGAGACACGCTTCACTTGCATGTCAGCAAAATAAGCAAACACATGCACAGCGTAATATTTGATTCCCCTGTTTGTGACAACACACAGAAAAGAAGAACATGTGGTGTTCTTTAGTTTAATTGTTTGCTTTTATTTCAAGTGTAAGCATCTTAGATTTAAAAAGAACATTTTAATTAGACGGTGAATACAGAATGCAAACTGTTAATTGCTCAAAACGGTCTGTTTCTCTGTAGTGCGAGCGTGCCAGAAGGTGGTAATGATTTAGTTTACTATGTGGCGAACTTGTCATCGGCATGGTCTTTGAGCCAGTAAGCCATGAAATATTCACAGCCTAGAGCCCCGACCCTGCAATAACCCTGACTGCAATGCAACATTGAAAGTGTGGCCCAAGTACAAACTCAAAGCTGACAGAAATCCACACACGCAAGCACGCAGAAGCAGAACACCGGTTTATTTTCTTTTTGATTCACAAATCTGGTGTCGCACACAAGCAGATGGTGCACCTGCACAAAGCTTTGCATGAAACCTGCCCCATATAAAACTAATTTAAGATTGAAGATATCAATTAAATAATAAAATAAGAATAACTCATTTAAGCTTAGCGCCTACCTGCTTGGGGTAACTGACATCTTTCACGGGCAGACAGCACCACAGTGACTGTCACTGCACTCGCATGTCAAAGGAGAAACGACGTCCTGGCATTTCCTCCCTTTTCACTAATGTGTGTTTTTCCATCCAGTGTAATGGATCTTTCTATCAGTTTTTTTTTTTCCTGTCGCCAAACATTATCCACAAAACAAGCCAAGTGTGTGTATGTGTGAAATTGGTCAGTGCTTCAAAAAGGATCATAGAGAGCAGCCAAAAAAATCAACACCAAGGGAGGGAGTGGGGAAAAAAGAATCCCAGCCCAACAGAAGTCATGGACTTGGACTTCGGGGTCCTTTCGGTTCAGGTCAGGTGCAGGCTTCTATGACTAGTTATCCATTCAGCCACTGGTCAGCTTACTTCACTTCAATTCAATTCAATTTTATTTATATAGCGTCTATAACAACACAAGTTGTCTATAGGTTCTTTCCAGATACCCAGAACATGACCCCCGAGTAATTATTACATAAACAACGGCTGGTAAAATCTCCCCTAATGTGAGGAAAAACCTCAATTCAAACAGTAGCAAGAAAAACTCCCCTTTAAGAGGGAAGAAACCTGGATCAGGACCTGGATCATGAGGGGGGACCCTCCTGCCTAAAGCCAGACGGGTAGATCAGGAAGTACATAGATTAGAAGAATGAATGAAGAACAGAGGGAGGAAAGACACAGACACACCGTCAAAAGCACAAAAGACAAGATACATAAGTACAACTATCCATCAGCAGCAGAACTAAGAGTTTTATGTATATATGACTGATACATGTTTATTTAGTTGTCTCTGCAGTCCACCAACTAACCGAGTGATACATGGTTAGCTGGTGGACTACAGAGACGACTAAATAAACAAGTGTAGCGGTGGTCAGAGGGTGGGGCTGCAGGTCAGCCAGAATTTTAGAGATGAACGGAACGTTGGAAATTGGTCTATAGTTACTTAAAAAAAAAAAAAAAAAACTCCTGACCCAGACATTTTAGCTAACTGTTTAATTACGTCAACTTTTAAAACCTGTGGCACAAATCCTAAGATTAGGGATCAGTACCTTTTACCTTTCTTTTTTTTAACCTTACCTTTTTGCCTTTTTTTCCCCTCAACCTGTAGTAGTCAGCCACAACAGCAAATGTAGACCAAATATTAAATATTGATGAGGAGAATGTTCTGATTAGTGAGCCAATTGGAGGTCATGGAACATCGAGGAAGCGCTGTAGTGATTATGTAACTGGTTGTGTGGAACATTTGGCTGTCTGGATCCCGAGCACACGGTGTTACCTTACCCACTGACCTATTTATGCACATGATTGGAAGCTTTGTGCCGTCCGTAAGGACTTCATGTTTTTCACACAGAAACTTCTACATATTACAAAGACAGCCAGCTGTTGATCCAGAGGCCTGAGCAGAACAGCAAGCCAATTTTAGCTGATTATATGACATCATCAATTTGTTTGACCCCAAATTAAAGGATAAATATCTCTATTTTAATAACAAGAGTTTTGTTTAGTTAATTGAAGAGCTATAAGCAAGCTATGAGAGACAGGTTTGACATAGAATAAAATGTTTTAATGGTTTTATATGAGCATACGTTTCTTGTGTTTATCTTAACTGAACTGATAAAAGTGCTTTCCAGATTGTTACGTGCTGCTTGCGTCTTTCCTGCGTTTTTTTTTTTCTTTACTGTTTCTTTGGCTTTAAGGGGCATCGATTACATCCATTATGTTGGATGATATGAAGAGTCCATCATGTGTTCAAAACTTAGATTAGATAATAATAAGAACATCTGCTATGAAACGATTATTACTCTCACTTTAAAAACAATGATTTATGTTCATTTATTTTAGCTTGTTATACAGCCAGCGTCATCTAATTCTCATGCAAAAGATCGATAATAGGTTTATGTTAAGTTTGTTGCCTTTGGTCTTCACATGAAAAAAACAAACAATTTTGGTCATTATTGAGATGGTGATCATTTAAAATTCACACCTAAGAAATATCAAAATGAAAGCTAAACTATTAATGTTGTGTATTGGTCATTGCTTACTTCATCTCTTGAAAATTGAGTGGGTTCTTTTTGAACGCTGGTGAAAAGGCACTGCTGTTGTATTTCCAAAAACCAATGCTGCATGACTGTATTTATCTTTATCATCTTGTTCTCCTGATCTCTGAATTCCAAAATAGTTGATTATTGAAAATTAAAATGTAGATAATTACACTAGGTAAGATCGCTCTGTTTTAGCCAGGACGTTAAGCTGCTTGGTGGATGTAGCGCAACTAACTGTAGGTTAGGCCTTTAAACACTAAAACCCTTTTCAAAATGTTTGCTTCATGAAGTCTGCAGAGTTGCATGTGGTTCTGATCCCCGCAGCATTAACGTTTGTGTGCATGGAAGTGTAGTCACTTTCCGTCACATCATAGATGTTTGACTAACAGGTGATCCTCCAGCAGTCTCTCCTCCTGACAAACGCCTATATTGTTCTATCTTATGCTTCTTGTCTTCTCTTACTTTTTTTCCTCTCTCTTAGTGGGATTGAACAAGATGTAGCCAGTATCCTCAGCCTGAACCCTGAACGATAGGCTTTTGGACTGCGTGTTGTAAACTACATAAACATATCAACTTATTTTATTTTCAGCTTATTTTGATGGCACTGGACATGATCCAGACAGCCGACTGTTCCACACAACCAGTTACATAATCACTACAGCTCTACCTCAGTGTTGTTCCATGACCTCCAATTGGCTCAACCTGGTCGGACAACCTGCCAGATTTCACTCTGTTGATGGGTATCATTTTGGGAGGCGGCACTCTCTTGCTTTTGTGTTGAATACTAGGACTTATTCTTACTAAACAAATGTGAAAGTGTGTCTATTTGTCCATTTAGAGACGCATTTTCCCACATTTCCCCTCTTGTCCAGGATTTGATCACAGTGACAAGTATATCTGATCGATCTGATCTGATCGATCTGATCAGATACCTAAAGTACTGGGTCCCTTTGCTGTGGTGGAGCAACAGCTCTACTCTGAAAATTACCTGGAAGTTAAAAATCTTCCCCAAACCTCTGAGGCTGAATGGATCCAGCCTGTGAAGAAAAGTTACAACGGTGCAACCAAACCTCTTGAACTCACAGTATGTGAGTGTTTAATGTAGGCTTTACATCAAATTCACCACCGCGGTCCACGGCAACATCCTCTTTACTGTCAGCGGGTCACCGGTTGGCCTCTGCCTCACACCGTTTTTCTTCTAGGTAACATCCTAGAGTTGGATGGAGACCTTGGGAAAATAAAAGTAACGAAGACCACAAATCCTAGATTTGTGAGCTTATTCCTCAAGAAAAGTTGACCTGATATTAGCTCAGAACAGTATTGTTTAAACTGTACAGGCTCGCTTTTATGAGGCTGTAAATTTTAGACTTCATACGCATGCAGACTTGTGCTTGATGGACCTCTTGTACACAGTAAAAGCTGCCCGGTTTGGAAGATAATGAAGATTTCAAGGTTTCCAAACTTCAATCAGGGATGTCGTAAACTGATAGTCAGTTTCTCAAATTTATTGGTCATTCATTGGTATTGCTCTGAATGGTAAACAGATAAACGTGGAAGTTTAAAATGTGAAGTTAATATTGCAGCACATCAAAGTCTCTAGGAATTCCTTTTCCTTTAGCCATTTGGAATTTTAGACCCAACGGTTTTGGCTGGAGTGAAGCTGGCTCTGAGACAAATCCAACATTTTAGTGACTTTAGTACGTGTATCGTAGTTTGATATGCTCTTTGTGTTCTTTTTTGCTTTTTATCTATACAAATTCTTCAGGCTTCGGCATTGTTTTAACTCTATTCAGACCTAAGGCGTCATTTAAAAGTGCTTTCTAATATCTAAGATGTTTCTGGAAAACATAACCTTGTCCTTTAAAATATTGTATTACTTTGCCAGCGGAGAAGCTAGAAGCATCACATAAATCGTTAGACTGATTTAACATGGTTTAATTGTAAATTACTGAGTCATTTTCAATGTTTACCAAACATTGTCATTATTTTTTGTCTAGAAAATGTCGTGATATGTGTGATAATGTGATACTTGTGTTGCTCCATGGTTAAAGGTATAAGGACAGAATCGGTTCATCACAAGTCCAGTGCTCTGTATTACCTGTACTATCTATGACCTCTCTGCATCACACCACCTAAGCTTTTGCGTGCACTTTAACTGTGTTGGTGATATGGACTTTGAAGCAACACCAGCCCATGTGCGGTGGAGTATTTGTGGTTTCAGTGTTGAGCCGGTGGCCTGAATCGAACTCAAGTGAAAATCTGCTGGTGTGATGCTGCAGAAAGGGAGATGAGGCTCAAGATTGTTGATCCAATGCAAGCAGGCAGCTTGGAAGTGAAACCCAAAAACAACACACTGATGTATACACACGCAAATACACACATGGCCATGTGCATGTTGATGAAATGTGTGTGATACATGTGGTCGAAGAGCAACAGGCAGAGAAAGTCCTGAAGCTGAGCCTGGATTGTGTCGCTTCAGTTAATAACTTCAAAGGGCAGCTTTTCCACAAACGCACACAAACAGCTGCGCACACACATAATGTCATGTTTGCAGATTAATTAGGATATCTTTGCTAAACTGAACGAGAGCCAACAAACAGGCTCATGGAAATGTGGTAATCAGGTTTGTGTTTTAAAACCATAAGTAAACAGTTGACATATTGTGGGTAAATCATGCATTTGCTGTAAGATCTCTGCATCAAACATGACTGTAAGTTCTGAATGTTTTAAAGATTATGAGGGTGATGTAAATTTAACAAATGCATATCATCTGTTTGTTTGTCCAGATAATTGTGAAGAAGAGAGCCTGGAACTGGATCTGGATCGTGTGGGGAATCACGCTTTTGCTCGGATGGAGGGTGACGTAGACAAACAGCGGAAGCTGATCTTACAGGGCCAGATGTCGGAGGCAGCCATGCAGAAACAACACCAGAGAAAGTAAGAGTCCGAACTATTGGAAAATCAACAACAAACCTGGTGTCACAATGAGGTTTCTCATTTTGACATTTACCTACATTCCCGTCTTCAGTTCACTTCAACACGTTGGCGAGACTTGAATGTTCCATTTAAACTATTATAACAATAATAAAAGTTTAGGACAATTCTTGTGTAACATCAGCATTTTAAAGAAAAAAAAAATGTCTTAAACTTTTTTTTATTTTATTTAAAGGCAGGGTAAGCAATTCTACACCATTTCTAACCCAGAACACTTTTTGTTACGTTTAGGGAATATCTCTTCACCATCCTCTAGCTGAGTTGAGATGAGTACGATGTAAAAATGAAAACGTCTTCCTGTTCATGTTGGGTTTTTTCTTTTTTTTTTTTGTTCCTTTTCATTGTCAGTATGGACATCGTGCACACGCTGTATGTACGATGCACCCCGAAATTAGTCTCTGCTTTTTAACCCATCAACTAGTTTCACTAGTGGGCTGCTAGAACCAGCGCCCCGGGGAGCAATTGGGAGTTAAGGGCCTTGCTCAGGGGGCGGCCCCAGTGATTTACCATTGTGGGCAGCCCTGGGTTGAACCTGGGTCCTCCACGCCCAAGCCCACCACTGAAACCACTAGGCCACCACTCCTCGGTTTGTCGGGGATCAGCGGAGGCATGGACAGGCAGCCGCAAACTCCATTTTTATTGGTATTTTGCTACAAGTATCAATGGATATGATGTCAATCAGAAATTACTTAACCTACCTTTAATTAGTCTAGTTTATTCAGAGGCTGGAAAAATAAAAGGTTTTCATGAATAAATAATAAAATAAAATGAATAAAAAGAAGTCCACCAGGGTTTTTGGGTTTGACGGATTAAAGCAAATGCATTATTTTACATATTTGTATTTTCTATCCTCCATTATATTTTTTTAAGGCTATACCTAATTGACAAATTTTATTTTTCATGATATGTGATTAGTAATAGACATCTCAAGCAGAATTGTTGTTTAAAACCACAAGGAGTTATTCAAACTCTTTTTTTTATTCTTAAAATCCCATCACCTGACTGTGGTTGCAAATGCAAAAGTTTGATTAAAGTATTTGATTCCTCATGTTAAAAAATGATGTAGTTGTCATATGCACACATGCGGGGGATGTATTGCGCATCGTTATAGATTTAATCACCAAGAAATAAACCAAACTGCACCATCAAAGTGTCACTGCCTCAAAAATGATCCGAGAATATTTGGTGAAAGTTAAAGTTAAATCAGTTAAATCATGCATCTTCTGGCAAATTTAAGTATATTTTGGTATTGGTAAGTATTTCTTTGCTTTTGAAATGATAAAATATTGAATTTAGGTTTGTCTAATAATCAAATAAACAAATAGGAAGCTTCAAAGGATCACAGCTGTACTTCCCGGTGAAGGGCACTGCTGTTTATGAGCGGCTAAGAAAATGAAATACTGCATCAGAAAGTGTTTTTCAGCCACAGTAGAGATTATTTAGAGCTCTGACACATCCATCATTAACTCGTAAATAACAATCCTGTCTTCAAGGTTAAGCAGATACGGTATGATAATGTTTCTATAGAGAAAATATGTGACTACTTTTTTTTTTTTTTAAATACTAGTTGCCTCTGTAATTATGACGTGTGTTCAGCTGTGTAGCCACAAAATGAAGCATAAAGTGCAACTGGTGTGTTTTTATCCTGCAGCTACAGTCGCTGGCTGTGTCAAGCGAGAGCAGAGGATCTGTCGGACATTGCTGCCCTGAAAGCCTTGTATCAGACTGGTAGGTGTTTCTGTGTGAGCAGCTGAAGGGTGACATTGTTTGTCCCTACCAGCAGGAGGCAGTGTTGCTGTACAGTCCAGCACTATCGTGGCATCTTTTGAATATTTTCTAAATGAAGGTTTATGGCAAAGAAGACAATAATGACACTAGATAAAAAATAGCTTTTAGGATTAACAGAAATGATGAGAAGCAGAAAATGTTGACAATTTAATTTCTTGAAAAAAGAAAGTTTGTTTGTGCTCAATGTAGGATGAAAGTGACTTATTGATATGATAAACATAAAGATTGCTGGAGATGAGTATAGACTACAGTATTGCTGGAGATCCTTGTAATTTTCAAATAATTCAAGCAACTAAACGTTTTACTGAATCTAATGAAGCACCTACTTTTTTCCTGACTGTTACATATATTACTGCATATTTATGTCATGTTCATGTGTATGTATGTTTGTACCTTTAGTTGTTTACAAACACTTCATTGTGCTGTATAATCTCCTGGCTATTTTATTTTTGAAAAGTGCTGAAAACATCTAAAAAATGTGAAGTGTGTCTCCAGGTGTGGACATATGTGGCAGGACAGTGATGGTCGTGGTTGGACGAAACATCCCAGTGACCCTCATCGATCTCGAAAAGGTAACAAACCAAATGAAAATGCACATGAATATTTCTGCTCTTTTTTTTTTTTTTTTTTTTTTTTGTTCTTGTGAATTTCTGTGTGCAAATGTGCACAAAGACAACATACAAACACACACAGTTTAGTCACTGCTTGTCTGCCTCTTCATGCACGTTGCGTCGTGCTTGGGTTGATTTTGCATCGTATTTATCAATTTAAAGCGCTTGCTGTTTGAAAAAGTGTTGAAAGTGCCCAGATTTTAGTGTTTATACAATCAAAATTTAAAAAGAAATGAATGCATTTTGCAAGAGAATATTGTACTTTTATTAATTAATGTTTGTTTCACATATATCATGTAGTTGGCACTACATTAATTTCTTCCACCAGTCCACGTCTTGGCCAAAACTTTAACGGTTCCCTGATCCTTGGATCCTTGGATATTACCGGCACAAGGAGCGATCACATTGACAAACAACCTATAAACAAAGTGACCTTAAAAGAAATGAATCTACTGTGAAATTCAGCTAAGATTGTAAAACTGTTATAGAATAAGTTAAAACTTGGACGACTGCACATTTATGTTGTGTTTTATGTTGTGTGCAGGCACTGTTGTATTTCATCCACGTGATGGATCACATCACAGTGAAGGAGTATGTGATGGTTTACTTCCACACGCTGACTGGAGAGCACAACCATCTGGACTCCGACTTCCTCAAAAACCTCTATGACATCGTCGACACCAAGTCAGTCTGACTTTTTTCACTTTATTTGATTTTTTTTTTTTTTTTGTCTGTTAACCCTTGTTTTATTTTCTTAGTTATCGTTTGACTGACTTCTGCAACTAAATTAACATTCAGAAATATTGTCCATGTGAACGTACAGGAAGGTGTGTGTGTGTGTGTGTGTGTGTGTGTGTGTGTGTGTGTGTGTGTGTGTGTGTGTGTGTGTGTGTGTGTGTGTGTGTGTGTGTGTGTGTGTGTGTGTGTGTGTGTGTGTGTGTGTGTGTGTGTGTGTGTGTGTGTGTGTGTGTGTGTGTGTTTTACTGGTTACTAATGATCCTTAAATGAACGGTTCATAATTTAGAGCAGGGGTCTTCTATTCCGGTCCTCGAGGTCCACCTTCCTGCATGTTTTAGATGTCCCTATCATCAACACACCTGATTCAAATTCATGGATGTCATCAAGGTCTGCACAACTCTGTTAATGACAGTTGTTTGTTAAAGCAGGGAAACATCTAAAACGAGCAGGACAGTGGACCTCAAGGGCCAAAATTAAATGCCCCTAATTAAGAGTAGCTCATTATTTTTGCATGGAGTCTGGTGTAAACTTCTTACACTTCACTTACATATTTCAGTACTAGTTATGTGTACTACAATTCATAGAGTTGTGAGAACACCAATTAATTAAATTTGATATATTCAAAAGTGAGGGTATTTAAAAAAAAAAAAAAAAAAAAAAAAAAAAAAAGGACCTGAAAAATGTGACCTCTCGTTTCTCTATGTAGCAGCACCACCTTTGACCATGTGGGGGCAGCATATCACCAGGAAGTTCATACGCCACCTCTGGTGTAACCTACACTGAGAATGCACCACTAGTGGTAAAAAGTAGTATTACATGACATGCTGGCGCCTCCCCAGTCTTTAGCAGAGTATTGTCAGTGACTCTTCTGTTTGCCCCCATGTGGTCAGTTGTATTGCTACATAAAGCAATTTTTAAAAACAAACTTTGATTCTAAAGTGAATAAAAACAGTGCCAGAAAACTAAATTCTTCAATGAAGTTTAATTAATTAGTTATCTCACAATTCACAATGACAACTAAATAGCTTTTGGAATAATTGGTTAAGTTGTTTATAAAAAAAAAACAAAAAAAAAAAAAACACTGGCAGTGGCAGGTTTGTTACAATACTTGTGGCTGAGCGCATCCCATCTCTGCTGCGCTTGGGATGTTTCTAGTAAAGGCTCATTCATGTTCCCTTACGTACGTAAATGGGCACATCGGTTTTAAGCGTTGTCATATGTCGCCGCCCTCATAGTTTCGTGCGTCTGTCACGTTGCCTTGGTTGTTGAATACGTCCACTAATGGGCGTTGCTGAGTTCAGAGTTCACTACTGCGTTGTGACGTCAGTTTCAGACACCGGTTGGTGGAGGAAATGCGCTACTACAAAGTTGTTTGCAACCACCCAAAAACACCAGAGGAAGAAGAAAAAGACGAAGGGGGAAGCAATTTCCACAAACATAGTGAGGGTGGAGGAGATCATGACAATGCACGCTCTTAGACAGAGACATGAAAAAGAGGCAGCGCAGTAGATGGCGGTGGTCCGTTTTACTATGAAGTACTCCACAGCATGTGGACAGCCTCTTCTTCTCTGGTTTGTTCCCTGTGCTGGCCTCATGTCAGTTATACTGCTCAACACTGCCTCCACAGTTTCTGGTGGTATTACTCTGTTTGCTGCGTCAAGCGACGGATCCACAAGTACCCTGAAAATAAACCAAATCAAACATGTAAACGACGCAGGAGACGGACAAAAGGATGCATCTGTCGCGTATTAGTCGTCTGCATTGAGCATAAATGGGTTTTTAGCTGTCTGGAGTCAGCATGTGCCTGACCTGACTCCACTTACCATAAGTTGTTGGAGAGAAAACCATGACATAAGTTTGAGAGA
The DNA here is from genome assembly GCA_014839995.1 of Xenentodon cancila. NCBI lineage: Eukaryota > Metazoa > Chordata > Actinopteri > Beloniformes > Belonidae > Xenentodon > Xenentodon cancila. Next base: position 24,119,347 of record CM026200.1, read on the forward strand.
AATAGTCAGAAATTTCCAAACCATTTTTAAGGGCACAGATCAGAGAATAGCAGCAGTCTCTGTTATTCTAATAGAATTCCTTCACACTACTAAGTGGGACAGATGCTGAGAGGATATCTCATGCAACCCCAGAGGAAGCCTTTTCAGAGTTCTTGGGGTTTCAACTTCAGGCAAAGATTCATATGTCAACAACACAATTATCAAAACACACCACCAAGAAAACTGAAAGTCGTAGAGTGGTCGGACCGGAGTCTGCATCTGAAGCAGGTTTAGATGTGCCCCGATGCTCCTCATCCTGGCTGAGACTGGACAAAATAAGAGTACTGAGGGAATGATCTGAATACTTGGATAAGCAAAGGCTTATAGGCCTATAATTGTTTGGTTTTTTTTTTTAAACAATATAACACTAAAAAGCATGAAGGCAGTGAATTTAACAATGCTCGTGGGGCCCTGATTTTTAAGAGTTGAGCAGAAAAACGTTTAAACTGTATTTATTTCATAAGGCAGTTGGAATAAATTTACCTTGACATTGCAACATAACTAGGTTTTCATCATGGTTATCATCTCTTTAGTCAAACACAACAATCCCCCATCAATTTATTCCAAAAACCACAATTTGTCTTCATCATTATGGAGAAATGCGCGTACATTTGTATGGACAAAATGATCACTATTGTAAACAAGTGTGAAATGAATCTGAGTGACTGAAGTCTTTCTCTAGCCTCAGTAGTAGATCACAGAGGTGTTGGTGTAGTATCATTAAGAAAATTCAGGAGTTTCAGTCCCGCTATCAGATCTGGATCTTAGTGAATGACAGTTGAGAAACCTGCCATGATGTCATTGTCCAACGATCATAAGGACACTAGAGTTTGTCGTCATACACAGCATTATCAGGTTAAAGGCTTAATACACAGAATCAGAAAATGTGTCAGTTTCCACAGGGGCTGTTTGTAGTCTGCGGTGAGTCCCACCCCCCCACCCCCCCAATAAATATTTTCATCCAGGTTGATGTGGCCCCGTCTGCAGATAAAAACAGGATATGTTTACAGTTCCGAGCAGCCATCCGAGCAGATCCACAGCCGTACGTTATGTAAAGTGACACCTGTGATGCTCCTCTGTCCTCTCGGACTCACTGATGAGCTCATTTCTCTTTCTAAGTGCGGTGTCTTTCCCAGTTCTTTAAATCTTTGATTTTTTTTATTTCCATCTAAGAGATCAAATGTCAAATACGCCAGGCTGGCCTTTAAGAAAGTGGAAATTGTGGGTTATTACCCAGCAGTTCTTTGAAAACATAGGTGTGAGCTTACTGCGTTTCTTCTAGAAAACTGTACTTTCCTGGGGTATGAGCAAACACGTTTTGTCTGTGTAATGACTGCTGATATTTTTAGGGAACAGTTTATAACTGCAAAGTAGGCAATGCTATGTTTGTTGCTGTCAAATTCGCCCAGAGACTCCTTATTTCAGTCCTCGTGGTCTTGTCATCTTGTCAAGTGGAAAATCGAGAACTCGACAGTCGCTCTCATCTGTAAAAATGAGAAGCTGCTATTTTCCTCCAGCAGCTGGTTAGTCACCAGTTTAAAGGCTTTACACCAGTTCAGTGTGGTGACAAAAACCCTGATTTCTCATCTCTTGACGAAATCAGACAAAAGTTCAAATGAATTTGAACTAATTTCACTCTAAACTATAAATGAATCATCACCTTGACCACTGTTTGTTTTTTTATTGGGAGCCACTCAAATAAAAACTTAAACTCCAGAGCTGCACGGGCACATTTCGCTCTTCTGGTTTCTGTCTCCGTAGTTTCAGTGATCTGAACCAACCCTGCTTCCTGTGTCAGGGGGGAAACTCCACACAGTCACTGTGCACCTGCTGACCCTCCACTGTTCGCCGCTTTCTTCGTTCATTCATTTGGTTTCACCAAAGCCTTCCTACGTGTTTTCTGTGTAACATAGTCTTCACGGTTGGGTCATAAATGCTCACACATGCTGTCACAGTGATCTTTTGGTTTCAGGAAACAGGTTAGTGACGGAAGTGGAGAACTAAGCTTGCAAAGAGGAAGAGTGCTGCGCGGCATGTCCGGGATTCATGCAGTCGCACCTAAATATGAATGAAAACGCCTACAGTCAGCTTTCCCTTTCATCAGAGCAGGGAAACCCATTCTTTTGTTTAAAATACATTTCAATACACTTTAATGATTCATCACACAGTTCTAAGGCTGAGGCTCCAACGTAGTTGTTTGCAGAGTTGTTTAAGGGTCCTCAAACCTCCAGGATGGCCTCATGAAACCTGCACACGTTTGGTTTTAACCAATAACCCTCCATTTCTGACCTGCATATTGCATTCTGGCTGCCTTTCAGAGTGAAACTGGAAAAATATACCCGTTTCTTCTAAAAGACTTGTACTTTAGTTGGGACTTGAGTTTGGCAGTGAGCAGTGATGTCTCTTTCTAAATTCCAGAACACAGAGTTTCATTGGATTATTGAATATAAAGCACATTTTAAAGCAGTTTCCCCACAAAGACTTGAAGCCTTTCCTCTGGGTACTCGCTGTGCTCATTCTGCTCAGTAAGGCAAGCTGTACAAACTGTTTTATGTGTTCTAAATTATGTTTAGGGCTCACATTTCACATAAAACCACTTTCATCTGTAGATGTTATCCAACGATTTCTATTCATGCCTCCACTCTTTTCTTTGGATGGGTGATTAATTTTGAGGTAGTTTTTCTTGGTTTCACCTCTCGTGCTTATAGCTTTTCTTCTTTGACCGGTGCAGGCAGTGAAACCCTGGTCCAGACCCGGTTCATTATGCACGATCATCCCTTCAAGCTGTTGATTGGCTACAGATGACTTTTGCCTCCAAATGACCGAACCAGCAGACTGAAGCCAGATTTGAACACAGAAGTTTCCAAAAGTGTCTGATTCAGTGTGGACGTGTTGACGATATTGTACCAAAGATGGATGAGCTTATGACGTTGACTGTTATTTCTATATCCGTCGGAGCAGAGCTAAAGTGTCACGGTGTAGTCCTCCTGATCCTCCTGATTCTCCTGTACTTTTGTTTTTTGCTTTTTAGCTTGAAGATCAAGTTCTTCGCTTCTTGATGACAGTTTTGTATTTGTAAACAGAACCAGTCTCCCCCAGCTAGGCCAAAACCACCAATTATTATAAAATGTGCAGCCAAGTCTGTTCTATTCAGTGCAAAATCCTTCTGCAATGTGACCATGCCTTCTGATATGTAGTATTCAAGAGAACAGTTTGTAAATTGTTACAGGTTTCTCATATTTCTGCCCACGTCATCTTATAGCCGCATGAAAATTTTGAGGTTGTCTGATCTTGAGGAAATAAAAAATAAAAGGAGAAGTTGTGGTTTCCTCCAGTAACTGGGTAAAAGCCAGCTTAGAGGCCTGACACCAGTTTGGTGACATCACCTCTGCATGTCAGTTTTTGTTTGCCATTTATGTGGTTTTGATACTTCATTGGAGCATGGCATCCTGCAAAGGTCGGGAAAGGCTGCACTCGAGGATGAAGGAGATGGAGAACTAAAGTCATTTTTCTCTGGTGCATTTAGGCTCATAATAAGGGATAACTTTAGAGCTTTACTTTAGGACGCATAACTTCTTTTAGATTTGAGTGTATGGTGTTTTTGGAAATGTCAGAGGTTGATCGGGAGGAAATCCTGCCCATACATACACTTCTGCTCATGTTGTTAATGTTGGCGACTCTGATGTTGTGGTAGCACTGAGAGAAAACTCAGGAAACCTTCCAGACCTCATTTGTTTAGAATAACTTTTCCGTGGACCAGAATCTTTTACCATTTTTGTTGCAGTTAAAAACCTTTAACTTTGGATGAACCTATGCTCAGATCAAGGATTAGATGATCTAAAATCTAAAAATAGCTAGTCATTCAGGCTTAAGTGATTTAATAATAGCATTTGTGCACTCGCTCTTTGATACACTGACTTGCTATGTTTAAATAATTCATATCTTTGAAATTAGCTTGAGAAGTTGGTTCCTGTGATGATGGACGAGAGTTGTATTGCCTGGATGTAGTACATATACAGCTTATTCTGCATAAATGTCAAGGCCTTTTAACTGATGGTTGTTCACTTGTTTAAAGTCATCTTAACAAAAATTGTACATCCACAAAGATGAGCAATGGGAACAAATGGGAGCAAAGATGCAATGACTCTATACACATCACATGTCTATTCTATTCTTAACAACATCACGAGCTCTGGGGAGACCCAGAGTAAGTAACCCACCTGAATAAGTAAATGAGATCTGTGAAAGGGATTAATAAAGTTTTATTTCATTTCATTTACTTACTTACTAGTCTCTTTAAACCCTGTTTAGACATTGATAACCTAAGTGTGATGGATTCAGTCATAGGTCTGCCCTGTTATGTGTTGCAGGTTTAAAAAGAATTTGAAGGCCTTCTACTTTGTGCATCCAACATTTCGCTCAAAGGTAAGATTCAAATGTTTTTTTCTGTTTTAAAATTCCTGATATATGTATTGTTTCCAGAACTCATTAAAATGTTGAGGCTTGTTTAAGTTACTGGATCTGGAGAAAACAATTGGAGCATTATTGTTAGATACAGTAATTGGACTCACTCATTCATTTCCCATTTTTCATGTTCCATTATTTTAAAATTCACACAAACATTTCTACCACTTTTCATTCAGTTTATTATTTGGATGGGTTGACATGGCAAAACATCAATCAATCAATCAATGTATCTACCTTTTCAGATCTATTATGCTGTAAGATCATATGAGTTTTAAGTCTGATTGTTAAGTTTCATATAATCTGCAAACCCATCAGCTGTAGTCTGATCACTCTGGTTGTTGGTTGAATAACTAATATCACTGGGCTTATAGATAAGATGTCCTGGCCAAGAGGTTTGTTCTTTCACTGATTTCTGTTTGACTGCCAGTTGATTTTAAAACGTTCATTAAAAAACCTCAATATTTGAGGGTTTTGAAAGTTGGATTTCAGCCGGCAGGCTCTGCCTCTGTTGCTCGCTATGTGACCCGTTTCCCTTGACGACGGTAAATCTCACTCCAACAAGATTAATCAGCACTAGTCGCACAGCAAACAAATCAGAAAGCTTCCCATGCTAAAAATACAGTTCTTTTCCCACAGATTCTTCATAATTTGTGTTCAGAGAACTGTTTTCAGAGATTATACATGACATAACCTGACCCGGTCTGGCTGTTGGTGCATTATGCAACTTTATCTGACTCAAGTACATATCAGACTTGCAAACTTGGGCTGCAACAAAGGCGTTCTAATTGAAACAGCTTGACCATCAACATATAGTCGTAGTATTTTGTATAATTTTACCCTTGGGAAAAGCCTAAAATCTCCCAAATGAGATGCTGTTGAAGAATCTGGATCATTTTTATCACATCTTGTATTTGGATCCTTACTCTGATCCAGATGAAAATTCAAACCTTCTGAATATTTTCCGGCTGCTGCAGAAACGCACTCCTTGAGTGTGTTCTGGTTTGTCTCAGTCTCTTTATTGTTTACAAGAACTAGAGAACGTTTTGCTGTGATGGGAAACTTTCCATTGGACCATTAAATTGTCGTTAGAGTTAATCTAGTTCTGTTATTTTCTTCAGAGAGTTGTGTTCAGTTTTTTTTTTTTTTTTTTTTTTTTTTTTATGAAGTTAAAACAGAATTAATATCTTGGTAACATAGAACAGATGGTAAACTCTATCCACAACTGATAAGAAGTTGTTTTTATTTGCAAACTCAATCCAGGTCTCAACGTGGTTCTTCACCACCTTCAGTGTATCCGGCTTGAAAGATAAGGTCCGTTACCTGGACAACCTGCAGCAGCTCTTTACCTGCATCAAGCCCGAGCAGATCGACATCCCTCCGTTTGTCCTGGAGTACGATGCACGAGTAAGTCACAACACTTGACAAAGACGGATACAGCCACAACTCATGAACGCAAATCTGCACAGGTTCTGTTGGAACATCGTCTGTGACTTTTTTGAAATCCCAGGAATTGATTAAAAACATAACAGTCAGGCACATTTTTAACCCAAAAGCCAACTAAATCAACAACTGTTAAATCATTCCTGTGTATGCAAATGTCAGTGATGACAGTTGTATCTGGCATTTATCAGAAATTTTAAAATGCTGTGTAAACTAAAACGATCTTTTGATCTGATTTTATCATGTATAATTACAGCCTGGGTCCTGTGGTTTTAGGGTTGCAGTGACTATCAGTCTGAGTGATTCTGGTTACAATGGCAACAATACGTTTGCTCAGTGCGTAGTTAATGTAATCGCAGCAGGTGGGGTTAAGACTGTGACAAGAGACTTCTTTAAAAATGACAGTTGGATGCAGCGAGTCTCAGGCTCCAGCTGCTCAACAATCTGGTCCACATTTTGAAATTAGTTCAACCATGGACTACGAAACCCTGTGTATTTATGGCCATTAACAAAGCCAAAGGTTGCGTTATGCTGCAGCACCACAACAGGAGCGTTGGTGTAGATGGACACATGCAATCACGGGGCAGCAGTTCAGCAGTGCACATGTGACACACATGCCAAGCTGCTGATGTGAAGGTGGTCTGACTCTGCGCTTTCATGAGGTCATGTTATAGTTGAGAATTGATCCAGTTAACATACATCATCCATCCATGGTGCCTTTTACTCACTTTACAGCTGAGATCAAACCACCAACATTCCTCAAAACTTCTCAAAAATCACTTTTACCACCACCTGCCACTCAGGTATCTGGCTCTCTCTCTCGCCTGTGTGTAACTAATAAGTGAATGAGGTCGTCAGTGTTCATGGAAACGCCATTATTTGGAGCAAAGGTGTTGTGTGGCGTTGTGCTGAGGTGTGGACGCATTCTTGAGCGCTTTACAGCGTAATTACTGAATCATTTGGGAAATAAGGTCTTATCTTTCTGACCCGCTGCTCTGTTCTGTGACCCTGCAACACTCTGCCCATGAGTGTGTTTAAACAGTCCGGTGGTAGAGTCGGGGTCACATACCAGTGTTTGGTTTCCAAGGTGGGAACTTGGAAATTTGTTGTTTTACCTCATTTTAAACCTGGGAAAATATTTGCAAATATGCCAAGTGAAAAACCTCATCATAACCAAACATATGTGCTGGATCTTCTTTTGTCTTACCAATAACCCTATTATTATCAGGTGGTAAGTAAAAACAAGCTTGTGCTTTGAGTTACGTACTGTATAGCCTCACATCCGCTCTCGGTTTGCTGTGCTTTAATAAAAACCTAATCTACCACTGATCTTTCACAATCCTCACATACCAAACTAAAATGTGTTTACACCCATGTGTGTTTAATTTTAATCACTTCTGAACACTGAACACTTTATTTCAGTATATTTAAAAGAGATGGAGACAGTCAGCATTTAATTTGTCTATTACATGTGTGTATTTTATGTGTGCAAAAGACCTAATATATTCAGTTTGTCTGCAAACTCAGTTAAGATGACCTTGTACAGGACACGCTGCGTTAATGCTGAACTTGTTTAAGTCAAAGCTTTGACTTTGTTTGATTAAACAAAAATCTGGTCCTGTTAAAAGAAGTAACTGTGTGTACTAGAGCTTCCCCAGCCTTACTCTTGTGCATTGAGCCAGGTCAAAGTCTCGCAAGAATTTTCAACTGAATATGGGATTCTTCAAGAATATGTAAAGGCACCTGATCCAGAGGAGTAAAGGACTCCAGCGCACACTGTTCAGTCACAGGAGTTTACATGAGGCCTCTCGTTTAAAAAAACAAAACAAAACAAATCTGTGAAGACGTGTTGGCAGGTCAGCGGCATATTTAGATGTTGAAGGCAGTTCCATCATAGCCTGATAGATCAGACCCACATCTAGAAAGACCTAGGTCTGAGAACGATGCTTGGTGCCGCCGCTTGTATGGGGAGGCCATAGGCCTCGTTCGGTTGCTTATCAAACTGCCCACCACCGCTGCCACCAATCAGAGCAGCAAACAAGGTGTTTCAGAGTGCTGCAAACGAGTCAACGGGGAGTCCGTGTGGAAGAGTAATTTAAACTTTTGCCAGTCTTTTGGTGATGAATGGTGAATACGCTGGCATGCAGATAAAGAAAGCTATACTGACAATTTATACATCATTTCCAAAACCACAAAAGCAGCAAAAAAAAAAAAAAAAGCATAAATAAATTTAAAAAAAAAACATGTAAATTACCAAAAACCAATTTAAAAAACACAAAGAGGCACTCAAAGTATGAAGGCCACAGCCAGTTGCTGTGAGATCATAGTGCTCCAATTCTAAATTATTCAGACTTGTATTGGCCTCTTAAGGTTCAGTCTCTAACGGTTCCTGTACACCAAACCAGAGATGACGCATGGACTCCTGCTGCGAAGAAATAACTGCAAAATACAAGTAGTCTATGCTTTGTTGTTTGGTGAGTTTCAGTCTAGACTGACACTGAAAGTCACGTTGACATATAAATCTGACACTAAATCAACATTTTGAACCAGTTAAGAGAAAAGGAAAAAAAGGGAAAAAACACATTGTTCGGAATCTGACACACCTGATGCTGCAATGTACACCAAAAAGATAAGAGAGGCCAAAGTTCACAGATGCTCCTGATGTCCTTAACAGCACATTGCCAGCTTGCTGTAAAAGGGCCCTTAACCACATATGCACAAATGGAAACAGTATTGAAACACATTTAGGCACATATTTATTTATATATTTATCTCAAGCTAAACTGCTGTTTGATCGATCCCCCTTTGACCCCTGTAGCTCAAAGGGGCCACCGGTCATTATTGCTGAGCCTGGCCAAGACTAATAATTGGTCAACCCATCCCCAGGGTCAGGCTTCTTCCCAGTCCCCAGTATCAGGATTTCAGGTGAAGTCATGTGGGTTTGTCATTTTCTTCGCATTGATGCTGTTGAAATCTCAGTCGGCATTTGATCCACCCTCCTGCTGATGGCCAGCCAGGTAGAACAGAAAGTAAAGACCGAAGAGAGACAAAGACGCACCGTCAAAGGTACAAGACAGGATACATTAGTATAATTATCCATTAGCAGCAGAACTAAGACTTCTATGTATATATGGATAGTTGGTGATCCACATTAGACGAGGACTGCAGGTCAGCATGCAGCTCCTGAGGATCTGGTCTGTAAACATGCACAGAAGAGAAAAAGAGGGGACAGACCAGCACAACAAACTACAAGAACAATGGAGCACAATTATGCTTTTGAGATACTTTTTATTAATAATTGAGGATTGAGAGAAACCGGAGGTGAGGGGCACCACTCAAGTGGATCCTGTTGGTGTCCCTCTGCAGTGTAGGTCTACAGCTGCAGATCTAGGATGAAGCTGTGTTGAAGACCAGCTGCTCCAGTCTGGTCCTGCAGCTGCAGCTATGACTACTGGTCCTAACACACTAAAGTACTAACTATATAATTTATTAAACAGAAATTTTTTTAAGTTTAGTTTTAAAGGTGGAGGTGGTATCAGCCTCCTTAACCCAAACTGGAAGTTGGTTCCAGAGTGATGGTGCCTGATAACAGAAAGCCGTCCTCCAAATCTACATTTGGATCTTCTAGGAACTACGAGTAAACCTGCACCCTGAGAACGGAGAACTCTGTTAGGAACGTACGGTACTATCAGGTCTTGCAAATATCGCAGCGCTAGGCCATTTTGGACTTTATATGCCAGTAATAAAATGTTGAATTGGATTCTAAATTTTACAGGGAGCCAATGGAGGGAAGCTAAAACTGGAGAGACGTGGTCTCTCTTGTTGATTCCTGTCAGCACTCGCGCTGCTGCATTTTGGATCAGCTGGAGGCTGTTCAGAGAATTACTTGGACATCCAGCCAACAACACGTTACAGTAATCTAGTCTAGAAGATACGAACGCATGAATTAGTTTTTCAGCATCACTCTGGGAGAGGATGCTCCTGATCTTTGAGACAAAACAAAAGAAAACATGAAAGCAAAACATAAAAAGAAATCAAACTTAATGGTAGTTGTGATAAGAGGTCACACTGTGAAGCCATTGCAAGTTATCCCACATATTGTTAGTATCAACAGACCTGGTCATATTTCTCTATTACAACTAGTTACTTCCTTTACAAAACATTCATCCCCAAATCATAACCGACCCAAAATTTTCCTTTACAGTATTTTTGGCACACACAAAAGCTAGTTCAGAGCGGTTTATTTTCATGTTTTGTTTGTTTACCAGAGCGCATGCGGATGATATCATCCTACATCCCTCTGCATCAGGTCATAGCCTACAACGCGAGGGCGCATCATCGCACAGTCGGCGATACCGTTCCGTTGTTGATGCCGTACAGCGTGAGATGTAATGATGTTACACGACTGCAGAAATGGTGTTCTGTGTGGAGGCCTTTGGTCAACAAGACTTTCTTTGCTGTTAAAACATATTTAATATTTACAATATTTCCTTGCTTTTCAGGCGCGTCTTCTATCTCTGCTACCATTAAAAACTGTAAAAACCTTTTTCTTCCACCTCTGAATGCGAAGCTTTGTCAGACGTCAACAGTGATGACTTAAGCTTAGAGCGACAGGGGACGTCATTGCAGAAGCGTTAACAAACTCGAGAAAGTAATGATGAACGAGAAAATGAGTCACCGGGTAACAGACCAAACAAAAGTAATCCTGTACAGCGCTTCAAGACGGACCTAACCTCTGCATCTGCTCATAGAGCTAAACATGATGAAAGTTTCTACGTGCTGCTTTAAACTGCAAGTATGCAAATACAACAGGCTGATCAGTTTAAGGCTCTAGTATGGAGCCTTTTCCTTTTTCAGCACTGCACAGGAAAGCAGACCGCTGTGGCATATTGACAGCTGCGTTGCTGCTGGGCTGACTTACAGAGCAGATGAAGTCCAGGAAATAATTGTTCATGTTTGTATGCATAAGCCTGCCTTGTTACGCCAACTTTGTAAGATGAAACTCAGGAAACATTACTGACATCAAACACTATCTGATGCTAAGTGTCCATGATCTGCAGTATTGTGTGAAGTTACATTGTGAAAAAGGTGCAGCGTGAGATGTTTCCCGTGGAGTGTTTTTTTATATACATACACACATATATATATATATATATATATATATATATATATATATATATATATATATATATATATATATATATATATATATATATATATATAATATATATATATATATAATATAATATGAGAAACAGAGAGAGAGAGAATTGGCACAGTTTTACAGAGTTTTACAGTGAGCCGTTTCCTTTAATACGCTGGAATTCACTGTTTTCATTCAGACAGAAACAGTTTAGTAGTTTTAAAAACTTGTGGAGCCTGATATTTTCCTCAGGGGTTTGTAGAAGCCAAAAACAAGACCAAAATATCGTATTTAAAAACAATATCAAACACAGTCTGTAAGGACCACAAGGAAGGAAGGAAGGAAGGAAGGAAGGAAGGAAGGAAGGAAGGAAGGAAGGAAGGAAGGAAGGAAGGAAGGAAGGAAGGAAGGAAGGAAGGAAGGAAGGAAGGAAGGAAGGAAGGAAGGAAGGAAGGAAGGAAGGAAGGAAGGAAGGAAGGAAGGAAGGAAGGAAGGAAGGAAGGAAGGAAGGAAGGAAGGAAGGAAGGAAGGAAGGAAGGAAAGGACAGTCTTAGTTAAGTTTTGAACTGAACATGTGAGAATCACAGAAGGGAAATGTGTGTTTTCGTCAGGCTGCTACGACGGGTGATGATATGGTACAGTTGTATTGGGCCTTTTATGGTCGAGCACAACAAAAAACAGTTCAGATGGCAGTGAATTAGTTCCTTGTCAGATGGTGAATCGCACAGCTTCACAGATCTTTACATTTGACTTCTTTTAAAAGTGATGCACATTTTTCCGTTTGTTATTCTGTTACTGGCTTCTTCTGTTACTCCTGTGTCAAAGCGTGCACAGAAATCTTTGCTCAGTTTAGATTAAGGTTATCGTACTCGACGTGAACATTCAGGAGTAATTTAATTCCCAGCTGCGGAAACTGGATGAGAGTCCCACACTGGGAAATTTGATTTAGTGCAGTTTCTGTCGTACTAACGTGTTTACATGCATTGTTTGTGTTCTGTATTAGTTGGAAAAGACGGTTGTGATTTTCACGCTTTTCTTTTTGATTTTCTAACATTATGTTTAAAACTGTCCCCAAGCAAAAGCTGTCAAATCAGTTAAAACGTCAACATGTTGCACTTTTTTGTGCTGCGTCCTAATGGCTTATTAAATCATTTACTTTGTAATTTAGTTTGTTCTCGAAGGGGAAAAGGGACCAAAATGTGCTGTAATCAGCACTTGTAGTTAAGTAGTGTGAGAGAATTACAGGTGGGGCTAAGTTACTCGTAATCTCAGATAACTGCTGCTTTCCTGGAAGTGAAACGAAAGACTAAAACAACTTATCAGCTACGCCATACTGAAGGTCTCCTCTGCAAGTGTACAAGTCCTGGGATAAGTTTTATCACAGGAACAAAAAGAAGCCCGGCCCCAACTGTTTGTGCACCACGGTTGCAAGTCAGAGTTAAGTGAGCAGACGAGGACTTGTTTTTGTTTTGGTTTTCCACACCATTAAACCATTTTTACATAAATAGGTCAAAGAGAAATATGTGGGTCATTCTTATCAGCTCTGTTGCAGGCCTTTCTTGGTGGAATTGGGCAGAACTTAAGGAAGGTTTCTTCTCCTTAGCTGTAGTACAGAATTTGTGAGGCACATTTGACTCTGACCAGTTCTGTACCGTCAGAGTGAAGTTTGTTTTTGCTGCAGGACATCCAGCTCTGTCTGCTTCCTCTCTGCTCAGTCAGCAGTGGACAGAAGCAGCAGGACACGTGTGCAGAGTTCACCTGGTTACGTGTTAGGAGACTGTCCACTGTGCGAGGAAACATTTGGAGCGTTTTCCTACCTCCTTACCTAACCATGAGTGAGCCTTTCACATGTAAATACAGGCGAAATCAGGACACTGATGCTGACTTTCACATTGGTGGATGGATGTTTAGATTAATCAGTTGTTCTTTTGAAATCTAGAGTTTTCATAGAGTGGAGCAGCGGGCAAGACTTGTTTGGAAACGGGCCACGGTTTTAATGAGTTCCTTTATAAAAATGTTGTTTTCCCACCTCACAACAGTGAAAAACCAGAGTCAATGAGATCAGTCAAAGTGACATTTGTTTGCATTAAGACATAAAGCTGCATAAACATGACTGTGTTGTTGCCGTGCTGCCTGGCCAGACGTGACCAATCGCTTCATGCGTGTTGTGACATGTGTCTGGTACCCCCATAGACTAAAACAATGGATGAAGCATCAGGTCCATGACCCATTGGTTCCTGAAGCCGGTTTTCTTCTTACAGGGAGCAGCCATGTTGCCTTGGAAGCTGACGGAAACACGCCCCCAGCGTATGTCAATCAAAATTAGCTTTGCTCGCAGAAGCCCGCCGAAATACCTGCAGAGCCGCGGTCAGACGTTTACAACGGGATGTACCATGTTGACTCCACGGCTAAAACAGAAATGACCGTGGCAGTTGCCCGAGGCTGGGTTAATGCAACATATTCACGCCCCTCAGTGTTGTCATGGACATAAAATCCAAACAGAAACGGGCTGTAAAGTTCACCTGTCAAGTTGGACATTTTCACATGGAAGTGTAGAGATGGGCTTTCTTTAGGAACCAGCCTCTAGCGGCCAGTCGAGGAACTGCAACAGCGCTTCGTTCCTGGTGAGCCTCAATGCAGAAGTCGGGGAAGGTTGGCGCTTGGGTACCCTTCCTGCTCACGGCCATTTCTACCGGTACAGAACGTTTCCAGCCAATCACAACAGGGCGGGGGCGGGCTCTATGTGATAACTCGTACACGAGTCCGATACCCCCAATGCCCACATCACATGCTTCATTCTCTGATTGGCAGTTTTCCTATTCAGTGACATTCATTGGCAGTGTTCGTCTGTGTACGTTGGTAGGCTCCCTGGATATCCAAGTTAAACAAAGTAAAGTAAACAAAGAGTTGTGTCAAAGAGGAAAAGAATTGGGATGTCTGGTCAGGCTACTAGCGTCCTAATCAGCACATGCTGGCATAGATGTTCAGTCTTCCAGGTCATGATAGTTTGAAAAAGCATGAGTAGAATTCACCTGGAATTCTTTTCTCAGTTCTTCAAACTTTCCACCTCTTATCTGAAAGACTTCCTTAGATCTCACTGACCAGCCGGGTTTCAGGCCAGTAAGCTGCTGGGGTGCATTTTCCCAGCAGCCGTGTTCTGATTGGTTCCATTGGATACAGCTGGCATCACTGCCTTTCTCTTTTCTTTTTTATTCATTGCCTGTATTTTTTTAACAGAAAAATGTGTATGCCAAACAGACGGCAGTGAGCAAGTAATGTATTGAAGTCTTTAAATTAGAATCAGAATAAGATCTTGCTATTGTCCATTGCGTATCTAAAGTTGGCACAAAAAGTGAGGAAATTTGTGTTTGGTAGATTATTTCTTTGTTGTGACAATGGTTTTTGGAAATACATCTGTTGCTATATGCTATAAAACGTCTGCCCAGAGTCTCCCAGTGCTGCCAGGAGGCCTGCCATGACCGTCGGGCCCGCTTGTGCTGGTGTGTGCAACACGTGCACTAAAACCTGAACATGAGGAGGAACGTTATGTTCAGCGATGAGTCCAGATGCTGCTTACGGAAGGTGGATCAGAGTCTGGAGAAGACGTGGACAACGCTATGCTGCACCCATAGAGTCGCATGTTTTGGTGGAGGCAGTGTGATGGTGTGAGGCGGCGTCTCCCTCACTGGAATGAAGAGCGGGACGCCGCCACAGCGGTGGGACCAGGCTGGCGACCAGCATGAGGAGGTGGTGCCAGGCTGTTGTGGCTGTGTATGGTTCTTCCACACGCTACTGAGGCTCCCGCTTGTTAAACGGATCAACTGTTAAATTACCAATATGTGTTGTTTCTTCAAGCTTCATCATCCAACCCACCAAACAGGAGTCAATGGCAAAATTGGCAGAAAATATGGTAAATTGTTTATGAGCACAACCCACATACTCAGCTCTGCTGCTCCTCCCACAAATTCATGCTCCTTATAAACGTGGCTCCATTCAAAAGGAGAAAAACGGCCAAGAAGCATTGTTACAACACAGAAATAATCTACCAAACACAAATGTCCTTACTTATGTGCTAAGTATCGTTACTAGTTTTGCAGATAGATCTAGTTTTAAGGTGTTTATCTAAGATGGAGCACATGATGTACCTCCTCTGGCTCCATTACCCTGAATATTTGTTGGGTTTTTTTCCCTCCTTTCAGGTGAATGGACCCTACCGTCCCTCTGAGGCGTCCGGTCTGTGACAGGACACCTCTCTGCTGAGCCAATAAAAAGAATTAAGCCTTTAATGGACTCCTGACCTCCTAAAGCCTCTGAACCGCAGTGGGGAAGCCCGGCTTTTGTTGTGTTTCTGCCAAAAAGAAACGGTGCAAGTCTCAGCTCGAGGTTAACGTGGTGCAGCCTGGTGAGCACGTGTCCCTCATCATGGACTATTTGTGAGTTTGGTATAATTTTTGGATTATGCCTTGTATGGAGATTCTTGACTATGAAGAGTCTTGACACCATGTGACTGTCATGTTTCCATCATGTTTTCATATCACACATCCAGGCTCATAACGCTGATGAGACTGGGGTGAAGTAAACACATCCGTGTGCAGTTTCACGCCGTTTCATAACGCTGGAGAGCAGAAATGACCAGCAGTGGGTTCAGTTCAGACAAGTTAGAAAGTCCAACCCGGTACACTGTTATAACAGCCTTCATGTTCTCATGCAACTGCTCGAAATAAACACACGGGAGATTTTAAGATGAAATAGAAAACTCTACTCAACTAGTATCATTTAAGTCAGATGATCGCCTCGTCATAAAATCATCATCACTCTCTTCTTTGTGTCCAAATAAGAGATGGTTAACTCTAATGGATGTTTGTGGCGGATTTGGATTCTGTTTAGCAGATGCAGCCGAGGTGTGGCTTCACACGGACAAGCGTATTTATCAGAGGAGGACCCCTGTTACCGTGGCACCTGACCAGTGTGCACAAAGCAAACTGCAGATGCATCCTTTAAAATCTGAGGTACCTTTCTTAAAGCATCAGTCGTCCTCGGCGCTTAAACTACGTTAGTCAGTCAGAAACATCAACCTAAAAGCAAGAGTTTTTGTTTGTTTTTTTCTGTTGACCAGTTCAGGTTTGCGCCTTTTCACAAAATGCGTTGCAGGTTTTCAAGGTTTCGCTTCATGTTTTTACTCAATATAAGAAAATATAGCGACTAAATGTCTCGTACAATAAAGAATCAGGATTTTTTTTTAATTTCTTGAAACTTTATAGGTGTAAGAACTTTTAATCAGGATTATAAAAGTGGATTTGGATCCATTGTGTTGAAAAATAAATATTAATAATAAAAATGCTTTCAGAGATTAAGGGTGTGGTGTTGGTGTGAGGAAATACTTTATACGTAAAGAAATTAAAGTTCCCAAGAAAAATAAATAAATAAATAAAACCTGACTCTTCGACTGTGAACCACAGAAGATGAGCAGAGGACTCAGGAGGCTCTCGTGTCCTGCTGCTTCCTAAAGGACAGTTGCATGTTTCATCCCTCTCAAATTTAGCGGCTGATTTCGCCTGCATGCGAGGCTTCGCCGCGTCAGGTCTGCTTCGTTAAACAAAAGGAATCTGCTGGTTTCACTTGAGCTCTGCTGAGCTCTTCGAGCCTCTCAGGGTAACGCTCCCGTCTGAACATTTCCTCACTGATGTGAGAGTCACAAAATGTGACGCAGGGCCTCGCTCAACACTACTATACCGACCAGAAACCTGTTTTTTGTTAGAGGGAGAACTGCTGTGTCCTTGTTGAAAACATTTAAATCGTTGTGCTTCAGTTTTTAACCAAACAATCATCATGTAAAGAAAAAATGCGCAGTGTAGTTGAAGTAAATGATTGTGTAATGCCTTTAAATCATTTTTCTGAGGTGCAGGGGGGGCGGAGGTCACTTTTAAATGGAGCAAAAAAAAAAAAAAAAAAACTTCTCTCCTCTTTTTGACAAAATACCAGAGGCCGTTTTACAGAAATGAGGATTTCAAGGCTGTTAAAGTAATTCACAGACT
Organism: Xenentodon cancila; assembly: GCA_014839995.1. Classification (NCBI taxonomy): domain Eukaryota; kingdom Metazoa; phylum Chordata; class Actinopteri; order Beloniformes; family Belonidae; genus Xenentodon; species Xenentodon cancila. Next base: position 24,136,471 of record CM026200.1, read on the forward strand.
TCTTCTGTAAATGTTAGAATCTGCTTCAGGTCACTAAAGAGAAAAACTGAGGATCTGAGATCGTTTATGAAGGAGCCAAACGTGTGATTCAGGCAAACCTGTCCTTTTTTTCTGTTTGTTCCACAATTCTCAAGTGTAGTAGAAAGTGACTTCATTACTGTTTGGTTTCCTTTTTGTTGTTTGTTTGTTGTTTTTTTTTACACTGAATAAAATGCTTTTCCTCTGTAAAATTGTTGTTTTTTTTTTGTGTGTGTTCTTGAACATTTTTGAACAATGTGAAATAAAACGTTAGAACGTAAGAAAAGTAGATGTCTGAACCTGTGATTGTGATCGGGGATAAATTAAGGCTGCGTAAGAAAAGATGGGAATAAAATGATATCTCACATAAACACACACTTTTCATTACTACTTGGTTCCCAGAGAGCTGAAAAAGTGGAAACATGACCACGATAGAATCTGAAACACGTCAGAATATCAGCTGCATTCGCTGGAACCAGTTTCAATCAGGCGACCCCTTTGTTAAAGGTAGGGTAAGCAATTATCAGGACACTAACACCGAACACGTTTGGTCACTTTCACTGAACGTCTGTTTTACCACTTTGTCAGCACATGGCTTAAAAAAAAAAAAAAAAAAAAGTGGGGGGCCGGACAGTAAATCAGTTATTTTCATTAAAATGAACAGTTTATGGCAATTATTTTGCCTCCACTTCCATAAGCTTCTGTACCATAACGGAGGCTTTTTCTCAGAGAAAGTGAATAAAATCACGAGTCAGATGTGGTGTTTAAAAAACTATTAAATCTGAGAGGTAGCCTAACCCATAAACCATCACAAACATCGTCCTTTGATGCTGTGGCCTCATCCAGAAATGACTTATACTGCCTTTAATCACTGAGACTGATCGTTCGGTGGAACTAAACTTTTCTTTTTTTGTGCAGCAACAGGAGAGAAGGAAACTCGACGTGAGAGTTTCAGTGACGTACAGCCCCCTCACTGAGAAGCTCTGTGACTCAGAAGAATATGTTTGTAAAAAGAACAATTTACCGGGTTTAAATACGCTGTGTGTACTTTTGTTTCAGTAAAAAAATACAAAAAAAAACCCTTTACCTTTCATCGCAGTCACAACAGTCCACTGCTCTGCGATGTGAACCGGAACAGGTAAAAGCAGGTAACTGAAGTCGGCCTCTACAAGTTAAAATATCACATGCAGATCAAGAAAGCTTAACTTGAAGGTTTTTATCAAGTTGTAATAAAGCACTGTTGGCTGTATGGTTAACCATCGAATAAAATATTTACAGTAAACTTTTACAAATTCAGCACATCTCACATAGGTTGTCTTGTTTCAGTCATATTTCCTTTCACCTCTTTCTATTTTAAATTACATGTTTTATATATATATATATATATATATACCTATAAAAGCTACATGAGGCAGAACTTTGTTTTCACTTTTGGTCATTTTTGATTGTTTTTCAGGTTTTCTGACTGATTGTATTTTGATTGGATCTACAAGATGAGACAATCATTAGAGGCTGATATTATACCCACATCCTTCTTAATAAAGATAAGAAACTGAGTCTGCAATTGTGTAAATGTTTGCTGTTTTACAATAATGCAGTTTTGCCTGTTTTGGTTCTTGTTTAAACATTATGACTCCACACTTGAGATTTGTTTGCATTTGTTTCTGAGCGTAGACTTTCTTGAAACATCTACGATGACATGAAATCCAGAGTTCTGCAGTGTGTTTTCCTTTTTAGGACACAAGCGAGAGGGACACATGTAAGTGGCTGAATAAGCGGGATAAACAGCAGGTGCTTTTCTTCTCTTGTTTTTTCCACCAGTCTCACCTTCCCTTTGCAGAAAACAGTACCCTGTTCCAGGAAGTGCAGAAGTGGCACTGAGCTGTTTAAAAGCCTCCAACCTGCACGTCAGTTCTCGCCGCCTCCCGTCTCTTCATCCCGCTGACCGCTGTGACCCTCCATCACGTCTCATCCTCGGCGGTCTTAATCTCTCCATTTCTCTTTGTTATGGGCTGGCTGAAGTGCTGAGCAGGCGACGAGGGTGGAGAAGTGCTGCTGTGAAAAGTGGAGCAGCAAATCCATCTTTTATGGGTCTTTTTCCCGTGACAGACAGGGATTAGCTGCTCCAAACAGAGCAGAAAGATCGCAGCAAATTATCAGCTGCCTCTAAATGGCGGTCGAATCACACCGAAGACTTCCAGCCCTACAGCTGGAATGCAGTAAACCCAACCCGACCCTTACAAACAAACAGTTAACTGAAAGTCCAACTGCGCCACTTCAGGATGGTGGTTACTGACAACCCGTCTCCATCGACGTTACAGAGTTTTCTCCATTTTAATATCAAAGTCTGCAGCTGCAGCTCAAAGTCCTTCAAATTATGACTCGAGTCTGAGTCCTGGACTCGAGTACTACAAGTCTGGTGAAAACTGACAATGAATAAAAACAAAGATAAATAAGTGAAAGAAAAAAACAGTTGGAAAGTTGGAAGAGTAGCAGAGGGGGGCTTGTTTCTGGAGAAATCACCATGAATGAAGTGAAGCGCTGCGTTGTAGATTTGCATCAGCTGATCTGAGGACGTCGGATGCAGCCTCATACAGGTGAACTAACAGTTTCATGTCTGGATGGAGAGATGCTCCTTCACAGGAACAATTCCAGGACTACCTCCTCATCCTGCTGCATGTGGGATGGGACATGGGGCATGAGAGTCCAAATCTGTTCCTGCAGACAAGTCCTGATTAATCACATGGTAATTAATCCCCAACAGCCTCAAGATGTCTTCATCGATGCTCCAACTTTTCCCTTTCATGGGCCAGTGGGATCTCAGTGGGCTTGGAAATGGTTTAAAGTTTGTCTTCCTTACTCTCTGTCTGTCAACCCATCTGGACTCGGTGTCTATTTTTAAGCTCCACGCTGGTTTTGGACGGTTCAGTCAGCTGCTCCCACATGTAAACAACTTCTCCACCGTCAGTTACTCATCATTCCAGATGCTGAACGAGTCCCGATACATGCAGCACAAATCATTAAACCTGCAGAGCATCCAAACAAAAGATAAATGGTTCAAAAATGAGTGTTTTCATGGAAAATAGTTCAAGACAAAATCTGAAGATGATAAAAAAAATAAAATTAAAGTTGCAACCTGACTAGAGCTGCTGTAAAAGACTGACACCAGTAGGGCATCGCTGAATTAAACATAAAAAATAACCTGGGTTTACTTACTTTCTGACTGTTTCATGTCTGAATGTTCCTTCTCTGCAGTGTGTCTACATGGAGTTTTTCACAGTAAAGTTTCACAGTAAAGTTTCACAGTAAAGTTTCACAGTAAAGTTTCACAGAGGTAGTTGCTGCTGAGCTGCCTGGAACTTCTCCAGGTTTTAACTCCTTTGCTCGTTCTCTGCTGTCTCTCTTAAAGCAGCACAAAGGAACTTTTATCATTCTTATCTCCGTGAGTCCTGTGAGCCACTGCTGCAACGCTGTTCGACTTTTGTTCTTGTGTGGTCTCTTCCTCAGACGCTCATTTTCTCCTCCATCATTCCTTCTTGACTCTCTTAATCGTCTCTGCCGTGACGTCCAGTGTCGCTCTGTGAGACAGTTTCATCATTGTCGATGCGCGACCTGGTCTCATAAGCCTTTCGGAGTTGTCACAGGAGACGGCCAGAATGGGAGTGCAGGGTGTCTCTGGCTGGTTATTCCTGAGAGGCGGGAATGTGCGAAAGACATCAAATGTTTCTTCACATGAATCCAAAACTGATATTTTATCATGGAAACCTGGTGCTGCATTCATAAAATTATAAATATTGGTCTTAACCACATTAGTTGGTTTATTGGAAAAACAGAAACAAAAAAAAAAAAACAAGCAGACTTGACTTATGCATCATCTCACTGATCTACGAGAACATATCCCGTACCTGAGAGGCGTTTCAGGAGATCAAACCCCGCCAAACACGCTTGTTTTGCACACACATCTTCGCTCATCACAGTGAGCAGATGTGTCGTTGTTATACTCCACTGAGACTTCCGACCAGCATGGATACGTGTAGGAGGAGCGCCACGAACGTGGAAGGCTGCTGGTGCGAGTGACTCATCCTCAGGCCCGGAGGGTTCACACATCTTCAAATATCAAAAGACGGGACTGAATTCCAACATAAAAACAAGACGGAGTTCACAAGTTTTTCAGGTTAAAAGAAAATAAACCTTAAGCAGCACATTCAGCATTGCTGTCTGGATGCAATTAGACTCTTTCATGACCGATAGATGCTCCTTGGCGTTGGGGTTCAGCATTTCCTTTGAAACTCAGATGTTCTGTGTGACGTCTTAATTAATCGAAGGTGGTCTGATCTCCAGATGATGAAAAATGATGCACATTAGTAATTAGCAGCAGCAGTCAGAGCAAAATCAGGTTCTTGGAGTGCAGGAGAAAGCTGCGAGCGGCGTTGACCTTCCCGTGGAGCGTGTTTGGTCAACCTCGCAGTCAAACTCATAAAAGTGTGCGGGCGCGCTAATGAGGCCCTGGAAGGCTGAATAGTTTCCAGAGTCATTACCTCTGTCGTCGTTTCCTCCTTTAGCGCTGATGCCGGTATAGAGAATGAGTCATTTTCATCAGTTTTGCACGTTATTGAGCAACATATAACCTGAGTCCAGTAAAGACCCCTCCCAGCTTCACCAGCCAGAGGTTACTGCAAACCGAACCACCATCTAGTGACTACGAAGCTCGTTGCTTTCATGCAGAATCCCTTTGATTAGTTTGCTGAGGTCGCAGTCACGAGATGAGTTTGTGAAGGTTCCCTAAATGTAATGACTATGTGACTGCAGTGGATATAAAAAGTCTACACACCCCTGTTCAAATGCCAGGTTGTCGTGATGTAAAACAATGACAGTAAGGTAAATAATTTCACAACTGTTTCCGCCTTTAACGTGACCTATAACCTGTACAACGTAATTGAAAAGCAAACAGAAACCTTTAAAGGGGAAAAATATCAAATAAAAACTTAAAATAACCTGGTTGCATAATATACCCTAAATATAGTGTTTTTGGGTAGGAGACTATCAGTGTGGCACATCTTCATCTCTTCTTTGCAAAGCTGCTCCATATCTGACAGATTGAGAGGGCATCTCCCGTTTACAGCCCTCTTCAGATCCCCCCACAGATGTTTGATGGGATTCAGGTCTGGATTCAGGTCTGGGCCATTCCAAAGCCTCAATCGTATTTTATCGTGATTTAGACGTGTGCTTCGGGTCATTGTCGTGCTGAAAGATGAAGTTCCTCTTCATCTTAAGCTTTCTAACAGAAGATCGAAGGTTTTGAACCAACACTGACTGGTATTTGGAGCTGTTCATAATTCCCGCCACCCTGACTAAGGCCCCAGTTCCAGCTGAAGAAAAACACCCTGAAGCATGATGCTGCCACCGCCATGCTTCACTGTAGGTCTGGTGTTTTTGGTGATGTTCTTGTTCCAAATATACCTGTTGGAATGATAACGGAAAAGGTCAACCTTGGTTTCATCAGACCATAACACACTTTCTCACATGCGTTTGGGAGAGTTCAGATGTCTTTTTTCAAAATGAAGGCGGTCTTGGATGTTTTCTTTGTAAGATAAGGCCCCCGTCTTGCCACCCCACCCCACAGCCCAGACACGAGAAGAAGACGGGAGATTGTTGTCACCTGTTCTACACAGCAGTACTTGCCAGAACATCCTGCAGCTCCTTCAGTGCTGCTGTCGGCCTCTTGGCAGCCTCCCTGACTAGTTTTCGTCTCGTCTTAACATCCCCTTTGGACGGATGTACATAGATGTCAGGAAAAGCCTGCTACAATAGCTGAACTTCATGTGCCGTTGATCAGAGGCCCTTTAATCGGTGACCGGTGTGTGCCGACTCCAGTTTAACATGAGTTGGAATGTAACTGGTTAAATCTGGACAATATTTCTGCTTGTTTTTTATTTGTATTGTGCAGGTTATAGGTCACATTAAAGGTGGAAAAAGTTGTGAAATCATTTATTTTACTGTCATTGTTTTACATCACGAAAACCTTTTGAACAGGAGTGTTTTTTTTATATCCCATCTACATGTTAAATGTGAAAATGTATCACCAATGATGGTCCCAACTCCAATAAACACAAAGTACAACAGTCATCAAATTGTATTTGTCAGAGAATCTGAATATCTATTGGATCAGTAATGTCAATTATTCCAATTATTGTCAAGATATTTCCTCTGTTCTACGTGTGTCGACCTCTCGGTCAAAAAGACAGTAGAACCAAAAACCTAGAGCCCATGAATGTCCCCGCACATCTTCAAAGGGATTCATTAGCAAAATGTTGAGAACATGAACTGTAAGTGACAGCGATGGACCTCTGGGAATAATTAATCCAACGATACGAAAAATTTAAACTGGCACAAAAAGAGCATTAAGGTTCCCTCAAACACCTCAAACTCAGTTCAAACACATATGACATGTGGTACACTCTGAAAAATATCCCAGAAAAAGAGCAAATGTGTGTGTGGCTGGGCTTCGGTGAGCTGAGGAGTCCGTGCCTGGCTCGTATCCCGGCCCACACACGTGGCAGTGTTTCAGACTGAGCATGTGCTCACCTTCACACCTGCCCGCCGTCTGCCTGCGTACTCAGGAGGGGCAGCGCGAGGCAGCGTTGACGAGGTGGACGGACGTCTACGTACACTGACCTGCACATGTCATTGGGTTTTGGGTCTTTTCACATGAGGCTGAAAAATGCTGCAGTTAGGTTTGCTGACTCAGTAGGTAATGACTGGAGGTAAAGGGGGACGTGGCCCTGACGTCTTTCCTCAGTAGTAGGAGGTCCAGATCAACTCAAAAAGAAATGCACAAATTGGTAACAGCTTCCATAACAATAATACAAGGTAGTGCTGCGTTGTTCATCACTTTTTATGTACTATAAAGCAGCATTGTGCATTATGTTGACCAGAGACTATATGTAGCCTATATGTGTCATTGGTCTAGCCAATGAAAAACTACGATATAGCCAGTTTAATGTCGAGATATTTATGGACACCGTGTTCATTTTGAGAGTAAATGTTTTCGGCATCAGACCAGGGAAGGAACGATAAAGGTCTGAGCTGAAAAAGTCATCAGTCCAATGAGCTCCGGCATGTGAACATGAACGAAGGAGTTGTGTCAGGAAGGGGATCCGACGTAAAACCTGAGCCAAATCCAAAGGCAGATCGTAATAATCTGCTGCGCTGACCCAAACTAAGTGAAACAACAAGAAAAAAAAGCTGAATCACGTGTAAAGCCTCCCCAAGCAGAGATGTGGACGTGATGTTGCTGCGGTTCCTCCCACTGATGACGTCCGTCGTCTGGACTTCAACCAGTCTGAAGACATTTACGACGACGGCATCTGGTTTATAGAAGTAGCTGCACTGCCCTTCTGAAGCCACAACAAACATTATTATTACCTCTCACCATTGTCTATTGTGATAACAGTTAATCAGCCATTAGATCCTATTTTGTCTCTTAATCACTTTCTATTTGCCGGGTCATTGGCTAATCATTCGCAGTTTCATTAAATCTGGTCAGGAGTTCATCACACAGGTTACAGTTAATCAGTTCCTGATTTGTTGTTCTGTGGACTTTCACGTAAAGTATCGCCGTTTAAAGTTCTGTGACATGATGTCATCACGGTGTTATGATGCAAATGGAAACAAGCGCTCGTTCAGGGCTGCTGTATCTGAGCGCCGCACACGCACAGTCCCAGCGTCCAGGGCGCTGATAAGCTGCTGCGCTGATAAAACAGAAGCTCTGGACAGCAGGTGTGGCGGGACGATACCCGCCGAGACACCGAGGCATGTAAACACACCATTCCTGGTAGTGCTCCCTGGTTTTTATGAAACATACCAAGTCCCTCTATCGAGACGATGTTTTCATTTAGCCTGCGTATGTCATGTAGGAATGGACAGCAGCTGCTGTCGCCGCAAACAGCGAGAGGCGCACGGAGAAGGTCCAGCGGCGGCCAAGGCCGAGCCGTTGACTCTCCACACTGTCACATGTCAAGCAGCTCGTGCGTGCAACCCTCTGCAGGTCATTAACGAGCTGCACAAGAACAAAGCACGAAAGCAGGAATTAACCAGCAACAGCAACGACAAAGTACAGCCTCCACAAGTCATCCTGCGTCCTGCACAGACTGCAAACCTACTGGATTTGTGGGCATTGAGATCCATCAGGGAGGTTTTAGACTTACTGGCACATTCAACAAACTATCTGAGAGCGATGTCATAAATAACCCAACAAAACCTTTAAGACCCTGGAATGTCACACATCCACCTTTACTGATGAAGCCCCCTTCCGCCGTAATTACTGCTGCATCGGCGTGTGAGCGTCGCTTTGCAGAAGAATGTTTATTTAAGATTTAAGGTACTCAAATGTTTACAAACTGAGATTTTTCTATGTGTTTAAGGCCATTTCCTACCCATAAAAGCAGATTTGGATCATGAGGATGAACATGTTTACCGGTCTCAGTATTGTCCTGCGGATGAGGCCTTTTGTCCCGCTGCAGTGGATCAGGTCCATTTATCTTTTAGATTACGCCAGTGCAAACACATTTTTACGTTACGGGTGCACTCAGACAATATTCAGGAACCGCAGCATTAAAATATGCTGTGAAGTTCATGGCTACACATTCCACCTTAAAACTGCTGCAACAACGGCTGTGTTGATGTAAGAAGAAGCGGCTGCTGCAGAACGGGTCTTTGAGAGAACTGATTTATCACAGCCGAACGAATGTTTGTGATATCCCAGTCTCTTACTGGATAGTTTAAATGAGAATAGGCACAGTTTTGCTGTTCCACGTTCAGATCACCGCTTCAGTGAGAGTAGGTGAACTGCAAACATCAGATGTTACAGTCGTCCAGGAGTAGTTTAGGTTTCGATTTTCAGTATGTAAATCCATGAGGTTTTCAGGGCTCCGGGGACGACTTTGCCCTATTTTTAAGATCTTTTGTAGCAACAGGTGACTTTACAGACAAAGATGTTGCTGACTGCTCCAGACAGAAAGTCTGAAGCGTTCAACAAAAACTCTGATAAAAGAATGCGACTGGCAGCAAAAGCAAACATGATGAGCAGTTGGTCAGACAGCTACAACTGCATCCATCACTGTGTTGCTCCAAATAATCCCATAAATACGGAGGAAGAAAAGGTTTTTTCACTGCTGGCTCTGCTTGAGAGAAAAATGACCTCAACTCCTGAAATCAGGAGTGTTTTTTTGCGCCTTGAAAAGGTTATCCTGTGATTCAGTCAATAGCTTGGAAATCTTCCAAAAAGAAGCAGCACCGTTTAAATAGTAAAGCGGCGTAACTGGCTCCCTGTTCACACACTGTTAACGACGGTGAAAACATTTGAATAAAGCTGTATACTCTTTCACAGTTTGAAACACCACCAGACCTCATGATGAGTCGGCGTTCCAACTTGGAGAGTCAGAGAAACCCACCTACCAAGCGGAGATGCTGCCAACTACGCCGTTTATAACGTATAAATATCTTTTAAGGTGTTTTATCAGAGGGCGCGTTGTCATGCTGGTGGATGTGCCAAGAATGCGGTGTACATGTTTCCAGAAAGCATGTTTTGCCTTAAGGTGACAGGAGCTCCTGGAGCAAGGCCACAAATCACCAGATGTGGCCCGGTTCTTCACATTCCTTCTGGGCTTAGGGCCACATCTGGCCCTCACAGCACCTGGCAAATCCGATTTGAAAACTAGCCAATGAAATCTAGGCCAAATCTGATTCAGCATATGCCAAAGAACATGTTTGGCTCATTTCATGAACTTTGGGATATTATGACCCACATATCATTTTCTATTGCCGTTTCTGGGCCAGAAATAGCCCACATTAGGCCCAAATGTGTCTGCTATCTGGGTTGATATAAATAAAGTTTGACTGAAATGTTCTTAAACTATCAGTTCAAAATTCTTCACAAAAACTGCCAAAACTGTGGTTAAATAAAGGGTTTAAATCATTCTGGCCTCATTTCTAGTCATTTCATTTACCTTAAAAGGTGTTTTCTCCCCCAAACGTTGAATGTTATCAGTAATATCAAATGTAGTCCTTTAACGCTTAACTTTCTGTGGCACATTTTACCTAAAACTGTTCAGCAAGTTACCAACAAGATGATAATCTTTGCAGTGAGGTGCAGGATGGAACAGATTTGCTGAACCACAGGCAACCCCTCGCAGGTCAGCGCCTGCGGTTCACTTCTGGCTCTTCTCATTTCGTTTTCCAAAAATGTCCTCTTGCCAGAGAAACACACAACTGAGCTCTGCTGGTTTGTTCATGTTTCACTGAAAGAAAGAAGAAAGAGCAGAGAATGAGGGAATAAAAAGAAACACAAACAGAGGAACATGTTCGTCATCGCCGCTCTGGTTTAGGTTTGAGCCTCTGACAGACAGGAACTCTGAAACCCAGAAGATGGACTCAAGCTGCTTCGTGTTAAACCTGACGGCGCTGCGCTGGGAACAGAGACGGCCCCGATCATTTGGACATTAATGTTTACTTTGCGTGTAGTGGTGTATTTTGTGTGTGTTTTCTCAAGCGCTTTGCTTCAACACAACTTCAAGGAGTTGGCGGCTGAGCGTTGCCAAGTCCTGCGTCTCTGCTCTCCTCGATATGTTACTTCCATTTCTGATTATATATGATTTTATATGATGATTTAGGGAAAAAAAACAAAAAAAACCCCACCATCTCTTGTAGGAGAAAACGTTCCCCGTTTGAGCTCCTGTTCAAGTATCAGAGAAGCTGTGACCAAAGAGGCATCTCCTCCCCAAACCGCTCGGTTTTTGATGTCAGATGTCTTTCTTTTGTCACCAGCAGAATAATCTTCAACACAAAGTTGGACAAAGTGGAGCGGGCACGCAAAAGGCAAGTGAGTCACAAATAAATAAGTTAACAAGGAAAAAAGCTACGGTTTCAGCTGGAAAAGATGAGGTGTTTTTCACATTTTTCACGACTTGACTGATGGCATCCTGGGAAGGAGATAACAACGAAGGTCCGGGTCAGCCGGCGCTGTGGGCCCCCTCAGATGAATACGTTTCCACTTGTCAATCATCTGGTGTTCAACGGGAGGACGTCAAGGTTTTTACAAATGCGATATCTTGTAATTTCAATCAAACAGCTGAAAGACTTTTTTTTTTTTCGGATCATTCTTGTCAGTATGGACATCGTGCACACCACGTATGTATGATACACACCGAAATTGGACCTCTGCTTTTAACCCATCATATAGTTTCACTAGTGAGCAGTGGGCTGCTAGAACCAGCACCCAGGGAGCAATTGGAAGTTAAGGGCCTTGCTCAGGGGCCCCCAGTGATTTACCATTGTGGCCAGCCTGGACTTGAACCTGGGTCCTCCACGCCCAAGCCCACGAGTTGTCATTTATTTAACCGCACGGTAGGGCAATACGGGTCAGGAAAGCCCTGGAAGGAGGAGTTTTGCAACCACGTCAGAGATTATGGCGGCTCCCAAAGGAATGTACGGACTTCCTGACAAACGAATGCACAGAAACAATCGGAAACGGGGAAATACAAGCGCTTCAGAAACGTTTCAAACGCTGCAGACCGTTCTCACCATTGAGCCAGCTGCAACCCGCCGAAGGTGAACGTGTCTACCATTTCAAGGCTCCCAGTGTAGCCAGGAGTTATCCGGTCAACAGATGTTTCAGCCCTCTTTGCAGATGAATGCAGATTTAAAAAAGAAGGAAAAGCTTAAACAATGTCAGCTGGCCGCAGATGGTTTTAAGGTTTTATTTTGTCTGGTTTCCATCTCCGTCGCTTCCCACATGGACTCCTTACCTGCATGCACGTGAGTCCGCTCAGCTGGGACAAGACTCCTGAACAACAGACCAAACACACTTCCAAGAACGAAACCCCTCGTTTCTATGCAGCCATAAGCAGAACCCTTTATCTCCACATCCAAACTACGAGTTACTCATTTATAGAGCTTTTTTTTATTCTTGTGAAGTTCTTAGAGAGAGTTTTCACTTTTTCAACTTCGAGATGAAACACAATGTTAGACATTTGTTTATAAAAAAAAAAAAAAAACCAAAGTCATTATCATCAGCACCATTACTTGATCCTACATTTGCTGTTGGTGGTGCAGCCTGTTACACACAGACTTCTGTCAAACCTCTGCCTGACAGAAAGCAGCTGGAGGAGGATCAGACATCAGAATGCAGCTGGAGGGAGATCACACATCCCAAAAAAGGCAGATATAATGGGAACTGCATGTCAGGGTACATTAAAAGTACATAGGAAAGGTCTGCGTCGAGAACTGTTTGCAAAATGTGGAGGAGATGGACACAAGCGCAGTAAAACGGATGCTGGGGCCTTTCAGCTCTTAAGACTGAACACAAGCTGCACTGATGTCTGCACATGTGTTACATCACATGAATCAACTGCTAAAGATGTGTCCCATCATGCTGAAGGTGTGTATCTCACACAGACTGACAGGTGTGTGGCAGTGCTTGTGCGTGTGCGTGTGTGTGTGTGCGTGTGCGTGTGTGTGTGTGTGTGTGCGCGTGTGTGTCCTGAAGGGGTTTATTACAAGTCTTTCTGGGAACCGAACCACCAGTGCGTGGAAAGGTACGAGAACAGTGAATTCTGAGTTGTTTTTTTTATCTTTCTCTGTTTCGGCCACATGTCCTCGTCGCCCCTTCACACCACCACCCATCACCAGTTTCTCGGGACCTTGACATCCTCCCACTTATGTCACTTGTATGGGGGCTGTGCATGTCGGGGGCGGTGGCTGTTTATACAGCTTGCTTGATTCTTGTGACGGGTGAACAGTTTACACAAGCCGTTCAGCTTCTCACACTTTGTTTTCATGTTGGTCCGTTTCCCTTGCAGGTCAGAGTCCACGCAGTGGCCTCGAGGAGAGGCACTTTCAGGCCATGACAGACAGGTTCTAGGTGCTGCTGCTTCTATTTATATTTCAATGAAACAATCTCTTTTTTTACCATTGTAATCCATAAAATATATGGACATATACTGGCATAAAAGCCGCTATCTGAGTTTTTTATTTTGATTAACTGCAAACTCTTCTTTTTAAAAGTCACTGATTTTGAAGGCGACACATCTGTGGACTGGTTTCAGTCTGTTTATTTTGCTATTTTGCTCATTCTTATATAGTTACATGAAAGTCGAATTTGAACTCAGCAGCATCCAGTTTTCTTTGAAGCAGCAGAAACGGTTTCAAAGGAGTGGAAAGAATGAGTGTATAACAGGACACAGTGATCAGGAGCAAAGTTTGGTTTTCAGAGTTTAAATCGCAGCTGAGCTGCTCAAATGAAAAGGTTAAAGTGTTTAGAAGTTGTTCTGACAGTGGATGTTTTCCTCTCCGAGAGCAGAGCCGGAGTGTGTCTGCAGGTGTGGTGGCGGGGCTGACCCTCCAGTATCAGCTGTCATGCTTGTAGACGTATTCAGTGAGGAAGGAAAGCCTTGTGACAGCTGCGTGTGTCATGAATGGATGAAGGAGGTGTCATCATTCGGTCCACTAAGAGTCCCTGCCCAGTATAACATTCAAAAGGAGCATTTCTGTTGGGTTTAAGTACAACCTAACGGGCTCTGCAGGCAAAAAAAGGGAATAATGTAAAAGCAGTTCCATGCAAGCTAGTCTTGTACTTAATGGCCTAAAGCGAATGGTCGAGTCCTTTAAAGGATTTCTGCTCTCAGGGATGAAACTACATGGCATAAAAGTTATGAGGTGTGCTTGAGCCAACGGCTGTTTGGTGACCTGAGACACAGCCGAATGGAGAAGAGCCAGAACATGACAGCAGTTTCATTTCAGACATCCAAAAACTTTGTGACACTGGCACCTGGTGCAGTATATATATATATATATATATATATATATATATATATATACAGACATGTATTTGGGTTTTACAATGATTGGGGTCAGCACATCATCTTGAGCGAACTGAATGGGAATTACTTCCATGTGCCTCGATCTGTGGCGTAATCTGTCAGGTCTATAATTTATTTGCAGCCTACAGGGTCCAGAGACCCTCTGTGGACTGATGCAGATGAGGAGGGATTCCTTCTGCACAGGCTTTGTGATGAGGTGGGTGCAGAAAAGCTTGAAGTAAGTTTATAAGGCGATCTTACGGCCTGATCTTACGGCCTAATCTAACAGCCTGATTTTACGGCCTGATCTTACGGCCTGATCTAACAGCCTGATCTTACGGCCTGATCTTACGGCCTGATCTAACAGCCTGATCTTACGGCCTGATCTTACGGCCTGATCTTACGGCCTGATCTTACGGCGTGACAGGAAGTTCCTTCCTCTCAAACTTGTCGTTCTGAAAAAATGCCTATGTGGTGGCAGAATAGTCATTTTAATGTGTGTCCTTTCTTAAAAACCAGATCAGGAGTTTGTCAGCCAGAGTCTCTGTCCACATCTGACTGGGGCCGCTGGCGTGGCGTAGCTGCAGGAAACAGCTCTTCACTGGGCTGTCTCGCTTCTGAACGTCATTTCAACTTGAACTCGTCTAACCCAGCAGGCGCGTTCACATCGTGCACCGCTGATGCTTATTCTTTAAATAGATGAAAGTTTCCAGAAGCACCAGTAAACAGAGTGGAAGTTCACTCTTGTCACTGGAGTGGGCAGCAACAGTTACAGAGCCGAGCGCATCTGCTCGTCCCCACTCACAGTTTTTGTTATGGCAGTTTTTCCCGCCAGGAGGAGCAGACGTGACCAGTCAGGACTGGCAGCGCTGAGGCCTGTCTGAGCAGCGACTCTCCAGCTCACTCACATCAACCACAACACATAATCAGCAAAAAAAAAAAATCATCATCCTAGGAAACAGATGCTATCCGTGCTACAGCTCATTGCTCTTGGACGGTTCGCATGGATGCTGATGAGGTCCCTGATGAGGGATCTACACCACATCAGCTGTAATCAAGCCAAGTACTAATCAACCTGTGCTGACACTGGGGGCCCCGCGCAGAAAACAGGAAGGAGCAGGGATACTAAAGACACTAAAACATTTACCACGCAGATGACTTTTATTTAGACGGTGGCACCGACTCTTCGAATAGGAGCCCGGTGGGAGTGATGAGCAGCTGTAAAACAGTTACTGCTATTTCTGTCCTATACTGGTTTGGCTCACAGTTGCATCGTAGTTTGATGATTTTTAGATTCAGGTAATGCAAACTTTGTTTTCACCCACACAGTCTCAGAGCAGTAGGCGTCCTGAAACAAATGACAGGGAAAATAAACTCTCTGTGTAAATATTGTAGGCAGGCACACAGAGACTGAAGCTCGGTGTTACCCACACTTTTGATTTTTCTTTGCTGGGTGACGATGTGATTACAGCTCAATAAAAGTTACATTTCAGCTCCGAAGAAGTGCCTGTTGTCATACTTTCTGAGGAACTGCAACTCATTGGCGGTTAATGGATCTTTACTTGTCTTGCTGCTGCATTTTGTTGTCTCTTCAGCCTTTTACCATCAAGCATTTGTGGATAAATCCTTACCTCACCTGCTTTAAAAAAGAGGAAGTTAGGTGTTTATTTTCTTAGATTCCTCCTTTAATCACCTATTGTGTCAGTAGCTTTATGTTTTACTACCCTTTCTCACAGAGCTCGCATTAACTATTTGCTTTTCCACACATTTTAAAAGAAAACAGATATCCATAAGCAACAACTTTAACAAATTAATAAGTTCCTGTCTCATTTGTGTTTAGCAAATTTATAGACACCTAATTGCTGACACTTCCTAAAATCTTCCTATAATTGGTCCTATAATTTTGTCCTGTAATGACCAATATCATTGTATTGGGAAAAAGCAAAAATCAGATAGATGGACAACTGGAAACTTATTTATATTGTCAATGTTATAGCGCCATAAAAAACGAAAGAACATACACACAGTACAGAGAGGGAGAACACAACATCCTTAAGGGATTAAAATAACAACCACACAGCTGTTTCCTGCAGATGTTAAATGAACACAGGAAGAAAAGCCTGCTCTGATCGTTTCTGTAGAGGTGATCCATGATGTTGGACCACACCACATCGTCATCCAGCACCAATCCGAGGTATCTGTAAATGCCCATTACCTCAGTAGCCACTCACTCGATCTGGGCCGGTTGGGGGCATGATCTGGACTCATCAAAGTGGGTCATGTCATCAGCAAACTTCTTAATGTGACATGAGTTAATAGTTTTGCAAAAGTGTTTAAGATGAGGAGAGGGGGACCAGCACAGCTCCTTGCGGGACTCCTGTGCTGCTAACCACAGCGTGGGTCCACTTGCAGTTTGGCCACGTTGTCTTGACGCAAGAGGTGCCGTATGGTGTTGAAAGCACTTGAAAAAATTCCTGAATAAAACCCTGACTGTGCCACTCCCCTTATCCAGGTTTCAGTGGGCTTAGTGTAGTATTTGTTGGATAGCATCATCCATGACATTGTTTGTCTGGTAGGCGAACTGATGGGCGTCCTGGGTATGCAGCAACTGTGGTCGGAGGGAAGTAAAAAAAACCCTGCTCCACTGTTTTCATCAGATGAGATGTGAGTGCCACCAGTCTGCGGACAACCTTTAAAAAAGACTAAAATAATTCTGAAGTGTCGACCACAGCTTTTGTAAGGAAATGTTGTTGACATATGTCACGACTGCCAGGAAATGCAAAAAGATGATTTCTAAAGGGGAAGATGAAAACACAAATGTTACAGATGTTGGCGTTGATCACAGCTCTACATACTTGGACCATCTGGACATAAGGTTTTATCAGGTTACCCTGTTGCAGTATCTCCATGTTTATCTGAAACATCTCACAGCAGCTTTTTCGTCAGGATCGTCCCATCCAAGATCTTTGGGAGTGAGGGAACTGAAGTAGCCATGAGCTTGAGGCTTGCGTGACAAAAATGAGACCCATCAAATGGGTTTTTACAAGATGAAGCATGACTCAGCAAGATGGAGTAATGGCCATGCTGATTCAGAATCACAAAGTCTGACTTAGATTAGATTGACTTAGATAGACTTAGGTTAGATTGTTGTCCTCCCTGAATCTGGCTCTGTTGGGGTTTTCTTCCTGGTCGAAGTTCTTCACTTCTGTTTAAACGCCAAAAAATAACAAAAAACGTGCTAAATGCCAAAAAAACCTGCAAGTCTTGATAAAAGGGACACCAGTTGGTGTTTATCAATACGTGTTCGAGCTTGTACCTGTGGACTTGCGAAACGGTTTCGATTGCAGCTGAAATATTGCTCAACCCAAGTACTGTTGAAATATGTTTTCCGACATTTTATCAAACCACTGGAGACGTGTGTAGGCGTTGGACGTCCAAGTATGCAAGAATACTTTTATTAATGAGGCTCTGCAGTAATGAATGTTTCTGCTCGGGGGTCGTGTTTGGGTCTCTGGAAAGCACCTACAGACAACTTGTGTTGTAATAGACGCTATATAAATAAAAATTATATTGAAGTAGAAAGTTCACAACTGCTGTTGTGTAACAGAATGACGTTTTAAGATGTTTTCATATTCATGGTTGATTTATCAAGGCAGACCTATTTGAACATTTACTTGAACATTGTGGACCCGCTTACTTCGCTGTGATGTGACCAATTTTGCTGCTGCTCCACACGAGCGCCAACCCTCTAAGTTGAGGCTCTTGCAGAAAAGATTCCTTGCAGTTCCCCGACTGGCCGATAGAAACTGGCTCCAAAACAAGTCAATCTGCACAGACCTCCATGTTAAAACTTTAGAGCAGAAATAAACCACCCGTTTGCATTAAAACCAAGCCTCGAGGAGTTGTTTTTGCCGTCGAGTCAACATGTTAAACGGTACGTCCCGTTGTAAACGTCTGCCGACAGCTCTGCAGGTGTTTCGGCGGTCTTCGGCTGAAGGAGGTCCTTCACTGTTGTGAGGTGGTTAAAACCGCGGTCAGTATCCAGGCAAAATATATCGCAAAAACCTTTTCACGCTTTCACAAGAGGGTTTTTCAGACGTGTTGATAATCCAGTTTATTGCAAAAGTGTTTTTTCCAAATCTAATGTCCAACTGTCCTTGGCTTCATTCATATGATGTAGTTGTGCTGTAACACTGCTTAATCCAGAGGCATCGCTGCATCACATTGGAGCTTTGCTTCTGAATAATCATTTGATCACCAGCTGCCTTCGTCATCCGACCACTTTCTCAACAGTGGTAGCGGCAATCGCAATCATTTGTCAAACACTAAAGATGCTTTTCATCGTTTTGAAGAGAATGCCTCATCCACCATTTTTTAAAAGTCTTTGGTTCCAACAGCAGAAGAACCGAGCTGCATCCTTCCTTCTTCCAAAGTACGTTCTCCAGAGTTCGACTGGACGTACTTTAAGAAGGAGTTTATAGTGCAGCAGAAACTCTCGGGATCTTGAGTTAACGCCTGAAGGCGTTTTGTAGTAAACAACAAACACCACAAGGACACCTTGTAAGTCTTCGTTTTCCTGCACAAAGCTTTCAAGCTGAAAAAAACTCTTAACTTGCTTGAAGACTGAACAAAAATCTTTAATTGGACGTAAATGATAAAAGAATTGCAGTTAAAAGCTGTGTTAAAAGAACAAATTCAGTTGCTATTGGAGACCAGCAGCAGGTATGTGACCCCCCACGCACCTCCACCAGCCTCTATTGTCTCTGCCCGCTGCCCATCGTATCAGTCGTTTTCCAGAAGTCGTGCATTGTTTGACCTGGTCAAAGACCAGTGCCGGTTTGTGTGTTTGTGCTCGTGTACAGGAGTGCACGCAGCATGTGTTTGCATGCGTCGGCCGTGTTTTTGTGTGTGTGTGTGTGTGTGTGTGTGTGTATGTGTGTGTGTGCCTGAAACTCTCACAGAGAAAAGTTGTCACAGTGGAAACGCAGGAAACCGAAACCTAACTGTGACGGGGAAATGTGGTAGAATGACGAGCCTGCAGGCGTAGTGCACGTGTGGGTCTTTACAGGCTGCTCTGCAGTGCTCATCGACACATTAACACAGGAAAACGGTCTAAAAAAAACAAAAAAAAACTATCCGTAAAAACAACTGAACTACAGTTCTAAATGATAAAACATGACTTTACTACTTTACAAACATTACCGCATGAAAACTGCCCCTTCCTTTGCTCGCCCGTACGGACTCTAAATTGGATCTACCTGGATGTCAGGTGAACGTTTCACGTCTGGGCCGACCCTCATTTACTTGGGCTCACGGAGACGTCAGGCCCGTTACACTGAAACCACACGGTGTCCATGCCACAGGTAACTCATCCACACCTAAGGCTTTGACTAAAGATCAAATCTTCTTCAACTTAAATAATAAACAACTCTTACAGGTTGGGTTGGAGATGTTTTTGTGAAACACTTAAGGCCATATCACCTGAAATCCTCTTAACACACGTCCTCACAACAAAACTAACAACATTATTCACCAGTGGATGTGGCACAGGTCAGAAAACGCTGTCCAAGCGAAGCTCTGGACTCTGAAGAAACTGGGATGTACTTTGTGTTTATTTTTAAAATCCCTCTGACTCTTATGGTTTCCTAACATCTCCCAGTCAACCTTCAACACACCAAAAGAATGGAATGAAGACTATATTTGAGAGTAGAAATCTTCTCCTACTTTAAAATATTGACTTTGCTTTCATGTTTAAATGCGTATTTGTTTCTATGAGGTCAAAAAATAAAAGATGCAAAAGCCACATTTTGAAGTCCTTGTTTACATCTATTTTCAGTAGTTTTTCATTTGTCCCCGTTGCTGCAGCAACATTCACAATTGATTGAAGTTTTCCCTTTTTTAGAACATTTAGGATTCTTGAAAGCTTTATATTTTACAAAATGTTACAAAATACAAGCGAAAAATATTTTACCACTTTTAAGTTAAAAGTTCAAATGTGTTTTTTTTTTTTTAATTGCCTTTAAACTTTTAACATGGTTCACGCGTTTTGGGCGGCCACGTACCAGCGTTCACATGACCTACTGGACGTCTGCCCGGAGGTCTGCCTGGTACATCTGCCCGGACGTCTGCCCGGTGGTCTGCCCGGTGGTCTGCCCGGTGGTCTGCCCGGACGTCTGCCCGGTGGTCTGCCCGGACGTCTGCCCGGTGGTCTGCCCGGACGTCTGCCCGGACGTCTGCCCGGACGTCTGCCCGTTGGTCTGCCTGGACGTCTGCCTGGTGGTCTGCCCGGTGGTCTGCCTGGTACATCTGCCCGGTGGTCTGCCTGGACGTCTGCCCGGACGTCTGCCTGGTGGTCTGCCCGGTGGTCTGCCCGTTGGTCTGCCTGGTGGTCTGCCCGGACGTCTGCCTGGTGGTCTGCCCGGTGGTCTGCCCGGTGGTCTGCCTGGTACATCTGCCCGGTGGTCTGCCTGGTACATCTGCCCGGACGTCTGCCCGGTGGTCTGCCCGGTGGTCTGCCTGGTACATCTGCCCGGTGGTCTGCCTGGTACATCTGCCCGGACGTCTGACCGGTGGTCTGCCTGGACGTCTGCGCGGTGGTCTGCCCGTTGGTCTGCCTGGTGGTCTGCCCGGACGTCTGTCTGGTGGTCTGCCCGGTGGTCTGCCGGGTATGTCATCCCGGACGTCTGCCCGTTGGTCTGCCTGGTACATCTGCCCGGACGTCTGCCTGGTACATCTGCCCGGAGGTCTGCCCGGACGTCTGCCCGGTGGTCTGCCTGGACGTCTGCGCGGTGGTCTGCCCGTTGGTCTGCCTGGTGGTCTGCCCGGACGTCTGTCCAGTGGTCTGCCCGGTGGTCTGCCCGGTGGTCTGCCGGGTATGTCATCCCGGACGTCTGTCTGGTGGTCTGCCCGTTGGTCTGCCTGGTACATCTGCCCGGACGTCTGCCTGGTACATCTGCCCGGTGGTCTGCCCGGTGGTCTGCCGGGTATGTCATCCCGGACGTCTGTCTGGTGGTCTGCCCGGGCGTCTGTCTGGACGTCTGCCCGGTGGTCTGCCGGGTACGTCTGTCCGGTGGTCTGCCCGGGCGTCTGCCCGGTCCTTCTGATGGAGCTGGTTAAGCTGAGTCAAGTGTGTGGGCGATCTTGCTCATGCATGACTTTTCACTGCCGCGCACGTACTTTCAGTAGGATTGAGGTCATGTCTTTATGAGGTCCTCCCAAAACCTTCCAAACACGTTGCAACTTTAGAGGAGTGCTGAGAGTCATTGTACATCTGGATGTCCTGTATGATGCAATCTATGCTGTTAAATGATCCAATCCCTCCAGCAGCAAGGCAGCCCTCTGCGCCTTTCCACTCATACCGGTACAAACCATGTTTGTGAACAATAATACTCTTCCTGGTTTCAGGAAACATCTTTATAAAGTCTGTTGTTTCTGTTCTGGTGTTCCTTGCTTCTGTAATGCAGAAGCCATCTCCTTCCTGAGCAGCAAAACTGTGTTTCCATGGTGATATTTGTGTTGGACGTGGGACCTTAAACCATCCTGACATTGTACTAAAGACCAAACAAGACTCTTAAAGATCAATTTTTCCCAGGTCGTCATGTAATGATGCCCCTGTGTCTGAAGATGTAAACATCATTTAGTCTATCAGGTGTCATCTCTGCATCCTCTGTACACGTTTCAAGAGAGGTTTCATAAAACCGGAACTGTGAATGGATGAAACAGTGAGCGATGAAAGGCCAGGTGCTGCTTTGCAAGTGATGTTGTTGACTTATGGTTGGGAAAAGCTTTCATGCCTGGTCCAGCTGCAGCTGTCCACAAGACAAAATCACAAAATCACTTCAATTCATACAAACACTGTAGAGTCTTTTTGTTTAACCAAACGTATAAAGGGACATTGTTTGGCAAAATGATAAGAGTTTGTCTAATTTTTGCAGCTTTAGTCATGTGAACCCACAAACAAACCACAGTGGAGAGTGGAGGACGTGGAGGTGGTGGAGGAGGACGGCTGAGTCAGGACTGGGGAGTCAGGACTGGGTTACTAATAACTACCTCAAGGTTAAAACGGGCTGTAGAGCAGCGTCGGGGAAGGTGCACGAAGGAAATGGAAAAAGTGGTTGATTACTGCAGCGCTTGTCCGCGCGGTGAGTCACTGCGTGCAGATAAGCCGCTGCGTTTTCTGAACGGCGGCGAGTGAGTCAGAGCTGCAGGGAGGCGTCGCTCCACGTGGAAAGCGACCTGCAGACGGCGACTTTCAGCGGCCGGACTGCAGCGCAGATCCACGACGACAGCTGGCGCGCACGCTCATTTACACTCAAAAATAAGTCCGGGCTGGCCAGCTTTCTGACTTCCCTCATGTTCGGTTACACGCGCAGACGTGCGATGAGGTCCGAGCACGACTGGAGCGCCATCTTCACGGAAGCCACGTCCAGGCTGTTATTACCCAATAAAAACTCTGGCAGGGGGAAAAAATCATTTTCCACTGCGCTCAGATCAGCAAAAACAGATTTTAAAGTTATGATTGCGGAGCCGACGGAGCTCCCCGCTAACCGCTTCCCCAGTGATGGAGATGGAAAACATCTCAGGCGAGTTCCCGTCAGAACACCCGCAAGTCTGAGGAGAAGCTGCGCTGATTGGTCAAAGCTGGAAGCGAAGACATCAGACATATGCGTGTCCCTTTCTGGAGGTACCGAGTGCTTCCCGATTATTGTTGTTCTGCAGAACGATGATGAGGTTAGTCAGTCACAGGACAAGTGGTGCTGCAGATGTTCTGAAACCCGCAGGAGACAAGAAATCCATCTACTGGTAAATATTTATGACATTCTTACCAAGCATCAGCCCGTCCAGGAGACGCTGTCAAACAGATGTACCACTAAATAAAGTTAGAACAAGTCCTGCAAGTTGGGTAAACGGGTCTGGAAAAGTGACACCCCAGCAAGCATCTCCCCATTCTTCATCTAGTTTCAGCACATTTCTAGAACTGGAGTACAAATTAAATGACAGGATGCTCTTCACTCGACACATTTTAATCCATCAGTCTTAAGTTAATCACTACATTTGTTGCACCAACCAGGTTGACATTCTGCATTTTTGGCTTCGCCTGATTGACATAAACGAGACAACTTCACATTTGGAAGGTGGGCAACAATCAGCCTTACTTATAATATTGTCAGCTTTTTTTTTTTTTTTAAACTTCCAGTTTAACAAGTTGCATTGGCAGAATCCTTCCCATTTAAAAATGCAAGATTCCTTATGAAACCACAGATTTTAGTGAGTTGGTCATATTCCCACACAAGCTTCCCACAACCAGTTTGATGAATTTCTGAGATCGCACCTGTCAGGTGAGATTTCCTTTAACACAAACCACTGAAACAGATGCTGCATTTGACAAATCTTTATTCATCATTTCTTGTTTGTTTTTTTTGTTTTTAAACACTTTCCTGACGTCCATTTCCATTCAAAAGGAAAAAAAAAAACTCAAGTGAGGTAAAAGTGCTGAAAAATGAAATAGTATGATAACCAAAGTCATCGTCACAAAGCTGACAAAGAAAAAAGCTCATTTGCATTTTCATTTCCAAAGAAAAAAAAAAAGTGCGACAAATTTCATATATTTCTCCCATTTTTGTTTTAAACTTGTGTTACCACAGGCATCCCTTCATACACACAAGCAGATAGGCGCACACACACACACACACACACACACACACACACACACACACACACACACACACTCTCTCTCTCTAACGTAAACAGATCTGCTGCTGCAAAAAAACAAAACAAAAAACTTAAACTTTGCAACTCCTCGTATAGAAACTGTCGGAGAGCTTCCAGATGATTTCCATCACATTCCCATGGTGTAAGACCTGTCCTTCAGACAAGCACAACCACAAATTACCTTATTTATACATTTCTCTGCACCCCCTCCCCACAATGAACAGAGTATACATTTACAGGTGTCAAAGAAAAAAAAGAATCAAAAACAAGA
The DNA here is from genome assembly GCA_014839995.1 of Xenentodon cancila. Classification (NCBI taxonomy): domain Eukaryota; kingdom Metazoa; phylum Chordata; class Actinopteri; order Beloniformes; family Belonidae; genus Xenentodon; species Xenentodon cancila. Next base: position 24,160,327 of record CM026200.1, read on the forward strand.
CACTCTGTACTAATAAAGACGGGAGCGAGAGACCAACACCGACAGGTTTACAGCAGAACGGTGGAGCCACAAAACTACTCTTCATTCTTCCCCTCGCCGTCCTTCACGAGCTCATGCATCAACCCGGACGAAGCTGGCCGTTCAGCACAGGCTCGAGCAGACCCAACTCTCATCCTTGTCCGACACATTTGAGTCGTCAGAAACAACAAAAACCATAAAAACGCATGACAGCGCGAGCGGGGACACGAAAAAGAAAAGCAAGGGATTTACATTCCAGGCTGAACTGAAAATGAACTTTGTTGCATTTTCTTTGACGCCGCTCACTACTGTTGGAGAGCGACGTCAACAAGAAGCCGAGAAGATCCGACTTGTAGAATATGAAGGCGAGGCGGAATTCCTGGCTGCCGTTCGCTGGCGAGGAGTTTTCTTTCCTGACTTTTAACCAAAAGTGCAGATCTGCTGTTGGTGAGGAAGTTCAGTGACGGATGCAGCTGTTCGGACAGATAAAACCCTGCTGCTGTCTGGGTGTAGCGCACCGAGCCTGCTGCCTACAACACCTTCATCTAATCCATTCAGAGCCTGTCGTCAGGGCGACAGGAGGGAGAGTCAGGGCAGCGCTTAATACACAGGAAAAGGCACAAAAACGAAAAAGTCTCAGTGTCATAGGCGGATTAACCCAACTCGCTCTCCCAAACTTTAAAAAGAAACAAAAAGGGACTAAACAGACTGCAAACACGTTGCCCCTGAGAACCAGCTCAACTCTCAGCGAGTGATCACATCAGATTATTCAGCATCCACCCTGGTGGTGGGTTAGGAGAGAATCGAGGCCTCCGCGGTGCATCCGGGTCAACTCAACGACAGCAAGACCCAAAACACGTCAGGTATCGCAACAACTTGGACGAGCACAGGATGTTCAAAGACACAAATTTAGCCGCGGCTGTTGTGCAGATGGAGAAGCTCTTAACGCGAGCCCGCCGATCAAATTACATCTGCTCTGCAAATCGCATTAATCAAAAGGTGGATTTTATAAGAGACCGACTGACAGCCAGCAGTGGGAACGTTGGGAAAGTGGATGGTAAAATAGACTGACAGGACTTAACAGGAATGACTAAACAATTTTTAAAAGGAACGTTTGGGACAAAAAAGAAAAAGCAAAAGGAAAAAGTGAGTAAGAGAAGTCAACTATCTGGACTCTCCCAACTACACAAATGTATGAGTTAACCATAAAAATAAGAAAAAAAAAAACAACCTTTTACCGATAAAGTTTCACAGGGTTTTAAGAGGCTGAAAAAAAAAAAAAAAACCCACCTTACTCCTCAACAATAAAAACCCATTTAAAGAAATAAGCTCCTAACAAATGCGAAGGGCCCTTAAATGTTTCAGATGCTGGTTGTAAAGCTGCCTTTGGTCCAGATCTGACAGTGTACGGCACCTCACCAGTTGCTTCCTAAAGATAAACGAGAGATAAGGCAGTGTGGAGGTAAAAGTGCAGCCCAGGAGCCTACAGCACGCCCCGACCTCCACGTGACCCGCAGACACTTCCTGAACTCTACCCGGCATCAGGCTGTCAGCCAGATAAGACCAGCTCCTGGTTATCTGGTTCCAACATGAGCAGCCGTGAGACGAGCAGCAGCACTGCAGGGAACAAGAGTTGGATGTTTTGCGTAATTTAGGGGGTTAAGGGAGTGGCGGCTTATTTAAGGTTAAGAGCAAATAATCTCTCCAAACAATACAGTGATGTCAGGAGAGGTGAAGCAGAGATAACGGGCTGAAGACGACACAGCTTACGCCACACACTTGCAATGGCATGCTGCAAATGTTCAACATTCATAGGTAATAATAGGATCTACTATAAATAGATTTATAGGTTTGCAGAGGGAACTGTCACAGCTGGTTAGGAGGGGGCAGCCCACGCTTCCACGTTAATCAAAATCAAGTCTGAAAGGAGAGACGCGTCGTCGGTCCTACCATGACCACAAAAGGGGTTCAAACGCTGCGTAGTCTTAACAGACACCTGAGAGGGAAGGAAGTGACTCCGTTTCCACACATGTAAGGTGGCGTGGCTGCTGCTGCAGGTCTCACACCCAGTCCCGGGTCCCTACTCAAAAAAGGTGTCTCCCCCAAGGGGGGGGGGTTGGATAATTTTAGACAGCTTCCAGATTGAGAGCTGGTCACTGGGCTGCGTCAGAGGAGGATCCCATTTCAGGGCTGCCGTCGAGCCTGCAATGGCTGTGAGGGACAACCCTGCAGGCCCCGCATGTGCTGCTCCTTTTAAGGGATGAGGCAGCCAGTCGGCCTGTCACTACATGACTCTGCCACGCACATTCCCTCAACGGACCCGTGTTCACTCCGTCCTGTCAGCCTCCCACAATAACCACAGCACCGTGACATCTGGAGGTCACTGGTGACCTCTTTTGGAAGAAACTCCCCCAAAAAACACACACAGGGAGCATTTCTGAAGCCTAAACTGACGACAGACTTCCGCTCAAGGGCCAGTCTTGACTCAAAACTACAGGGATAAGCAAACTGGATCAAGAGGGAGACGGAGAGCTCACACACCGAAATTCACAGTGGAAAATAATGTACACTTGCACAGTTTGCAAATAAAACTGCTGGTACATTAGGGATGGCACCAAAGATATTTACAGGTCGAAGTTTCTCTAAAGAAACTGACTTCCAAGGTTACAAAACACCCCCCATAAGCAACCACAGGTAATCTGATTTTTTTTTCTTTTTGACCGTCACCCATTTCCATACCCGAATATTTAAATTTTTTTTTCTCCTGTCATTTGTCTTTTTTTTTTTTTTTTTTTTTTTAAATACATGAAGAAATCTGAATTTCAGCTACAGGATTCCTTCTTCCTTTTCTCAAATAGTCTGTAGTCAAGTGTTGGAGGGTAAATCCTGTAGGTTAAGGCACAAAACTCCATTAAGAATAAGGCTGATAAACTGGGGAAGAAAAAAAAAAAAAAAAAAAAAAAATCTAAACAACACTTAAAAATATTGCTTTCTATTCAATGACATCAACACTTCTGTAGATGAATGAGGAAGGGAGAAGAAGAAAAAAAAAAAAAAAAAAAAAAAAAAAAAAAAAGCAAAAACACTTGTTTACTATATTTGTGCCTTCAGAGGAAAAGAGCATTTATTGCCACCACGTTAATTTTTTTTTTTTGGGGCGTTTGCCCCCCTCCCCGTAAATTTATTTTTCTCCTTCCATCTTTTCAGAAGCAGCAGCTGTCACGTCCTCCCGTCATCCTTCTACTCGTCTGTCAGTTACATGGCAGCCAGGTTGGAATGTTCTGGTTCGCCACGTAGTAGTTGCTGAAGTTGTGGTCTCTGACATACGGAGCTGGCTGGTAGTAGCAGGTGACGCACGAGGCATCGGGGATGGCGCTCTGCTCCGCCAGGACTCTCAAGGCCATCAGCGAGAGGAGATGGAGGGTCTGCCGCCGCTCGTGACCCATGAGGCACACCGTGCTCTCATTGACCACTTTCCGCAGGATCTGGAGGTAATCGTACTTGCTCTTCTCCTCGCCAATAAAGTGGCTCTGAAGATACGCTTCCACCTTGCGCTGTTGCTCTCCGATGTCAGGAAAGTCAATGAAGAAGCGTGAGCACATGTATCTCTCGAGGGCCTTGAACTCTTCCTGGTTGGCGGGCTGGAAGTCCCGCACCAGGAGGTTGCAGTATTTGAGGAGGCCACCGCCGCGGATTTCTTCGGGTCGCTTGGTGGCAATAAGCTTTTGCCGCAGGTGGCTCAGTGCAGTGGTGAAGTCCCCGTACACGCTCTCCCCTGTGACCGTTGGGTGACAGGCCTGCGACATGGGCATCTGCGGTTGCTCGTAGTGAGACAGCATGGAGTCCAGCTCAATCTGAAAGGAGTCCACGCTGAACTCAAACTGCCGACGTATCGAGTCCACGAACTTCAGCTCCACGTTGCGGCCGTTGTTGTTGCAAAGGGAGATGAGACTCCAACGGTCCTGCTCGGTGCTGACCTTGACTAGCTTCTGGACGTAAGCCTCTTTGAGAGTCATGGGTGTAATTTTCTCTTTGTTCACACCCTCCGGCAGAAAGTCCAGCAGGATGCCCAGCACGACATCCTTGATTAACTTAAATTCCCTCTCGCTTGGCAGGTCCACCCTGAAGATGACATCCAGATCCTTGTAGCTCCAGCCGATGTCCTGCACCAGCACATGACTGGCTGTGGAACCGTTGAGACGGATATCTTTCACAACGATGTCACTCTGCTCCAGGCGGTAGCGCACCCGCGCCACGATGTCATTCAGCTGCACCTCTAAGGTCGGGAAGTTACCCCGTCCGTGGACGGGCACGACCTCTGTCAGGACTTCATTCAGACGGCTCACCTGCTCCCAGGTAAGGACACTGACAGAGCTACCGTTTGATTCCTCCTTGTTGTCCATCTTCTCTTAAAGTTTAGATCAACTAGGATGGGTGACAAAAAAAAAAAAAAAGAAAAGAAAGAAAGTCAGTAATGCCTCCTAAATGCAACACAAAACACATACATATTATAAAGAGCTCATTTTAAAAGCCTAACTAATGCTTTTTTTTTTTAATTAACACTTTGTTCAGAATTTAATTTAAACATCAGCACAGCTACAAATGTTTTCGGGGAGGCTCTGAAATACCTCGTGTGAAAGCGGCCGCATCACTCAGCACGGGTGCAGCAGAAAGCGAGCACGAGGCGACCTGCTCGCGCTCCGGTGCACGTGCTCGTGAGGTTTCTAGAACAGCTCGGCTCGCGAGCTTTTATTCCAGAACCGCGGAGAGCCCGACAGCACCGCGATTAAAAACACTCCGGAGCCGCTGCTGTGACAACGAAAAGCGCCCGCGGCGCCGCGAGCCGCAAACGTTTAATACCAATTACTCGTTCCAGCTGACTTGATCATTTAACCAAGACGAGCCCAACACGACTTGTTAAAACGACATTAAACGGATGATAACCCGCCAACAACCTTCAAAACCGGGCTTTAAAACCGACTCGTCTCGTTGCTGCGCATATTTCGCTCCATATGGATACACAGCTCCACAAGTTGCAAGTAATGGGGGAAACGAAAAAAGTAAATAAACACATAAATAAGTAAAATGTATTTCGGGTTAATATACCTGCCCGGTGTCACGTTTTCTTTTCTTTTCTTTTTTTTTTTTTAAATCACTGCTGCCACTATAAAAACGTGAATTTAACGATTTAAATTAAACATAAGCTACATTCTTGACGATAAAAGTTACACGACAGTTTAGCCTCACAAATGAAGTATAAATGCACTACATACATTACCAAAAGTGTTCTCTGGAAGCACTCAAAGTCCCAAACAGATGCGAGCTTCGCCTGCAGCCCTCCACATAGTCCACTGCACGCAGCACGCAGACGAGCAGCTTAAAAGTTAGCGTTTGAACCACAACCCCCGCGGAAGACACGCCTGCTTTTATAAAGCCGAAGTACACCCCGCTGAAATAAATGCGCCCCACAAGGCCGCCGCTCGACGTGCTCGGCCCTGTTGTGGCACAGTCGTCAAATATGAACCGCGCGACGTTATGTTATTTGAATAAAACACTTACTTTGGGAATTTTGGCGAAAGCTCAACCTCTCATCGACAGGAGATCACAGTGTAACAAAGTTCTTAAGTTGAATTGTACCAATGCGCCGAATGAAGCGTCTGATTGGTCAACGAGGTTTTGCGTTGCCAAGTAACCAGGATCTTCTCCGGATAGCTGGGACACTATGAGGCCCTAAAAAAACCCAGCACAGTAACAGCTGTCTATCGTCATTTTACACTAACTAACTAACTAACTAACTAACTAACTAACTAACTAACTAACTAACTAACTAACTAACTAACTAACTAACTAACTAACTAACTTCTACACACACACACATATATATATATATATATATATATATATATATATATATATATATATATATATATATATATATATATATATATATATATATATATATATTTGTTTTTTTTTCTATGAATTCATATGACTTGAAACAGATAACATGAAAGAAAATATTTTGTGCTACTTTAAAAATATGTGTTGCTAAGCTTTACTATAACCTTCTTGTGTGTAACCATTTGATATAATTATTTAATCATTGAAACATTGAAAACCACAACTAAATTCTGATAAAAACAAAATGACACTATATTTGCATGACACATTGACTTTGCACTAACAAGCATGAAGCTGACCTTAGTTAAAGGAACATTCTGGTGTTAAAACAATCAGGTCTAATATTAGTTGTTAAGGAGTCCAAACGTTAACTTTCTATAATTTCCCTATTTTATCATGAATATGTAAATACTGTTCCAGTTTAATGGAAGCAAAAGCCATAAACTCTCCTCCCTCTGCATCTGTTCAGTCACTTTGGGTTTGGTTTTGGTTTACACTGCTTAGCAGTCCTCTAGGACTGACTTACTCATGAACGCTCACCACTTTACTTCCTTTAAAGAACTGGTTTCACACTATAACAGTGGACTTCAGTGTATTCTCAACTCGCTTGCTCCATTAAAAACCAAATCTTCCTTTTTTTTCTGTCCCCTGGTTTACACCTGAATTTGGGTTAATGAAAGCCAAAGGTCAGCCACTCGAGCAGCTTCTTGGGAAAACTGGTCTAGTTGTTCAAAAAGAAATCCATGAATTACATAACATGGACTCCATCCATCTACTTCTGCCATGTATCTGGGGTCATGTCGCAGGGGAAGTAGCCTAATCAGGGAAGCCCAGATGTGCCTCTCCCTTACCACCTTGTCTAACTCACCTGGGGGGATCTCAGGGTGTTCCCAGGGCCAGTCCTTCCAGCATGTTCTGGGTCTGGACTCCACTGGTTTAAATCTTATCTCTCAAGTCGCACTCATTTCATCCATCTTAAATCTTTCACATCCCAGCCTTCCCAGGTCACTTCAGGTGAGTTCCAGAGCTCTGTCCTGGGCCCCCTTCTCTTTATTATTTACTTCCGTTGCTTTGGAAATATCCTCCAAATATATAAACTTCCAGCTCCAGTTCCAGATGACTACCAACTCTACCAAGCTCTCTATTCAAATGTGGCAGCGTTTAAAGGATGCTGCCAAACAACGCCGTACTGGACCACTTTAACCTCTTGCCTCTCTGATCTTTGTCATCTTGCTGTGCATTTCAAGCAATGTCTTCACCACTTGTCTTCACCACTTGTCTTCACCACTTCAACTCCACTTGGGTTAAAACTGAGACTGAGCAGATGTAATATTTATTTCTCTGTAGGGTAAAGGGACTATGCCAACCATAATGCACTCCTTTACATAAAAATGAACATCTGGACTTTTAAACGTAAACAATTCAAAGCTAAAAATCCATGAAAGCTGTGTTTGTCAGGATTCTTTTGAACTGGTTTCCTTATGATCCTTGTTACTTCATTAAGTCTATTTCAAATAAATCATTGCAGATATTGATGACACCCTAATTTATGATATTTAATAGACTCAAAATGTGGTCACACGTGGCAACATATCTGAGATCCTCGAGAAAACAGTGATATCTTCTTCCAGAATGCAGAAATGTGTGTAAAATAAGTATGTAGGGAAACCAGAAAGGTGGTAAATCTCTGTTGTCAGGGGAACTTTCTCCTAAACTTCTGTAGAAAAAAAAGTTGACCTCATTCAGTCATTTCCCCAGAACACAAAAAAATTCTCACAATTTGTTCTGCTTCACATATACATACTACATGAACCGGATATGTGTGAAGCAAGGGCAACGCAGGTTTTCTCCCTCACATCAGAGACGACTCTCTGGAAAATAGATCATGAAACTTCCCTGCCATAAGTAGATCTAATTTGGTCAATTTAATTTGGAAATGGAACATCTGACACTTAACAGATACCAAACAACTGAGAGTGGAAACTAACTCATTGAAAACTTACATCAGTACAGTTTACAATCAAAACTTGAGTTCCCTGTACAATATTAGTGAAATATTAAAGCATTATGGACTGATTACAAAGGGAAGCGCTGTTTCCAGAAACGTGCAAATGCACAGACATTATAGGAGAGTCAGAGGAACCAGGCTCATTTAAGATCCAGTTTTCTTTTCTCTGTGGTATCGGGGATGGGAAAACCAGGAGGTGAGCTGAAACCGCTGACTTGGGCCATGTCATCTATGTGGTTGTGGTTGTGAGTCGTGGGGAGCTCCGGAGAGAACGGCTTAAACATCAGTGTCAGTGAGTCAGCAGCCCTGATAGGAAACTGGTAGACCGGAGAGGGGATTCCCTCGGTCTGCACGAGGCTTCTACTAACATCTGCTCTTACACTGAAACCTCCAGGTGAACAAACAACAAAAGCCACAAACTAAAGGTAAAACCTATTTGTTTCAGAGTTTCAGACTATGAGACACGATCAGCACATCTGTGAGATAAAGGCTGATAGTAAACATGAAACAAATCTTTTTTTAAAATCCAACTGTGGTCATTTTTTACGGGTTAAAATGAATATGTGCATTACGCTATCTAGAGCTGAAACTACACCTTGTGTTTTGTGCATTAAACAGAATCCAAAATATTACAACATACATCAAGTGTTCTTGTCTGATTAACAGTCTGGATCCCACACATAGGTAATTTACAAGTATTTTAGGAGGCCGTGCTAACTTGAAGGTTCATGATTGTATTTTGAATTTGGTTTCAATGCTTCAGTGTGGAAACAAACATCGTCACTAGTTTTCCTGGAGCACATCTTGCCTCTGTGCCATCTGAAACACTAGTTTCCTTTTGGTTCCTGTCTCTTTAAGATCATCTGACAGATGCAGTCTGCCCTGATTGGTCAACCATTTGGTCTTAAATGATGATAAGACTGATAATTCTATCGCCGAGCCTGAAATCTCTCACTCATCCTCTAATCCTCAAGGAATATTAAGGAAGTTCTGTGTAGAGGACTGTATAACAAGCCTTTTGTTAAATTCAAAGAACACTGTCTGACACAATGAACCGGGTCATTGCCATCATGTAGTGACACTGTAAAGACACAGTTATAAGCATTTTACGTCATATTGTTCACCTGAAAGACCAGTTCAGGTTCGAGCGCTGACTTGTTTATGATCCGCTTCTTATCACGTTAACTAAAACACAATTGTAAACATATCAGTTCCCAATAAAGGCAAACAACACTTACGACAGCTCTGTCAGGAGGCAAACGCAGAACATCTGCACGGGAAGCAGAGTTGTAACCCCTAGTCCCTGAGAGTGAGCTCACCAGAAGTGCTGAGCCACATCTCAGAACCACCATAGATGCAAATCTCCAGTCTTCTAAAGATACACTCTGGGTCTATTCTGGTGCTGTGCTGCAGCCAAACCGATTCAGTTTACACATGGCAGATCAAGCTGGGAGGAAGTCGGATCCAGGATTCACAGGCGGTCACTTTAGTTGTGAGCAACATATACAGTACATTTTACTGGGTTATTGACATCAACAGGTTACTTTGAGTCCACTAACTAGGATCTATGTGCAGTACAAGACGTCAAACTTACGCTGCAGTCCACAACATTGAGAAGGATTTCAGACACAACAGGTATTTAATGTGTAACCAAACTGTTTAGTAGGCAGATATCTTACAAATGTGTTTCATAAACATGCAAGAAAAGTCTGAACAGTGAAAAGTGAGAGGGAGTTCAAACGACCGGCTTTGGAAAACCGCGGGATCCTTCACTTTAGTTTGTGAAGAGTTTTTAGAAACTAAATCGCAGACGTAAAAGCCCTCTACAGAGTCTCCAGAGAAATAAAACTTTCCCACTAATGAAAGTATTCTTGTTAATTTTGCAAGCAAAGAATTTGGACACCTAAAGGCTGCAGCCATGTCTGAATGTAGAATATCTCGTTTCAAAAACTAAGCCGCTGCTAAAACAGCATCCAAGCTGCTGATTTCACTGTTTCCACAAGATCTGGGAAACAAAGTGCAGGGATTTACTTCCAGCCTGTCACAGGAACATTAGTGAAGTTCAGATCTGAAGATGGAGATAAGATCAGGCCAACATGTGGTGCTGCAGTACCGAGCTGTTGACTGGCCTCGTGCAGTCGAACGGACATGCCAGAACTAGAGAAATAAACCTCCCTGGACCTTTACCACAACGTCTGAAATACCAAATTGTCATACATAAATATAATCATTATGTGTGGTGGCACAGGATGGAGCCTGGAAAGTCTGCACGTCATGATTTATGCAAGAAAAGACTATTTATTGCAAGGAGAAATTTGGGGCTGAGCGCTTCCCTCAGTGTGCATGTTAGTTGTCCAGCAAACAAAAATATGACAACAGAGCATGAATTCAGGAGTCCCAGAAACCAAGCAGCTCACGGAAAACAGAAGTGTGTCCCCTGTGTTTTCGCTCACCGTGTAGTCTTGCACAAACCATAAACAGACTCTGCTGAAAGCAAACAATAAGTGTGAACATCAGCGCTAGAGGTGGCACTGAGAGCCTCACATACATTTCCATTTTAGGTCTTTAGAATAAAAACAAGGATCTCTGAAGAAACAAAAAGAAAGAGAGAAATGGTTCCAGCAAAAACAGCCTTTGCAGAGATTATTACTGTAAATCTACTGTAATGATTGGGGAGTCTGACGGTGGGATTATTTATAGTGAGCATGTCAAGAGAGAAAAAAATGCCAACAAATATTCATACACTTTTAAAAACACAAAACTACTCTGTGAATGACGTGCAATAAGCACCAAAAAAGTATTCTGCCTTGACGATGGCAATCCAGTGGGACTGCTGCGCTCCAATATTCACTATGAAACAGGTGAAGGCATGAATGGCATTGTTTGTTATTACCTTTAAATAAACGCATACAGACGGCAGGTGGGATCAATACTTCCCTTCAGTTGGTCAGAAGGGACCACGCAACACTGGAGCTGGAGACGGACTTGGGGTGTTTCTTTGTTTTTTGTTGGTCACCATAGTTTTCCTGGAAGAAAGGGGAGTGTGACATAAGGGAGAGTCACTTTGTAATTTATAGACCCAGATGTGATTAAGTCCTCCAGCATCTCTCCAGGATAGGAGGACATGGAGAGGACAGCTGCTGCCACTGACGTCCACAGGAATGTCTTTTATTTGAGATAAAAACACTGAGACATCAGCAGAATCAACATTCATGAGGAATAAACTGAATAAACATTCACACACCCAACACATCTGGGCCCATTTCTTTGTCTTTAGTTTGGGTGAGCCTTGGACGTGTGTAGTTATTTGTCTACATGTGACCTCATAATGAACCAGCAATGTGTCCAGTGTTTTAAGGTTTTTTTTTTTAAAGACATTGACCACCCTTTGTCTATTTTTAGCTAGTACAAATGACTGGCAATGATGTACGGTCGGCTCTACATCCATCAACTGCAAAAGCAGCGTTAAAGTTTTCAATACAAACTCATATGGCTTTTTGGATGCCGTTTAAAGTCTTGTCAGTCTGTATAACTTACAGCGGCCTTAAAAAGTTTGACGATCTCATTCATGGACTCAAGTCCAACCCAGACGAAGATCTTGAGATGAAAGCATCACGACAGTTCAATGAGTCATGATTCATTAGATGGTTTTTTTATTGCAGTAAAATAAATTTTTGTAGGTAGAGTTGAAACCACTTTTGGCAGTGTGGTGGCTCGGGGGGGGCTGTTCCTGGTTTAACTGGCAGCGGAGGTCTCTCCATTTGCAGCAGGGTGCTGTGCAGCACAAAGGGAGAAGGAGGCCGTTAAAGCACTCGCCAGTAAACCTGTGGGTGCGTTGCAGAGGATTTGTCCAGTTCTTCTTATACAGTCTATAGATTTAAGACTTTAGGTCGTATCAACAACGCTTGTGTTCTTACAGACCTGCAGTTAATAAATGTGTGTGCATATTTATGTTGTGTTTACTCATGTTGCGGATTCATTAATTGCTTGCAGCATAATTTGACTGTGATTTTGGAGTTTGTAGTTGTGTGTGTTGAGTTTCACTTCGATCAAGATCAACCATTTGGGCTCGATTATGTTCCAGCTCGTGTAAAGTTTGATTCATTTTGCTCCTTTGCCTTCTCGTCTTGTGCATGCTGCTTGTTTCTCATGCATCTGCAAATAAATCTTGTCTGCATTTGTGAAATGTGCTGGGCAGAATCCCTATCTCACGCCACACTGTATAATTGCTGTGTTGGTCCACAGTGGGAAAAAAGTTGTGGTTTCTCAAAAAGGACTGCATCCCTTGCTCATTTCTGTTACTTATGTACCCTGTCAGTGTGTCCAGTGTTTTGTTTTGAGGTTTGTTTCTCATCTCTCCTTTCCGTTCATCTGAGTCCCTGCTGTGTCCCTCACCTGTTTCCTGTTGTCTTTCCCTGATCATTCACACCTGCATCCATTTGTCCTGATCCTTTGTGTGCAGGGTCTGTGTGCTCCTTTGCTCCTGTGCCACTTTCCCATTCTTTTCCTGTGACAAACCTCCCAACATTCTCTCTTGTAAACGCTCAAGTCCTGTATTTGTCCGTGCCTTGGGATGCCTGTACTCGTCTGATTGATCTCCGGTGAACCAACCAGTGACTGAATAAATCACAGCTGATTGATTGTATTTACCTGTCTAGAGTAGTCAGTTTGAGTCCAGGCAGGTGAGCTCCTTGTTCCAGTTTCTCTAAGGAGACACTGCTCGTCTGTCATGACGTGACGATGTACTTGGTCAGTATGTTACGATTCTCCATGATGATGTATGTGTTGGAGACTACTGCCTCAATTACTAAACCTTATTGGGAGAGAAGGAGGGATGGCGAGCTGTTAGTCACTTCTCACATTCAAGTGATTAAACGGTGAGACTCATCCTGCACATGTTCACCACAAGCCTTTTTACTAAGTTAAAAATACATGGTTAGGGTTAGAATTTATATAACTAGTTAAGTTTATATGTTGTAACATACATGTAGAGTTTAAAAGATTAACCAATACAACCTGAAACCCAGTTTTAATGTGAAAGAAGTAATTATATCTCTATGCGTGTACGGACCTAAAAAAATGATGATAAACTGGTCAATAACTTGATGCTACAGTTTGAAGTTGGTTGACTAAGGTTTTGTTGCAGATCTGATGCAGAATCAAAGTAGTAGTTCAACAACATATAGAAATGCAGGTGCGAGCTATGCTGCACCTGTAGGCTGGAGTTGTAACCCATCACGGGTCCTTTCCAGCTGTCATATCTCCGAGTGAGGATGTCTCCATAGACACTGACGGACTGGTTAATGGTAATGGTGATGAGTGTCTCATAAGGCATCCTGGTTAATGGAAAAGGGAAAAGGGGTAACGCATTGCGTCACTTCCTGTTTGTTGTTCGCGGTCTGTGTCTGTCTGCACGGCGTTACGGGCTCTGATTCTTCGAATCCTTATACTCTAATTTTAGTTTGTTTTGATAATAAAACACTACATCTTGTAAACTTCTCTTTGAATCGAGCACTTGTACCTTTTCTCTTATTTAACTTTCATTTCCACCAGTCACCGGTACAGGTACCGTCTCCTGTCCTCTCAGCATGGCCTCTTCTCCCACCGTTTCTCCTTCTTACTGCTCAGTGTGTGAAATGTTTAGTTATTCCTCTGCCTCCTTTAGTGAAGACGGTAAGTGTATAAAATGTAGTTTGTTTGTAGCTTTGGAGGCGAGGCTCAGTGAGTTAGAGGTCCGGTTCCGCCAAATAGACCATAGTCCGGTTGACTTGGTAGCTCGTCAGGCTGAAGTAGCGGCGGACCGGCCAGGTGTAGCTGCTGGTAGCCGCCCCCCTGCAGCCCCCGAGCAGCCGGGCAGTCAGGGCGGCTGGGTGACGGTTCGGAGGAAGCGTAGTCCCAAAAGGCGCACGGAACACCACCATTCGCTTCACGTGTCTAACCGTTTTTCCCCACTCAGCGACACACCCGCTGAGAAACCGACCTTGGTGATTGGCGACTCTATTTTGAGGCATGTGAGGCCGACTCCAGCGACCATAGTTAGGTGCATCCCGGGGGCCAGAGCGGGCGACGTCGAAGCAAATTTGAAGCTGCTGGCAAAGGGTAATCGTAAATACAGTAAAGTTATCATCCATGTCGGCGCTAATGACACCCGGCTACGCCAGTCGGAGGTCACTAAAATCAATATTGTTTCGGTGTGTAACTACGCCAAAACCATGTCGGACTCCGTAGTTTTCTCTGGTCCCCTCCCCAATCTGACCGGTGATGACATGTTTAGCCGCATGTTGTCGCTCCGTCGCTGGTTGTCTCGGTGGTGTTCAGAAAACGACGTGGCCTTTATTGACAATTGGAAGACGTTTTGGGGAAAGCCTGGTCTGCTTAGAAGAGACGGCATTCATCCCACCCGGGATGGTGCAGCTCTTATCTCTAGAAATCTGGCTGATATTATTAGATCCTCCCCCTGACAACCCAGGGTCCAGGCCGGGGTGCAGAGCTGCAGTCTTACACGCTTCTCTGCTGCTTCTCGAGGACTATCGCCTGCCAATAAAAAGGTAGAAGTAAATGATGTAATTGGAGATTCTAACGAGGTGCCAAGTAAAATAGATTTAGTATCGATTCCCCGTCCTACAAATCTTCACCAAGCGCGACGTAATAGAGGCGTTAACCAAAATAACCTCGTAAAAATAAAAACAAATACGCATTTAGTGCGAACTAAAGACCAAACAATTAGATGCGGATTACTAAATATACGATCTTTAAGCTCCAAGTCTCTATTAGTAAACGATCTAATTACTGAGACCCGGAGTGACATTTTCTGCTTAACAGAAACGTGGCTCCAAGAGGAAGAGTTTGTTAGTTTAAATGAATCGACGCCGTCCAGTTACGTTAATTATCATATTCCTCGAATCACAGGTCGAGGTGGAGGAGTAGCGGCGATCTACGACTCCAGTCTTACAATAAAATCCAAACCTAAATGCGATTATAATACATTTGAAAGCCTCACGCTTAGCTTAAAACTGCCGAGCTGGAAATCAGAGAAGCCAGTCTTGTTGGTGGTAGTTTACCGGCCTCCTGCTGGAGCTTATCTGGAGTTTCTGTCTGAGTTCTCAGATTTCTTATCTAGTTTATTGATCAGTACAGATAAAGTCATCATAGTGGGCGACTTTAACATTCATATGGATGTTGACAACGACAGTCTTAAGTTGGCTTTTGATTCTCTTCTAGAATCGATGGGGATTTTCCAAAAGTTAACGAACCAACGCATTGTCTTAATCATACTCTTGATCTGGTCCTCGTCTACGGTGTAGAACTTGATAATCTGTTAGTGTCACATGTAAACTCCCTCCTATCCGACCACTATTTAATAACGTTTGAATTCAACATTGTCAACGTTACGCATAATAGGAGGAATTACTTTAGCAGGTGTCTATCCGATAAAGCTATCACTAAATTTAGGGAGGCCGTTGCTCTTCATCTTCTTACAGAGGAACATAGTGAAGCAGTTGAGGGCTGTGATCTCGGTTCTACCTCTGCAGACGTTGATTTCCTTGTTGGTAGCACTGCAGATGTGTTGCACTCAGCTTTAGATGTAGTTGCTCCTTTGAGAAGGAGGGTCCCTAACCGTAGGAGCTTAACTCCCTGGTTTAACTCACATATTTGTATGTTAAAACAGAAAGTGCGTAAAATGGAAAGAAAGTGGTACTCTAGTAGGTCTGTAGATATTTATTATGCATGGAAAGATAGTCTAATAGTGTATAGAAAAGCGCTTCGCAAAGCTAGAACAGCCTATTATTCAGTGTTAATAGAGGATAATAAAAATAACCCATGTTTTCTGTTCAGCACTGTAGCCAGGCTGACAAAGAGCCACAACTCTGTTGAGCCGTGCATCCCTGCAGCTCTCAGTAGTGAAGACTTTATGAGCTTCTTTAGCAATAAAATTGTCAGAATTAGAGAGGAAATCGGCCAGGCCCTCCCGGCAGTGGCTGTGGGAATTTCTTCAACCTCGGCGACTCCCTTATGCTCCGACCTGACTCTAGACTGTTTTGTTCCTGTTGACCTCTCTGAGCTGACCTCAGTCGTCAATGGATCTAAATCATCCACGTGTCTGTTAGACCCCATCCCAACTCGACTACTCAAAAATGTTTTCTCTCTTATTGGACCGACAATACTGAAACAGATCAACTTGTCCCTAGTCTTAGGATATGTACCACAGGCTTTTAAAGTCGCAGTAATCAAACCATTACTTAAAAAACTCTCTCTTGACCCAGACATTTTAGCTAACTATAGACCAATTTCCAACCTTCCATTTATCTCTAAAATTCTGGAAAGGGTAGTTGCAAGCCAGCTGTGTGAGCATTTGTATAGAAATGATCTATTTGAAATTTTTCAGTCAGGGTTCAGAATGCATCATAGCACAGAAACAGCACTGGTTCGAGTCTCGAATGACCTCAGATAATGGGTTAGTGTCCATACTGGTTCTGCTGGACCTCAGCGCTGCTTTTGATACTATAGATCACAGCATTTTACTGCAGAGGCTAGAGTATGTTGTTGGGATTAAAGGGACAGCTCTAGATTGGTTTAAATCATATCTGTCTGATAGATTCCAGTTTGTTCATGTTCATGAGGTTTCTTCCGTACAGACGAGGGTCTGCTATGGTGTCCCGCAGGGTTCAGTGCTAGGGCCAATCCTGTTCAGTTTATACATGCAGCCCTTGGGAAGTATTATCCGGAACCACGGCATTAATTTTCATTGTTATGCTGATGATACGCAGCTGTATCTGTCTATGAAGCCAGATGAAACAGAACCATTAGACAAACTTCAGATGTGTATTAAGGACATCAAGGACTGGATGTCCAGAAATTTTTTGCTACTAAATTCTGATAAAACAGAAGTTGTTGTTTGTGGTCCCAAACAGCTTAGGAAGGGATTAGATGGTCTTGCGATGGCCTCCAGTAAAACTGTGCGAAACCTTGGCGTTATATTCGATCAGGATTTGTCATTTAAACAGCATATTAATCAGGTTTGTAAAACTGCGTTTTTCCACCTCCGTAATATCGCAAAGATTAGGAGCATCCTCTCGCAGAATGATGCCGAAAAACTAATTCATGCGTTCGTATCTTCTAGACTAGATTACTGTAACGTGTTGTTGGCTGGATGTCCAAGTAATTCTCTGAACAGCCTCCAGCTGATCCAAAATGCAGCAGCGCGAGTGCTGACAGGAATCAACAAGAGAGACCACGTCTCTCCAGTTTTAGCTTCCCTCCATTGGCTCCCCGTAAAATTTAGAATCCAATTCAAAATTTAATTACTGGCATATAAAGTCCAAAATGGCCTAGCGCCGCAATATTTGCAAGACCTGATAGTACCGTGCGTTCCTAATAGAGCTCTCCGTTCTCAGGGTGCAGGTTTACTCATAGTTCCTAGAGTATCGAAATGTAGATTTGGAGGACGGCTTTCTGTTATCAGGCACCATGACTCTGGAACCAACTTCCAGTTTGGGTTAAGGAGGCTGATACCTCCTCCACCTTTAAAACTAAACTTAAAACATTTCTGTTTAATAAAGCATATAGTTAGTGTACATTTAGTACCTTAATGTGTCAGGGCCAGTAGTCAAAGCTGCAGCTGCAGGACCAGATTAGAGCAGCTCATCTTAAACAGCTTCGGTGTAGATATGCTGTTATAGGCCTATGCTGCAGGGGGGCACCAACATGATCCACTGAGTGGTGCCTTTCACCTTCTCTGTTTCTCTTTGCCTTCTCTGTCTCTTCTTCACCTCAACCCTCATTTATTAACAATATCCCATAAACTTAATTGTGGTCCATTGTTCTGGTAGTTTTTTGTGCTTGTCTGGCCCTTCTTTTCCTCTTCTTTGCATGTCCTGCGGACCAGAGCCTCAGGAGCTGCTTGCTGACCTGCAGTTCCACCTCTGACCATCCCAGTGTCTGCCTTCACCTGTCTGTGTGGATGTCTGTTGGATGCTTGCTGACACCCCGACCTGCAGTCCTCATCCCCTTGTATCACCGTCTATCCATATATCACCCACATACACAGAAGTCTAATTGGACTACTGGCGATAGTTACTATTGTATCCTGTCTTGTACCTTTGACGGTGTCTCTATGTCTCTATTCTTTCTTATTTCTTGCTCTACCCGGCTGGCCTTCGGCAGGAGGGTCCCCCCCTATGATACAGGTCCTGCTCAAGGTTTCTTCCCTCTTAAAGGGGAGTTTTTCCTTGCCACTGTTTGGCTTAAGGTTTTTCTTCCACTAGGGGAGTTTTTACCTGCCGCTGTTTATGTAATAATTGCTCGGGGGTCATGTTCTGGGTCTCTGGAAAGCGCCTAGAGACAACTTGTGTTGTAATAGACGCTATATAAATAAAATTGAATTGAATTGAATTGAATGGAAAAGGGCCTTGTGAAAAGGACCAGTAAACGGGCCAGCCATGCCCATGAACTGTGCAGAAAGTCTTACTTGTGAATTGGGTCTGGTCGTTTCCACTGGTGCAGAACGTACCAAACCAATCAAAACAGGCTTATACAGTGACAGAAGGAGCTGTTATTTAAGACAGAATTATAGATAACCCTTTAAATAAGATTTTACTGCAAAACCAATGAGTCACCAGCGCTCCAGCTCCACCGCACGCCCTGTTGGGGTGTCCTTGTCTTGATGTTGCTCCGTCTCTTTCAGATGCTTTGATTCTGTGATTGATTTTACGCCTACCCAATGACACCCAGCGTCTCTTGGTAGTGACCCCTCAAAGTTGAATCCAGAGAAACCAGACTGATGCTTTGTATTGAAGAGGAAAAGACTTGGGATCGTTGGGAAACCTGGGGGTTTAGTTGTACTTCACTGAGGTTTAAGTTCCCTTGAAAGGCCCAAAACCTGGCATATAATGCATGTGTTCTTGTAAGACTGGGCTCAATGTCAATGAAATATTATTTGCATCTTTAGATTACAAATCTTTTCTGTTCTTGACCTAACTGACTTGTAAAATGTCATCTGCTAACACTTAAAGGAGAAGATGCTTGAGAAGTTGTGCCTGTTGCCAGATTTTAGACACTTTAGACACTTTTCTCCAGCGAGACTGTACAGAGCAGCGGCGGTTGGCACCGTCTAAACGCAACAGCGTTGAATGTCACAAAGACAGGAAAGACCATCAGTTTAACTAGTGGATTTAAATTGTACTTAAGAAGTAAGTGTAAGCGACCATGGTTCAGTTCCTGTCCACCCAGCTCAGGGTGTAGCCTCCTTCTGGCCCAATGACGGCTGGCAAAGACTCCACCGCTGTAACTTTGGACAAGACGAAGAGGTTATGATGACTGGCTTTCCTCCAGTTCTGTTACTTGCACTTATTTAATATAAAATATAATTAATATATAATATATATATAATATTACTTTAGTGTCTGCTACATGTAATTTAATTTGGTTTAATTTGTCCAAAGTTTTTAATACAACTGATGCAGACTTCTTCCTCCAGCCCTAAACTACAAATTCTTATTGTAATTATTATTTTTATTCATTGTTGTGTGTAAACCTACGCATCAGCCAATAAAGTGATGATGGAAGAGGAAAGTGAAAGTATGAGCAAGCAAGAGACTCGATCAGGGTAAATCTGGGACCCTCAAAGCCCAAACTGAGTTCCCTCCACCGAGTCTGCTTCTTACCTAGATAAACATGGTTTCCATTCCTCCTAACATAAATTGATGATTTTTCCACTTCTTATTCCAAAAGAGCAATGCCCAGTCTCTTGATCTACTTGGAAGCAGACATCTCGAGACCTTTGCTCAGGAAAGGGACATTTATCCTGACTTCAGAGTGGTGCTCAGGCACAGCAACGAGGTCAGCTTGGACGTCTTACCTCTGCCAACGGAACAAGGATCAGAAATGACACTTTACTGATTTCTGATTTTCTTTTTAATGTTTTTGTTTTTATTCTTGAACGTCTGTCCTGTTGAGTCCAGTTTTCTTTTTAAGAACAATGAACAACCAGACACAGTAACATGAACGAACCGAAGGCTGCAGGCTGTGTCCGCTGGTGGTTTGAGTTTAAGCCACTCAGTCTTTGCACTTAAAGCACTGAACAGCGAGATGCTTTTCTAAGTGCTGGACACTGTTGGAGTCCTCGTTGGTCTACATTTACCTTACAAACTGTACAAACTGTACAAACTGCCGTCTTTGGGAATACTGTACTCAGACTGAAAAACGGACTGCCAGACATGCGTCCCAGCAAGTCCTTCATCACAATATCACTGATCAACAGTGACGACTGACGACCTGAAAACTGGCCTTTACTCATCAACAGCTGATTACTTCAGGCCATTTGTCAGAAACCAAATTTCAACAAGGATTTGGTCATAACAAATGAGCAGTACGTGCTTAATATGTTTTACTGTAAACGGAGGGAAGCATTGGCAGAGGGTAGTTATTTGTGTCATAAAACATGTACTGCTATAACCATTCATTGTTAGGTTTTGAGGATTTACTCATTAGTAAACATTGTGGATGCAACAACTAACAGTAGGCCACAAACTTCAAGTTTCCCTTTTTGAAGAGAACATGGATGATCAGAGTCGACGTCGAAAGTTGCTCGGTCAGAGCCGGAGCCATCATCAGAGTCTGAAGCCAAAACTAGAAGCCCGGTGGCAGCCAGCAGTCCTCGTTTCAGCGCCGTCATTCCTCGTTTCAGATAACATCTGAGATGAGGGCGGATGCCAAGAGAACAGAAGTTTAGTTGGAATCGGTAGTATGACTGTGTTTAGTATTAGTATGAGCCGGGGCGGTCCGACTGAGACCAACAACGTGGCTCCAGAACCAGTCTTCAGACACCTACGTGTGATGTTTCAGAAGGTCTGATCTGTTCTCTTTAGTCTATGGGGACATCGTGGTTGCTGCTAAACAAGGAAAAGGTGCAGAACTCAGGCCACTGTTTTCCTGCAGCGTCACATGGTTACAGGGTTTTTCTCAAATGATAAACATTAGAGCGTAATTACTAATTGACCATGATGGTCTCTGAGCAGCACCTACTGTTTGCATCTTTGTTTGTTGGCAGGTACTCAAAAACGACTGATATCTTGCTTGTCAAACTTGATAAAGCTCATGTTGGTTCTTTTCTGTTGGGCTAAACGCAGAATTTTACAGGTCACATATGAAGTTCACTTCACACATGTTGTAAATGTTTTCAAGGATTATGTACCTATGCAGTGGTGAACCCCCACCCACCAAGGTGCATGCTTACATTTCTTTTGAAGCCAAAAAAACCAATGTGTCTTTATTGTGTTATTATTTGAATTGTTTATGCCAGGCCATCTATTTCTTAACTATACAGATAAATATGAAAGGGGCTGCACTTTCCAGCGTACACAGGCAGACTTTGAGAGCTCTGGGAAGTGACCACAGAGCATTATCGTGATGCTTGTGTGTGAAAAAGCAGCAGGACTGTGCAGTGACTGTGCATGCATGCTCGCTCATCCTGTTGCTGCTTGCTTCTCGTGCCATTTGAAAAGTGACTCAGTGTCCAGGCCACGCGTGGGTAAGCAGCAGGGGCCATTAACACATTAAACACACTGACAAACACAAACATGATTGATTTGCATGTACCCTGATGCACATATTGTTCCCATGCAAGCAAACAGACTGACCCGCTGGAGTGCCATTAAAGGTTTAACTACATCCGCTGACGAAAACACACCCTAATCTCTCAGCTGCTGGTTTCAACGGACATCATTTAGTCTGTGCTGGGTGTCCGTGTCCTCCAACTTTCCTTTCTGCATCACGTTATAACACAGCAGTGCTAAATAAAACACTCAAACATTTTATAAATAATTAAAACCTTATTTAAAACTGAAAAAAGTGCAGGGAATTACATATCAAGAATCGAAAGTGAGACAGTTGGTGAATTTCTTTTGGAGGGGGGCAGAAACTGGACTGGAGGCTGTTGTGAGACCAGCGGGTATGAAGCAACAGTTTCCTCAAGACTTTTGGAGATAAAGGGTTGATTAGAAATAGGATGTAAGGTACTGAAGTTGGTAGGATCAGCACCCATATTTTTCTGAATTGTGGTTTTGCAGCAGTTTGAAGGATGCAGGAGCAGCTCCAGTGGAGAGAAACAAGACGACGATGGCAGAGCTGAGGGGGACCAGAGAAGGGAGACGGGTCTTTCCTTGAAGAAGGTCACAAGGAGTCACAGAAGGCAGTTGAGTGCAGGTGAGGTGGTAGATAGTATAGAGGTTTGATGATCTTGTTTAACAGTGAAAACTGGGACTTGTTACCTTCATTACAATAGATTAGCTAGAGTAAAGTTGGATTTGGTGTGAACAATACAGTCCTTGTAAAGCAATACATGTTTTATTAGATTTCAACTACAACTAGTCCAGGTTCCTGTGGAGCTGCTTGAGTTGGTCAGGTGTGAACCAGGGGCCAGAATGGGGGAAATGGACAGATCTGGTTTTTAACGGAGCAAAGGAGTTGAGCGGAAGTATCTCCAGTGGGGTGGAAAGGCGATGTACGGGTGGAGGTGTAGCACAACCAGTGGAGGTATAGACATGTGGAAATGCATCCGGGGGACCCCAGCTGGTAAGTGCTGGAGCAGACCTGTCACGGGTTGGTGAACAAAGACGCAGCATATATTTGGTCAGTCCATCTCATGGACAAAGACTCAGGCGGCGTGGAAATTAAACTACTCGGTGTGTGTTGAGGATGCTGTAGATGTAGTCCCTATTCCAGCTCTCCTTGGGTGAGCGGCAGGGCTACACCGTGGACGGATCACCAGGCCATTGCAGGCCACATATAGGCTATTTAAAATGATCAGTCAACCTAAGTTAGATGTTTTTGGATCGTGGGAGGAAGCTGGACTTACAAGCACATGGAGAACCTGCAAACCCCACACAAAAGGACTCGCAGCGGTCTGAACCAGGAACCGTCCTGCTGTGGGGCAACAGGCAACATGCTGGCTGTAAATGGGTCATTTCTGCTGCAAAGTCGGGGTTTAACGGAAATGGGCTTGCTTTGGAAGTACATTGGTCAGTTGAGGAACTGCACCTTTTCTTTTTTCCACGTCAGCTTAATTTTAATTTAATTTAATTTGAATTTAACTGTAATTTTGCTGTTATGTACAAATGAACACCCCAAGGTCTTGAAGTGGAGTTGATAATGATCGAATATCATACGATGACATTTTCCTTAACGTGTGTCACTCTGGTCCACTTTGATGTCTACTTGTTCTTCCTATAATTCCTGTTTGGTTCTAGTAATTCATTTGTTCTAAAGAGTTCCCAAACATGTTCATGTGCAAGACTAATAGTAAAAAAATGTTAGGACAGACAGGATTGTGGAAAGACTGACTGACTGGAACATTATGTGATGTGTCAGCACAAAATGAGCTTTTCACATTGAATTTATTATCTCGAGGAAAATCTCAGACAGTTTTCACTTTTGTCCCCCTTTTTTATACGTAGAAACACAGTTGTAAACTTTGCTAAAGGAAATTTTTGTCTGTCTGTGAACAGAACCGTTTCGACTGATAACAGCTGTCTACAAATGGACAAAGAAAGTTTCAGTTTGGAGAAAAATTAGGGAAAATATGGGATAAACAAATTGCAGAGAAGCGGCCTGAAACCTTGAGATCTGTGACTCATGTGGTACGTCATGTGATTACAACCAGCAGCCCCAGCAGCAGTTTGTACTTTAAAGCTGAGTTTACAGAAGAGAAATGAATGAAAATCCAAATAAGCAGCAACAAGGACACTGTCTAAAAGCATAAATGTACATTTATCTTTACAAGCTGCCAAACCTCAACATCTACAGCCAAGGCCAGACGTATTTGGACTATGAAGGAGTGATGATTTTGAGGGATTCAAATAAATATGGAATTACAGCCATTTTAGGCACCTTCATTTTCATTATAAAGGTCTCAAAAATATTCTATGTGACACTAATTGGCTCCTTGGCCTTGTTATCTCAAGACAGGTGAAGCAGATAATAGATCTGGGGTTGGTATCAGTATTTAGTTGGCATTTGGCTGCTGCTTGGTCAGAGCTACTGACAAGAAGTCCAAGGAGATCTCAACACAAGTGAAGGAGGCCATCATCAGACTGGGAAAAGAAGAAGTAAAAAGGAGATGGCAAAAACCTTAGGCGTGGTCAAACCAGCCGTTCACTACCTTCTCAACATCAGTAAAAAGCCTGGCTAATTAAGTGAATGATCATGAACCAATTCTTTGTTGACGTCAACAGAAGTCATTAATAGAAGTCAAAAATACTCTGGAGAAGGTAGGTGTGTCGTCGTTTAAATCTGCAATCCAGAGACACCTTCATTAAGGTCATACGGAGGGTTTAGAACGAGGTAGTGACTACTAGTAAGAAACAGCTCATGATCCAAATCACACCAGAACATGTGTCAAGCATGGTGGAGGCAGTATCATTGTATGGGCATCGATGATGTGACTGCTAACAGAAACAGAGATGAAGTCTGAGGTGTATAGTGCTATATCCTCTATATCCACTGACAGGATGGAGCTTCACAAAGACTAATGACCGCAAACGTACTGGTAAACAACTCAAAACGTTTTGAAGGCGAAGACGCGGACGAGTCTTCACAGGTGAAGCAGGATTATCAGGTACTGAAGGCCGAAAGGCCCACAAATGAGCACCGACTGAAGCTGGCTGCTTGAAGGCTTGTCCAAACATCTCCAGAAGGAAACTTAGAAGCTGGTGATGTTCATGAGCTCCACACTTCAGGTATTACATGACCCATAAAGGTTGTTATGCATTATGTTATGCAGATATTTGCAATTATATTACTTTGTCTAAATTCTTCTCAGCCCCTTAAAAACCATGTACTTTGCGTATAAATGCTGTCGTTCCTGAATGGTAAATGCCATATTTTTGTGAAACCTCTCAAAGCCGAACATCTGCACTGATCATACCTACACCTTGTGATGGTGTATAAAGGTAAAAATCATAAAGCCTGTCCACATACGTAAGATTTGTGTCTCGTTTTGGAACAATGTCTTCCAGCTACGAGCACCTGCACTCTTGCTGAGCCAGCATCAGAAACACGATGAGTAAACAAAACTCAAAGCATCCCAAATGGATTGAAACCTCGTCACTACAAGTCCGTCCTCACTTTCAAGGCTACTCATTCCTCCTCTCCTGCTGTCTTCATGCAAACAGCTCGGATAATCCAGGAATGAGACCCACCTCTGTCCTCCTGCGGTCTGAACACACTGAGACCATTCACCGAGGGACTCCGCGAGCCCAAACGAGATGTCTCTATGAGTAATTTAATACACCACTCCAGAGGGCTAAAATGTCAGATAAATCAGCCTGAAAAAAGCGGACACGTGTTGAAATTACCCATGAGGAACGAAGAGGATTAGTGTGGAACGGTGATGCTGATTGCAAACAGAAACCTGTTTAGTTATTAACATCCTGTGTACGTCATTCTATCAGGCTCTCCTTCGAGAAATAAATGAAGAGACAAAGGAAACAACTGTGTGGGGTTTGCTGACAATCTAACAGATGGCGATAGTGAGGGAAAGTTTGTATGACGGATGGAAATGTTGCGGTAATTTTCTGTGACATTTTCTGGCGAGTGATTGTTGTGGTTGCGAAGGAACAGTCATAAATGACACTGTGACACTAGGATACAAGCCGGGAGATGCATAAGCAAAGCTTTGTTGTTGCCTTGTGAGGACGTTACGCTCACAGAGAAATTAATGCATTCATGCAATGTCAGATGAAACCGTCACAGCTGAACACATCCATGGAAGAAAAGCTAAAGTGGGATCATTTGAATGGGGCGAAGTGCAACTGAGCAGGATAAACAGCGTTCGGAGGTTTACCTTTGAAATGGAAAATGCGAGAGACGACTGTACACCCTGTCAAAATGTGACGGGCTATTTATTTATCAAAGATTTTACATTAGATTAAAACATTTAACAGAAAAGGTCAAATTCCCATTTCAACTGTAGATGTTTCTTCTTGTTTGACAGCACAATTGATGATGGTGTTTTCATACTACAGTTGTCAAAGCACATGAATTATATAAATATGAGCCTGGAGGTTGCAGCTGTTCCTGCGTGGTGTCGGTGAAACCTCACATTAATGTAACACACAATGAACCATAGAAATAACACGAGTCGCATGATGACACTGAAGTGGTGTGTGTGGTTTCTGTGGGGGTTCAGAGAACAGTGTCGCGAAGAATTCACCATCACAGCTGCAGTACGTCACTAACTAGTTCTGTCCTTCTGTTTCTGCAATAGCCTGCAGAGGAGCACCAGACCTGCAACTGTCCACCTTTGGCTTCTGCTTGTGACTCTTAACAAGCAGTTGAATAAAACTTCTTTCATTCAGCTGTTGCCTGTGTTAGTTCTGTGCGGATTTAATCACTTTTGTTAACGACGTGGACAGGACCGTTCCTGATGACCACGGCTGTTTTAAGCAGGCTGTTTCGGATACTGCTACGTTTAGAAAGATCCCGTCGGCATTTACAGGACTCTGTTTGTCTGATGGAGTTTGATGAAGTGGCGCTTTTTAATTGGCTATTTGTGTAACGTTTGTGAGATAAGTACAGTAAAGCAACGAATGGGAAGTGTGCTGCTGAAAACTGGACATTTGGAGTTTAACCGGAGGCTGAGCTTAACACTGCACCTCATTTCATACATCAGATAACATCTTAATTAGCAGTGTAATTGAAATCTGTGAAAATACCAGAAAAACAAAGCCGAACACTTGTTCAGCTTAAATAAAAGGCACCACGCAACAAGCTTGAAAAGAGACCAAAACTCGGGTAGGACACCAAGTAAAGTGCCTGTTTACAAGCTTTTTTTCTTTTTTTTTCCAACACAACGAGTGTGTTAAATGTATGTTATCACACAGTCCAGATCAGCTGTAGGCTTTTTTGGATTTCCACCCCAGACAGGTAGTGGCGATGTAAACCAACCAATCAGCACGCAGGTCATCTAATACTCGCGCAGCCAACAACCAATCAGTGTGTAATTATTTACGAGGGCGCTAAAGCTTCAACAGTAATTGTATTCGGGCGTATAAAATGCATGAAAGCAATTTTCAAAAACAACATTGCATACTGTATTCATAGATCCAACTACTAAACTAAAAATGAACTAAAACAGCAAATTAATGCAATCTATGACTATTATTTTATAGATCGAATCTCTTTTTAAAAGACAACAATAAAGAAATTAAATCGGGAAGAAATGCAGCTAAAATGGACATTTGTGGCAAAAATGATTTGCAGAAAATATCTTCACAATTCAAAGTATGAAGTTCCTCAGATTTGCAAATGAAGTCTTATTTCAGGAAAAATCCTCCTCTAGTTGATTATCAGTCAGCACGATGTTTTCGTCCGCACCAGACGTTTGAGTTAAAATATAATGTAAAGTATACATTTCTGATTAAAATATATGCAGATGTGCATAAACTCTGGTGGTAAAACAAACACACATCTGTGCAGTAAGAGTCTCCAACTGGTCTTAAAGAAAAACCATTATCAGGTCACGAAAATACTATTCACTTATTCTGAATTCACATTTATTACAAGCAAGATGTGTTGTTTTCCAATGAGTTTTGTAAAAGTTACATTATTGGCTTTGTGACTTAAAGAACTGAATGCCTTGGACCCGTTGCCACGGCGACGCCAACATCAGACAGCTGCAGTTTAAAAACCTGCAAGATGGAAATCAGGTCACTGCTGCAGCTGAGCAAATAAGGGAACAAGAAAGATTTCATACATCGTGAACAGAGCGCATGGATATGACACGTCGCAAACAAACGAGGGACACACATGCATATGCATCTGTTGTCCCTCATGCACGTACACGTGCACGTGCGGCTATGTTAATGCTGCCAGCAGCATTTTGATGCAAGGAAAATTAAACCATCAGTGCTTTAGCAGTTTTATTTTTCTTTTAAATGTAAAACTAAATCACGAATACATCTTCTCATTATCTGTAGATGTGCTCTATAAACTGAATTAAACTCACAACTGTGATAAATATGTGAAATTTACAGGATTACATGAATTGTAGTAATATAAATCTGTATGAGCATAAATTTTACTATTTCAAATGTGTCGCAAGTAATATAAATGAATATTTTTATTTTTATTGATTCATTCACCTGTCATGTCAAAACCATGTATAAAGCATAAAAAAAAAAATGACGTGTCGCTCTTATCAGGGATGTGTCTATGTACTGGGATCACAGCTTCTCGGTTCACAGCAGTGTTTGCATCCGGAGGTCCCGGCTCCTTTTCCCACCATCCGACTAAAACATGCAGACAGGAAACATTTCTGAACATGTTCTGAAGGCGAGCCAACGTTCAGCTTTACTTTCTGAAGTTGAGGGTTTTAAATCTCTTAAAAGCGCACAACTTTAGTCAGGTGATTGGTGTTTTGGCGTTCCCTGATGGTGCGCTCCTGTGTCTCACCAGCCCCTATTAGGGCTCAATAATCAAGCAAAACAAGAAAGTGAACCACATCTTAGTAGATATTTCAGAAAAGCAGCACCAAAGGAGGAGAATGTGGTGCAGTGATGGTTAGAGAAGAGGTGCGTTGTTAACACCTAACTGTGCACTTTAAATCCATGGATTTTGAGCTACAAGAAGATATGACCGTGATCCTATCATGAATGTCCTCTTTCATCCATGACAGCCCAAAAACATCTTTTTGTTGAATATTCAATATATTTGATCAACATTCTGCAGTTTGACATCATACATGTAGCTGCCCTAAAAGTTTTTTTGCCAGCGCTCCGTAACTCCACCACATGCATGATGTGCATGTTTCTAATGCAGCGGATTGTAATGAAGAGACTCCTGCAGACCATCATGACAAGATGATGATGATCCTTTTATTTGTTTTGGAGCAGGAAACCGTCTAAAACATGGAGGACGCCTCTTTTGAGGACGTATCTGTGGAACACCGATCCTTGCAAACTTTATTAAGAGCAACAGCGATCATATTCAGCCTAAAGGAGTGTGCGTTGGTATCCTGGCCTAAATTGCCGGTTTGGAGGAAGTAAATTCACAGTGAGCGTTCCGGTTTTGATGCCTTTTCAGACCCACGGGCGTCGCATTTTTTAACTAATACAGTTTTCTCACTTTCGAAACCCTCTAGCAGGACTTGCTGATCTCATTCTGAGACGTATGATGCCCTTCTTGTTCCCCATTTGATCCTCCATTGAAGAAGTCTACATGGGTTTTCCGTGAACATGTGCAGTCCCAAACGAACACAAAGTTGATTGAACCACGTTATAACTGATGTCGTGGAACCAGCAGCTTGGGCCTTCAGGGTTTATTTAACCTGCTTCTCACTTTTGTACATTTTTCAAACGTGTGCGGGGTTCTAGTTTTAACGAGACAGAAATGACTCAAGTCAGGTAGCTGTGTCAGTTCAAACCAGGTTTCCTTCAGGGAAATGAAACAGTTGAGCTTCGTGGGAACGCCAGCGCCTGACTCATAACCAGCTTTAGAGATGGCTCCAATGTGACGTTGGCAAGTTAGACTGAATGAAACAAGGTCTAAAATACATATTTGAGACGTTTCTCTACAGCAACACACCAACACCAACACTACAGCTGGTTTCAAAAGTGTCCAGAGCAAATACTTCAAATAAATAAATCCACTCATCATCAAGGCTGTAGAAGTCCACGCTTTACATATCAGCCTACTCTCAGGCTTTATCGCAGGAGTTATCACCACAAACCTCTACACAACCGAAGCAGAACGGCCCGTTGGACCGGGGGAAGTCTGGATTTACGGTGTACAGACACGATAAAGTGAAGGAAACCTTCAGACAGGTCGTTCAGTTTTCAGATGTTTAACACGCTCCCCACTCGTCCCTCCCCTACTCTCCACCAAAGGTGCATGAGTGAGTCATGGAGTAAGAGGAAGAAAACGTCTTCATCTGAAGATTAGATTCTTTGCTGTGTATCGTGAACATGTGAAGTGACGCCAACGCCGCTCAGCTCTGACTGGCTCGGGATGGGTGCTTTCACGCAGACGCCCAGCGTTGTGCTCGCTGTGGACGCCCTTCACCTCTACTTTACAGTTCACAGTCATCGACAAGTCTGGTCTCGGCTACTTTATTCAGTCAGCGCTAAATAAACACCGGTAAAAATAAAGATGAGTTGCACTTTACACAACATCCCTCTCCTTCTGAGGTGACTGGAACGACAACAAACGCTGTAAAACTACCAGCAGCCACGAAAACCACGTGCGTAATCCTGCCTGAAAGCTGCTGCATCGTGTTTTCCTCAGCCAGCCATTACCACAAAACGAAACGTTGAAGAAATTAAAAGGGAACAACGAAGTAGAGATCTGGTTGCTTCAGGCGACGACAGAGGAGATGGAGACGGGGCCACTGCGGGACCCGCCCCCTGGTCAGCTTCATCACAGGTGAGTCCTCGACAATGATCCGATGTTGAAAGTCAAAGTAGCTCGTGGTGCCTGAAATACGTCACTCTGGGTTCAATGAGGTACATATGTCGGCGTATGAAACTTCTGCACACTGAACAGACTTTTCTTTAGTAAAAAAAAAAAAAAAAAAAAAAAAAACACTGGTGCTCTTATTTAACATGTCAATATTGGCAAACGCCTC
Source organism: Xenentodon cancila (assembly GCA_014839995.1). Lineage (NCBI taxonomy): Eukaryota > Metazoa > Chordata > Actinopteri > Beloniformes > Belonidae > Xenentodon > Xenentodon cancila. The sequence continues at coordinate 24,190,872 of CM026200.1, forward strand.
AGAAACTGTTGACGCCGTTCAGTTTTGCTGGTTTTTAACGACCCAGAAGGAACGGGGACGTCGGACGAGGCCCAAGTAGCCAGATGTGTTGTTCTCTGCAGTTACGTGAAGTACGAATACAGATGTTAAATGATAACTAATGCAAAGCAAACACCAACCGTAACATCACTAGCTGGATTTCTTTTTTTTATCTAAATACCTTAAAAGAACAATTGGTATTTTTTATTATATTTATGCGACATGCATATTTGTGGTGCATGTGTTTTACACTTTTATTTAGCACAAAAATGAGAAATATACCGCAAATACACTTGCTGTTATGAAAGTACAAGTTGCACATGTTGAAATGTTACTAATTTTGACCATTTTTACATTATTTACTTCATTTATTCACCTCTCCTGGGTCCTTTTCATTAAAAAAAGACTTTGTTTCTCCTCTTTTGTTCCCATTCAGCTGCTACTGCTCCGATTGCCGGGTTGACGTAACCAAATCAAATATTTTCCTCGTTTCTTCATCGTTGATGAGCGTTTCTGCTTCATACAGGATGAACAAACGTCCACGTCCACGAACCCGGCGACAGGCTTGTGCACCAGAGGAGCCGTGGCGGGAGGGAGATGAAGATGCGTGACGGCACGTGGGATGTCAGGTGGTTGAGGCTTCCTGGATGGAACAACAACCTCATGTCACTTTCATTTTATATTTGATGTCCATCTGGAGGAAAAAATAAAAAATGACCACAAAGCATCCACGGAAACATGAAGATTATGTTTGTCATGAAGGTTCAAGAACACACAAACTCTGTGGCAGGGATGGACGCTCGGATAAAGGGCTGACTGACACCACGTCAAGCAAAATATTTGCCTTCATAACTGAGGAAATGCAGAGCATCTGTGGGTGGAAAAGCATGAGTCCTCCATTCACTGATCAGTGCAGCGAAACAGACGGCAGCAGCCACATTAAAGAAACACATGTTCCTCTGTGCATTCAGACCACACAAACCCACCAGGCTGATGTTCGGCCTTGAAATCGTGGAGGAAGAGTAGAGTTAGAAAGAGAATGTGGGAAATAACGCCGCTTTCAGCCCAAAAGTAGCATCGTGTAAACAAAATGACTTTCTGAAAACCTCATTCATTAGCGTTCTGCACCAGCAGGGACGGGAGGTTTTATTGACGTTACCAGCAAGTTTATAATGTCAATTCCTGCAAAACTCTCAAAACAAGACGAACAGTTTTACTAAATTAGATGTTTACTTTTAGCATTAGTCATAAACCATGAGTCAGACTTCTTTACCTCCTTTATAGTGGATAACACATCTGTTTAAGGACAAATAAAATCAAAGTTTAACATTATTCTGGCTCAGTCTTTTGTTTTTCTTCCTAAATGTTTGTGCTTTACAAATATTCACGTGTTTTCTTTTTCGGTTTGCGTGGGTGCCTTTACATACAGGCGTCTTATTGTTCTGAGACTGAAACCCGGAGGAAACAAGAAGAGACAGTAAGACCTGACATTCCTTCTTACATGGAATAAATGAAAGGATTATTTCTTGATGCCAGCGGCAGCTGGGCAGCTCCACAGTCACATCAGGTCTGCCGTCAACCTAACGTACACGTTTCCAGACTCGGAGGGAGGGAGCCGGAGTGGCTGCGGGAAACCCATGCAAACCCCAAGCAGAACACCTCCAGTCCAGATCCAAACCAACAGGAGTGGTTTTACTAACAGAACATGATGCGGTCGTAACGTGGACTTTCAGGAGGCGCCACAAAAATGAAGATACTTTACTTAATCTGGCCGTGTGCTGTCTGGCTGTCATTCGAGGCCACATGCCTCTTTCCTCTGGTTGTAAACGTTTCCAGGACGTTTCTCCTGCATCTGCATCCTGATACTGGCCCTTGGACATCAAAGTTAATCCAGATGAACCAGACAAATTCCTTCTATCAAAGAGGAAAAGAGTTGACAACTGGCCAGGAAAAGGGTTGAGAGGATCCAGTGGAAAGCCTATGCCAGATCAATTTGTGAAATTGGTAATGGGTAGTGGTTAGCACTGTTACCTCACAGCAGGAAGGTTCCTGGTTCGATTCCCGGCCCGGTGGGTCTTTCTGCTTGGAGTTTGCTTGTGTGGGTTCCCTCCGGGTACTCCGGCCCAAAAACAGTCCAGAAACATGCATGCAGGTTAATTGGTCGTTCTAAATTGCCCGTAGTTGTGCATGTGAGTGCTCCCGTGACCCGGGGACGGAATAAGCGGGAATAGATGATGGATGGTAATGGGCAACCAAGTGGACATGAGGGTGGTGCTGTAGTGGTGCGTGTAGTGAGCTGAGGGCGGAGGTAGTAAACTAATGAGATGTGGAAGGTGAAGGCAACAGTGGGACCAGCGGGAACTGGAGGATGTGGCCTCCAAGCTGGGGGAGTGGCTCCAGCAGATCCCAGGAATAACACCAGATCTCTCTGCACAGAGGTACAGTCCCAGGGACCAGCAGTAGTGGGGAGAACGCCGACGCTCCCAGACCTCTGTCAGAGGACCAGAAGAGGGCGGCTGCCCACAGACGAGGGGCGTGGGTGGAGCTTTTATGTGCATGAGTTGAACGGGCGACGTCTCAGGTTTTCTGACAGAAACACACCTGGAAACATGAAACAAAAAAAAAGCATAAAGACGACCAGGACTGTTGTGCAACTCAGATACCAAACTAGAAAGGGACGTCATCTGTTCCTGGATGGATATGGACAGCTGTGAAAACGGGATGGGATGCTACTTGGAGGATAAACTAGTACAGAGCCCCACTTTAAACACTTGATATGTCTTTACTGTGCTGTTTTGAATACAATTGTGCGAATCGTCGCATTCATATAAAAGAAAATCCCATTCAAATCTCCACTGAAGCACAAAGAAGATCCTCTTTGGTTTCTGGTCACTTTTCATAACATCTTTATTGAGTTTGTGTCCCAGTTTTAAACATATTTACAGATATTTTCATTTTTTTTTAGTCCGGTAAAAATACAAATACAGAACACTCAGTTTTCAAAATCGATGTGGTTCCAAGTGACTCGGCGGCCACTCAAGTTTCCTCCTTATCAAACGTAGGTGGTGGTGATGTCAGGAAACGAGAGCAAATCTGCACGGCATCAGTGGAGCGTTGTGATGAAGGATGGAGGTGAGGATGGATGGATGGACAAAGGGGAGAAAAGTGGAGGAAATTAAACAATCCACCCTTTGAAGGTGCTTCAAAAGCTTCTTCTGAACCTTAAACGGACTCTGATCTGTGTTGCACGTGTGATTTCTGCATGACGCATTTACTGTTGCACATTTGATGATCTGAGCTGGAAACTCTTGAAAAGGAGGTTTTGAAAACCCAACGGGCTGATTAAATCAAGTTTGAACTGTGCAGAAGTGATTCAACATCTTCAAAGCTGCATAAACCAAACTAACAGGCTAATAAAATAATCTGCAAATAACGACTGAATGGCTGAACGGGCCCGGCTGAAGAAAGCATGTGGAAATCTGTTCCGCCAACGTTTCCACACACGATTAAACATGAACTTTCACGCTGTCGTCTCATGACAACTGACATTTTGTGCTCAATTAAGATGATCAAACACGGTGTGGATTTGGTGGCTTTCAGGGATGAAGAGCAACGTACTCAGCAACTCGAGCGGCGATGCAAACGTCCATATGTGACCGTAATTGGCGCCGCTGCAGAAGCGCGTCACACGGTGACGTTCAGACCGAGCTGAAGAGGATCCGCCGCCGAGGTCGGCTGCCGCCAGTCCGTTTCTGGCCCATGTGAGAAAACAACAAAACAATAACAGCACGCACTTTGTGTAGGTTTTTAAAGAGGCTTCGATCCTGGAGGACGGACGCAGAATTTTAACGTGAATATTGTTGCTACGGTTTCTGTTTTCTCATCTTATTTACTCATCAGGGGACAGGAAGTGTCATTACCTGGGGTTATATCCTCTTCTCATCACCACTTTTGCTGCTAAAGACGGGAGTTTGTTTTCTTCTTGAGGAGATTTTGACGCTTTAAACATAAATGAGCACAAACATGTAACATTATGTGAACGAGCCACGTTCCTGTTGCTGGAGATGCAACTGTGACATTTAGCTGGAATTTTACATTTATTTTAAGAAATTGTATGGTTACAGTGAAAGTTTCATTTATTTAGTTTGTCTCTCGGGGGGGGGGGGGGGGGGGGGGGGGTTATGTGGCGTCCGTTTCGTACCTGCAGCCGGCGGCGGTCACGGCGCTGCTGGTTTCAGGGAGGAATTTTGACGCGGAGCTCGGATAAGATACTCAGAATACCGAGAGGCTGAGGCATCAACACCGGGTCACTTTAACTCCAGCCAGGTATTTACTTTGTGTGCTCGCAGTCTAAAAGTCCACAACGTAATATTCACTTAAACCACAATGAGGCACATGAGGTCCGTTTTAAACGCTGAATATCTGATCCTCTTTGACCATCAGGAGGATCCTGACCGCCATCTACTGCTGCGAATGACTCGAGGACGTCACATAACCCCAACTTCAAATATAATAACTAAATCAATGAAAATCAAAGGAGATGAAACGGAAAGAAAAAGAAACGAACTTGGAATGCCTCTTTAATCGCCGCCGACAGCATCCCGACTCATGGAAACATGGAGAACATTTGGCTTATTCCAGGGATGGACATTTTCTGAATTTAAAAGTGTGTTTTTCCTGCATCACCAGCAGCCGCGGCGCCCTCACAACAGGAAGCTGCCGTTTCTGTTTACCGCCCGGTTTTACTTCTGGATCAGCGGCTTCACATCCTCTCCTCTGCGCTCACTCCGCCTCCAGTGCCGTTTCTGTTTGCGTCTAATTTTGTATCAGCTTACTTTCGTTCTTGATCCCGTTTCTCGTCTGTTTGGTTGAACGTTTGTTGTCCTTCCACAGCATCTCAGGACAGAGAATCACAGGTTCAAGTGCGAGAACGGCTCCAGGGTCTGATTTCTGTCCGTTTGCCAACGTAAAGCCTTCAGCTGGCTGTGTAATCTGAGAGCCTGGAGCACAAAGAGCCTCCCGCCGCATCGCAGGAGCTGACGGGAAGCAGAGACGGCTGGGAAGCGAGCAGCCTGCCTGCTGCGTGACCTCTCACAAGACGTTGACACGTCCCAGCTTCAGAAGTCTGGCTTTTGTTCCGTCAGATCATTTTCAGTATTTCAGAAGCATTACTGTTTTATTGCAGCAAAGAAAAAAAGAGGAACAAGGTCCGAGTGCTCGTAGCTTTTCAGAACTGTGCAGTAAACAAGTAACACACCGGAGGCAAGATTACAGGAGCATATCGTCAACTTAACAGAATAAATAAAGCTGGAAACTCAAGAAATGATGAACGTTATCAAACTAAGGTGATAAACCGAACATATCAGTCTTCAGGAAGCTTGAGATGGGAGAGGTTGATGGGAAAATGAAAGTCAGAGGATGGAGCATAAAACGAAAAGCATCAATTCAAAAAGGAATTCGTAAAAAAAACGGGTAACCGTAGCACCTCGAGGAGTAAATGCAACACACAAGTGGTCGACTTGTGCAAGCAGCTCGTGGGGCGGGGAAAAGTGACATGAAAGCTCAGAAAAGAGGCGCGACGCGGCGGTTTAGTCACCTCTCAGTGCAACACCTTTACTGTCCTCGTCCTCGCCGTGTTCCCGTACAAAGTGCACAAATGGACGCTTTACAGCAGACGTACTGGTACTTCAACAAAAGCGTGGCTGAGAGCTAACCGGCGTGATTTACGGTGTGAAAACATGGCAAAGGAGAGACGGCGTGATCAGGAGAGCAGCATCCGAACAGTTCGAAACGGTCTCTAACTGGAGGAGAAACTGGAAAGATGCGCGGGCGGGGAGGGGTGAAAATGTCATTACTTTTCCATTTGTGGCGGTCCATTTACTGTGAGGTTCGGAGGTGGCGGGTACTGATGTCACCGCCCACGCTGGTGGTGATCATCTGCTAACATTTCCAGCTCTGCGTTCATCTGATGGAGCTTAAACAGGAAGTTGACTGGAGCGGGTCAGGGAGAGGCTTTGATTCAACCCTGTGTCTCCAGAAATAATCTGTCCAAAACAAGAGGAAAAAAAAACAACAGAAAGACACATGTCATAAACAGACCCTGTTAAGTTCTCATGTCCGTCTGCTCCAGAGCCGGAAAAAAAAAAAAAAAGATCAGCACAGGGTCAAAGTGGCTGACCTCAGCTCGAGTCTGTGTGGCAGGAAAGTTTGGTCAAGTAGAGGCAAAAGAAACAACAAAAAAGCCTCTTAGTTTGAAGAGTTTGTTTGAAGCCAAACAGAGGCTGAGCAGCAAACCCACCGTCCGTCTGATTGAAGCAGTAAAGACACAGATGGACTGAGTACGACGAAGAAGAGGAGAGGGATAGTCAGAGTCGCTCCTCTCCTCTCTGCAGCTCTGTGCTGAGGGACGCCTCTCCGTCTCCTCCGGCTCACGCCTGCAGTCCAAACGCAGATGAAAGTCTTCATGAAAGCTTGTCTGGTGTTGGTGCGTGGGTTTTTGGACGAGCAGACAGGTGGACAGAAAGGTGGAGCCCCCTGCTGCTGTGGTGGAGTCGGCGGCGTTGGTCTACCGCTGAGCGGGCTCGCTGCCGGGCAGGGTGACGTTGCCCAGGTGGAGGACGGGAAGCGGGTGAGCCTCCGTGTTGAAAACCCAGCTCTCCAACGGCAGCAGGTCATCGCTGGAGAACAGCAGGTACAGATACCTGGTGGAGGGGATGTGGGAGGAGCAGGGGGAGGAGAGAGAAACGAGTGAGTGGCTGGTCTCACACCCGACTGCAAACAGAAAAACACGCGGAGCAGCAAAAAAACCTGAAGATTTGTTGTAATTCCTAACTCCGAGACACGAGTTTCGATGCTGCACCTGAGTGCAGATCAGGCGGCTGAGAGCCAATCGATGGCCTGCGCGACACAGATCAGCAGCGGGGGGGCAACAGCCCCCAGCGACAAACCCAGACACTCCGGACGCAAACAAACTCACAACACGCGGCCACTGAAATGTCACCAATCTCAGGGAGTAAACCCGCGTGGCAGTTAACCTTTACCGACTTACACCAAAAAGATGAAATGCTGTGCCATTCAAAGCTTTGTGCCAGTTAATCTATGTTAATGTGAGACCAAAGATGAAGAGCATGACCAGCATCCACCTCCTAAAAAGTGATCTGGCACAGCAGCGAGCGACACCCGGTGTCCTCGGTTCTGATGACGAGTCAGACTGGTGAGTGGACGCTGAATTTCAAATGAAGCACATGGAAGTGTTGAAAGTCAAAAAGCAACCAGCAGAGGGAAGCAGAGAGCTACTGTTTCCTGAACGCTCCTCTCCCCATCCAGCGGCGATGATGATGATGACGATGGCGGTGTACCACAGACACACAAGAGCAGCCTTTCACATCAAAACAGACTCTAAAACATGTGTCCTAAAAGCCTGATGGCCACCACCTCCACTGGGAAGGGCTCTAATATAACCGGTTGGGAGCAGATGCGTTTGGCTTTCATTATTCCCCTTTGAAGATCACTCCAGGGATGTGAACACTGTACAGACGGAGTCCTGCGTAGTCGGATGACATGGAGAACCTCAACGTTACAGCAGGTCTCACAGGATGACGGCGAATCTATTTGGCGATGTTATCACATTTAAAGAAGTTCTTAGAGTCACGGTTTAATTAAACGCTTGAAAAGACGGGTGCGGTGTAACTGAGCAGGTCAAGGCCCTGCACGGATCCTTCCTAATGCAGAAATCCAGAGCATCTTGTTCTTTGCACAACCAAATTTCAGGTAAGCTTAACACGAGGTTTCTGCAGCGTCTTTTATTGCATTCTGTTCTGGGAACATAAGAAGTGTTAAGCCACTTACTTGAGGGTTTCAGCCAGGAAGAAGCTCTGCTGCACGTCATCGTAGGTCGGGTTGGACGAGTACACGTCCTTCACCCCCGAGAAGCCTCCACTCACCCGGCAGTACTTATCAATGGCCTGGAGCGGAAGAGGATGGAGCCAGCGAGAGAAGGAAAGATGGGAAGGAAGGGAAGGGATGGAGGAGGAACAGAAGAAGAACAGGAAAAGAGGGAAGAACAAGGAAGTCGGGCGTCAAGAAACAGCAAATAAACGGGAGAGAAAAAACAAATGATGCGACAGGAAACGAATAGGGAGGAGAAAAAAATGAGAGAAAAGATGAAGGATCACAGAGAAAGAGAAAAATGAAGGACAACCAAAGGAGTCGGGCAGAAAGAAAAGGTGGGGGCGGAGAGCACAATTTTAATAAGCTTATAAAAGCATGCCATAATTAATTTCTCTGCTTGTGACAGACGAGAGCAGGTCCTGGGGATGCATTCAGAATATAGGAAAAAAAACGCTTACCACAACGGCTTTCCAGCTCTTAAATGGTATTCTTTTCATTTTTTATTTTCCCACAGCAGCTTCATAACAAGATTACATAATAAGATTCATTCTCCTCCTAATATGCTTCATTTGATGACATTTGTGTTTTACAGGAGATCAAGGTTTTATATTTGCATGAGGCCGTTTCTCAGCGGCCCATCTGAAAGTGATCCGGGTCTTTTTTTTCCCTCATTTTCCTTGCAGATTAAAAATAAACTGTAAAATGGTTAGTTATTAGTACTGCTATTTGTTTCTTTTATTCTGTAGCCCAGTGAGTTTTACACGAGCGTGACAGGTGTGACGTGCCGGCAGTCAGTGTCACACTGGCTCCTTTACGAAACCACTTCATCCCTGGACTTTTGCACTAAAGCTCACAAAAGAGAGAAAACAATCCTTGTTCGTTCAACTTTTATGATTAACTTAAAACAAAACCGCTCCTTTCTCAGTATGATTGAGAGGAAGCAGTTAAAGCAAACTGAGGACCGGAGAGCAGAGCAGGAAACAAGTCCAGTTTAAGATAGCGTTTACAAGAACAGCGAGGAAACGATGACTTCAAACTATCGCCACGTCTCTGTCCAGTGACTGCGGAGCAAAAGCATCTGCAACCCGGCAAAAAGAAGAACGTTTTCACATTTAAGTCGTGTATTAGGTTGCTTCATCGGAACAAAAACTTAGTTTTGCTGTGTTTTTTAAACCAAACACTAATTTCACATTCAGAGAATATCTCAACCATCCACTAGCTGCCATCTCATCAGTACAATGATTAATTGATCAATCAAATAAATCAATATCAAAAACACAGCCCTGTGTCATGACGTCATCCAGAAACGGTTTACCCAGCCTCTAATGAAGTGAGAAAAGTTGACAGAATATGAAAGTCAAACAGTTTGCGAGCCCCTGGTCTACATATACACTACACTGATAAAATTATTTGCTCACCCATCCAAATAATCAGAATCAGGTGTTTCAATCACTTCCATGGCCACAGCTGTATAACATCGAGCATGCAGGCTGTAATTACAACTATTTGTGAAAGAATGTGTCGCTCTCAGGAGCTCAGTGAATTCCAGCGTGGAACTGTGATAGGATGCCACCTGTGCAACAAATCCAGTCGTGAAATTTCCTCGCTCCTAAATATTCCACAGTCAACTATCAGCTGTATTATAAAGAACATGGAAGTGTTTGGGAATGACAGCAACTCAGCCACAAAGTGGTAGGTCACGTAAACTGGTGGAGTGGGGTCAGTGGATGCTGAGGTGCATAGTGAAGAGGTCGCCAACTTTCTCCAGTCAATTGCTGCAGACCTCCAAAGTTCATGTAGCCTTCAGATTAGTTCAAGAACAGAGCAGAGAGCTTCATGGATGGGTTTCCATGGTCGAGCAGCTGCATCCAAGTCATACATCACCAAGTGCAATGCAAAGCATCGGATGCAGTGGTATAAAGCTGCCGCCACTGGACTCTCGAGCAGTGGAGGCGCATTCTCTGGAGTGACGAATTGCGCCTCTACATCTGGCAATCTGATGGATGAGTCTGGGTTTGGTGGTTGCCAGGAGAACGGTTCTTTTCTGACTGCATTGAGCCAAGTGTAAAGTTTGGTGGAGGGGGGATTATGGTATGGGGTTGTTTTTCAGGAGCTGGGCTTGGCCCCTTAGTTCCAGTGAAAGGAACTCTGAATGCATCAGCACACCAAGACATTTTGGATAATTCCATGCTCCCAACTTTGTGGGAACAGTTTGGAGCTGGTCCCTTCCTCTTCCAACATCACTGTGCACCAGTCCACAAAGCAGGTCCATAAAGACCTGGATGACAGAGTCTGGTGTGGATGAACTTGACAGGTCTGTACAGAGTCCTGACCTCAACCCAACAGATCACCTTTGGATTGAATTAGAGTGGAGACTGAGAGCCAGGTCTTCTCCTCCAACATCAGTGTGACCTCACAAATGTGCATCTGGAAGAATGGTCAAAAATTCCCATAAACAATCCTAAACCTTGTGGACACCCTTCCCTGAAGAGTTGAAGCTGTTATAGCTGCACAGGGTGGACCGACGTCATATTGAACCCTATGCATTAGGAATGGGATTTCACTAAAATTCATATGTGAGTCAAGGCAGGTGAGGGAATGCTTGTGACCATATAGTGTATATCAATGGTAAATACCAAGTTTGGTAAAAGCCACATATGTATATGCATTTTAATCTTGCAACAAAGGGTTTTGTTGTGTGTGCACATGGGTATGTGGGAGCGTTTCCTTCACCAGCACTATTCTCTCCATATTTTACTGATCCCAAAAAAAAGAAAAAGGTCTTGAATCTTCAGATAAACTAACCACAAGATGAGGGAGTTGGGACTGGCACTAAAAGCATCCGCATGACAGAAGGCAGAAATATTTTAGCAGACAAGAGGGGTTGTGGGCTGCTACTGCTGAAGTTCAAACCAAGTGAGCAAATGTAAGCACATTTTTATTTATATGGCTCCTTTCAAGATAAAAATCACAAATTGCTTCACAATAAAACACAACACAGGAAACATAAAACATATACAAATAGAACTAAGCAAAATCAGGTTTAAAAAGATGTGTTTTTAGCTGCTTTTTAAAAGAGATCAGAGTCTACAGATCTCAGGCGTTCCTGTGGGAGGAGCCACTGCTGCAAAGACAACCTGAAGATGTTCCGCTTTTGTTTTTTTTTTTAAACTTAAAAATGTGAAAATAGAGATATAATAATGAAGATGTGATTAAATCAAGGCATGGATAATCATCTCTGTTTCAGATCATGACACAATTGGACCCAGCTTGGCAATATTTTTTAAATGATGCGAGAACAAATCAGCGATTTAATATGAGAAACCAAAGACAACAAAGGGTCGAGAGTTATCCCGAGGTTCTTCACTGAGGAATGAACGAGTCAAGCGGGCCAGGAGTCGAAATCTGTCAGGGGCACAAACAAAGGCCTCAGTTTTTATATCATTCACTTGACTTCTGATGCAATCTAAACACCTAAGCAAGAACTGTATCATAAAAACAGCCTGAGGTTTAAAGGAAATGTAAAGCTGAATATCATCAGCATAGCAAACATAACAAATGCCTTTAAAAAATAAAATATACTGTAAAAGGGAAAAGATTTAAAAATAAAAAAAGGCCCCAAAACAGACCCTTGTGGCACACCAAAGGTGAGTGATAACAGAAAGAGACTAAAGCAGTAGCCACAGAAAATGATCTTCCAGATATCAGAAAAACTATTTCAAAGCAGATCCTGGTACCACAAACCAGTGTTTCAACCTGTCGAGCAAGACGTGATGGTAGACAGTTTTAAAAGCTGAGGTCCAGTCCAACAACAATAACACAGAAAAATGTCCTGCATCACTCTGCTTCTTGGAGGCACTAATGACATCCGGATGCATCAGGATGTCATTAGTGCCTCTAAGAAGCACCGCTTCTGTGGAGTGAGCCCGGTGAAAAAAAACAGACTGAACGTGATCAAGGATGCCACGTCTGTCTAAAGTAGCTGTAAGTTGCTTAGCAACACCTTCCTGTAGATTAAACTAGCCAGGCTTGTAAATGCATCCACTGCAATTACATTAAGCCTTTTAATAACTATGGTGTCAAACATTAGGAAAAGTTTCAGGGAAACTGGTGAACTCTGAAAGCTGCAGCAGATGACACCAAATTACACTTTTCCCCAAAGGGTTCACGACCATCTCCTAAAACATTTCCCCTCGTGGTTCATTACATCAAACACTTTCCCACTCCAGCTCACACTCAGACAACGTCATTAGAAATGCAGCGCCGGTCCAGCTGGTGACACCGCGAGTCCATTTTTACTTATGAGCTCCATTGATTTTCACTGAGAACTTGTTACAGTGAAACTGACGCCTGCCTGCAAATTCGGGCTGCATTACACTCCTGCTCACAGCTTATCGACTTTCATTATTAAAACATGTAATTGAAAGCATTATGTGTGTCCTTGAATTTCCATTCCCCTCTCTCTCTGCCACACACACAAACACTTCTTGTCCCTTCATGCTGTCCTCGAGTGACCTCTTAGCTGTCAGCAGATTTCCACCCCAAAGAGTTTGGACCATAATTCCTGTTATTCACGGGCTGCTGCGCCCAACGCGAGTTTGCCCTTCTCCCACCACGCTGCAGTGGCCAGCAGCTGCTTGTGCAGCACGCAGACACGGTAATATCTGTCTGAAAGTTCCCCGAATGGTAGTTGGGAAACTCGAAAAATACATTAGAACAGGGGTCACATTACCAGGAGAGCAGTCTTTTACCTGATGATGCCCATCTCATGAAATATTTGCAAAATGCACGCATCTCATGACCATCTGTGGTAAATCACCTGATTAGACTGTCCACATGTACGTTTCACTGAGGTTCAAGGTAACAGTGTCAATAACGGACCGTCTGAAGTTTATGTGAGAAACTTCATGCAGGAAATAAAAGCATGATTTTACCTCCACTCAAAGTCCAAACTGTATTCAAAATAGAAAAGGAGGTGAAAACGAGGCGTTGATGTACATTATTCTCTTAAAAACTCTAACAAAACACTATGTTTGTCTTTTATTGGTTAGTTTATTTTTTTATAGAGTTTCTCTAAAGGTTTTCTGAAACTTCTTGACTTCTGAATGAAGGAGTTAACTAAAGCTGGATGAAAGCTGCGCCACGTACAAGATGCCGTATGTCTTTGTGCTTGTGAGTGAATTGATCAGCCACTCCTGATCACTACAATACCAACGGCAACGAACTGCAGAGGAGGTGATGACGAAGATGGGCTCAGTGAATAGGACTTGTGCAGTTGTACTTTCACCCTTTCTCAGAGGGAGCTGAGCGGATTTGCCTTCTCTTCTGCTATTATGTTCTTTATACCAACATGTTCAGTGACTGAAATAAAAGCAGGAGTCCACATTTTCACAAGAAACCATCTAAACGCTACACTATCCTGGGCGTTCATTCGTATGGTGCAAAAACGTAAAGGTTGTAAGAAATGGCAAAGCTGCTTCTGTGAGTGGCTGAAGGTGGCTGAGACCTGCATCTCTGGTTTCACAAACTCCAACGGAGCTTCACAGGCCGTTGATGAAGTGCAGCTAAAGACACGAAGAACCGTCCTGGAGACGGCTCTTTATTTTTTAATGGAAACTTACCTTTGGGAAGAGAGGCACACTGAGGGAAGGTTTGCTCGGCCCATCGCGACAGCTGCCTTTCATTTCCTCTACATTTTCAGTTTGTAAACGCTCAGATTTCTAAGTAGCTCAGGAGAAGATCAGCATGTAACTTCATACGATGACAGGACTTAAACGTCTCTGGAATTAACAAGTTACTGGTTCTTTGTTTGCTGAAGCAAAGAGCTTCATATTACGTGTCTAGAAATGCCGCCGGGTTTATTAAACTGACTTGACAGGCTTCGCTGTTGGGTTCAGGACCAGGAGGCGAAGAAGCAGAGCTGAAGCAGGAAGCTGCATCAGTTATGTGCACATCTACACTCAGCTCGATGAAGACGTCATGAATGACCTGAACTTTGACCTCTGTGATGTTTTAAGCCTGTTCACTTTAAACAGGACGACATTGAAGGAAGAGCAGATTCATTCAGAAGCTCCAAAGTTGACGTTGATGTGACGTCCTCACCTGTGCCGCCTCCCAACCCCACTGCCTGTACTTGGGATCGTGGGTGAACCTCCACATGTACCAGTAGGTCTCGATGACCTCCGGCCGCAGGATGTAGTACTTCTCATTCTGTCGAACAGCCACTGCCTCCAGGCCGCTGTCAAACTTGAAGGCCTCCGGGCCGAGCTTTAGCACTTGAGGGAATAAATGAGAAGCAAAAGAGAGAGCGAGAGGGAAACAGAGAGAGGGAAAGAAGAGAAGGAGACGAGAGATTTTGACAGTAAGTGTGAGGAGATGAGGGATAGAAGGGAGGGAAGACAGTTAACAATTAAAACGAGACATCAACAAAAACATGAACTTTTTGCTGCTTGTTTGTCTTAATGGTCCGGTTATTGGTGATTACAAGTAGGTACTGGTATGAATTCACCTGTGGCGTGTCTGCGTGCGTCTAAATAATTAAAAGCATTCAACAGCACTGATTTTACTGCCTTTTCTTCTTTTTAACAATAAGTGCCAATTAATTCTGATAAGCATTTATATTCTACAGGCCAGAACACATATAAATGCATCAACCCCAACAGGTGGCGGGTCACTGCAGCAGGTGTCGTGATGCCTCTGCAACCCCCGCCCCTTTTTTTACTCTCTTTTTTTACATCCTGCCTCCTGTAGCAGCTCCGTATCCACAGTGCTTCAGTTATTATTGTTGAATCAGTGTGTAAATGCTCTGCTTGCAAGGCATAAAAGGACCCACTAACAAAGAGGCAAAGAAGCCAACTACATGGGCTTTCCTGTTGCTTTACACACAATATATCACTGGTCAAATGATGCATTTTTCAAGTTATGAAGTGAATATGGACAACCACAGCACTGGAATGCAGCTTTGAGTTAAAGTCGGCAAATCCCATGACAATGCATCACCGTAATACACCATGACGCTTCAGTTTGGCTCCAGGGGCGGTACCTTCACATGCATCATGTGACCTGCTGCAGCTCCGGTGGGTTTTCATTGTAAGTGTGGAAATAGCAGAGAACCTGCTGCAGAAGTGTCCTTGAAAAGGTTACAACACATTCAACAGTTACTATGAATGATCATGTCGTTAACCAACAGGCCGGCTTTAGACCGGCTGGCCTTTAGCTGCAAAACTGTCTGTTCACTCCTTTGTTTCTACCGTCCCCCTCCGTCACACCTCCTTTCTCCATCTTCATTTGTTGCCATGGCAACCCCTCCTCTTTCTAAGAGAAAGCTCACGTTTTCCGGCTGCACACAATCACAATGCA
The DNA here is from genome assembly GCA_014839995.1 of Xenentodon cancila. Lineage (NCBI taxonomy): Eukaryota > Metazoa > Chordata > Actinopteri > Beloniformes > Belonidae > Xenentodon > Xenentodon cancila. The sequence continues at coordinate 24,206,139 of CM026200.1, forward strand.
AGTTCACACAGTTGTTTTTCTATCCTGACAACTATCGATCCGAGCTCTGTTGTAATAGATGATAAGATTTATGCTCCAGGGAACTGAAAGTGTAATATCAGCTGAAAAATCTGATTAGCAGAACTGCCAGTCTCTACAAAAACTGCCTATGATTAAGACAGACAGCGAATGAAAAACGCATCATTGGTAAGACAGGTAGAAAGCGTTTGAGAGCACAAACATCTCACACACACAAGAGACATAAATTACACCGAAAAGAAATGTAAAATAAAACTCTTATCAGCACACTGCCATATTTCACATATACCGGTGTGCTACATGTCATGACTAAAGTCTGCTTTCAGGATTTCTTTGAGGTGTCAACATTTTCTGGTCCCCGTTTTCAATGTATTCCTTTATACCTGCATCCCTGCTCAGAAGTGACGCTTTCACTGCTTTGAGTAGCTGCCAGTTTCTGCTCGCTGTCATTCAGCATTACCGTGTCCCTCACAGACGTCCTCAGGCCTTTGTCCTGCCAGGCACAGTTGAATGTACGATGCTGTTTTTTTGTAGCTTTCCAACATTTTGTGTATTGTATTGCACCAAGTTGCGACACCTTGGACTGACTTGCGTATGAGCAAATTTAATATCTCTTGCTTTACAGTCAAGCTTTGGTGATTTATAGTTCTGTTGTATAAAGTTTTCCTGACCTTCTTCTGAGAAGAGACGCTGTATTGACTATGACGCTTCCACAAATCGACTCATCGGTGGCCCCAGTCCCCCGGCTTCATTGATCTTATTCGCCGTGTTTGCTGACTGTTCTGTAGTTACTGGGACTGACATGTTTGCGACTCTTCAACTTCCAGCATCCACTGCATTTGTTGTTTGCCAAATGAACATCTGTAGCTCTGCTCAAAGGCTCGAATCGAGGCAGCTGAACTTCCTTTTCTCGGTTCTTGACGTTTCACCTTCCATCCAGGATGCAGCATCAGAGCAGATGATGCCTGGGAGCTGGATGACTGTGACCCTACACCAGCGGTTTGGAGAAATGTGCTCTTCATGTCCTGATCAACATAAATGCACTGAGACTGAGGTCTGTGTTGCCCATAAGGTTCAACTATCGGTAATAAGACCAAGGATCTGTGCTGCAACCAATTAGTTTTTAATATAGTTGCATGTTGTTTCACTGAGGCTGGGAATGACCTCAGTGCAGAAATATGTACCAAAAGTTCTTTGTAATATGGTCAAAGCATTCTCATAAGGTGCTGAAAGCCGACATTTTCACACTGAAACAGCTGCAGATCTTGGACAGTCAACATCCCTACTGCTCTCGTAATATTCTGCATCTTCCTGAACCAGTGTGGCTTACAGGATACCTCCACATTTTGGTTTATTTATAGTTTTACCTAGCTACTGGCCCAGTGATGGGGTTGCAGAGGTGCAGCCACGTTGAAGGTTTGAACAGGAGATGCATGCACAACGGTGTTTGCACAAACCCATTTCTTTAGTTTATTGCTTTCTCTTGCCAATCATCATACTCTGCACAGAATCCGAACCATCTCCATGCTGTAGATTGTAAGATGTGACACCAGTATTTTCAGCTTCCTTCAACTTTGGCACGCGAAGATGGGATATTTATATGAATATATGGATTTTGTGGACATTTAGTCATTGAACTGTTGACTCACAGATACACACACAGGCAATTAATCTAGAAACTAGCTGTGTTAAAAGTGAAAATACTGCAATTCACAGTGTTGAAGTGTGGCAGTCGTAGTAAACAGTTCAACATCCCTGTCATCAACCCAACCAACATTAGGGTGCAACAGGATCCAACCTGACGTGGGTATAAATGCCTGTGAATCTGGTTTTGGTGTCCCTCACCTGTCCTGTCGTAAGACTCGTGGCAGGTGTGCGCGATCTCAGCTCCGAGCTGCAGATAGTGTCCGGCCTTGTCGTCCGGCGAGCCATCTGCTCCCAGTGCAAACATACCACCAGCGAAGCAGGCCAGGTGGCCCATCTTCCTCTCCAGGTGGCCATTCTTCCACTCCCCAATGAATGTCAGACCGCCATTGGATTTGCGCACGAGGTGACGTTCGATGGCCTGGAAGGCAAGTAAACGAGTGTAAACGTGAGAACAGTAAAGGAGGAAGTTAGGGATGTGTGCAGTCTGAAAGATGAACAGGAAGATCACTTTCACCAAACAGGTGGAAAAGCAGGATATTAAGTGAACTTATGGGTTTCATATTTTCAATCCGGGTTGAAAGAAACTGCACATGCAGAGGAGTAAAACTGTGATGTTTGAGGAAAATATGGTATCAACTACACAAGGTCAAAAAAAAAAAATGCCACAAGAAATGCTCTTGATTACAAGGCTGGTGGTGACGGTGTGAGGGGCCGCTGACATTCATGCAACTATGGCAGAGTGAGAAAACAAAGTGGAGAGTGCCGTATTTAAAATCCAGCCACATCTTCCAGCCTTCGCTCTGCAGCATCTGCTCTACAAAAATCTGGAAACCTTAATGATCAACAGACATCTTCATCATCTGCAGATCATTAACAATTGCTTCCTGCAAAACTCACTCTGATCATCTGAAAAAGCAGTGCGACATCTGTGTTTTATAGGGACGGGGACTAAAACGGGGCAGCAGACACTTTATATTGGTTATTAAAAAGAACAACTGGTGACATTTACAGTTACATCTGTGATAAGTCTGTTGCTGCCTTTCGTTTCCTGCAACCCAAGAGTCTAACGCATGACATCTTTTAAAGAAAAAGAATTTGTAAAAACCGTGGATTTAACATTAAAATGCCTGCAGCTGGTGGATGTTTACATTTAGGAATAATAATTATGGTTGGACTGGAGCAGACATGGCCAGATGACAGGACCAGCACTACACGTGGCAGAACTGTACCTCGATGGCATCGTCATAGGTCTTGCGAGCTTCTGTGTCGGTTTTGTCAGACATAAGCCACGCCTTCAGCAGGTATTCATAAAAACTGTCTCCGAGTCCTCCAACCGAGGTATGATCTGCAGGGATAGAAACACAGAAAAAGAACAGCAGCAGACAGTCACAACGTGAATTATTCATTTCTCAACTTTGCCTCAAAGTATTTGGCTGGGAACAGCGTTGCATCAAAAGTATCTGTCCAAACCTAGGTTTTCCTCTTATCTATGTCCACAATAATTTGGCAGCGCGCTCCCCGTCTCTTCCCGGTTTGTTGACCCTCTCCCTGATGCGTTCACATTTCAGAGTTCCCAGTCGTCCTCATCAAAGTGTACACAGCTTTCATGGCTGTCCTCATTTGCAGGACAGTGAAGATGGGACCAAGCCAACATCTGCCAGCGTCCTACCCCAAGAAGAAAATCATTTCCCCAGACCCACTTTAAGTGGTGCTTTGTTCCATGTTGGAGCAAATTCACTGGCCTGTGAGATCCAACAGGATCCAGCAGGAGGAGATTTTTATTTATCCACAGGCCGTCTCTTATATTCCTACACATTTACCTCTTAAAATCCTGCAAAACCACCACAAACGGGCTCCTCATTATGAGCTCCTGATGGCAATTCCTGATTTAAAAGCACGACCGTAAAGAAGAAGACGGGTGGCAATCTTCCCCAATTTTAAGTAGAAAATTTCCCTCCTTTTCCTCCAGATCTCCCCATGCAGCGCTATCATCTCAAATGTCTAGATGAGTTATCATCCCTTTTTCATGGATCAAAACTTTATCTGGGACTTCACAGGGTAAAACCAGAATATGTCGCATCCCCTGTGTGCAGCAAAGTCTTCAACTCGACATAATCACGTTTGATATCTGAGCAGATGCTTTTCATGTCTCGTCATCAAGGAGATTCTAATCTCCACGTGACCAACGCGCCTGTAAGGAATGCAGGGACACTGAAATACAGCGAGGCCAGAAAGATGAAGGCATTATTCATCTTTTGTCATGGAGGAGCCTCACACCCAACCTTGAAGACATGACAGAGGAGAGCGAGCAGCAGTCTCCAGTCTTGTGGAATAAATGTATGTGTACTCGAGTTTACATCTTTACACAGAACAATGTCAAATAAGAAATAAATACAAGTTACTCTTCACGACAATCTAAAGATGCCAAGCAGGTCATCGCTCTTTACAAAAGTTTTTTTAACACTGGCGTTTTGTTACAATCAATACTGAACCTCCCATATTTGTGATCTATGGCGCTGATTCTCAACTGGTGGGTCGGGACTGATTTTTAGTGAGCCGGGGCCTTTCCCTCACGTACAGGTAATGCTTTTGTTGGAAGTACTTCTCAGTTGTTGCACTTTTATTTTCATATAAGTGCGAGAAATCACTTAATACTGCACAATCTGAGGTTTAGGCTGCACCATGTTTTCATTAAATACATTTGAGAAGCTGAGTTTTCCTTTGGGTTTGGGTCACAGCTCGCCATGACGGGGTGATGGGGGGTACCGAAGCTGGACCAAGAACCACTGATCTGTGGCCAAGTTGGAAGGTGCTCTTCAGGGCTGCTGTGGCTGTGTGTGGGGATGAAACTCCTTATGATATGGCACAAACAATGACTTTTATTGGAATTATTTTTCTGCTCTATGTGCTGCATCAAAACTATTTTCCCCAGAAGCCCGGATGACTTCCAGTATATTTAGTTTTTTATCTTTCTGGTAAAAGCGCTGTGTTGTCCAAAATGATCAGATGGAGCTTGAATCAACGTTTCCGGTTTCTGAATGTGCAGCTTTCTTATTTTTCTCTTTACATTCAAACATGTTTTGTGTGAAGAGCAGTCAGATCTTTGACTGATCTTATTCGTGATTATTATTGTCCCTTTGTCTCCATTATTCAGCTTCTGTGATTTAACCTTTACATCTGTGGTTTGCTCTCCGTGAAAGAGTCTATTTAAAAGAAATATTTTTTCTTTTATGTAGAACTGCTATAGATTTGCACCTCCACATTTTATTCTTAAAATCAAACGTTCAGTTAAGACTTATTAAGCACCAGAACAAAGCACCTGCTAACTGCTGGGAACCATTCAGAGCCTCTGATGCGAGGTGACATAGACAGAAAAAAAACATCTGGCAGTGAGAAAAGAGCAGGTTGCTTTCAGGATCCGTCAATGTATCAGGCTGTTGGTCATTTACCAAGATTGCAAATAAAATATAGTATAGTATAAGAACTAAAAGACCCACAAAGAGGATTTCTTTCCTCTGTGTGAGTCTTTTCATGACAAAATCGGAGCTTTTCCCAAGTTTCCCTGCCAGGTTACCAAATGTAATGCAACATACCATCTAGTAAACAGAAACTCCTCTAAATTATGACCCACTAGTATTGTGTTACGGTGCGTTTATCTGCAGACACCACCTCACGTTGCATCTTTGTTTCCTTCTTATTATTATTTAGGATTATAATGTTGACGTGGTGAAGTCTGAATACTGTGTCTTTACGTTTAAGGTTTACACACAACCATGAACGGCAAATGTGGTGTAACAGTGAAAACCTTGTTAGGTGGTGCTCATACTCAGAAGTGAGAGATTAAATTTAATTGCTTGTGGGAAAAAAGGCAGATGATGATGACGTATGATTAAATAACAGATTTGGAGGTGTGGTTTGGGAACTTGATTAAAAGTAGGGTCAATATCTTGGCATACAGCTTGATGTCATCAGTGAAGTGGAGAATACTGAGGAATGAACTTCAGAACCGGCGTCCAAAGTTCATCTTTGGGGCAGAGCATCTCCTTAGTAGAAGCCACTCATGATGGGGATTTTTGCAATGGGCTTCGATTTGGCCTCTAGAGTCAACTTTTACGTGCTTGGCTCCTCTGGTGTCCCTGCCAAGTCCCTTCTGGGCTATACTCAGGTCGGGCCATGTGCCTACTTATCTCTGCTAGGATGCCTGACAGGACTGCAGCGTCAATGAGTATAGAGGCAGGCTCCTGGTGGGTAGTTAGATGGGAAAGCCCCTGCTAGGGGTCCTTCACAATGAGGACGGTGTGGCCTTGGATCAACCAGGGCGGGTGGGTCCCTTCCTAGTAGCAGTTGGTTTATTTATACTGCTTGACGCTCGTGGAGTGCAGTTAGTTTCTTCCACCAGTAGGAGCTTGGCATGTCTGGACCTGGTGCTGTTGAAACCTTTTAACCATACATATGCATATCTCCTCACCCCTGTCACTCCAGCAGTAAACACGTTTCATCAAATTACATCTTATGCAACAGTATATTAAAAATGCTAAATACAAAATGCATTTTGTGTCCTTGGTAATTCATTTTGCTATAAGGAAATATAAAGATGAATCTGAAGATGAATGTAAAGATGAAGGGGGGGCTGTTTGACAGTCGGTGTGAAAATGAAGAGAGACGAGTGCAAGTGAGTGGGTTTGAAAGGAGTGGTGATGGCAGGTAGACAGCACCGGAGTGTGTGGTAGTGCGGCTGTCAGTCACTGAAGGAGCTCGTTAGGAGGAGTGTGCGGTAGTAGGACTGTCAGTCACTGAGGGAGCTTCAGGGCAAACGGGTTCAGACCCATTACTCATCGGTCCGGCTCAACTAGGCTACAAACCGGCCGTCTTTAACATAAACGTAAAACACGTATTCACATTCAAAAATACTTTATTGATCCCAGAAGGGAGATTATTTAGTGATTCGTAATTAGTTTATTAATTATTATGCATAATAATAATAATAATAATCATAATAAAGAAGAAGGATAATTTATAATTGATTGAAATATAATGAGAACCACACTTATGAGTGACAGCGGGTAAAACGTCAGTCTCACGTCACTGTAGAGGAATTTGGCTCCTGCTTCTTCGCAATGTTGCCTCAGTTCAACTGTTCAATTGTCTTTTTGTTGATATGAGGGTCGTTTGGTTTGGTTGATTTATGTCAAACCATCTTTACTTTTGCCTCGTCTCTCCAGTTCTTAGGTCTTGTGGTTTATTTGGATCCATTTTTTCAAATCTAAGTCTTAAATCTAAGATTTATCTTCTTCTTTTTTTAAGGGTGAAACACCCTTGAGAAGATTAGTAACCATTTTGAAAAGTTTCCACTTGTAAAAGATGTTCTTCACTGCAGAAAGTTGAACTCAAAATTGTCGTAATTGGTTTAAAATGCAGCAACAGCTCCCTTTCTGAGACCACTGCTTGTGTCTTTCCCTCTTGGCATGTTGTTACCACACTAAATGACCTAGACCAGCAAACTACCAAATTGTCTGCTCCTATAGAAGTCTACACTCCTTCTTCAAGGGACAATGATTAGCAGCTTTCCAATAAAAGCTTTAACTTTCCTGTGTTCCTTGAGTCTCATGTTTCATTTTTATTCTATGTATCCTTCGTTTTCTCATTTTAATATTGTCATAAACTTAATATACATACATTGAAAAGTGTATAACATTTCCGATCCTTGCATGCTAAGGGATGGAAATGTAATTCATTTGCTGGTTTCTGGTTGACGAGGATGGTTTTTAAAAGTCTGTTTTAATCTGCCGCCGTGTTGGCAACACCCCCACGCCCGCCTCATGCCTCCAGTTGGCATTTTCATCATCGAGTCTCATTCTTTCCTTTCTCAAAAGAAAACCCAGCTACAAGCACTCGGGTATAATTTTCAGCAGACAGTGCAGCAGTCATGTGATTGAATGATATTACATGATTGCTTAATGTTCAGTACAAATTGAAATATAATAAAATCACTGGTGGTGGCTGTGCCTCATTTCATATCTTGTGAGCATTTATCACAATTCAACGGCCTTCAAGTTTCCTACTTTTTCCTTATCAGCTAATTTAAGCCTCCGTTTTACATGAACATGACAAATGTATGAGCTAAAATGCACATTTTTCATAAATGTAGGTGGAGTATGTGCACAGGAAGACACAATTATTTTAGTAAAACCAGCTTAGACAAACCTCCTGACTCACCCTTCTAAATCAAAGCATCTATCGGCACCTGCCTTGTCATGCAGCTCACCAGCTCTCCATCTGGTAATGTACTCACTCCTCCATCAATCAATCTGCCCTTCCTCCATCTAGTGTCCATTTATTTTCCTGTGCTTTCGGCCCAAAGTCTGTGCACTTACAAGCACATCAGTCTGACTGCCAAGCCGACAATCCATCCATCCATTAATGAGTCCCTGCATTTATATAGCAGCCTACATGTACTCTCCGTTTCTTTTGTCGAAAAGTAAAACAAATAAAACAGAGATTTAATCCGGCTGGACCCCAGCAGACATTGAAAATCTATTTACCATTTCCCATTTGTTTGTAAGTGCTGTGGAATTGAAAAGATTTAATATGGCACACTCTCAGCATGGCAACGTCCTCCTTGGACGCAGAAACAAACACACACACACAGAATTCAATTTCAAAACAGATTTCATCTTTTCATTTCCTCTCTCAAATGAAGAGCAAACATTTAGCTGATAGTTATATCTGATCAAAATGTATCCATTAAAAACAAAAAAAGTGTGTGCACCCACTAAAAAAGGGATTACTTCAATGCTCTCAAAGTTTTAATATTTAATTGAATGTTAAGATAAAAAAAACCTTTATATTACTGTCGACCAGCAACTAAGACTGTGATAAATGCCTTTTGGGGGGAAAAAAATCATCTGAATAAAGAATATACGGTGCTTTTTTGCAAAACATTAGGATATTAAGTACTTGGAAGTAATGACATACTGGAAGGTTATATAGATGTATTTATAAATGTGAAAGAGAAATTAATATACATTTGTCGTGTAAAAAGTTACCAAAGGACATTTAGGGACTTAGAAATGTTCAATTATGAATCCCCTACAACCCTGGTAAATTTAGCCAGAAGAGTTTCATACACACCAATATTAACGCGAGAGCCGTTTCAGAAACACTGAAATGAAAGTAAAACCAATGAAAGTAAAACTGGTACTACAAAATGTTTAAAGCCACGGTAGGTAACAATACCACCTCTGACCACATGGTGGCATAAAGCTCTGCCGTGGTCACAAAGGGAACGCTAAAAAATCACTTATTCACAACAGCGTGTACACAGCAAAGGTGTTACGATAACTGCCCTGCTCCCATTGGAGGGTTAAAACATTTTTAAATTATAGTAATGTGTAAACGATAAAAAAACAAATCTGTGCATAAAATATGTTGCAGTCACACAACATTACTCATTTATCTTAAGTAAAAAGGCTGCTGACAAGCACCACGATAAGGCCAAATAACTGCAGTTTGAACATGAACAGTGAAGTAGCGACTGAGCTTTTAACAAAACGTTAACAATAACGCCCTCGTTGTTTTGACGTGCTGGTATACAACCACTTCCCATCAAGTGAAATTTGGATATTTATTAAAAAAAAAGGTTTTGGTTCTGTGAAAACTGCATCAACCAGAAATGACTTTTTTGTGGTTTGTGGGAGGAACTTGGTGTCACCGTGTGACTAACTTCACTCAGAGGTGTTAATTTCCCTAGGCAGAGCGCCAAATCCAATCAATAAAGCAGGAATACCGTGCTCCACATCTTCAGTCTACTTCTGCTTGATTCAATTTGTTTCCATTAAAGAAGATCCATTCCACTTCTGGTCCTTCATTCACGAGATGGAAATCTCTCCTCTTCCCGTTCAAGGAACTCAAGGAAATCCTGATACTCCAATTCCCCAATTCATGCGTATTTTTGCAAAAATATCTTCTCAACACGAAAATCGTAGCATGTAAGTACTTAAAGTTAAAGCAGTACAGTGAATCGTGTACTTACGCTGGCCCCAGCGGCCGGTGCGGGGGTTCAGGTAGTTCGGGTAGAGCCCGTTGGGTCGGTCCATTTTGGCCAGCAGCTTCCGAATGTGCATCACCTGAGAAACACCCGTCACAGCTGTTTTAATGGGAATATATGCGATAGAGCATGACGACAAGCTGCAGTACAGCAGCCACGCATGCCAGTCTGCAAACACAACAGCAGTTCTACCTTTTGGTAGTAAGCAGGGTTTCCTGTCAGGTAGGTGAGGTGAACAAACTCCATGTGCAGAGTCCCAAACTCAGCCAGGATGCTGCTTCCCGCCGACGCCCAGCCCCAGTTACGGCCGACGCCACTGGAGACGAGAGGAGACGGGACACAGAGGCAGCGCGAGGAAATAAATGATTAAAAAAGGAATCAAGTTCAATTCTACACATTAAAGAAAACGTGAAAAAGGCATTGTTATGCAACTTGAGGCTGTCTTGTGATAATTCAAAAATGCTGAAATGGAACTTCAGGCAAAGAAAACAAGTCATGATTAAAGCTTGAAAATTACAGAATTAATTTAAAAAAATCTTGCCAAGTGAACTCCTATTATATAAAAATAATTAACAGGACATTGAGAAAATTACATCAATAATTCAATAACAACTTGACTGTCTGGCCAATTTCCAAATAGGGAGAAAATGTTAAAATAAAGATTTCACGCAAAGTTTAAAAGATAACACAAATATGTAATTCATTGCATTTAAGGCTTCTAACTGGTGTCCTACGCCTTTAACCACCAGAAATGAACTAATCCTTACAACACATTTGTTTACAGTTAAATTGATCAAAGTCATATTCAAACAAACGGGAAAGGCTTTAATTTTATCAAGTGTAAGTCATATTAAAAAGCAGCTTCTGGTGAGTGATTAGCTTTTTCTATCTAATGCGCCTGATAAACGAGATGAGTATCACTTCGTTGTGTTTTCTGCTTCTTTAGATCGTCTTTGTGTGCAGCGCGTCTAGTAAGTATTGAACATGTCACCATTTTAAAGGGATTTCTAACGGGGCGATTGTAATGAAATGTTCACCAAATGCCAGCAACAATCCTCGCAAAGGAATCAAATCATAGATGTACATAAATTATGTCATAATATGAAACGACGGGGAAAAGTATTGAACACGTGAAGAAGGAGAGGCGTAAAAAAAGCATGAAAAACCAGGAAACTGGCTGAAATCTATCAGTAATCAACAAGCAATCCAGAGTCTCGCCAGCTCAAATCAATATCAGCTGCTTCAGTCCCAACTGATGGCCCAAAAAAAGGTGTCACACAAGAAACATCTCATGACGGATAAAAGCAGAGAGCTCTCTCAAGACCTTTGACACCTTATTGTTGCAGAACATAGTGATGGCAGTGGCTCCAGAGGTTTTTTCTAAACTTCTGAATGTTCCTGTTAGCACCGTTGGGGCCATAAAGAACATCATTTCACCACGACAGGGTCCTCCTCGCAAGATTTCCGACAGAGGAGTTAAAAAATAACCAGAGATATTGTCCAAGAGCCAAGGTCATGTTTGCTGGACGCCTTCTGCACAATACTGCAATATAACCTGGTCAGATGAAACCAAAACTGAACTGTTTGGAAGTGCCCACCATGTTGGAAGGACAAATTGCACTGCACATGACCTTCAAACACACCATAGCAACAGTGACATTTGGAGATGGGAGCATCACGGTGCGGAGCCGCACTTCAGGTACTGGAAAACGTATAAATGTGCGGAGACATTTGATATAATTCTGCTGCCGTCTATCAGGATGATGAAGATGGAATTAGGTTGGACATTTCAGCCAAAGAAAACTCAACTGGTTTTAGAAAAAGACTTAACTGCCAGTGCTTGATGGTCCAGCCAAACGCCTGACTGGAATCCAATACATGGAAAGAACTAAAGATCAGAGTTGATGGAAACGACCCTCAAAACCTGAGTTGAAGAAATGCCCCCGAGCGATGCGTGTGACTCGTTTCTCCATGTAGGAGGCATCTTATGCTGTCATTACTAACGAACGCTTTTCTACAAAGTATTAAGCAACTTTCAGTACTTTTCCCCGAGTCTGTTTTATTACACATAGTTTCATTTCTGAGCCTATTTCTTTGTATGCATGGATTTCTTGGATTGTTACTGACTTCTGGTAGAAATGTCATATTAATAGGTACTTTACAAATATATTTACTGAGAAAAATGGAAGCATGTTCGGTACTTATTAAACCCGCCGTATAAACAAACACTTAGCTGCATTTCCTTTGCTGTGGGCTTGTGTGGCAGCAGATTAAGACAAACACACAAAGTGTCACTTCTCATACAAATTAGAATTTGCCTCAGAAAAATGACACTCAGTTCTAATAATAATTTTAGTTTTATTTATTTAACATCTGCCTGCATATGTAGGGTGGGTTAGTGTCGTGGTGTGTATATGCAATTCGATCTTGCGGCAGATGCAAGTCTTCTTGTGCACACGTGAGAGTGAAGGTGAAAGTGCCCTACGCCAGCCCGCTTGTAATCCCAACGCCTGTAGCAGTGTGCTGATGTCTCACAGAAGCCGGGTGCTAAGCAACCAACTACCAGCACATTTATCAAGCTGTTTATTTTAGGGGTATGAATTGGTAAATGTGAACTGAAAACAATAAATGCAGGTAGGAATAGAGGAGGAGAATGAACACAAATGCAAGTGTACCGAAAGTGTTAAATCTCTCCTGGCGCATGTAAAACAGAGCAGGGCGTGCTAAGGCAACGCTTCACATCCATGTCGATGGAAGAAGTGGATCAAGGCCGCGAGCTGGAAGGTAACAGGGTGAAAAGAGGTTTCTAAACGCTAAATTGAACAATTTTCTGTAATCTCTGCAAAAGACACAACAGTCTTTTTTGTGTCATTAAAGCCGATTCTTCCATTGCATTAACACAAAGCTGAAAGGGAACACGGTTTTGTTCCAGCAAAGTTTACACACACCAACGCAGCCCTGTGAAGAGGTCTAATCAGGCAAAATAAGCCCAAACATGTGTGTGGGCGGAGCGTGGGTGTGTTGGAGCTTTTAACGCTGCCAGGGTGGACTGACATTACTGCAGTTCACAGACCGTAAAACACAGCTAAGGTGATTGGAGTGATTCATATTGTGCAAGAACTTTAAAAAAAAAAAAAAAAAAAAAAAAAAAAAAAAACGAGAAAAGATTTTTAACAATAAAAGTTTAGTCGTGAAAAAGTGGATTTTTGCTATGACTACACTCTGCACACATCTGTATTGACTTCAATGACTGCGAATATTCAAATCCATATTTATACAGGCAGGCGGGTACGGATCAGGCCGGGTTTGGTTAGACGAAGAAGTCGGCAATAAAGTCGTATAAAGGGTGTCGAGTTTTCAATCAACGGTGACGCTAAAAAACATTTTCATAAGCAAGACGCTGAAGTTTGGAGTTAAGAGAAACAAACATGCATCACTACGACGTCTTTGCTTGCTACACCTACTTTCACTCCACCTCAGAGCTGTTGTTTATAATTTTACTTTTATTTAAGGCTTTCGGTGCCACTAACCTTTTGAGGTTGACCATGGCCCAGGGGATCCCGGTGGGAGTGTTGAAGGCAGGAAGGAGCTTCTCCGCCAGCTGGACCGCCTTCATCTTGAACACCTGGAGAAAGAAAGAGAAGGAGGAGGAAAAGAGATGGATGGTTAACTTTAATACAGCTTAACTTATGTTCCCTTGAAAAGTCTGCAGTCCATCACCTTTCTCTGCTTAATATTCCCATCAACAAACTGACAAGTACAAGCATAAAACAAGTGCCAGTAACCAAAACAAAAAGGCAGGATAAAAGTGAAGGGAACGAAATGAGATGTCAGGAGACAGATGCTTACTAAATGATGGCCACGAAGTGTCATCCGAGCAGATTTACGGGGGAGACGTTCACCCTAATTTATGCAAAGCCTCCCTTTTAACAGCGCTGCGGTAAAACGGAACATTTCCAGAATATTAGAAATATCCACATGAAAAGCTGGAAGGTCGGACTACACTGACTAAGCACAGCAACAGAACAAAGTACACAATCAAAGCTGAATTCCTATTATTGCTGCTGCCATCTAATTCCAAAATACTAATGCAGAGAAATGGACATGTGCTTGTTTTGAGATTACACAGCTTCAAAGTCTAGTCTCTCACACAAAGGTCTGAACAATCAGCTGCAGCACTTCTTCTCTCCGCACGACAATCACGGAGATAAAAGCGAACCAACGTTATTCTGCTGCTGAACTAACTGGATACAAGCAAATGCTTAGATGCAGTCCAGTCTTAACTGCTTTTTTCCCCTCACGACATCAGAAAAAGACATTCTCTTGTTTATGAGATACTTTGAACACTCCCAATGTCATTTCAAAGTTGACGTTTCTTTGCATTCTCATTTAGCACCTTAAGCAGAAAGGTTTTCAGATCAATACACTAACCTAGATGTGAAGGTGGCGCTTCAACTAAGAGCTGTGATGCAAGTTTGAGCTCTTTATTTTAGCAGTTGTGACTTCATGCCTCGTCTTTGAGGGAGGTTTTTCAGCCCATCGGTGGAACGATGTCTTGACACTTGGACTGTCCCCACATTATGGGCTCTGGAGCTTTGACAGAAGACTACGACAACTATTCAAAGCCATTTGTGGGGGTTACAGTGTATCACATGTATTATGAGCAAACGGAGTTCGATAGACACCTAACGAGAGTCGTCCACATGCGTGCGACCCAACAAATATGGTCTATGAGGCATCTGAGTGCCAGCAGGTGTTCCTGATCTGTTGTTGCTGCTGCTGCTTCTTCTTCTTCTTCTTTTTCCGGTCCTCTCAACCCCTAACTGGTCAAGGCAGATGGCCGCCCTTCCCTTGTCTTCCCGAGTTGTGCCAGAGGTTACTTCCAGTAAATGGGAGTTTTTCCTTTCCACAGTCGCCTGGTGCTTGCTCGAGACATGTGACTATCAAAGAAAAGTTTTGATGCTGATGATCTGTTTGTTTCCTTATCTAGGTCATTATTATTTTATTGGCTTTGTACTATTCAAACTAATTTGAAATGAGTTGAATTGTATTGTTAAAGTACCTTCGATTTGACAGTTGTCATGATTTGGTGAATTGCACGCACGCACACACGCACACGCACACACGCTGTAGGTCTGGAGAGTAGCAGGAGAGCGAACGAGTCTTTAATGCGTGCGCGACCGACTGAGGAGTCTACAACAGAAGTGCATCAGATGGAAATGACTTTCTAGGAATAAATGTGATGGTGAAGGAGTTTATTTGCCAACTTGTCACTTAGTTTAAAGTGTGTCACACTTTCTTCGGTCTCCTGCATGCTTTCATCCTGTTAAGAGCCAAAATGAACTGAAGCTTTACTGAAGTGGATGTTCATGACAGCCGGTCCGTTACTGGTGCTGGCAGATAAAGATGAACTTATCTTCAGATTTACGAGTTTCAGGAGCAGCCCTACCTATAAACCTTTTATTGAAAATAACTCATATGTATATATAACAAAAGCTGGTTTGTGCTTTACAGCCATAAAGTGTAATGTTTAGTGAGGTTAAAATGTAGAAACAGTTTAATCTCTTTAATGTTATACATATTTTTCAATTACTATTAAAGTAAAAAAATCCTTTTTGGTAGTGCTCTGAATTACTTGTGCATTTATAAAAAGGTAAAACAAAACAAACAAACAGCTTCCCTTTTTGAAAAATTAGCCTCTTAAAAGTAGACTCTCAGAGAAGATATTTAATCTTTAAAGCTAAACACATTTATTCACTCCCAGCATGACTTGTAATCTCAATAAAAAGCTAAACGTACACAGCTGGACATGAAATGTAAATGCATTTGGCTTTTTGACAGCTGACTAGCGCGCTCAAGGCATCGCCACAGGGAAAAAAACAGCGTGAATGGAATAAATTATGTCCTGAACAACAACTTTAATCTAACAGAAATAAGTGATAAGTGTAAAAATTGTCAGTTTTTTTTTTTTTTAACAGAGCTGATAAAACATAAACTAAACTAACACAACCAAAATCATCTGAAAGACTCAAAGCACGCGGAGGAAGAGACTGTAGTTGAATGTGCAAACAAACCCCCCCTCGCCATCCCTAGGAGTGATCCCCATGACGAAGTACGGAAGTGGAACCATCATGGTATGAAGACGTGTCACAACAGCAGGGTCGAAAATATCCAGTACCGAAGGAATGATGAGGGCTGAATGCAGGCGGAAACTTCAAGGAGCTACAGTGACATTTAAGGGGACTCAATGAGATCTGATGCAGAATCTGTGGAAGCAGAACCCACCCAGGTTTAAGGAGTCAGAACATCCCTGTCATGAGGAACAGGCGAATCCTCAGGTTTAAATGAGCCAAATTATAAGGAGTCATATCCAACGACATTCCAGGTTGCAAGAAAAGCAGGAAACATGCCAAGGGGGCGTTGGAACACATATTTACCTTTACATCCTGGTTGTGAAGAGGGAGTAACAGTGATCGTAGCCACATCATAAAGCACTTCAACCCGGCACAGACAGAGGCTGCTTCATCAACACAGCGTATCAGGGCTGAGCACTTTTATAGCTCCACGAGGTCTGTGGAAAATTCCTGCAGCCTCACAAACTAAGGGGGAGCAACTGCTCATGGGGATGTTTACAGAATACTTAAGCAGCTAGTTAGACGCTGAAGAGAGAACTTGGAGGTCAAACTTTGGAGTTAAACATGAGGCCGATACAGACGCACCCCGGGAGGTGGGGGAGATATTAAACAGATGCAGAGATAAACCTGCATGTGAGCAGGACATATACTACATGACTGCTAATGGAGGAAAATACTCTTAGAGAAGATTAGAAAGGCAGAGAGAGTGAGACGAAGTCAGCTCATGTAAAAGGCAAAGCCCATACACCACCTCGCTCCTACAAAAGGATCACTTGTGCCAGTCTTCATGCCCAAATAAACCTGCTTTCTCTCAGCTGCCAGGGACGTCTGTGTCCACGTCTAAATAAAATAACGCATCCACTCCTGGTACTGTGTTACGCAAACAAAAATCATAATTATAAAAACAAATATGCACAACAAAATTCATATTATTATTAATATTAAGAACAAAAGAATAAATCCAATTTGGTGCCATCGTTTCAGATTAAACGTCAGCCTCTTCAGGTGAATGCCATTTCACCCACAACATTCACACACTGGCCGGGCCCTCTCGCTTTGACTAACCGCCAGTAAAACAGAAAGCATTTCCTGTTCATGTCACATGAAGACATTATTGCAAATCTGGGAGCACACAGTTGTGGCGTCAAGGGGAGATATTGATCCACAGCAGACAAGACGCACACTGAGAGGAAAAGCCCCTTCAGCAAGGTAAAAGCACACTGAATAAGTCGATAGTCTTGTCAATAAGCTGCGACTGAGACTCCCTCACACGAAGCAGGATTTTTGTTGGAACAGCAGTGACACTATGGGTGTACTTTTAGCTTTCTGCATAGTCGTTCATGGGAGGAAGCAAGTTAGGAAAATTATTTTTTCCATTTATGCTCAATTTTATAGTCACTTAGATTTATAAAACCCTTCCCAAGTAATAATGCTGCTCCATATACTGTAATGGAGAATTTTGAGAAAATGTGCTAAATGACTTTTAAACACAGAACAATTATAATAAATTAAGCAGTAACAGCAGACAACAGGCACACAAAGCAGTCGTCTGCTCCAGTCAAAGAGGACGAGGCACCGTTTTGCTCGTTGGTCGTTCTGCCCATTTGCTCATTTCTGGATCAAGCCGGTTTGGGTGGATACCGTTCCTGCTACCATGGCGCCCGTCATTAAAAAGTTTTAAAAAGTTGCCTTTGAAGCGATTCTTTTTAAACCTAATGGTGACGTCACAGAGGGTTTGCCGCGTTACCGTCATACCGTCCGCGACTCGGACCGGTATTATGAATAAAAATGCCGGTTATTCCAGAGAAAACTGCTGTTTGAGGCAGATGCTGGAGCCTGCGCAGCGTTCATGCATCTCTGCACAATAAAGCAACCTGAGGATAGAAATAGAAATGCTGACGGTGCTGTTTATAATGAGTTCCACCGTGTTAAACAGTAAAAACCATCATAATATAATGCTGCCCATTTACAAAGCCTAAGAAAAGACTGGCCATCCCCTCCTTTACGTGGTTCCACGTCTGCATGTACGGTAAATTTGTGTCGGAGTTTGTACTCATGTCCGCTGATCATCATCATAAACCCCCCCGCTTCATTTATTTGTGACCTCCCTGCTGGCTGCGCAGAGGCCCTTAAACTTTTATTGGCAGTGCTGCTGCTGGTGCCATCAAGCAAGAACAGCATCCAAACGACTCATAAGAAGAGACTGCCAGCAGCCTTCACAGATAAAACTGTATAGTTTATGATAATCATCTTGCTCTGCTGCTTTCATCCACAGGCAGGCATGAAAGAGAAATAAGCCCGTAGGGAAAAGCAGCCAGAGACAAGAGACTGTAAACCTGGGAAAAGATAGTTTCTGGTTTATTAGAGCCTGTTCATTTTCCTTATCTTGTTTGGATTCTTTATTTTTATCTCTGGAGATTACCAGGGTTAAAACAAGTGATGCTCTGTTTTTATTTATCATCATTTATTTATGCTTGTGTGTGGCCAACTGGATGTTTGTATTTCTGTTTATAACCGAACGTTTTTTAAAAGAAAAAGATATTTGTATGGCAGCACAGTGGCTCGGTGGTTAAATGCAGCCTCGGGGGGGCCGTTGTGGACCAGGAGGTAGCAACAATTAGTAAGTCTGAAGTGAGGAGAGCATTGTAGAGGATGAAGAGTGGAAAGACAGTCTGCGCCGATGCTTCACCTGTGGAAGTATGGAAGTGTCTAGGACAGGCGTGAGTCCAGTTTTGGACCAGGATCTTACAGAAAGATGCCTGAGGAACTGAGTTCTGCTGCCGATTGTTAAGAACAAGGGTGATGTGGAAAGTTGCAGAAAACACAGCTGAATATAATTTGATGAGCCATACAGTTAAATTAGAGGAAAAAGTAGTGAAAACTAGACTAAGAGCAGAAGTGAGAAACTGTGAGCACCAGTATGGTTTCATGCAAAAATCCAGATGCAGCATTTGCTTTGAGGATGCTGCCAGAGAAGTACAGAGAATGTCAGAGGGAGCCAGCATCGTCTCTTTGAAGATCTGGAGAAAGCATATCACAGGGTGCAGTGACAGGATCTAAAAGTGTTGTATGAGTAAGTCTGGAGTGGCAGACAAAGTGGAGAAGGACATGTAAGGTGGAGGTGGGACTGCATCAAGGACGGGCTCGTCTGCTACGTCCATGGGTAGACCCACACGAGATCAGACAGGAATCTCCATGGACTATGATGTTTGCAGATGTCAGGAGGACGTGTACAGAGGAGGGATAGGGAATACGTCGATGGAAGGATGAGGAGGTTGGAACTGCCACGAAGGAGACCAGGAGAAGACCAAACAGGAGAACATGACGTTAATTGGCGTGACAGAAGAGGATGCAAAAGATTGAGTTTGGCTACAGATACTAAATGGATTGAATGAAGAGGTTTGTACAGAACAGATGTTATTGAAAAAAAGTATCCATATTGAGCCAAATCTCATTCTGTTTTGTTTTTGTTTCAAAAACTATTAAATAGAAATAATTTTAAGTACCTCAAGGCTGAGCACAGATTTGGCGCTAGTTCCAAGAGCACTCTTCATCATGAATTAATGTTATTTACTTTGACAGTCTGTCCTATCCAAGCAAAACCCACTGAATCATGAAATGTACCAATGCTACACGTGTAAACAAAACAAAGGCAAGTTCACGTCCCGTCTCTCAGAAAAATCACTAGTTTAAAAAAAAAGAAAACATCTCTGTGCATCAGCTTTGTAGATGTCAGAAGGTCAAAAATAAGTGTGTGTGTGTGTGTGTGTGTGTACTTGTCTGACTCATTGTTCCAAGTGTAAAGTTTGGTGGAGGGGGGATTATGGTGTGGGGTTGTTTTTCGGGCCCTCAGTTCCATTGACCTCAGCCTGATAGAACACCTTTGGGATGAATTAGAGTGGAGACTGATCAGACCTTCTCCTCCAATATCAGTGTGACCTCACAAATGTATTTCTGGAAGAATGGTCAAAAAAATCCCTTAAACGCACTCCTAAACCTTGTGGACAGTCTTTCCAAAGGAGTTAAAGCTGTTATAGCTGCAAAGGCTGGACCGACATCGTATTGAACTCTATGGATTCGGGATGTGATGTCAATTGAGTTCATATGTGAATCAAGGCAGGTGAGTGAACACTTTTGGCCATATGTGTATATTTCTGAGACAAAAACCTCTGTGGAGAAGACCCGCAGACACGTGGCTGTGTAGGGTTTATTTCTTGCTTCTGTCATGTTCTTTGGGCTGACAGCTCGAGTTTCTGGTTCTCTTTTACACACAATACAGGACTCTTTCAAATCAATCACTTAAGGATGCACTCGCTCGCTGAACACAAACACAAAACCATGTAAATGTGAAGCGTGAAGGGGAAACCAGATGAGGCTGGTTAAAAAAAAAAAAAAAAAAGACAGTTTTTCCCCTTTCTTTGTTTGTGAATTTGCACAAATACTGAAAGACTACCAACTGCAAAATGCAGCTCATTAGACATATCCGTTCATGAGTTGTGTTGCTTCACAAGTAAGAAGCCCCCTGGTAGTACAGAAAAGTCAAAAGTACAGCACATGCACTGAAAATCTGGACCCTCTTACTCATCAAATATTGATAGGAATACAAGTTGCAACATCACTGCTGGGACATTATTAGAACCAGAGAGGGCTCAATGATGCCATCTGACTGAGAGTGAGGGTTTGACTCTTACTGGGAGCGACAGGGCTCGAAATGCTTACAACGCTGCTGTGAGTTAATGATTAGAATCAGCTGCTAAATGCTGTATCAGTGTTGTACCACAGAGACGGAGAGCTGCAATCAGCCACTCGAGAAGTCTCAAACACAGCTAATGATGCAGTTATTACATATGGGGATATCATCTGGAAGCTGTGAGCGGCTGATGCAAAAAGTAGAACAGGTTCAGATGAATGCAGGACCTGACAGAAGTCCACAAAAGGTGGCACAGGGAGGTGCCAGTTAACCACATGTGTGTCTTGAAAACAGTTTGTGCAATAAAAGCATGTAAATTCTTGTCAGTCTTTTGCCTCGACTTGTCTGGAACACTAACAATAAAAGTAAACATGGTTAAAAGAAAGGAGAACGGTGTGCAGCACGGTTTGGTGGCTCAACAGAGTCGAAGATGGCTAATAGTTGTATTTAAATTCAAGCTGTACGTTTCTATTGTGGTACAACACGTTGCACGCCGCTCTTCATGCCCACCTCACTCGATGCCTTGCCTTTTCATTGCTTGTACCTGGTACTTGGAGCTGCCTGACTGCTCCAGATATTTGCTGCCAGCAATTGTCATCTCATGACTGGTCTTTGAGTTGTTCACTTACCACGATCGAGAGCAGACTGTGCTGCCTGCGAGCGCTGCGGCAAGCAAATCAGGGCTGGAATTGTGCAGCTCAAAAGCCACTTGGGTGTTTCCAATATTTCTGAGGTTATGGCAGAAACGTGCTATGACATGTAATGACATGTGTGAGATTTTGAAGAACCAGTTGGAGCATGTGGAACCATGCTCAAGCCCTCTTCAACACTGATATTTTCTCTGAGAGGTTGCTGCATGAGGACCAAAGAAACAAATCCTTATTTCCATTTTGGTGCATTTACAGCAGCCTGCAGGCAGAAATGCACTATGTAACCTCCATGTTTCTGTGTAGAATCATGGGGAAATGGCATTTTACACCACAGCAAGCCATCGAGGACGCTCTTCACATGTTTTTCACGTCCACTGTACTTTTCCCTACATATTGGAAGGGCGTGTTGTAAATGTGCATGTGTGTGCGTGAACCCCGACCTTTAACTATATGTCCTTGCCTGCGTGAATCCCAAATCCTAAAATTACAAATATTGGATCAAAAATTATAATCTATCCACAAGAGCACCGAGTGCAAAAGTAGGTCTCTGTCTACTTAAATGAGACCATGTGTCTGTGCGTGTGTGTGTCTGTGCGTGTGTGCGTCTGTGCGTCTGTGCGTGTGTCTGTGCGTGTGCGTGTGTCTGTGCGTGCGTGTGTGTGTGTCTGTGTGTCTGTGCGTGTGTGTGTGTCTGTGCATGTGTGTGCATGTGAGTGTCTGTGCGTGTGTCAGTGTGTCTGTGTGTCTGTGCGTGTGTCAGTGTGTCAGTGTGTCTGTGCGCGTGTCAGTTTTTTCTGTGCATGTGTGTGTCTGTGCATGTATGTGTGTCTGTGTGCATCTGTGTGTGTGTGTGTGTGTGTGTGTGTGTCTCTACACCCTTTTACTCCATCTAATAAAGCAATGATCTAACAAACCAATGAAGATAAGCTGCTAATTCGGGTCTTTTTTCCAAGAAGAAACCATGACTCCTACCCAGGTAGACTAATATAACTGACTATAAAGCCCATCTGCTTAAATGCAGCTATCTTTAAGGCTTTGGACTAAACAAGTACTCCATCTCCCTGACAATAAAGATGTCTTCACAACAAACATACTGAAGGAGAGTGGGTTTACTTACCTACTTTTCAAATATATGCTTAAATAAGATTAACATTTTTTAACCTGCAATAAAGGATCTCCTCATCCACGCAGAAGCACTGCGCACACACACACACACACACACACACACACACACACACACACACACACACACACACACACACACACACACACGGTCTCTGGTGTAAGCATGGGCCACTGTTGACATGTAATGCAGCCTCCTAAAAGGATTAGGGTTTAGACTGTGAAATGTGCTGAATGTGCCTGCTTGGTAGGAAGGGCCCTGAGGGCCAGCAAGAGAGACAGGATTAGGTTCGTGTGTGTGCAAGAGTGTGTGTGTGTGTGTGTGTGTGTGTGTGTGTGTGTGTGTGTGTGTGCGCATGTGCGTGTGCCAATTCTCATACTTTAATATGCCACTTCATCATCAGCTGATCTGTTGCTCACATTGTTTAGCATTCATTGGCCCTGGATCAAAGGCAGGAGGAGGAACAAAGATGAGCTGTCAGGGAGGAGCCTCCGAGCCATCATCCATTTAGCTCTGTGAGGACTTCATTTGTTGTCATCACAGTGAATGAAACTGACTGCTGACAAATTTGACAGATATTTTGCAAACATCAATAACAGAAATGAAACACCGATGCCTTTAAAATAAGACACGACTAATGAGTTGCTTTCCTGCAGACATCCCACCTGATGTGTTTGTACTGCTTCTACATATTACATAATTGTACCAGGGAACAAGTGAATAGAGCTATTTTTTTTACTACTAAAACATTAACATTAAATTAAAAATGTGAGGAGGATGTGTATAATTGGGTGGAACTGGATCTTAGACTCTTGGAGATCATGATTTCTAATCAGTTCATTTTGCAAACCACGTGTGCAGCATCAAGATGCAAATGTAAATCTTACTGAAATGTGCACGTGCACACATTCACTATTAATTCTTAAGAGGACATGACTGCCTTCATTTCCCACTACGTGATTCTCTTCTTTAAGTAATTATCTTTTATCCTCAGTCCAGTCCCTTTTCTTGTATTTGCTGCATGGTTCATCTCGCCTAGTCCAGCCTCCCACCCTCCACCACCCACCCAGCCCTCATTTCTCATACTTTCCTTTTCTATTCTTCTGCTTTAATCTAACTTGCACTTCTGCTTTCTGTATGATGGTAGGCCATTTGATGACAAAGTGGAATGCATAAAATTACACTGAAATGAACAGTTCTCTCCTATTCCTTGCACCCCCTTAGTTTCTTGGTTTTTTTGTCCCTTGTGTGCGTGCCTGCCTGCTGGCACGGCAGCACCAGCAGTTACACTGAGCATGTCATCACGGCAATGTCTGCAACAGAGGAAAGGACACCCAGAGGAAACTAGACAACTGCGACTAACAGCAAATGGCATGGCCTCAATATGTGCTGATCTCTTAGGAGCCATAGCATCAAAATGTCAACGCAGAATCGGCTACATTTTTAATTCACCATTTCTTTCAGTCTCAGGTCATCCATTGTGTACATCTTACTAGTTCTTCCTCAATGCATTTACTCCAGCATGTTCAACTGACACAGTTTTGCACTGCGGCCACAAGAATGTTCGTGGATGCACAGCTGGACTCGGTCCTTCAACAGGACTGTGACCACATGCAAACGCTCCTCCCAGTTTCCAGAGGAGCGTGCAGGCTAAATGGAGAAAATCCCTGCAGAAACGCTGGAGGCTGCTACAAAAGTAGTTAGTCACACTACAGGCAATGCTTGATGGTGGATGTGTCTGATGCTTTGGGTTGTCCCTTCATACCTTCATCACTCCTCATCCTCAGAGCCATCATAAATCAGCGTATTACAGAACCAAAATCTGCAACTGGCTGCTGAAAAAGACATGACACTTGCGACATTACAAACCGAAGAGCCTCAGAAAGACGTTATTTGCAGTCAACGAACACAAAGCAGGAGTGGCAGAGGGACACTGCTGTTCAACAGGATTTGGGCGAAGTTGCTACACAAATCCCGTTCAGCATGGATCCGTCACCAACTCCATCTCCTGCATCCAGCCAGCTCCTCTGATGTTGGTGAAGCCAGAGAGGCTGGCCAAACAGACAGCGGGCCGCCATGTTATGTAGTACCACTCGATAACGCCTCCCGAGTCGCGGTCACGCCCCTTCAGGCACCGAAGAGGCAATAACACACCTCTCGCTTACATTGCCCAACGCGTGTTAGACACTGTTCATCAACCAGGGATAATAGCGGGGTCTAATGTAAAAACACCTAATGACTCAAATGACTTCCCTCTAGGTACATAGGAAAGCTGGTAGTCGGGTTTAACACGGTTCTGACCCAGTCCTGCGGTCCTGCTGTGACAGTGGTTATCATTACTTTGCCAAGGTGACGGCCTACCAGTCGCTTCTGGTGCTTTCTATTCACCAACGCGGTGAGAGGAGGGAAAATCATGGGGTTTCTGAGGAAGCTCCGCTTGAGCGGTCTGCCTCTGATATTAAGAAAGGTTCGCTGCTAGTTGCCGTGCAGTACAGGATAGTATTAGGATTACTTTGCAGCCCGAGAGTCTGGGCACCTTGCAGTCATGAATCTACTACAAACTCATCTGGATACCTGTATTTATCAGATGCAAGAGAAGCTTAAGCTTCACCAAAATCTGGTCACACAACAAGATCCTAAGCTCACCAGTAAAAATATCACAGAGAGGCTTAAAAATGTAAGATTGAAGGTGTTGGCCCAGTTAAAGTCCAGATCCTAATCCAGCTGGAACAGAAGTGGGTTGATAGGCAGGTTTAGGCTCAAATTAATTCCTGCAAGTCTCACTGTACCTCGTCTAAACAATCTTTCTGCATTCTGGCTCAGCTTTTGTCACATAAATATTGATGTGTTGTATTTTTGTTGATCTGAAGTTTTATTTAGCTCATTTTCAGATCTGGTAGGACTACATAACCTTTATCATCGTGTAATTATGTGTAAAGCACAAACTGAAAGCGGGTGCAACTCATTTAACGCGATTTCATCCGACTGCCTCCCTGCTGGCTTCGGTTTCATGGCAGTGAGTCAGGGAAGTGATGCACCGACGTGGCCCGACATGTCGAGTGTGTCAAAATAAAAAACAGACTCAATGCTCCCCAGCGAGATCAAACAGCCAGCCATCAGATGTACTGCAGTCCAACCCCAAAGCTCAGCTCCAAGCTGCTTCTACTCCATCGTAGCACAACAAAATTAAAGGACGTCTGGGCTATTAACTGACTGAGAGGATGAAGAACACGACCGGTGGAGGTCTGGAGAAATTCATGTCTGAAGAGGGTTACAAAAGTGTTGGTTGAAAAGACAAAAAAAAACGAGATAAGAATAAAAAGAACAGCAGCATTTCTTCTCCATTTGTGATCACTCTCCGTCTGTTCTCGCTTCTTCTCTTTGCTTTCAGCCCCAAACCAACCTTTTTCATAAATCGCTCGTTCCCTCTCCGTCTCCTCAGCGCTCTGTTCCACACCTCTTTGACAAAATGTTTTCTCTTCCCTTCTTTTTTCTGCCCTCACCATCATTATCTCTGTCTCCCTAAAACTCCAGGCCTTATCTGATGTTTCATGACTCTCCAACTCTTTAGTTGCTTCCCTCCACCCACTTCCTCCATCTGTTCATCCACTGCATTGCTGCGCTGCAGTGTTTATGCCTGCAGTGTCTCATCTTTTCTTTTAGATGCTTTCTCGTTATCCCACATAACGGTGTTTGACTTGCTCCACTGACCTTGTCACTTCGCTGTGCAATCTGGCGTTTTCCACTTAAATCATCCCCATCACACTTTCCCTCCAGTCACTGATCTTTGCTTCAGTATGTACCCTAATTTCTGTTTTTATTATTTTCTCTCAAACCATGTTCCGGCTGACGTTCACCTGTCTCTTCTGAATTTCCATGCCGTGTCTGAGCAGATCTAGAAGCTTCTGTCCTTGGATTTAACCCTCTGAATCCCCCCATCACGCTTGTTAAAATCAAACAAACTATTTCCACACGGTGCACGACACATAGAAACACATCCTGTCACAATCTTATGTTGAATGTGCGCGAATGAGCCTTCACATTAGTTTTTGTTTGGTGTCATAAAACCATAAAATTTGAACATTTAAAATGTTTCAAAGCTATTAAAACGCACACCCCAAGCGTGCCACACTGCGCCCTTCACATCATCTATTTTTCAGGATATTTTCACCGTCGGAAACTGAATGTGCTGATGTGGATTTGTTTGTGTGAATTTACTAAAAGTGGAGAAGCAGAAATGACTAACAGTGTGAAACCGAGAAGACGTATCGTGCATATGGCGTGTATGGCGCGGACAGAACGCAGCAAGCGTTTGGATTTGGAGAAGACTGAAGTGATGAACCCACCTTCGTCTCATTTGAGACAAACACTGCAGATATCAGAAGTCTTAGGCTTATATTTAGATGTTTTGATCAATAAATTGATGCATTTGAAGGCAGCACGGAGTTGGAGATCAACACTGAAGATAACAAAATTGATGAGCTTTTGTCAACAAGGGCAACAGGTGAGAAACAGTTACAACATTATACATGTGAAAGGTGATTTATAAGTAAGGCTCGATTAGTTCTGATGTACAGAACTGAGCCCAAGGATTTACCTGGGCCATCAAGGGGGAGGGGCACATGAGAAAAGAAAGAGAGGGAGGGAGGGGGGGGGGGGGGGGGGGGGGGGGGAGTAAAACAGCACCTCCAGAAGCCCAAACAGCAACAGAACTTCCCTGGAGAACCGAACAAGATGCTGACAGAGTCCCAGACATGAGCAGCCTGATGCCCTGCAGACCACCAGGACCCCAGGTAAACCTAGAATTGCAGTACAGATCCCAGACAGAGATCCACACAGGACCACAAGACCGGCAGACACTGCAGCCTTCAGGTTTGAAGACACCTGATGGCACGGAAATGCCAGTCCTGTGAAGAGGCACTCTCTCTTTATTGATATGGTTTTTTTAGTAGCACAGACAGAGGTCAGGATCATTTTAACTGTAGAAGAGTTGGATATCTGGAGGACTGCATGACACGCCTAATTATAGCATCTGCTTTTAAAATAAAACCTCAATTGACTTCATTAAGCATTTGTTCATTTACAAAAAGTCTAAAACTCACATTTGTATTCTCCGAAAACCTTTGTCATGTTTGTTCACATTTGTATAGTAAAGAAATGTTAGTTTTCTAAATTCATTTGTGTGTGACAGGTTGTTTTTTTTTTTTTTTTACATTTTTTTGCACATAAATGTTTGTAAATTACAAACACAAACTATCAGGTCTAACCGGAGCGATTGTGCTGAAAAAAAAATAAATAAAAAAAAACATACCAAATTTACCACGGTATTGTTAATTTAATGGGAAGTCAAAATTAAAGAGCATCTCAAACCGACCAAAAGCGTTAAGGGCCTCTGAGGGTTCATGTGTCTACCTAAGTAGCTGTCAACCTGCTTTCTAACAGCAAAGTAGATAATTGACTTTGAAGTGGTTTAAATCAGGTCAAAAACTGTTGGACAGATACGCCCGACACATCCGGGGGGGGGGGGGGGTAGGCTGACTGAGAGAAAAGGCGATGTGAAGGAAAGACAACAGAACACAATGAGAGGAATGCTGATTTCAAAGAAGGAATGAGAAAAATAAAATGGATAAAAAGCAGAACGAAGGTGAAACATTAGGAGGGAAGAGATAAGAGACAACTAAGAGCAGGGGACACGATGAAAGAAAGGAAGAAGGTGAAGAGAAGAATTAACAAGCCCTCAAAAATAGAAGGAAAAGAGCGACTGATGATGAGGAGAAAACAGATGGCAAGTGTGTTTAGAGTGAAATTGGTGAGCACATAAGAAAAAGAGGTGGAAATGGTAGGACAGACTCAGAAGAATAAAGCTAGAGACAGAGGAGTAAACACAATCCATCACTTCTGCTCTGCTCGACTGTCAGAGTCTTGCACCACCTCCTCGTCGTCCTCCTGAATGCTGATCTCCAGCCCTCCTTCTCTGCATTCTTCTGCTTCTGTTATGTCTGGATTCCTCTCTCTCCGCTCGGCTTTTCATCAATCTCTTTGTGTGTTCGGTCCTTGTCCTTTGTCTGGTTTTCTTGGTCACGTTTATCCTTTTTATCCCTACTTTTTTTTATGCAACAAATGACTAAAACCCAACCTCATCAGAAGAAGTTGCAGCATGAGTTTGTCACATATTCAGGAGCAGACAGAACCCGAGAGGTTACATCCGTCTACAAGTGATGCTGCTGTTCGGACACAATGCTTGCGGTCTGCCCCGTGCACTTACAGCACGTGCACAATAAAACCCCCTGTAACAGCAATGCTACGTGGCTATTTTATCCAAAAAAAAAAATCACTTTGCTGGTGCACTGACTTGTAACAACCTTAATTTCCCATCTTCATTGTGTGAAACGTGGGTGAGTCATTAGGATCTCCTGGGAGTGTGCTGCCAAGGATGAGGTAAAGGATCCTCTGCTCCCGAGCAGAGATACAACCGAGGACACGAGGTCGCGCCGCAGGGGACCGCCGTAACAAGCGCAGGCTGCAAGGACTTCCAAACAAGATGTGTGCAGATAACTGAACTGCTAACTAAGCTGGAGGCTAGTTCAGCCAGATCAGCTTCCTTTTTGCTTGTTTTGGAAAATGCGTGCTTATTGGAGAGCAACTTAAACGAGCTCAAGTTAACACGGGGACTTGGCATTGAAACACCGACTGCACAAGTGATGCACGAATGTCTAAGGTCTTTACTTCCAGAGTACACGATACAGAGTTTCTGCCGCTTTTCTTTGTCTTTGCCAGAGGAGGAGAATCTCAAAGTGACACCAGCACAAAAACGGAAAACTGAAACGTACAAAGGAGATGCGAACGATGAACTATCAGCACCAGGACACGAATAGAAATGAAGCTGCAAGTGTCGATATTTATATACTGAATTAAGTGAAATATAAAAAGTTAAAATCATGAAAATATATATGATGGTAATTCCAAAACATTTTTCCAGCATTAGGGAAAAAATACATTTTACACTTGTGCGGTGGCTCTACTCGTCCTCAGCAGTTTAGGCCCGTGCACGTGCAGGAAGGACACTTATCCAACTTTCACTTTGTCTGTCCTTTTTCCAGTTTTGTTAACATTTTTATTTACTTCCCAGTCCATTCCTCAGCCACCTCAATACATCCATCTCAACTATAATGCTACAATTATCCTGCTGTCAATACCAGTAATCTGTGGAAACACCCTCTTCAGGCTCCACGTCGCCCCGTCTAATATTGATGCTTTTAAACGCGTTTCCCCGGAGAGAAGCCCAGTGACGACCACTTATTCCGCTGCCGCCGACCGGTGCAGCTGGGAGGGTTAAGTGCCGTGCTCAAGGACAAACCCAGTAAAACTGAAGAATGAATCTCCCTTGCGTGTATCAGTCCTTAGCCATTCATCATCCTCACTCTCCACACCCATTTTTTCGGTGACAATCACCTCCAAACACCCTCCACTCATTCTCAGCGTCCTATCCCATCCCGCTCATCTTTCTCCCTCCATCACCGTCTTGCATCCGAATACGCCCCTGCACCACATTCCTCTTTTCCCAACACCTACAGCTTCTGTTATTACTCGAGTGGGCTCTGGTGAGTGTGTGAGCGGGATCTGGGTGGAGGACACGGAGCTGAGCGAGAGGAGAGTGAAGAGTAATGTCTTGTTTGTGGAGGACTTTTCAGCTTATGCTGTTGTTCAGGGAAAATCCACAAAAAAAACTGTTTATTCATTTTAAAAATGTAACCCACGTTAGCAACCAGAAAAAACAAACAAACAAACAAAAACAGTGCAGGCAACATTTGCATCTCTCATGGTGGCGGATTAACGCTGGCAGAGCATTTCAAGTGACTGGTTGCAGCACAGGGTGGAGAAGGTAAAAACTGTTGCACTTTTCCACCAGCTATTAGATCTGAGTTTAAACTAATGACTAACGCGTTCTCAGTTCTTTTTTAACCACGCGCTGAGCTCTTATTCATCCACGATTTTGATTTTCAAACCATTTAAAAATTAAATAAAAAACCTCCTCTGCCAATATCTCAACAGAATGCAGCAAACTGAAAGACGGCTTGGTGCAAATGGCAAAGACAAGAATTCAGAATGCAATTAAACAGCTGAAACAAACAGAATTGGGTTTTAAATGTACTTTTGAGCAGCAGCACTGTTCGTTTAAAGACTTCACCCTGCATTTCTCACAAATGCACAGTCACAGCTTGTACAGATTTACATCATACAGTATTTTAATTTAGCATTTTAACAATAAAGTCACATTAAAAATAAAATCTATCACTCAAGAACTGGGAACCAAGTAATCTGTTCTGAGAAAGTATTTTAATTCAAGTATGTGACTACAAACGTCCTTCGTCTCAGATGTGGCGGCCAGCACAAAGAGCTAAGTTGAGCTGTAATAGTGGGAGCAGTGTGTGTGCACGGCGGTCTGTGCACACATTTGATTTTATTCAATTATAGAGGATAAAGCAGGCGGGATGGGCAGAGTGAGAGAATGAAACAGAACATAAAAACAGATATGGATGGTTGGATTTAACTTGGTTACAAGGAGGGTCTCAAGGACGAAGGGTGAGGAAAAGAAAAGGGGATGAGTCTGGATAACGGAAGAAAAGCCTCTTCATATCGCTTTTCTTCTCCGTCCCATTTTTTTCCCCACTATCTGTCTCACAAGCCAACAAAACCCATCCAGCTAATAAGGCTTCACACTTTATCCTGATCCCATTTCTATCTTCGCAAAACTCTGAACAAACAACTTGGGTTCAAAGTGTTTCTGTCAAATGCAAAACGCGTCTCATTTGTGACTTCGCAAACACGAGAAAGCACTTACTTCCTGTCCAGAGAGGTAGTACGTGGCCAGCAATCCTCCGATGAACCGGATGTTTACCTCAAACACCGACACCTCCGCATTCTGGGAAATTAGAGAGCACAAAATCAGAGGGGAAAACTGAAGAAACACCGCGATTCACAAAGTAAAAAAAAACAAAACTCATATTTCTGAGCCAAAGCAGTCCACCAATGACATTGAAAAACAAACAAAGAAACCATGGCAGACTGCTGCATGCCAACGCAGCAGAGATCTACGGGGCTGACAGGTCCACGGGAGGAGGAGCATCGTTCTCCCCAATGACCCGCATCATTAAAATCCCCGACCACGCGGTGTGGGCGTCACTGCCAGGTCTAAAACATGTAGCTGATGAGGAAATGTATTAAAGCGCAATGTCGTGATGGGGAACAGCTCTAAAAAAAAAAGATCAGGCTCAATTAGCTTCCGTTTTGAAGGTGTCAACTTCTTCCATTAACATTAAGCCAATTAACTAAAGCCCAAAGTGATTGCGGTACCATCAGCTTAGTGACTTCCTGTGATCGGCTTGCTGGTGGTCCCGTTCAGCGTTCCAAACATTTAGGTTTCCAGGATCACTCCCAAGCTCCATTCCAACTAGACGTGTCTCGTGGTGGGGGTTTGTTGGGTGTACCAGTGTCATCTGTAAGAGTTTAGGCAAACCCTCAAAAACCACTGCAGTTTTGGGTTTAGACACGGAGGCGTGTGGTCCGGTTCTCAGTCGGTGCTTCCTTTGAACACCGCCCGTCCATCTGATGATCTGTGAGCCATTTGTTTTATTTTGGTCTCTGTCTTAAAACAGGTCTGCTTTCTTGTTTTGGCTTTTCACCCAGCAAAAGAGAGTGTCACAACAGCCACAGTCAACCTCAGTTTGTGCTCTGTCAAATTGAGACAGTGCACCAGTGGGACTCGTAGTTCTGCTTCAGCTTCAACAAGTGCTGCTGAGCTGCAAAGGGAGTGAAAAATACAGTGTGAGAACGCTGCGGGTCCGGAGTTGCGGTCGGAGCCACAGTCGCAGTCGGAGTCGCAGCTGCATCCGCAGTCGCAGTCAGAGTCAGAGCCGCAGTCGGAGCCTCAGTCGCAGTCAGAGTCGGAGCCGCAGTCAGAGTCGGAGCCGCAGTCGGAGCCTCAGTCGCAGTCAGAGCCGGAGCCGCAGTCAGAGCCGGAGCCGCAGTCAGAGCCGGAGCCGCAGTCAGAGCCGGAGCCGCAGTCAGAGCCGGAGCCGCAGTCAGAGCCGGAGCCGCAGTCAGAGCCGGAGCCGCAGTCAGAGTCGGAGCCGCAGTCAGAGTCAGAGTCGCAGTCACAGCCGGAGCCGCAGTCACAGCCGGAGCCGCAGTCAGAGTCGGAGCCGCAGTCAGAGTCGGAGCCGCAGTCAGAGTCAGAGTCGCAGTCGCAGCCGCAGCCAGAGCCGCAGTCGCAGCCAGAGCCGCAGTCACAGCCGGAGCCGCAGTCGCAGTCGGAGTCAAACCCGCAGTCGCAGTTGCAGCCGCAGTCGCAGCCGCAGCCGCAGTCGGAGCCTCAAACACATTTATCAACTACTGCTGCTTTTTTTTAACCTCTCTTTAAAGGTTTAAATATATGCATAACTTTATTTTCTCAAACTTAGGGGGAAAAATGTGATAAGTGTAAGATTTGTGATTGCTGCTCTTCTTGTTGAGCCTTCACAGTGATGATGATTTCCATTGCTGAAGAAGCATCAGGAAGCACCTGAAATAAGCTCCCAGTTTGTAAAAACATCAAGAAATGCTTTGAACAGATTTGGAACTGAGAGTCGAACTACACTTCAACTGCTGTTCAACAGCACAAGTAAACCGAGTAAACCTGGGTTCAAAGAATGGACGCAGACTAAATTTAACTCACTGGTCTCATCTCGTATCCAACGTTGTCAAATTAAACACTTTTTAAAATTTGCTTTAAAGTAGCAGATACACAGAATAATAGGAAGCACGGAGGCAGAGACGAGGCTGCAAGTAATGAGGAGGATGCAGCACTTATGTGGAGTTAAACTGGATGAATGGAGAGGAGCTCTCATAAAACTTAAGGTCGGCTTTATTAGGCACAATCCGTCCATCCAAGTCCGAGTCTGTCACTCAGCCTCACTTTTGAGACATTTACAACCACAGTTTATGTGTACAGACCTCAATGAGCAGCAAAGCCATAAAACAACCGTGATTTAACAAGGCTGCGGAGAACACACATCGTGGGTGCAGAATCACATAGGTGGCGCAGTGACGCATAAGGTAACTCTGGGAAAATACTGATTTAAAGAATTAAATTATCATTATGTCATGAAGCTATAAAAGAGAGTCACTCGATTCTCGTATCTTCTATTATGAGCCACCTCTTAAAAACTTGGTTCACCCCCCCGCCAACCCCGCTGCTCTGGAGCTTTTCTTCTCTTTTTATTAATATCCACCACGATCGGCTCAAATAGAAACCTGTCAGCACCTCTCCTAAGACGTTTTTGTCTTTGTAAGATCCTGCCACATTCAGTGAGCTACTGTTACAACAAACCTTCAGCAAAGCGCATAAAGAAGTTAGAAACAGTGATACTGCAGGAGGAGCATAACACAGAGTTTGTCATTATCTGACCCAAGTCTTCAGTGATGCAGCAACGTCACCCTATCGAAAGACAAAAAAAAAAGTCTATGTAGGACATATTACTGAATCAGAACAAATACAGCTGTGATACACAAGTTCTGTTTGGATGCTCTCCAATAAAGCCAGTGGACGACCGGAAACAATCAAAACACGAGCTCCTTTTATAGACTACGGTCGTCAACGCTGGTAAAATATTGTTTTTAGACTATTTCACAACGCACAACGTGGTTTCTGAGAAACCACAAGAAGAGCAACCTTTGGCTCGGCTATAAATCACCTGTAACAACAAAAATGATGGCGCATTTGCAAAATGTTAACGTTTACGGCTTCCACCCATGTTCGCTCAAACACAATGGGTAAGATAAAAAAAAAAAAAAGAAAACAGGCAATGACTTCATCATCCCAAATGACAAAAGCGCTGAGGAAACAAAGCAAAAGACGCCCCTGTCAAACGTCAATCACCAGCAGCGAAGGGCTACGACTGGGAGGGGAAGTGCTGCGAGAGGAGGCGTCGGATCAGGCCAACATGACAGCTTTCCCCGTGTTGGACCGTGAACGCTCCGCAGTGAAGGGGAAACCAAACAGAAACGTAAATCACGAGGCCATCTACGGAGGCTGTCAAACGCTGAAAACAACGGCACTTCTCCCCGTCTGAGACACCTCGGCTTCACATTTAGGTGCAGTTGTTTCCACCCGGAAACTGCAGCGACAGTTAACAGATAACTCGCTTCTGCACAGCTGTAACCGGTCAGGAAAGCGCTCGCCTACTGGAGGTCACTTGCGTCTTCATCTCTGCTCCATCTTCTAACCAAATTCTCAATTTTACAAGGGATACTAACGTGATAATTTACAGTCTATTAGCTTTGAGCCTGGCGGTGGATGCGGGCCTCCAGCCGACACATCCATCACCTGAGGGCAAGGTGCAGCGCGGGACTCCTGCCAGGACACTGGAGAGTCTGGCGATGAGTCACTGCTTGGCTCATCGTGACATGGCAGGTATTAAATCATTCATTAATGTTGAGGTTGAGAGTGGAGACTGAGCTGGTGGAGGGAGAGTGACCGAAGGAAACCTGTTCATGCTCTAAATATTTGACAGAAATCATGTACAGATGTTGAAGTGAGACATTACTGCTAAACTGTCTTTCACGGGTGCAGGAAATTAACTATTAAAAAACAAAAACAGCAACCTGAAACCCTGTCAGACAGGACACAGACACTTTATTATAGCGCAAACCAAAGTAAATGTTTACATTCACAACTCAAGCGGCTCATGCCCTCCTCCACAGCTGACTGGGGGACTTTCTTTGTTTACATGAAACTCATCAAATCTGTAAATCTGATCACAATGGGAAAGTAAATTTAACGTTTATTTAAATTCATCACCGTTCACTTAATCTTTCTGAACTTCCCTGGTGTTTAAACAAAAAGGCAACAACAAGGCAAAATACTAATAAAATTAAATGTCATAAATAATAAAACATATATAACATTAAATGGAAAACCAAAGCTCAGTTACAAAAGCAGTCAGAGGTTATTGTGAGAATATTGTGGGAACTGGTTCCACAGAAAACGTCTGGTTCGCTTCTAGACACGGAAATTCAGGAAGCTTGGAAAAGCAAAGCTGCACTCGGCGAGGTGCTTCCGTTAGAGGGATCCGGAACAATGAGATGGGTCTTTCAACAGGACCAATCTTAACCATTAAGGGCTTCTTTTCCAACGTTTTCAGGGAGCTGATGCAGGGAGGCTTAGACAGTCCCGGCAGTTCCGGCAGTACTCACCAGACCGGCTTAATGACAATTATCTGGACCTAAACTACACTTAAAACTGCAGGTATCCAGCCTCGATAAGATCAACTCAACTTTTTCAAGTCACGTTTTTGGACATTATTCTGTTGATTTTAGCAACATCAGAGAGATGAAAGAAAGTCGCTTTAAAGACCAGCGGAAGAGCACTGAGAATAAGGCTCTGGAAGACTTTTCAAACAGTGAGAGGAAAACCTAAGAATTACATTATTTAATCTTAATGGACTGCAACTCAGATCTAATTAAAAGCCAATCTCAATCACAAACCACAAACTGATGGAAGTGAAGGAGAGCAAATTTGCTCCACCAGGAAGGGAGCGCATGCGGCAGCAGTTCAGCTCAGTTAAACACTGTGGTTCCTCTCATGCAGCACAGACAAGTGATTAAACTTGACAAAGACTGATGCCTTTAATCTCCTAAATGGAAATCCGGACTATGGCCTCATTCCAACTTCAGAGCTCCAACTAGAAATTCTCAGTACGGCTGCACCTTCAACTTAAGCAAATCTTTGATAGTCTCAGAGAACAACCTTAATAAGACTTTTGTCACAAATTATGTTGCCAGACCACAGCCGGCTCCAAAGCGACTGCTCCCTATAAGATGAGGAATTAACCGCTCTGTGATAGCTCGGAGCATTTTATCTAAGAAAATATTTTATCTAAAAAAAAAAAAAAAAACCTACACTATATTACCAAAAGTATTTGCTAACCCATCCAAATAAGTCATACATCACCAAGTGCAATGCAAAGCATCGGATGCAGTGGTATAAAGCTGCCGCCACTGGACTCTCGAGCAGTGGAGACGTGTTCTCTGGAGTGACGAATGGCGCTTCTACATCTGGCAATCTGATGGACGAGTCTGGGTTTGGCGGTTGCCAGGAGAACGGTTCTTGTCTGACTGCATTGAGCCAAGTGTAAAGTTTGGTGGAGGGGGGATTATGGTATGGGGTTGTTTTTCAGGAGCTGGGCTTGGCCCCTTAGTTCCAGTGAAAGGAACTCTGAATGCTTCAGCACACCAAGACATTTTGGATAATTCCATGCTCCCAACTTTGTGGGAACAGTTTCCTCTTCCAACATGACTGTGCACCAGTGCACAAAGCAGGTCCATAAAGACCTGGATGACAGAGTCTGGTGTGGATGAACTTGACTGGCCTGCACAGAGTCCTGACCTCAACCCAACAGATCACCTTTGGGATGAGTCAGAGTGGAGACTAAGAGCCAGGTCTTCCCCTCCAACATCAGTGTG
Organism: Xenentodon cancila; assembly: GCA_014839995.1. NCBI lineage: Eukaryota > Metazoa > Chordata > Actinopteri > Beloniformes > Belonidae > Xenentodon > Xenentodon cancila. The sequence continues at coordinate 24,242,950 of CM026200.1, forward strand.
ACCTCACAAATGCACTTCTGGAAGAATGGTCAAAAATTCCCATAAACACATTCCTAAACCTTGTGGACAGCCTTCCCAGAAGAGTTGAAGCTGTTATAGCTGCACAGGGTGGACCGACGTCATATTGAACCCTATGGATTAGGAATGGGAGGCCACTTAAGCTCATTTGTGAGTCGAGGCAGGTGAGTGAACACTTTTGGTCATATAGTGCATCTAACTGCATGTGAAAGCACTGTGAGAATCCTTCATCCAACACAGGCAGTAAACTGAGGCGTTAATGAAAGCAGTGACACGCCTCCCTTCTTCCTTCTTCTGTGGCTTGTTAACAAGAGATTCAACTCTCATCCTCTCCTCGTCACTCCGCCCTCTCCATCCTGTAATCTTGTGTCTCCTCTCCCAGCTGTAAAATGAAATGGGCTCTCTTCTCTCATCTCTGCTCCACTCAAGCAGATTTGCTATTCTTTTTCCCTCAGTTTCTTCTCGCTGTCATTTTTATTACATTTGTTTTACATTTTATAATTCCCCACCTTTTTCATAAGACACAAAACTCATACTGTTTATTGCTTAGGGATATTTTATTACTTTCTTCTAGCAGATATTTCAGAAATGGTTTTTTTGTTGTTGTTTTGCCGTTTTTAGCACAAACATCTATTTTAAAAAGATGTTGTAATTGGATTCTACATCTTTTATCCAGTTAAACAACTCCTTCTAGGCTTGCAGGGACTTTTTTAGTCTAATTGAAGACTATATTCTCATTTTATACTTTAGCCTAAAACTTTGAGTCAATTCTGTTTAATCGTTATTTCTGTCTTGGTTTGATATTGAAATGAAATCCAGATTTATCAGCAGCTGACCCTTCAAACGTTTCTGCCCTCACAGGTAATGTTCATCTAAACTTTCTTCTCTCGTTTTCTTTCCTTTTCTGGCCTTCTCTGTGTCGTGCATTTTGTCCGTCATTTTCCACTCGGCCGCCTCCCTTTTCATTAAAGAAGCGCTTTGCAAATCCACTCTCGTTTTGCTTCAGTAAATCTGATGCTGTCTGAATTACGGAGCATTTCCACTGAGCTTCTGGATTTTATGAAAATCAACGGCCAGCCTCTTTGACCTTTAGCAACCCACTGCTGCAGTTTGCGTCAAACTCGCACTCCTTTATCACCCATCCGTCTTCTGTAGCCGTTTCATCCTGTTCAGGGTCATTGGTGGGGAGGGTGGAGCCTATTGCAGCTGTCACGGAGTAAGAAGCAAGGTCCACACTGGACAGGCCAGGCCTTATCTGCTGACTTATAAATCAAATCTCCATAAGAGAAGAAAAGCTGTGACTGTATTTACAGTGAAACAGCGTAGTAGTTGCCTCTATTGCAACACAATGCAGTCTGCTTCAATCTCAAAGAAACAACAGGAACACACTTCTCAGTACAGATGAAAAAAGCCCGGTCAACCAGACTGGTGGACAAAGTCACCCAGCGGCCGTCTAGGAGCCTCCCGCCACCTTCTCTGAACTTCATCCGCACTCCCACAACTCTGCTCTTTCCTCAGCCTTTGAGAACCAGCTGCACATTGACTGATGCATTTGTTAAAACGTTTTCTTTGTTTAACCTCTGTGTGCTCTTGTACGTTTTTAGTTTGCATCACGTCTCTGTACAGGTAGTCCGGAAAAAACAGCATTTTAATGGTGGCTATGTTTTGAACATCTGCTTTGAATTTCACTTTACAGCAGCAACCCGTCGGCCTTTTCAAATCCGACCTGCTCTACTTCCTACTTTGTATGCACACATTTGCGATGCATTGACGAATACAGAATTGTTGCAAAACAATTCAACCACTTTCACTTGACAAAATTGTTTGAGAGCAAGTACACCGCGTGGCCTAAATATTTATTTCCTTTTAGGAAAAAGAAGGACAGCTGGAACGTAGTTTATTTTTTGCCGTTTGCCCTCCATCTACGATAAGGTCCGCTCCACCAAACAATGATCTCCACCAGCCCTTCTTTCATGCTTTGTTCCCAATGCTTCACCTTCTTTTTATTTCTCTTCTGCCACTTCTGTTCTCTGAGGCCCATTACTTCAAAACCAATTTCTCCATCACCAATGTTCAGGCTCAGTTGCAGCCTCTCTTCTTCTTCTTCTCTCTCTCTCTCCATTCCTCTTTCCACAGCTCAACCACATTGGTCCTGAGGTTAATTAGCCCTCCAAGTGCCAGACTGTTAGATACCCTCTGCCTACCTTCTCGCTGCCCTGCGATCACCTCAGTAGGGAAACTAACACGTTTGGATGAGAGGCACTGGTGCCATTAGAAAATAAAGGATGGAAATAAAGAAGAGGGAACTAGGATAAGGCATGACGGCGTAAACACAAAGAGATCTGAAGTGAAATTCCAGGAAGACTGATCACAACAAATGGGAATAAAGGATGGAGGAGATTATACGGAAGACCAAAGGGATTGAGAGCTCTGCCAGGTGGATGGCCAAGTGGCAAGAAGCCTCATTAGGTCAAAATATAAAGAAATAAAAAGAGAAAATCCTATTTAGAAAAGTTTAGAAACAAGAATGAATGTAAGTTGGAAAATGATGGAGGAATAGAAAAATAGGGATTATGGCCATATAAAAGAGGGCAACAAATAAATGCAAAGAACAGGGCTGTTGTTTGGAGGACAGATGGAAAGAACAAAGAAAAAGATCAAAAGTAGAGACAGTAGTAGCAGATGATGGATGGAAAAAATAGAAACGGGAATCGCTTAATGTAGAGAAAGAAGAGACTAAATATGATTGTAACAACAAAAAAAAAAGCAAGTAAAGGGTCATTTAAAGCTGTGGTGGGAGGCTTATTCATAGAGAGGGAGATGGGTAAGTTAAAAAAAAAGAAGAAAAAAATAACAGGAGGGAGGTGACCGACAGGTGAAACGAAGGAACACAAAGCCGGCATTAGGAAGTGGATTGAAACAGGGAAATAAATGAGGACTACAGAGATGACGGGCAATGGTGGCGAAAAAGAGACAGTTAAAGGAAAAGGGCGAGTGGAAGGAGAAAATAATGACAAAGAACAGAGAAGAACAAAGAGTACACGAGGAACGATGGGTAGGAAAATAGTGCAGGCAAATCTGCTTTGTTCAGCATCATTTCCTTGAAATTAACAACTGTCATTTTTATTAACTGCAATATTTGAAAAATTCCCTTGACTTTATGAAAGCTGGGGTAAGCATTAGCTCCCCATTAACAACATCAAACCAACGCTGACAGGGCAGGAGGGTTGAATTCCAAGTGGCTAAAGTCTGTATATTATTAAACGGATAATGGAGCAGAATGACTTCTTAAAAATGAAAACAAATCAGCATCACTTCCAAGGCTGTTCGGAGCTGAAGCAGATAGATTATGGTCATAAATGTCATTTATTACGTGCTGCAAGACGCAGCTCCTACAGTTCTTTGAGCAAAATGAGCTGTTACAGTTTGTAATAGGCAACTTCATGAAGATGACTCTGCGCTGCATTGTATGTAGGTCACTGATAATCAGACTATAAAACGTCAAGTCCTCAGGGGAGGCTCATTAAGCCTCACCAATCTCACTGTAGTGACAGTGTGATGAATGAAAATGTAAGTTTGGGACAGGTCTCTGTCCTCTTGCGGAAGCCCGTCCTAATACCACGTATAAAAAGAAAGGTCGTTACACACCACGCTGAAGTCCAGATTCTGCTCGATCCACTCCTGGCCGTCCTTGAACTCCTCGTGCAGACCCATGATGTACAGCGTGTCTAAAGCATCCACAATGGTTGCTCCCATTTGAGAATTACCTGTGCAAGACAAACCTCAGAATTAGATTCATTCGTCCAGTCACGAACCAGCCACCTTGCTTTCAAAAGGGAGAGAGAAAGAGAGAAAGAAATAAATATATAAATAAATAATTAAATAAATAAATAAATAACTAAAGCTCAGGGACTGAGGTTTTTCAAGACACACTTTTTTGCTGCAGTGAAAAACAAGATGCTCTTCAGAGCAGTTTTGCACATTAGAACTGGAACCAGCTCAACATCTATTCGAGTTGCACAACACTGTAAATTCAAGTTAAAAGAGCAGTAAAACTCAGATGCTGACAGTAGCTGTTATTACAGTATAATTGTTATTGATCTGGACAACGATATTTTTGCAATTATAATTTTCAATGTCATAAAAACACTGCACAATGTGATACAAGGAGGAGGAGCAGACAAGAAAATCCAAACCACTGCTTTGAGGTATGAATTTTAACGTATCCGTGTACTTGAGGTTCAAGAGAATGTCAATTTAAGCAGCCAAGATCTGATCATATCACTGAACATATATGCACATCGTATTGCAGTTGTTGAAGTCAGCAGCACTGCCCTTTAAATCCTTCCTCGTTCGTATCAGCCACAGTGTGCTCTGCGTGAATCCCTCAGCCTGCCCACCATCCGCTCTTATCTACGACTCCATTCAAAAGGAGTCTGGCTTTGTGCAGGAGCTGCAGTGTTATTACCATCATAGACAGGAACCTCTAAATCTCTCTAAAAATACACTGCAGTCAGGCAGGCGTAGCTGATGGCAAGATGGCCTGGCCGTCTGCCGAATCTTGACAGATTGGACTGACTGCTGGTGGAGCAGAGCCCCCGTCTTCTGCACCACACAACCCCCGTTTCCCTCCCGTCTGTCACTTTCACCTGCAGGTTTGCTTCAGGCATTCATGACAGTGTGACACCAGTGAGGCGGAGATGGAGGTCTGTCAAAGATATTGAGCCAGGGAATACTGTCTTGATGTAAATATTTCGTGATACAGCTGCTTAATGCTGTGTGTCCGTAACGATGATACACTACAGTACATGAGGATGACTGCCATAACCAGCCTGGTCATTATATTACATCTTTGTCAATACGAAGAATTAGTCTGGTTCTTCTAAGTTTGAATTTGATTTCCAGGGGTAGTACCAGTGGATGCAGAAGAAACTGCTTTTGGACACAACAAAAGACTGTAAAAAAAGAACAAATCATTAGACCCACTGGTTCCTGGAGAGCGGTTTTAAAGTCCATTTTTCTTCGTACGGGAAAGCAGCCACGTCGCTCGGAAAGCTGACGAAACACGCCCACCTTATGTCTATTAAACTCAGTTTTGACTATCAGCTAACGTGCTCTCAGTAGTCAAATCAGAAAGGACTGTCGCTTCTAGCCGACACTGGTTCAGTACAAACGGCTGGTTGCTTCAACAAGCGCGGGAGCACGATGGTTACGGATGAGGAAGTGATGGTGGCCACCCATTGGTGAGGCCGACTGCCAATCAATCATATTAAAACTAAATTTAATGCTTCTTATAAACTCTTCTTGATGGACTCGCTTTCGCAGCCAGTCTCGAGCTGCCAGTTGAGGAACCGCAACGAACCTTTGTTCCACATGAGCCTAAATCAGAAGTTAGATGGTTGGCGCTTGAAAACCGCTGGATCGGTATTACAAGCAATAAGAAAAATGGTTTAAGCCACAGATTCAGCACCTCAGACCAGGGTCCAGAGCAGGAACCATGTTCCTCACGTTACTGACTCGCAATAAAAGCATCTGCTAAATGACTGATGGTGAATGTCCCTTGTGTGTAACCATGGCAACATGACAGGTTCCTTCAGCTCCACTTCATTTATTTGACTTCCTTCATCACTTAAGTCCTTTTAAGAAAAACTATTTCCATAACGGGCATAATCTCTCTCAGTAAAACACATCAAACCTGTGACTTCTGGCCAGATGTTATGATGTTTTACAAAAAACAGCTCATAGTTTGGGTCACAATGTCCCCACGTAGTCAATAGATCCACTGAACAATGATGCAGTGTTTTTATGTTTCCTCTTACATTATTAAGTAAATTAATAATTCTCAGATTTCTCTGGTAACTCCATTTAACAATTTGCCAAACATGGATGGCCCGCCGCATACAAACTAAAGTGTCCATAGAAATAACCTAATGACATCATCATACATCATTTAGAGACCAAACCAGGACTCACCACTTAGCTGTTACTATTCACGGACCAGGAATCTTTTCATACTGCATTTAAGTATTCCCAAGTGTCTCTGACATTTCCTAAATTCCCAAATATCTCTCCGACATCTAAATATTATTTGAATCACAATGGCCCTCTCGATTTATCTTCACCTTAAGATTATAAAATAATCTAAAAATAAAGCCCTTTGTCCATCTTTATCCTGCTCCATCCTTCCATCGGCCCTGACCATCCGTTGTTCACATTTATCATTGGATAGTTGTGTGTTTTGCTCATCTTTCCTGGCCCACTCGTTCCAAGCGCCGATTCAGAAGTCCCTCTACTCATTTGCACATGTGTTTTCAGTCATTCAGCAGGACGGAGCATTCTGCCATCAGCGATGGTGCTTTTTGTTCCTGATTATCTGCCGGCTGTCTGCTTTTACCTGTCATCAGCCCTCTTCTCATCTCCCTGTGCAGTGCATCTGTTGCTGCTGGTTTTCACAAATCGGAGAGGTCTGCAGCCTTTTATGCAACACCCACCGCATCAGCTGTAGCTCAAGGAGAGGGTCTGTGGTTGTCTGACATTGCTTATCTGAAACAATTGTCCAAAACGGGGTTTATTTATTTTGGGGGAATTACAACAGCAGCAGATGCAAACAAAGGCCTGAACAGATGACTACCATTAACATGCACTCCGCTTCCTTCGACTAGATTTGAACCAACTCAAACTCCACTCTCAACTCTGACGCTCCCCGTCCATCGATCACAATTCCCCAAACCTCTCCCTCCTTCTCCTCTTCCATTATCTCTCAGAAACCCACACTCCCCGTCTTGGCTCCTGTGCCACTTTCATTAGACGACAGGCGTTGGAGCTGGTGTGAATTCACACAAGCTCGGCTAACATTGTGTTATTATTCAGAACACCGTGTTATTATTCTACCCCTCCTGAAAATTGAAGTCTTTTTGGAAAATAAGAGGATTTCTAAAGTATTTGTGTTTTTGTCTGGATAGTCTGCATGTGCGACACTCGTTTACCTGGTGTTGGGTTTGAACAAGTGCAGGTTCTGTTATCCAAGCACCCCAATAACAGCTTTCCCTGGACCAGCCAGTTCAGGGTTGCAGTACGCTACAGATTTCCTATGATGACCTTCAGACAGACCAGAACCGGTTCATAATGAAGTCTGTGCATTATGCAGAATAACTGAGACACTGTTTCTTACAGAAAAAATGAATAAAACAAATGCTGTGGTTTATTTTCCGAAGCAGTTTTCAGTGGCCTACCCTGCAGGGACACAACAACACATTCCCTGTTAACAGCAGGAATACCAGAGATACTGTAGATGTAAGTACATTTGAGGTGTATGTATATGCAGTATATTTTATATAAAATGTTTGTAATGTGGATGAAACAGTCTCATGAAACGTTCTAGGGTAAAACCTGATCTTCGAGTAAAAACATTTCTGAATAAAGCGTTTTTACATTTGTTACCAGCCTGTTAAATGACGCTAAAGTCTGCAGGGAAGTTGAATTAGTGCTGAAACACTACTTTTTTGTGTATATGTGAGAAAGAAAAAGAAAAACTACACAAAACAGCTTTGCACTCAGACTCATTGTGCCTAAATACACAACAGTTTTTTTTTCCCTTTTTCGTTCCCTAACAAACTGAAAACAAGTCTTTGGCTCACTTTTTCAGCATTTGTTCCAAAATGTTAGACCTTGTAAGATTAAAAAGTGTGTCCAGTCGCAGTCAAAGCAAGCAAAGCGGTTTTGAAGTTTTCCTCCTTTGTAGCTCCAGGTCCACTGTGACATTTCAGCCCGTTTTGGATTAAGCCAAGCGGACCTTGACAAAGCCAAGTCAACTCCCCAGGACAAATCAGACCAGTCTGGCTGGCTGATAACTGGTTACCAACTTATTTGCAGGCAGAATTGAACATCTGCTATGTTCTCCTTTTAGCCTCAGAGGGTTTCTGGTCTGCCGGGGCCTTCCGCTCAACATGAGCTCCCTGGCTGAACTCCAGACCGATTGCATGTTTCCAGGTCGGCTGCCAAAGTCAAAGCAGCCGGCACTCGTTTAACAGTAAAGTCATTCCCTCATCTGCACAAAAAAAAAAAAAAAAAAAAAAAAGGTTAATAACTGAAGGAAACATTGACAAGTGCAAATTAGGTGGGAGATATATGAACGAAGATTGTAAAAGAACATCTAAACTTCTTTCACCAGTTTAGAGCCAAAATTATTAGGATCATTAGATACGATATATGTGTGCCAACTATACGTGCGAGAACTACGGCCAAAGCCATTATCAGACTGATAAAAAATGAGACCAGCTAGCCAAAAAAGAAGAGTCGAGGGGATTTATGGTGCTCAACCAAGCCCCAAAGTGCTCCTGCAGAAGGAGGATACACTTATTCTTCTATGCATTTCAAAGAATTTAATCCTAAAGAGCAAATAAGACCCTAAGTTGCAACTAAAGTAAATTGTAAAGTAAAACTGAAGTAATTCAAAATTTAAAGTACTGAGATATTGCATTTGATTGAAGCATTGGCCAATAAACTAAGAGGAAAAAATACTTTACAACTATAAAACTGTCTAAAATAAATATATATATGACTTTAAACAGGGTCTGGCATCACTAAATCAACTGAGAACCTGTGTTTGACAGAAGAAAATAACTCTCAGAGCAGTAAAAAAGAAGAACGCTTCCTAATATAGTTCTCTCCATATCTTAACCTTTTTATGAGAAATAAATCCAATAAAAAAGTAATTAATAGCATGTACTTGCTCAACAATGTCAAATATTTGGGTTTTATGTGGCAACTATAAATGTGAAGGGCGTCACAAATGACTGGATCCTCCTCTTAAAACGATCAGATTAGAGCGTGACATTTTTATAGTCTTTTGGAATAAAATCATTCAAAATGATTTGGATATTGTTAACTGACAAGAACATGACCAAAAAAAAAAAACACCATTGAGGAGAACGAGGCATGGGCCAAGATGTGAATCGAGGAGCCAGTGGGCTTTCACGCACTAGTTCAGTTTGAGGAACGTCGGGAACATCCACAGTGCTCCAGCGACTTGTAGGTTCACAGATCCGATCATGTCGGTTCATTACAGCCAATATTGTGCCAAGACCTCAAAAATCCACGAAAATAAAAATAAGAATATAAAAAAAAAAAAAAAAAAAAAAAAAAAATACCCATCACTACCAGCCAGAAGACGAGGACAAGTACACACTGAGCTAGAGTGAAAATACTGGAGCTGCCCAGCAATTTATTATGTGGCTTTTGTAAGATGCTCAATTATTATAATATTACGTATGCGGCCATGAAGTCCACATTAATAATGCTTTGTTAAATGTAAGATGTCAGAGTCCTGTAAATCAAATCATGAGTGTGTACATATGACACACTAGATCCTTTCTTGCATTGGATAAAGAGACAGAAAAACTAAATATGTAACAAATGTCATATACGAACAGATGGCCATCGCAACATGTTATTGGCAGTAAAATTCAAAGATTTACAATTGCAAAAATCACCAGGTCTATAAACTAGAAAATCCTGGCACAATAACAGAATCCGAGAGGGCGGGGCCTAGTGAGGGGCCAGGTGAATTCATCTTTCCTCCCAAAACTGGGATCTCTGCTCCACACTCCACCTTTCCTTCTCCCTCTCCTACACGACAAATGGCTTTGCACCCTCAGGCAATCATTACGAGTAATCAGTCAAACTTTCCACCCTTCCTCCTGCCACAGACATTAACATTTCCAGGTCCACATGAGCTCCCTTCAAGGGCAATTTTTCCAGTTAGGGAACATATGGTTTGGACAAAGAAATCATTTATTTGATATTACCTGCAAGAACCTTTTTTTTTTTTTTTCTTAAAGTTGCTGCAAATAGAAATGAGAATTTTACCTGTCGTGCAGCTGAAACTTCATTAGTCAAGACCACAAAGGTCGGGGAATAAAAATCCTTTTGGATAAAAAGACTGGATATAAAATTCAGCCGCACTGTTACGCGAAAGCGAGGCATCACAGACAAATCTGGTGTTTTATTTTGCAATGCACGTGTTTTGGCATCCATGAAAATAGTAGTTGCAAACTTTACATATATACAAGCAAACTAATCCTACTAATAATACGTGTAGAGTTTATGTGAATAAAAAAATAAACTACATAAAACCTGCTAGTTGTCAGACTTAGGTGTTATGTGTTTTTTTTTTTAATATATGATTGTAAAACCTGAATCCAAATTTGAAATATAACATCTAATGTGACTGGAATTTGACTTCAGGATCAGCAGGTTGAAGGAACAAATGCCAGCTTAAGAAAGATTTCCTCTAAATGACTCCACCCCCCCAGCAGGTTTTGTCATGATGTGAATATAGTGATTCTATCAGTTTTTGGACATTTCCCTCTCTGCAGATGGATTTACTGGCACTACAAAGAGAGTAAAAGCTTTGTCGGCCAACAAACTTTAAATAGCCTACAATTAAGTCTAACTCTATTATTATTTCTTTCTACCCGTCACTTCTTGAAATGAGTGTTAAACGCATGTGTTGCCTGGGTGCCACAATGCATATCCATATAACACATAATATAAAAACAAATGTTGCTGTGTCTTGATACTGTAACAATAAAGTTGCATCTTATTTTAAAGAGGAGCTTCTTTTCAGTTAATGTTTATGTAGAGAAATCTGATTTTTGCTTTATAAATAGGCAATTTTCTCTTCACCCTTTGAAAGCCTTCTTGGACAGACGTCACCTGCATTAGTCACCTCTCTCCAGGTCTGCCATTTTCGTAGCCTACAGAGCAAAATCTTCATACATATTTTTAAATTTCATTTTGCTCCACTTCAGTTTGTTTTGCCTATATCAGAACATTTTCTCTCCCTCTTCAACGTGCACCGTGTCAACAGGTAGACGTGCAGCTGGAGGATACACCTTTACACGTCTTTTTATGGTTGTCACCGGGCGGGAATTTATGCAAAAAAAAAAAGAAAAGCGGGATTCTGTACCATGTTTACAGTCATTTATAAACGTACACGGAGTCTAATGATCAAATCTGAGTTTTCTGTCCAGCGTGCTCACTTCAACACGTGGAGGAACTGGGGAAATCAAACCCCTGATCTTCCGATTGGTAGACTGAGACAGGACTCTGCTCGACTGGCCAGCTTTCCTCAGTGCAAGTACAACTTTACTGATGTGTAAGTACATTTGAAACTCACAATCCAATTTTAACAACAAAAAAGATGCTGGGATCAAATTTCCTGATACAATGTTTATGGAATTTCCTTTTCATTTTACGTGGCTACAAAGAAAGAAAACAAAGTACATATTATTATTATACCACAACCACTATTAGACAGTTGTGTACGCTACTTTTAACTCTACACTCTTACAAAAAAAAAAGCATCCAGGGCGCAAGAGTTTGTCCATCTTTGCAGTGAAATAAGTATCCCCTCCATGTAAAGTACACTGCAAGGTTCTGCAGCTGCACTCCTGTTGGTGCCCACTGAGGCTCTGTGGACTCTAATCCATTATTCACCAAGTCTGCTCCACGATGGCACAAGAATGCATAAAGATCTAAGTTTATTGTGCAAGGTATCGACTTTAAATTCTTGCTGTGACTTTATGGCCACAAATAAATGTCATTTCTTTTACTGGTTGTCACCCATGGGAGCACTGCTATGTGTCACTAGGAAAACTCTTTCCTATGATCCAATCCACTATTTCACCCTGGGAGCCAATCAAGGTAAAACATGGGAGAGGCGCTAGGAAAGGAGGAGTAAAACGACAAGACTGTGACCTGGCTGCTCTTCCCCCACTTCCCTCCAGTGGAAGTAGTAACTGGAACCTCTGTATTGTGCATTGTTTACTATGTCCTAATGTGTAAAATGTTATAATAATTTTAGAAATGATCAGGGGCATGGTTTCTTTTTGACATGACTGTACATCCCTAAAATTTGAAAAAAAAAAAAAAAAAAAAAAAGGCAGAAAACATCATTAATGAGTATATTTTTCCAGTCCTGGGCTGGAAGTCGAGCTTCAAACTTCATCCCCGCTCTGCGTCATCTTCATCACCTTCACCTCTTGCATGCCTCAGGAGCTGTGTCATATCATTAACTGTGACCATGTTACATCATTTGTGGCAGAAAAGGCTGAAATATGAGACTGAAATATGCCTCATTCTCCACTAATATCCTGTTTGCATGGGACTAGTTTCATCTTGAGGCCTGCAGTGGTTCAAAACTTGCACCTCGACGTCTGTTTCTCAAGCAGTCGATTCACATGGAATAAACAAACTCTTTGTTTTACTGTATTTTGCGGACAGTAATCACAGATGTGTCGTCACGGTCTTGAGCTTTGTTGAACATTTAAAGAACTTGACATTTTTGACTTGGAAATGTCTGATAACACAAACAGTTGGATTTCAGTGACAACACATCACATCGTGAAAAGTGAAAACCTGAAAACCATGAACAGGCTTATGGACCCAAGTTTCCATGGTAACAGAAAACTGAACAGTAACTACAGCGCTGCGTTCGGCTTTGAGCTTGATGCATGATAGGAAGTCTCTCACTGCATGCAGCCATGCATGGATCTTATCATCTTTCTGGTCTTTATGCTTATATAGGTCTCCATGTGAAGCTGACTTTTTTTTTTTTTTTTTTTTTTTTAAATCAGGCAGTGTTGGGTGGATATAGACTAATATTGTATATCAATTAAAATCAATGAAAGTTGATTTCAACAATATAAAACTACATATCTAACATAGAAATGAAAGCAATGTCAATAAACTAAACAATAAAAGACAAAAGACAGTGCAAGGACTGGCCTACTGATCGCGCTCGCTAGAGTTAAAAGCCAGTGCAAATAAATGAGTTTTTTAAAGAGGTTTAAGATCATTGAGAGTTCTGGCAGACCTCACAGAAAGTGGGAGACCATTCCCGAGTTAGGAGCTGCAACTGAAAAGGCTCCATCTCCTCTAGTCCCGAGTCGAGTCCTGGGAACCACTAGATCTTCGGATCTCAGGGATGTACGACGACGAAGACTATGTAAGATCATGTATGTATGATATATTAACATTTGAAAGCCAAGAGTAAAATATTTTTATTAAACAAAACAAAAAAAAACAAACAAAACAATATTAAAAAAAATAGGCATTCAATGACGAGTGCGCAACGTCGGGGTAATATGCTCGCACTGTCTTGGCCCCGTTAAGAGGTGGGCAGCTGCATTTTGGACCAGCTGGAGACGGGGAAGGAGAGACTGGTTAATCCCACTAAAAAAGGGAGTTGCAGGAGTCCAGTCATGAAAAGATAAAAGCATAAATGAAATAACACCAAAATAACAACAAGATTCCCAATAAAAGGAGCGGTAGAAGAATCCAAGGGGAACAACAGCACTGCTGCATCCTGTCAGCAGTTTCCCAAACACCAAGATCTCTTAATTTCATTTAAGCGTAGAAAGTTCAGTTCCAACCATGTTTTAACATCTTGTAGACACTTCTGCAAATTTTCTTAACACATAGGCTCCACCAGATTTTAAAGAAATAAATCTGGATGTCATCTACATAACAATGAAATTACACACTCAATGGAAGCAGGTGGAGAGAAAATAAAACAGGGACTAAAATAGAGCCTTGAGGTACCCCATGTTTAAGTGGGGCCTCTGTGGAAGAAAACTGTTGGACAGAAAAACTCCAGTCAAATAAATAAGACTAAACCACTTAAGTGCAGTGCCCTTCACACCAACGGACTGCTCTAACTGTGATAATAAAATGTCATGATCCACTGTGTCGAAGGCAGCAGTGAGATCAAGAAGAATCAAAACAATGAAAGCTCCAGAATCAACCGTTCAAAGTAAAACATGGCACAACCTTCTCAGGGTGTGCAATGTTTTACAGTACTGTTACATGATTAAAAGCCAGACTGAAACTTATAAAAAAAATGTCATACAGCTCTAGATTGTCTTGTATCTAAAATTTTAGAAAGAAAAGGCAGCTTGGAAATTGGCCCAAATTTTTAGGGGGATAATACAAAAGAAGCTGGAACGCTGGGACCTATAGCACTAAAGACCTCCTTCAACTGTCTGGGGGGATACTCCCGCCTGGACAATGTGAAGGCCTCAGGTGTCTGAGAAACAGTCACAGGTTCAAACTGTTCAAAAACAATAGGAGATACAGGTGAAATAGCAGGACCAGGGGTGCAAAGTCAGGGTAAAAACCTGACAGCACTCACTTTACCACTTTCACAAAGTTAAACAGAAGGATTCAGATCAGACAAATCATGAGGATTTAAAAGAGAGTTCAGCGAATTGGTGATGTTCTCAGACACAAAACTAGGAATAAACTGGGTCTTGGAATTTTTGACAGCAGCCTGGTACTCAGTTAAACAGTTATTTAACATCTCCAAAGAAATGTGAAGCCTGTCCTCCTTTTTTTTTTCCCTCTTGGCACGCTGGCAAGTATGTCTAAGGCACAAGTGTGTTCATTGAGCTGTGGTTGTGTAGCTGGTTTACAGCGTTTAGTCTTAAAAGGAGCAACAGCATCTAAGAAATCCATACAAATTGAGTTAAAATCATCCAGGAGCTGATCAACGTTCCCGTGCTGGTGGAACTCCAAAGAGGGTGGTTCAGAGTCTGCAAAAGCAGCCAAAAAATGCAACACAGTCTGTGCGTTGATCATAGATGGGAGGGCACAGAGGCATGCGAGCCATGGCGCAGATGTTAAAAACTTAAACTCAAATAAATCAGGCAGATGGAACAGAAAAACCGGAATCAAGGATCTCCTTCACATCCCCACGTAAACCCCAACTTAAAATCAAATTGAGGGCGTGTCCTTTCTCATGCGTTGAACCCCTCACCAACCAATGAATGTTAAAATCACCAACAATCAGTCCGATTATAATCTACAGCTCTTATATTTACTATATACATATATATATATATCTACACCAACAACAAGACAGCCTACAAGACCATTACGGACCATTCAGTGCACCCACCGCAGACCTGTGAGAGCAGCACATCCCTGCTGAATGAGCTGAACACCTTCTTCGCCCGCTTCGAGGCACACAACACCATCGCCGCACAGAAAGCACCACCCCCTCCCGGTGATCAGGTGCTGACGCTGTCACACACTGTGAGGAGATCCCTCAGCAGGATCAACGCTCGCAAAGCTCCGGGTCCGGACAACATACCTGGTCGTGTACTGAGAGACTGTGCAGGAGAACTCACGGATGTCTTCACAGACATCTTTAACATGTCACTGAGTCAGGCGGTGGTTTCCACGTGCTTCAAAGCCACCAACATCTGTCCGGTCCCAAAACGGTCATCTCCCTCCTGCTCCAACGACTACCGTCCAGTCGCACTGACTCCCATCATCATGAAGTGCTTTGAACGGCTAGTCATGCATCATATCAAGGCTGCCCTGCCCCCCTCTCTGGACCCCTACCAGTTCGCATATCGCTCCAACTGGTCCACTGACGACGCCATCTCCACTGCCCTCCACACAGCCCTCACACATATGGACACCAGAAACGCTTATGTGAGAATGCTTTTCATCGACTTCAGTTCAGCATTCAACACCATCATCCCCCAGCAGCTCCTTCACAAACTGGACCAGCTGGGGATCAACACATCGCTGTGCAACTGGCTGTTGGACTTCCTGACTGGGAGACCACAGGCAGTACGGGTCGGCAGCAACACATCCAGCACCATCACACTGAACACAGGGGCCCCCCAGGGATGTGTGCTGAGCCCCCTCCTCTTCACCCTGCTAACCCACGACTGCACACCGATTCACAGCTCCAACCTCTTCGTAAAGTTTGCGGACGACACGACTGTGGTGGGTCTCATCAACAACAACAATGAGTCAAACTACAGGAGCGAAGTGAGCTGCCTGGCTGAGTGGTGCAGCGACAACAATCTCTCCCTGAACGTGGAGAAGACCAAGGAGATTGTTGTTGACTTCAGGAGACAACACACCCAGCATGCTCCTCTGACCATCAACGGTGCTGCTGTGGAGAGGGTGAGCAGCACCAAGTTCCTGGGTGTCCACATCTCAGAGGACCTCTCCTGGACTGTTAACACTGCATCACTTGCCAAGAAGGCACAGCAGCGTCTCTACTTCCTCCGCAAACTGCGAAGAGCCAGAGCCCCGGCCCCCATCAGGTACACCTTCTACAGAGGCACCATCGAGAGCATCCTGACCAGCTGCATCACCATGTGGTACGGATCCTGCACCGCAACCTGCCGCAAGTCTCTCCAGCGCGTCATGAGACCAGCTGAGAAGATCGTTGGTGTCTCTCTCCCCTCACTTCAGGACATTTACAGCAGCCGTCTGACTCGCAAAGCCCTCAGCATTGTGAGAGACCCCACCCACCCGTCACACAGCCTCTTCAGTCTGCTGCCATCAGGGAGGAGGCAGCGGACCCTCCGGGCCAGAACCAGCCGACTGAAGGACAGTTTCATCCACCAGGCCGTCAGGAAGCTGAACACTCTCCCTGCTCTTCCACCGTTTCCCGCCTTGCCCCCCCCTCACTCACTCTGATCTCCGTATCTGCACCAGGCTCTTTTGGCAGAACTGGACCGCCTGCTTTGCACCATGTCACTTTAATCTAACCGAAAAACTGTTGTACAAATGTCATGTCATAACTTGTTTCTTGTCTCTTTTTAATTTGCACTTTGTGTTTAAAATGTATTTATTGTGTAGCACCGAGGGTTTGAGGGTAACGTAATTTCGATTCTCTGTATGTGTCTTACATGTGGTAGAATTGACAATAAACTTGCCTCTGATATCTACAGCAGCTGCCATAATTACACTGGAAAGGCAGCGAATCACTGACTGAGATCAGCATTCACACGGCATTAAAGGCCATCGGTGTTTGCTGATATACGGTAGGTCATTAGTGGTGGAATTTTACTTTACATATCACAGACATGGCACATTCACACTGGATTAATATCATACACATCCGCAATAATAATTACAAACTGACACAGGTCTCCAGATAATACCAGTCCCATGTGAAGAGGGCATAACAGAAGTTGAGATTAAGATCAAGAGAAAAGCCAATAAAGCTGCAGTGGCCAGTGCACATTATGTCGCTCTGGTCTCAGTTTCTTCAGTGGATTTCATCAGTGGACTTGATGAAACACAAGATTACAACCAACCACCGAATTAACTTCAATAAGGTCTGTCAAAACAAAAAATGCAATCTGTAGAAAGTAGCAACTGGGGGATCCAAATCTATGACAGCCTGTGACTGATTACTTTCAAACATGCACTGGTCACATGCCAGTCCGGATCCCGGAGAGCCAGAAAAGCAGAACTCTTCTGCCAAAACACACTTTCCTAACTGTTGACTCTTCCAAACTTCAAGTTGGCCTTTTATATTATTTTATTCAGGTCAAATCTACTCCATTAAACTATATAATAATTTAACTACCAATGTTGGCCCCATTAAGCATTATGGATCATCCAGATTTATATTTAATATCGTCTGTTCCAGCCGGATGAGGAATCCACAAATGATAGATCCGATTGTACATGACATAAGCGTTTGTTTGTGTACAGACATCTTTCTACCTTTGGGCACCATTTTAGTACAAACACATGATGCTAGTTATCTTTGCTTGAACCATCTGCCCTCAAGACAAAAGGTTGTTTGCAGTCATGCTCAAACTCACCCTCAATCGTTTTCCGCAGCGTTAAAGTGAACGACATTAAAAACAGACACAGCTCTGCAATGAACTCGAGGTTATCAGAGCCCAGTGTCACAATGAAAGCCAGAGTCCTCTTGCTACCCATTTGGCCTCTTCGCTTCTCTCTGGACCAATTAAGGCTGAGCAACAAGGCAGCTGGAAAGGACAAAGGCTCCTAACGCAGTTGTGTTTTAACAACTCCATGAACAGCCCCCTCAGCAGAGCTGTCCTGTATGAAAACTGTTGTGCCGGGTGGAGAGCAGGAGAACTGCTCAGCTCCAGCCTCCACCTCCACGCTGCCACCATTTAATTGTTCTTTACAACTTTTTAAGAGACAATATAACAAAATTCCACAACATGGAACGTCAGTGCTACTTGGAAATATGACTCCCATTTAACCATCACCGCATGAAACACTAAGTGGAAATGGGGAACGTGGCGGGAGTGTGAGGGAGACAGGAGGACAGGCGTGAACCTGTCGTCATAACAACAGGTTGGCTCTCCGGTGTACCGGACTCCGTCTTTCTAAGATGTTATCACTTCACTCAGCCGTTCAACCTGCCATTTTATTTTTCAAAATTTAAAAAAAAAAAAAAAAAAGAAAATCCCTCAGACTCTTCAGTACCGCTGACAAGTGTGAACTTGGGTTTCAAGGACACGTTTCACTGCTGCTGCTTTGCTCGACTCAAATATGACTGTAAATCTGCTATTTATTTGTTTCGAGACTTATTCAGGCAGTTATCGATTTCACTAACTTATTCATTTATTTAAGTATTTAGTTATTTAGTAGTCCTCAAAACAACATTTCATATAAATTATTTTCAAACACATTCACACAAATTAATAGCGCCACACTCTGCAGACAAGATAACACTTATCAATAATGGAAAGGTGTTTGGTAAACAGAATAACTGTTTCTTTGCTTTGCGTGTTTACCGGCCACCTTCTGAATAATTTAGCGCCGATACGCAGACTCAGTTAGTTCAAACCGACATTGGAAAACGGACACTAAGAAACGGAAAACTTCTGGCAACAGATGAATAGTTTAACCAAACAAACACCAACAAACTGTATCCATCCAGGATTCATCTGCAGCTCATAAAGTAACCCAGGCGCCTGCACATCATTCCCCAACACAGTTAAAGCCATCTAACTGTGCATTTGCATGCTATGCAATCGCACAGGGCAACATCAGGCACAAGTAAACCTCATCTCATCTAGCGTGCAGCTCATACACACACTGACATACGAGTATTTAGCAGCTTCTGCAAGCTGGATTTGTGCAGGTGTGATGTACGTAGGAACCCTGGAGGACTCGTTTAGATCATCCCAAAACACAACAGTTAAAAAAAACTGCGTAAATCAAAGGGGCCGTACGAAATAAATAATGTAGGATTAGAAACCAAAGCATCATACTTTGTTTAGCAGACATGAGATGCCAGCAGATGTATACGTCCATTTTTTCTATACTCCGTCTCTTGTGTTCACAGCTTTTCATGCTTTAATCAAGAAAATAAAGAAAAAACACTAAGAGATAGATTAGTCAGACCTAGGTTATTCTCAGAAATGCTTGCAATGTGTGTTTAAATAATAAAGTCAGAGATCCTGATTTCATTAAAAAAAAAGGAAATAAATAAATAAAAACACATATGAACTGTAGAAACCATCTTGCAGTTTAGTTATGTGATCTGCATCCTCAGAGATGGCTGCTGCTTCTGAGAAACGCATCCCTCAATCTGAGGGGCTGCACTGTACCGATCTCTGTGGGAAACAAGATCAATGAACAGCCACGTCTCCCTCTCTCCCAACAGGAATCTCCGTCACAGATGTCACCTGACAGAGACCTTACCAGGCTCTAGTAAACACAAGGTGCAATAACACCAACACCACCCAGAACGTAAGTGCTGGGTCTGCTTTATCAAGGAGCAACAACAGAAGTTAAGGCCCGGATCTCGGAAATACTGGATAGATTTAAAAATGAAGGTTGCTTCAGAGTAACACTAGCCGCTGGTGTCTCCTCTCGATGAGCACCAGAGAACGTGCACTTCAACTTTAATCTCTGTTATACATTTGTTTCAGTGGTTTTGTTTGTACCCCGCAGACATTAGAGCTCTCCTCATATTTTATTATATATATATATATATATATATATATATATATATATATATATATATATATATATATATATATATATATATATATATATATATATATATATATATATAAATAAATAAATAAATAAAATACTTGTACTTGTATTAACTTGTACAGTAAAAACACAACAATATTTTCTTCAGACCAGATGTTTTCCTGCGGTCATACTTCTCACAGGCTCAAAATATAACAAAAAAGAAATAAATTGTAAGTTTCATATATACAAGCTCATACTTTCTTGTTAATCAAATATGAATTTGAATATCAAAACACTAAACTTTATAATGTCATTAAAAATAACTTGGATTCAGCCATATGAGTCCGACCTGAGGAGAGTTTGTTACACATGCCCAAATGTTTGCTGTATCTCTATATACACGTGTGCAGTAAATAATATGTACTGTTTGTTCTATCCTGCTTGAAGCCGGTGTTTTAATTGGAAATAAAGCAACAGCATTCCAAGATTGATTGTGACAGTTGAGCCAAGGATGTGAGAAGAAACAGAAAAATGATTTGATGTAACCTCATCAGCCACTGGCTGCAGGCGCAGCACAGACGAAGCTCCCGCTGTAGAAGGAAGGGCGTGCTGGATTTATTACGAAAGACCTGAGGTTTAATTAACCTACGACGGTGCACACACAATATTTTACGGTGTAATAAAGTTAACAAATTTGTGATTACCAGATATTATGATTGTTCCACTGTTGGCTGCTAATTATTATTATTATTTTTTTTTTTTTTGCTTTTAATTTCAGTTGTTTTGTGTTTCTGTTTGCAAACACCTCCAGAGTGACGTGCATTTGCCGGAGGGATTATCTCATAACCTTGAGCACATGAGGAAAAGGCTCTATTTTGATGCACCCGTGTGTGACCTACAAATGTGTGAGCAAAGTGCCAGTGGCCACGGGCAGCAGCAGGAGAGGGGAGCTTATGTCTGGCTTACCAAAGATGTTCGTGGAATGTCCTTTCTTTGCGATGGGCTTCAGCTCGTTGTGACCCCAACCGTACTGTCTGTAGCTGTCCCATGCATGTTTCATCATCTAAAGAGAGGAAAAACAACAGACAGCAGGATTACCCTCAATATTCCTAAATTAATAAAAAAAAAAAAAAAAAAAAACAAACTTGGCAGCGAGGCAGCGTATGAAAGGAACCATCAGATTTCATTTAGGTCAACAGTTGTTGCTGCATTTAACTAACTGCATTTCCAGTCAACATAGAGCCAAAGTGGTTCGTTTTCTGAAATGACCTAAATGCCACAGATGTGATTAAGGGGCTTATCGAATCCTGCAGGTGGTAGTTACAACATCAACACCTTTGCAGATGAAGCAGAAAAACGCATCATCTTCAAATGGTGCCAAAAAGTAATAAATGTCCTGTTAAATAATGTTACAGTATTAGACATATATTTGTTAAATTAATTCATATGTATAGGGGTTACACAAGAAATACATCTTTGAGGTCTCCATAACAATAAAATAGAGCACAAAGTGAAGTTGTGTCTCTTCAAACTTTCTATCTGCAGACATCCGTCTGAAAGAACAAAATAAAATTTCATTTTGCACAAAACTTTTTCAAGTAGCCTGCAAATGATAGGCATGTGTAGGGGGTTGGGGATTAGAGGGCGTGAGATCGTGAGATAAGCTGACACCGAGGCTGATGCTGAGAAAAGACCCTCCAGGGCAAACAGAGAAGACGACAGCCAAGGAAGGAGAGGGTGTCCGTCTTTACTGAAGCAGAGCTGCTCTCTTTGCTGCTTCCTTCACAGGCCTTCCTCAAGTGGCACTGAGAACATCTGAAAAGTACGATTCCTGTCTATGCTGTCGGTAAATCACTGTCTAGATCCTTTAAAGGATATCTAGTAAGTTCTCTCTATTTCAGCAGTTCTGCCTGTCCACCTGCAGCCTCGCTGTTCCATTATCACATCATTTGACAAAGTAATTAGGTTGGCATTTGTTGTAGTTTACTTCAACAGACATTCCTCAGCATTCCTAATAAACCTGCAGAGACCGTTCAACGCTCCTGTAAAGACACGTTTTCAGTGTGTCATTGTATTGTGCACATTAAGTGCTTCTTTTGTAATCTGAAGATTTGAGGCCAACGTTTGTTCACAGTACGCAGCTGTTCAGGACGGCGTTAGACTGGCTTTTATCGCCAGACGGGTCTTTTTTCAGCAGTTACAGATGTCATGTGAGCATAACAACTAAGACAAGTCCCTCTTTAATCATTAGCATTACAATACCAGTCGCTCATTCAATATGCTCGTTTTCATCTGGTTGTTGACTTCACGCCTTCTCTCTCTCTCTTTTGTGAATTTGTTATATTGAATGTTGGAAATGTGAAAGGAAATTGTTGTAGATGACAGTTGCAACTGCTTTCATTCCTCGAGTACAAGCAGACCATACTGTGTTTTTTATTTTTATTTTTTGCATGGCTCCTCCCAGTATCCCCCAGTTGTTTCCCTCATCGCGTCTCTGGTTCTCCTACTGGATGCTGCTACACACAAACGCCTGTCTAGGCACATTTAGACATATATGACTGCAACATATCAGCGTTATAGACAAAAACCCGCCTCTGAAGCCATCAGACACTGGTGACCTCCGATTAAACTCGGATTTGCCATTTCTGTTTGATGGCATCCTCCGGATTAGTCCGAGGGGTGAAAAGTCAGCCTTAAAATAAGAGATCGTCTCAATTACGCATAATACAGATCATTTCCATAGCAACCGCTTCATGCATTTGCTCTTGCATGGATTCTGGTTGATCCACACAAAACAAATGCACTAGTTCAGCGTGAGAACCGCTCGACACTGGCTGTAAAATGCAGGTCGGCAGAGAGCAGACCAGTCATGGGCTTGTTCAGCCTCTTCCAGGAGATCTGACCGGGGTAGTGTGCTACATGTTTGGTAACTGTCCGTACTGCGCCCCCGCCTTTTATTTTTCTGCTACCCTGCTATGCCAGCTTCCCTCTCTGCCTCTTCATGCAGCCATGTGGGGATGAGTATCCGGACCCTCATCCAAGTCTTGTTCCTTCTAGCAGGCATGCAGCCAAGCCAATACAGGCGAGAGCCAGGAGCATCATTGTGTTCTTGGCCTCCTGGCTTTTCATGACGCACTCCTTGCACACGCAGAGGATTATAAATCAAAATAATACAAACCATGACATGGACACTTAAACATTGGCAGACTCCCTCTGATATGTGCTGATTGAATCCTTCACCAAATTGTGATTGGCCTATATGCCAAGGACAACCACTACGGTGCAGCGAGCTCGACAGTTTTGACAAACTGCTTAAATAAGAAAAAAAAAAGAAGACAAAAAAAAAAAAGGGGGGGGGGGGGGGGGGGTATTGGAATACTAATTGGACATTAAACTGCAAAATTCTGAGATTGATTCTGACAGCTGCAGCTTGCCATCACAACAATCTTGGGAGACACATGGGAGAGATGGAGAAAATTGATTTGAATTGGCCCAATTGGCTCATTGTGCAATTAGAGCTAAACATCAGCAACTGGCTGCAGAGGTGGCACAGAAAGAGACAGCCAGCAGCTTGCGGTTGAGATGGAGAGCCCAATCAACCCTAACAACTACCTGAAGCAGCTGAGGAACACGAACAGAACCTGCTCTTTCAGCAGCAGCTGACTGACAAGGTCAGAAGGACTCATCTACAATTTCTTTTTTTTTACTATTCACATCTTTAAAAAAAAAAAAAATCAAAAAATATATTTGCACTTTTTTTTTCCCTTTGGAGAGCAGTGTTTGTATATATAAATAATTGGAAATCAAAATTGTCCAACAACGTTGCCACAGATAAAAAGATCACTTTGGATCCATTTAGTAGTCATAACTTAAAATTCATAAGTTGCTTTAAAACTCAAATTTCGTTCAAATATGGCTCGAGTGATGGATCATCTGCTGCAATCTGAATGCCGTCTTGGACGTCCCAGTCCTGTAGCTGCATTATTGATTCACAGTAAATTAATGGTTATCATCAATCAGTACCTTCGTCCATTAGGTGAGTCTGGCCTCATTTCAAACACATACTTTCAAACATCCCGTTGTTTATGAGCCGCATCCATTCAGAGGGCCACGGAACAACATAATGCATCCTGCCTCGGCAGCATGTCATTAAAGATGTTTACTTTTATCTGCCATGTTGATCAGCTTATTTCTATACTCGCGTCTCTCTGTGGTCACAGAGTATTAATTAATCACGTATTATACACTCGAGCTGTCTGTGGAACGAGGGGGCAGTCTGAGGAAGATTTACATCTTCTCCTCCCTTCTCCCACCTTTTCAACTAATGACCATGACTTTGTAAAGTCTAAAATGTGGTTCCAGTTTGATGAATAAAGCAGTTGCGTTTCTCATTTGAAGGATTTGTTAAGGTCATACTTCAAAAGACTTTTTTGTGTTCCCCTAACTCAAAAGTTGAAGATGAAGGTGATACAAAAACACCAACTCTTTACTGAAGGAACAAATTCTTAAAAATGTGTAGAAATTGCCTACATACCTCCCTCGAATCAGACATGACAAACTTAAATAGAGGTAAACAGGCTTGATTAAGACTGCTTGATAAGAAGCCTTTTGATAGGAACCGGTGCCAAGACCAAGTGTCGTCTTTGATTCTCTTTATGGACGGCATTTATAATGTCATGTTTGATTGGAGGAGGAAAAAAAACAACATAAGGTGACTTTTTCAGAAGCAGCAAGTTGGCCTTCGCCATGATGTCCAGCCAATCTGGGCACATCAGTACAAACTCTGACATTCACAGTGACGCATGAAAGGCTTCAAAAGAGGCAGCGCCGGGCTCTTTTCCAACTCTTTACTGAAGGAACAAATTCTTAATTGTGATGCCGCCTACTGCCGTCTGAGTGCTGCATCCACACACAAGTACACATACATCTCAAACAAGTGCATTCCTATTTCGTGTTTTAAAGAGTGACAGGGAAGTTTTCTGGACCCAGCTCTTTCCCGGCACCATTCGGAGATGCTACTGTGGATGCAGATTGGTTTTGTTTTAAATAAAAAAAGATCAACATGGAAGAAATCCTGGGTGGCAACTGTAACCAAAGCTATTACATGTGAAATTATTTGGGGGGGGGGGGGCTTCCCCAGTTTTTGGAGCTAGACAGCTCAGCTGGAGTTATGTGCTGCTCTGAGCAGGCTCCACAGTCAATATGACTGATTTAAAGCGCAGGTCGGCCCGCCTGCATCTTTCACATCTCCTTCCAACTCACCCCATGGAGACTTCCAATCTAGCTTAACGGAAGGTCTTTCAGAAGATGCACGAGGGTGCAGGGACTTTGACATCTGAATTGCTTCTTGCAGTAAATACATTCATAGCACTTAAGCAGAGGGTGGCAATAAATTCCCCATGAAATTGAGGCAGTAAAGGAGTCCAGATAGGCTGCTTCCAAAACGCTCTTTAGAAGATTGCAACTTTCAAAATGCTCAGCGTCAAGAGTGAAACCCACACCGAAATCAAACAATTCCCTCCCCTCGCGATGTTGATTCAGTTCAATTCTGATTCAAAATATAAAATGGCTTTTTATACAAGACACAAAGCAGCCTGTCAAAAAGAGCAACACAGGGCTGGAACGATATTAACTCTGCCATCCGTCAGTCACGAGCGGTCACACTTAATCATTTGTAGGTCACATGCAGTGTATGCTGCAACTGAAGTAATTAATGCAACAATTAATGAGTTTTACTTTGAATCAAGTAGTTTCATTTTTAATTTCCCCCTCACTTAGCAGTAGTCAGATCCATTTAACATTTACTTGCTAATGCTGTTTTACATCATCTTCTGTATATGACGGGTCTTTCACAGTCAGGTTTGTTTCTTCTTGTTTTCATCACGGCAGGAAAACACTAAACATCCTCAATAAGACCTCACAGAGGGACTGAAAATGTCACATTTCATTTATCTGGACTTATTAGGCAACAATGACCCCTCTTATGTCAGTCACACATCCATTATTATTTTCATTTCCCTCTTTAGTCACAACTTTTCTTTCAACATTTTCTTTCCTTTTGCTGCAGCATTCACAGTACATTTATTTCAGCATTCACAAGTAATCATCCACCAACTAAACTAACTGAAGAACGCCAGGAACTCCATTCGCATGAGAACAAGAATGTAAATCTGAAAATGGTCCGTGTACATTCGTGTTATTATGAGTTGATGTATTTGCTCAGTTTTGAAATCTGGTAAACTGTACTGCTTTTTTAGGGCTGCAACTATAGTCAACTAAAAAAATAGTCCAATCTACCAATTATTGAGAAGATTAATCGATTAATGTGACGTGTAATGTGATGTGATGAACAAACTTTGCTGATCGTGAGACAGGCAAAATCCTGATAATTATAGAAAGGTCAAGTTAAAACTCCTTCACGATCATCCCGTCGTTGAAGGGGATTTGGCAGAGTACTTCTCATAACCATAACTCTTAAGACTGTTTATCTGGAAAATTCAAAAACTGACAGAAGTGAGAGAGGACATGGAGGTAGTTGGTATTGGAAAAGAGGATGCAGAGGACGGGTGAGCTGGAGGCGGACGTGTCGCTGCGGCGACCCCTGAAGGGAACAGCCGAAAGGAAAACACTGGAAAGCAGAGAAAGAGAGCTTTGTGTGCATACAGCTGTCTTCACGGGGGCCCCAGAACGTCTGAAGAACGACCACGGACAATGACCGGCAGGGTTCATCAGCATGTCACACACGTATTTACAGTCTATGGTCACACTACCGTTGCTCCTGAATGGTTGGTTCAAGTACCAACCGGCGGACGGGGGGAGTCGCAGCTTCCAGCTTTAAAAAAAATGCCTTTTTTCATCTTTTTGTGTGTTGTCTAATCACGGTTACCATTCATTTTAAACCATACATGGTTGTAAACCGGAAATAACATTAGTTGTGCCGAACTCATAAGAACGAGCTGAGTAAACCTTTAACTACTGCACACAGGCTTGGCATGACAGCTGCAGGTATTCCCAAAGAAACCAAACAAACATGAGCAACATAAAACACGAAAATCCAAAGTAACAACCACACTTTGACAATGGTGCCATATAATCCGTTAAGACAAAACAAATGGCTAGTTATGGTATATGCACAATATGCAAAATAAAAAAAACACGCGTTTTGCATAACGCAGCAAAGCAAAAGCACATCAAACACAAAACCCTCCAATCATAACCAACTAGCAGCGAGCGTGAACAAAACTGGGTAACGTCTAATGTGCGTCCCTGTGCTACGATTTATCCTTCATGCCACTCAGAAACAACATGTAAAAAGTGGCACATCTTTTTGCAAAGTTTCAGGAGGCATATTTAAGTTAAGCATGTTTTGCATTTGTCGCTTGTCTCTTGCCAACGCTCATTAAAGCGGCCACCTCCCGGCACGCTGATGCAGTCATCTCCCACTGCGTCTTTGGTGAGGCGGTGGTACATGAACATCCACTGGAAGATCACACAGAGGGTGCAGGCGAGGCCAGGCAGAACCATTTTCATTTCAGGCTCTCTCATTTATTTTATTTCTCCATCCAGAAAGCTATATATGCGTGTAGGTTATTTGATACAAACAGTAAAAATAACAGTTACAGTTTCAAGGATTTTATCCAACTTCAAGCACTTTTCTAACCTTGTAAAAAGTAAGCATTTTCAGAAAGTTCACTAGTATGAACCCTGGGATAAAAAAAAAAAACAACAAAAAACACATCTGGAAGCATTTTATATGGAAGGAAACCCAGCATTTATCCTTGTTGAAAATGGGCAGAAAAACCTCCCTTTCAACAGAGAGAAACCCGTGAGTTTAAGGTAAATAAGATGCTGGTCCACACCATCGTACCACCTGTGCTTCAACACCTCTGTTGTTTCTTACAGTTACCCTTACAGAGTTTTAACTGATCTGGCTAGTTTGAGTCTGAAGACACAGAGCCGTTTGTTTTTGGGTCTGCTGTGCTGGCTCGGTGCTCTCAGAAGCACTATCCATCAACATTTGAACAAATTGGCAGCCTGGTCTCTCCTCAATCATGTCAACTTCCATGCCGAGGAAATATGTGTGTTTTTGTGTGCAATCATGCATCAACTGTGCACGATATTCATTAAAACATACAGAATCTGTTAAATATAGAAGTTACATTTACCGCCCTTCTCATTATAAGACTCACTGGGTTTTGCGACAACCAGCTCAAAAACAAACTGATTCATACAGACAATCACAGACTCGTCGTGGGCACGGATGGCGCATACAACCAAATGAACAAGGACCGATGTAACTTTAAAGACGTTGCCAGACGTGTCAGACCTCAACTCAGACTTAACTCCATGTAAAATCATATTATGGTGACAGACGGACAACTACTACCCTGGTTGAATTATTGCTTCCTGTCCACTTGAAATGTGCACAATGACAAGAAGATATATGCTGAAAATCCTCCCTGAACTTTAATTTACAACACCAACATGGTGTCCATATGGAATCCTGCAACCAGGGTATAAAAGCAGAGAAAAGTCACTGTTTTGCGATATGCGATTGTGTTTTCTCTGACTTCAAAATCTAATCGGGAAAAGAGGAGTGTGCTGTGTAGTTGCCCATACAGCTGCTTCCTTTTTTCGCTCATTTGGTAGTGTATGGAATTCTCTATGGATGGTAATTATGAAAGGAACAAAAGGGGCATTTAGAGACAAAGGCGGGTTTGGAGTTAATGGGCCTGCTCCCATGCACAGCAAGTGTTCTGACTCCAAGTGTCGTTTCATGAGAGATGATATGAGGTAATTATACACGAGAACTTGCAGAGAGGCGAAAGGAAGGAGAGGAGCAGAGACAGAGAGAGAGAGAGAGAGATACGCTGGAGCGAGGCTTTGCATCTACTGAGAGGACCAGATAGCACCATCTGCATTCTGCACATGCACCATCCGTCTGGCTCGCCATTGCCTTTAAAATGAGTTGGCGCTGAGTTAGACAGCAAGCATTTAAACACACAGTGTAGTTAAGCACATACTGGTCCTCATAGTGACACACACAGAGTTCTCCACACTAATCCTGTGGCAACAACTGCACCCCTCCGTGTACTGCAAGATGGTATTCGTGAATGGTGAGCTGACAGTTTATTATTGGATGTTTGCCAAACATCACAAGGCAGCAATGCACAGTTTTAAAGAGAAAGAAAAAGGCATATTGTTGTAATGACTGAGAGATATGTAATTATGTGTATGGAAACTGCACGCTCGTCAACCATCTCCTCTCTACCAGTGGCACCTTTTTTTTTTTTTTTTTTTAAACTGTCAAAAGTGAAGCAAATTAAGAAGAGCTCCATCACCAGTAAGAGTTAAAGCAGTGGGATTTCAGACTGCCCTACTAAAACCTAATTATCAGTGAAAAGACTCAAATAACTCATCCAAGTCAATCTTACCTCTCTGATCTTGTCACGTTTCTCTTTGACGTCAGGCTCTGGTGGCTCACCATCACTGACCCCCACCACCTTGGGCATGGGGACCGGTGGCAGGGGTTTAGGTCCTGCATCCTTCTTCTTCAAGTCCTCCATCACTTTAGTCTTCTCTGTCTGAATCTCAGCCTTCAGCTCTTCACGTGACTTCCGCAGCTTCTCTTTTGCCTCCTGCAGTGCTCGCTCATGGTCCGCGCGAATCTTGTCTCGTAGGCTCTCTTCCTCCTCCCTGAAGAAGGAAAACAAAAGAAAAAAGAATATGTCAATGACTTCTATTTGAAATGACAATTTTTGAGCCTTTACTCAGTCAAAAATGACATTTTGTATGCTGTCTGTGACAAACAGCAACCTCGTCCCTTGTTACGCTGATATGCTTTAATCCAACATGAGAGTATCTGATCTTTATCGCATCACTGGGGCTGGACAAAAAACCAGGTTGAACAGCATCTGAAAACAGGACTTAAACTTAGCTACTTCTGTTCTAAATAATTCTTAAAAAAAACAATTAGTCTCTCCTGGGAAAGCCAACCCCACTAATCTGCAGTTACATCAGCACCAGGAAATCGTGCATGTGTAGATGGCGGCCAACAGCGCCAGAACGACAATAAAACATCATCTGCGGTTCCATGTGGTGGAACGAGCCCCAGGGTGTTGACACAACTCTATCCTGTGAGGATGAGCTTCAGTAATGAAAAACAAACACAGCGAGGTCTTGAAGTAGGTGACAGGAGAACAAAGACGCTGTGTGATTTCTCTGTGGTCACCGAGATAAGGAAAGCTGGAAATGTGTCTTTGATTCATGTTTGGCTGTTGCACGGACTTGCGAGTGCACTTCCAGCCGTATTACACGTTGCAGGCAGTTATTTATGTATGATAAAAGACTGCATGAACTGTAAACACAGACTTTTGCAGATTTGACTAACCACTATATATTCTGCAGGTGGAAGCCTGTCCATACATCCGAATGTCTCTGTTGCACGGCAGGAACGTCGTTTCCGTAATTCTCCTGGCGTTGCTGCTTTTAACGCCCCGTCCTCCTGCTCCCTGTGTCTTTCACTCAGTATCTGTGGTTTAACTGACTTACTGGCCCACAAGACTGAATAATATTCAAAGCTCATCTTGTCTCCATCTCCCCACTTTCAAAAAGGCAGATGGCCACCTCCCCTCAGTCTCCTCTCATCTGAGGCCTTTTCCCTTTATTCTATTTCTACATCTATTCCAGTTCTCTTTATCTTCCTCCCTCCCGTCTTCTTGCTCAATGAAGTTTTGTCGAGTCTCACTAAGCCACCGCACGGCGCCAATATTGAAGCACCCCGAGATGACGCATTTTGAAATTTATTACAACATAAATGCAATTGGTTGGATTTTCTGGGCCCCTAATTTTAGTCGGTTCCACATTTACCTTTACTGTATAATAACCTTCATAAGCCATCCTCGTTATCACTGTGCATGAAAATGTGTTAAAGGTTAAAATGAATGAGGAACTTTGAAAGTATTTGTTTCCTGAGATCAAACACGCAAGTTTGCTTTTAAACGGCCTTCCAGGTCAATAAATGTAGAGGGAACCGCCGACCTACCGAGAGCCGTGTGGACTCAGCTGCAGGGCTCCCCGGGGTCACTACAGTTCAACAACTCAGTAAATGAGAAAACGACGCAAATGTGTCCGTGTACTCGGAATGAGCATATCCCTCTGCACCGATACGGACCTGCGTCGAAGACGACAAACGCGGAACCAGCAACAGCACAATGCTTTGCCTTGACTGCAGACACAACGGTTCTCCTGCAACTGCTGCGTGAAGCATACAAGCATGGAAGAACCTGTATTTACCAAAATAAACAACACTTAAAGGAAAGGAGGAAAGTGGAAAAAAAATATTAAAAAAAAAAAAAAAAAAAGGATAAAATATTTAAGGATTCGAAATTCAGGTTAAAGGGAGTTGTATTTTTATTCTAAGTCAGCTGAAATATGGGAACTTTAAGTCAGAAATATGGGTCGTTAAATAAAAATGCCACATAATCTGAAAACAAATGACATTGTGAGTGTTTAAATTTACACACATACACGTTTAATAAAAATAATTTAAGCTTTATGGTAAAGCATTACCAGTTTGTGCTCATTATGTGTTATCCACTCATTAACACATAGACATGATAATTAAGCCCAAGATGATTTAGTGTCCTTTTGTCCTCGACTTTTCAGGTCCTCTAATTGTGCCAACCTTCATCTAAACAGACGTTTTTACTAAAATGACTGCTGATCAGGAGCAAGAACAAAGGTAGCTCCAAAGCGAGGGGCAAGTCAGCCTGCATTAGAGCAGATATCTTTATTGTGTAGCCGGCTGATAAGAGTAAATGGTTAAAGCGGAGACAGTTACACAAAGAATAGAGACCCCTCCGACCCACCGGGCCATTACCGAGTAATCACGGCACACATTTCTCAAGGAACATAATTGTGCTGCCGCTCTGTCAGTGCTTTGCAAATGTACGTCTTTCATTTTCTGGAAGAAGTCTTCCCTCTGCGTGTAACGCTCCTCTCCTCTTTTAGTTTTTTCCTGCCCTGTCATGTGTGACTTATGTCTGCATACAAAACCTACATATGCTGATCTGGAAGGAACTCAACATATCAACATATAAATCACAACTGTTAAGAACGACTGCCAACTGTGTGACGAGTTGACGAATGAAGACGTGTTGTTATGATGATGGTGAGAGCATGCAGGTCAGAAACACGTGTATGTGAGCAAAGCTCCCAGAGTTATCAGGTCGCGCCGTAGACGACGCTGCAGCAGCTGCTTTTCCAACGCGAGTCTCACCACGCTTTGGAGCTGCAACAACCTTCAATTCAGTTCCCTGCATTTATGATTCATTGTGCGGAGTTAACCCACACTTCAGAGAGTTTGGCCATGACTGCAGAGCCCCTGTAGCCACATTTCTAACTCCGTGTCAACGTTGTGGTCAGGTGGATGGTCACAATGACTGTAGATGAGAGAAAGGCCACTGGCAGGGCAGTTTAAGCTGAAGCTTGATGGTAGTTTGGTGCTGACCAATCTGTCGCAGGTACCAGCACAGCAGCACTTCTTCCTGCTCTTCCCTGTCATAAAGGGTATTTGAGGATGTCTAAAGGTTGGGGAATTTCCTCATTTCTAAACATCATCACAGTCCAAGATAGCGCTTAAAAAAAAAAGCCCTTATAACGTTCTTTTCCAAATGTAATATTCAAGCTACACGGTGAATCTTCGTACATCCATGAACAAAACATCACGGTCTCTCAGACAAACGGAATTCATGCATAAATAAAACTTTTTTTTGTTTTTTTTCCCATTAATTATCCTTCCCACAACAGGATGAGCATCCATTTTACAATTCCATCATGACACTGGATGTGGGGCCAACTGAGACCAAACTGAGCAGCTTTCAGGTTACACAACATTGTTCTGGAAACAGCTCATAAATATTCAGCTTCCAACTTTGTGTGTCTGACTTTAATTGATAGAAAACATATTTTGCAACATCCAGATGGCCAGCGGTGTATGCTTCTGCAAACGAATGCTTGGATTTGTTAGACTCGGTGTGTACTTTGTGTGTGCGCTGCGTTCTGCACAGAACATTGCGTCACACATCTGTGGTGAAGCGTTTGCATATTCACCTCCTGTATTTCTGCTTCCGAGCTTTGGTTCTATCACTTGCAATCTTGCAGTTTACATGAATCCAATTTGTATGTAAATGTTGCACTGGACATTTGCAAAAGATCTTTCAGCTTTCTTTAGTTTTTTTTTTTGTTTTGTTCCCCCAAAATCTATCAAATTCTACATGCACGGTGGTACGCTCACATGGCAATGTCAACAAAGTTTTTGCATCACCCTGAAACCTTTGCTCTTGGTGGAAGAAAAGTTGAACTTTCCACGCACAGACACAAGCATCAACTCATCAAAGTACAGATACGCAGTCTACTGTGAGTCAGTGAAATCGTGCATGAGGGGCGGGACTGAGTCAAAGCACCTGGCTTTCTTGTTTCCAGCATGCGGCGAGTGATGCAAGCCGGCTCCAAACAGAATTTACAAAGAGGAACGCAGCAGCTTAAAGAAGACCTTTTTATTTTGTGCCAATATGACACAATCATGTGCAAAATGCTTACTGTGAGACTGACTTTTTATGCCTCACTGAAGACAAAATCCAAATAAAGTGAGTGTGGAGCATGAACCTATCCTGACTGTAACAAGCCCGCAGCCCCGTTTTGAAAACATGTGCAGTGCACAACATGCTCACAGCAACCACTAACAGTGATACGGTGACTTTTAGCCAAATATATGGAAATTCTGTAGAAATTACAATAAAGGACGCCCTGAATGAAAGGAGTAAAAAGTGGCAGCTCCGCTCATTTCAGCCATTCAGAGCAGGTTGGACTGTTACTGTTCAGGGAACAATCTGTTTGGCTTTCTGTTGACTGGCTACGTGAATGTGAAAGTTACTCATATTTGAAAAAGCAAAGTGACAGAACAATCTATCGAAGAAATGATGTAGAAAACTGGTTGACGACTGACTTTTATTGTTTTTAATTAACATAAATACCCAACAGAAAATATGAAGTTATGGACTTGATCTTCTTGATCCCCCTAAATTAAAGTTAAACTTGACCCACTTTGTAATTACCTGGTTTTAATGGGAGTTGTGTGTTTCGTCAAAGCGAGGCTGCAGAAATAGTTTGACACCTACTGCACCTACACACATGCTCATTTTGTAGCAGATTATTGACAGGTGGGTATTATCAGGAATTTCCAGATGGAATTTCCAGATGGCCTCCATCAAACCTACGAAATACAGATCACGTGTCCTGGTGTTCAACAAGGAAGTACACTTAGTAGTAGTTGTACACGGAGAGTATGTATACCGTAGTACGAAATCCACCAAAATGCACCCCCCGACAACCGTAGGAAAGCACCAAAAATGGCACCGACTCTAATCTACACCTCCCTCTGTGATTTAAAGTAAAACAAAAATATGAGATAAGAGTTTTAAACGGCTATTTAGAGTTCTTATTGAAGTCTAAATAGCCGTTTAAAACGGCCTGAAGACCCGTCTCTTGTACCAACACACAGTGGTACCTTAATGCTTCGAAGTTGTTTATGATAAAAACAGAGCTGAATAACTCTGAACTGAACGAATAACTGTAGTCGACAAAAACTGATGACTGAATCAGTTACCAGCAACCGTAAAAATTGAATACTGGTTGATGACATCATCACACATCTGTTTCTTGCTGTGGATCAGAACTTTCTAAACTTCTCAAAGGATAAATGGTGTTCATGTTTATTTTAATGATATCAGTCAATACGAGCGTCTCCACGGGTTAAAACACATTTTTCTCTCTATTCCAGGTGGTCGACACCACATCTTTGCAACACACGTCTGTCCGCTGGGGGAGGTCATGTGTGTCGTCGTGAGCACATCAGGGAAAAACTCTTTAAAACATACACAGAAAAACTAAGGCTTTGTTTTATAGTCTTATCCAAGTGAAATAAATCACGTTTCTGATAAAATAATTCATTTTTAATGTTTTCTTGTTAGTTGGTACATTCCTTAAAACAATCTTAGGCTCATTTTAAAACTTTACAGCAAACAAAACTGTTTTTGAGATATTGCATAATTCATAAAGAGATGAATCATTTCAATAAGCTATAGATTAAATCAACCCAGCCCTGGTCGTCACTGACCAATCACAATCATCCGAACACACCCGACAACAGACCCCATCGCTGAGCACTTCCTCTTGTCTTTTATCCACTCCTCTCTCTTCTTTCCGGGAGTCATTATCAGACTCGCTCTACCATTACTGTGGCTCGCCTTCAAGTCTTAAAAGTCACATCTGCAATTAAGTGCGCATCAACAACTGCCTGACTCAATTACTTTGACAGAGGGTAGCGACGGTGCACACAGGCGACCGCCACGTTCCTGCTGCACACCTTCCATTTACTCCTCTCACCCACATCCCCAAAATCAGAAGGATGCAAGGACAGACTCGACTCTGATTAGTTACTTTCAGTCAGGGAAATCTGCCAGTAATCACTTCCTCATTCTGTCAAACTTACTCCCCGTCACTAGCATTTAACCTTCCACGGCATCATGAAATCTGTGGCTCAGCAAAGATCATCTTTCCCATGGCAACTGAAGAGAAAGAGCAGCTCTCTGCCTCGCTGGGGCATCTCAGGGAAGTCTCTTTGAAGCTGAGGAACAACATTTGGGTGGACAGCGGTACATGGTAAACATCCTGTTCCCATAGCAACAGAAACACCAGCATGCAAGTCGAAGATTTAATTGCTTAATTGACTAATTTATTCATGGAGGTAAGGCGGTAGGGCTATTATTTACTCTACGGTGCCTGAATGTAGCAGTCATGCAACAGCAGGAGGAAAAAACATCAGTCATGTCAAAATTAAAGCAGTGACGCATATAAAAAGATAAGCAACTTAGTTTTATTTGACAGAACAGCAGGAAGTGAAGCAAAGTGCTCTCTCATAGACGACAGGAGAATGTAGAAACCCGATGAGCTGAGTTTTGCTACAACCAAAAAGTACAGAGTGGTATTTTTATAGTCTCAATCCAAAAAGCTTATGCGCGAGTGTGGGGGTTGATTTAAGTCAAGAATCTCTTCACCGTTCCTGCGAAGCACTGCTGATCGCTGACACGTAGGCAGACATTACCTCCTGCCAGAGAGCACTCATGAAAACTGTTCTCCGGAGTTTACAGTCAACGTTGGCCTCAGATGGCTCATCTGAATTTGTCAACAGGACCGCGAGCATCACATACATTTTGCCTGCTTGCAACGCCTTTGTTCTCTCTATCCTCATTTCTGAGTACCGCTGAATGTAATCACATGCACATCATCATCCAGCTTTTGATCATATTCTGCAAATGGTGCTTACAGAGAACATTAGAAATCTCATTGTTAATATCATTATGCATAGTCATTAAAGCATGCATGTTTCTGATCATGTGCTGCATCTTTGTATAGTTTTTTTTTTTTTTTTCCCCCCATTATCAGGATTTCTGTGTGCCTCTTCAGAAAACTGAATGAGACGTTGACATGCAGCATCACAGTTTCTAGCAGAAATCCAGAAAGCATGTACAGGTTTGTAAAAGCTAGGTGTAAGAAAGGTGTAAGAAAAACACACAGGTACTCCAGAAATCCAAACACAGCCAGCAAACACACGGGGGACATGTAAATCCTGTCTTCGTGCAACTATTTTTCTCACAGTATGTTCCGGATGAAAACCTGAGCCCTGCAGGAGTATCCACGTCGACACCGAGCCCTTCTGACCTACATCGTGGCTGATTGATGCGCTCCAATGACTCTATGGTGGTTGGCCTGGAAACAAGACTGTAAATCTGATTGGTTGCCGTCCTGCTGGATGGACACAGTGGTGGAAAGGACCATAATAAAGTGGGATGTTCAATCACTCAATCTTTGAAGGGATGTACTCATTTTGCCCATTCATATTAGAGTGGTAAGACGACTGAACCACACAAATATGAGAGCGGAACCAAGAGTTCTTCCAGACAACAGGAGCTAAATCCGACTACATTAACGAGCGGTTAAGAACCGCGAGGCCTCGGCCTTCTCACGCCTCAGGTGCACCATGGAGATTAGATCTCTTGTGTGTTCTGTAATTTCTTTTGCCCCTGCACAAATACACTTTCTTCAGACAGTTACTTACAATGCTGATCACATTTATTTTTTTTTACATTTTTGTTTAGATGCACCAACAGTTATTACTAGTGTGGCTGACGAAGTTCATGCCTGTGACAAAAAGGCTGGCTGGATCTGCTTCTGAAATTAGAAATGTTTATTTGAAATTTGAGCCCTGAAAACCTGAGGGACACATTTTAATTTGCTGTTGAGTTATTTCACGTTGATCTAATTGGATTACCTGACAGGGAGCCATTGTGTAGCAGGGCAGACAATTTCGGCGTTTGGCAGGGAAGAGATTTGGTGAGAAGCTTTGTACTTTACCATGGTCACTGAAGACTACGGGCTCGGGTCTGTCTGTCTGTCTGTCTGTCTGTCTGTCTGTCTGTCCCGTGTCTGAATTTTGATTTCGTCTCATTTCTGGGGCCGGGTTTTGTCTTGCAACCCTAACAACCTCCTGTGCTGCACTCACGCAAACCAATCCAACCAATTCTCATTGGGGTTTTTTTTTCCTCTGGCTTTCAGGGGGTCTTGTCATAACTGCTGCACACGGGTGTGATGATGAATTGGAGACAGAGAAAGGCACCCTCCCAGTGGACACAACTCACATAACTCCACTCACACACTACCTCACACACACAAACACACACCAACATGAATACGGCAGTTTCATGTTGCTGATTATTCAAATTGTTAAAATAATAAATGCTAATATCAATTCAGCTCCCATCACTGAGTACTAGAGCGCCAGCCTCTTGTGTTGAACTTTATTAATCGTTCTTTCCCATCTGCCTCCTCCCTTCACTTCTTTCTGTGGGGTTTTGGACTTTAATGAATTTGTGCATTGGTTTGTGCAACCAGCGCAAAAATTCAATCTCCTGAGGTGCTGTGACTAGTGGGGACATTCCAAGCAAGATATTGGGGCCAACGCCAACTGGGATTTGCCTCGAATTATCACCCGAAGTTCAGTTCACATGTGAGAAGAAGCACGCAACAGTCGCCACATTTGACAAACGTCAAAGAGCTGCCCATGCAGTTCCCATGCCCTGTACTACTAGCGCCTCACACTGAAAACCAATTTCACTCTGAGAAGTCATTAATTACATTTCACTTTATACTGTTACGCCTTTCAAAATCTGCAATTACTTTGAGAAATTTGGAGAGGTCCCACTCGCTTCCAGGCCTCTGAATGATCACAGAGCAGCTTCAAATACTAAATGACACGAGAGAAGTTGCATTTGTCCTCCTTTAAATTTCACAGCCAGAGAAAGATGTCACAGTTTTCTGTCAGTAATCAAAAGTTAATGAAGTAACTTAACACTTTTTGTGTCACAGGCCTGTGGCTGTCACCAAAGTCTGTTTTCTACCACTTAGTTTTCCTACATCTGGAATGACATTATATTCAAATGCAGAAGCTTTCATATGGATGTGGTCCCCCATGGCAGCTATACCGGCTTCCAGTCTTCTTGAAAGGCTTTTCACATGATTTTGGGGTGTTTCTGGGGGAATCAGTGCCTGTTCATTCAGTAGAACATGTTGGCTGGTTGAGAAGGTCCAGACTTGCTCACCGGACGGACAAGGGAAGAAACGTGTTTAGTCACTCCACAAATCATGCTTCAACTGCTGCATCTTGCAGTCCGTGTGCTTTTCACCACTCCATGCGAAGCTTGCCATTGGACACGGTGGTATGAGGCTTGCGTGCAGCTGCTCAGGCTTGGAAACCCATACCACGAAGCTCCCCGGTTTTCTGCTCTCGTTGAAGCCGGAGGAAGTTTGGAACTCTTCAGCTATGAAATCAGCAGAGCACGGATGGAAACGAGCAGCCACTGACTTCCCTCTGCAACTTCACTCTGTCTCCTGCTTTGCGGCACAGGTGCCGATGTTCATAAACAGTTCAACTTTCTAAAACGCATTTACAGTTGACTTCATGAGTTCTTCAGAACAACCCATTTTTCACCAGCGGTTGCTAATGAAGACTGCATGGCTGGGTGCTTAACTTTACACACCTATGGCAATAAATCTTGTCCGTAGCGTG
Organism: Xenentodon cancila; assembly: GCA_014839995.1. NCBI lineage: Eukaryota > Metazoa > Chordata > Actinopteri > Beloniformes > Belonidae > Xenentodon > Xenentodon cancila. Next base: position 24,281,945 of record CM026200.1, read on the forward strand.
CGAGTATTTCATGCCACGAGGAGGAGGTTTATCACATAATAACAATCAAGATACGTTGCTCTGTTCTTAACAGTAATTTAAAGGTTCTTTTGCTTTGAAATTAAACAGACGTTTTACAAGAGTCTCCCATTTATTTGTGCATGCTGACAGATACGCACACAATACACACACATTTGCCATATCTCCTTCACATTTAATTTCATATATAAGGATTTTTATTCTTTCCGACAGACTACCACAAGCAACAGCAATCAACTGTAAAATATTTTAAAATGACCCTGGTGCGCCTGCTCTGAAAACTGTAAAAGTATCTCTAGAAAAACGATCATGTGACTAAAAGGTCACCGTCTGGAGCCCCAGGTCAGGAGACATCTAATAAAATCTGGGACCTGAGCAAAGTCCAACGTGTGCGGGCGAGCGTGTGCGCATGTTCTCTGAACAAATAACGAAACGGACCATTTACATCAAATTAACAAAAATTGCTCGACAGGCCTGTTAAATGTAAAAGCATAATTGATCAGCCAAGCCAAGTACAACAGGAATGTAGAATAACTAATCAACGTGAGGTTATCTACATGATTGACCACACTAATATGGATAAGCAGAAGACTCTTTGAATTGAATTTTTTTTTTTTAATTTTGATTTAAAAAAAAAAAAAAAAAAAAAAAAAGAAAATCGGATTTTCCAGGAACTATAACTTGTAGCCCAAACAGAAAGAAATGACTGAGTGAAGAAGCTGCCAACTCTAAAATGCAGTTACTAATGGAAATTTAAACCTCGCACAGTTAAATGTTGATACCAGGTGGTCTGTCCAGCCATCGTAATTCTTTTCTCTTCAAAAGACAAAGAATTAATCGGGTTCATCTGAATTTGACTTTGATGTCCAAGGAGCAAAAGCAACAGAAGGAATTGCCTCTGGACGCCATGAGATCGGAATACAATCAATGCGAGAAACGCCGCAGCAGAGACCCAGCAGAGACCCAGCAGAGCAACAACCAGACCAGTATCCACTAAACACATCCAAACATGGTGTGCACCAATGAACGGCATTTTGCAGAAAGAACTTGTTGATCCGAGGTGGATTACCAGTTCTGCAACCGTCTTGTGCGTTTCTAATGGCGGCTGTTGGACGCCTCTGATTGAGCCGGTGCATAAAGGCCGCCCAGGCCCATTGTGACCGAGTCGGTACATGTAGTGCTGGTGGAAGTGCCCGTTAATGGGAAAGTAGCAGAAACATTTCATGAGGGCAACTTTAGCAAAGCGTATGGGCACGGCTGACCAGGCTAGATACTAGGAATGACTATTTAATTTTTAAAAAATAAATTAAAAAATCCAGCAAATACAGTGAATGTATGCTTTTAAGGTGGCTTCAAGGTACACCGTGCTTTTAAAACCAATAAAATGCTTCATTCATAATATTAATCTAACAGTAAAAGGCTATTGTGACTTGTCAAAGAGAAAAAAGGCAGGAATCCTCGAGGTTGTTGCAGAGCAGAGCAACGTTCCCCATCCCTCTGCAGATGGTGCGAGCAGTCAGCCGAGTAAAAAAGCTGAAGGACCAACCAACTGTGCTCTTTATGATGAACAAACATAAGGAATGATAAGTTGTAAAGCAGCCACTACAACACAAAGACGCACATTCTCTCCAGCTCTCTCACATGCACAAACACACATGCAGCGCTCTGCGGCCAATCTGGGAAGCTGCAGCTGTGATAACAAGATGATGATCACGTGAAAAAAAAAAAATGGATATAAAACAAGAGAATGGACAGGAAGGGAGATACACAGAGAGCAAATCTAATAAAGGAAAAAACAGCAGTGATAATGAGGAGATTATGCAGGCTGTTCACTCCGATACCAGCTGTACCAGATGAAATCTTTTGACACCAGACAAATTAATTAAGATAGGTCTTCGGGAAGTTTATACAAATGTGATTATACAAAAGATTATTTATACTGGATCTCAGAATGCATGCCATGATATTTCCTAAACATATAAAACCAACAAAAAGGGATAAAAATAAAGCATAGTGTCTTTGGAAAAGGGTCCACCAGTGAAATAGACTCCGTGATCATCCAAGATTGCATTTACACTCCAGGGTTCAAGTGACCCAATTCCCAACATTTGGCCATGTGGCGCCAGTAGGATGAGGCCGGTGGACGTGTAAGCAGCATCTCAGACTGGTTTCAGCCCCTCATTCACCTGCCTGAATAATCACATATGGACCGGACGTGTGCAGACAGATTGGACTTCCCCTCTCTGCACCAGAAATAAATACATTTACAGCCGCATCATCAAAACGACATGTGAAATACAATAATCCTCTGCAAATGTTCACCAGCAGCTTCACTGGCATGGACAGGCTGGAGGACCCGAAATCTGCGGCTGGCATAAAGGTGGGCGTGTTCCAGTTGGCCCCCAAGGAAGAAAAAAAAAAAAAAAAAAAAAGACTTTAAAAGCCCTCTTCAGAAACTTATGGGGTGACATCGCAGCTCATCAAAAAACAGTTTCATTTTCTAGTCACCAAGATGATTCATTTAAATGGTCTTAAATATAAATAAACCTTTGTTGTCTATGTCAAAGGCTTTGAAAGTTGAGCATCTGCAGGAACGTTTGCCCTACTAAAAATTGATATTCAGGCCCAGGAGGTCCAGCCGTGAGTACCGGTGCTGGTTCTGAACAACGCACCGCTCCAACAGAGCAGACAGACCCTCACAGAGTCTTTGTTGCAGTGGAAAATTTTAAAACTCTGCCAGACATTTGAGCAAACTATAAAAATCATTCTGGTTTTCTAAAATTCTACCTGTAAGCTAAAACTGGAAAAAAAAGACCTGTCTTAAATTATGTATAAGTGAAAAAGGAAAATATATTCATCTCATAGCCTGTTTTGAACTAACGAACAACAGTAAACAAGTAAACATGGCCATCAAGCTTGCCCTGGCAGATAAACTACTATTGACAATTTTACAATTTTCAACTTCTTTCGAGACAAAAGGAGACTGAACAAAGCTGATTCAAAGATTTGCACAGAAATGCTGTGTGTAGTAGAAAATAATTTCTTAAAACATTTGCATTCGAGAAGGTCCATTTAGAGGACCAGGCTCACCTGCAGACACCAACGAGGTGATCCAGCAAAGATGCTTCAGCCATAAACAACAAACAATTCAAGGCTCGTACTGATCACTTTTGACAGACATGAATTGCTTAATTCTACTTCAAAAAACCATGACATAAACTAAACAAATAGTTTAGTTTGTAAAGGTTCATATACAACATGCACACACAAATTATCTGTGTGCATTCACACTACATCTTTGTTTCTACCACTTAAAATATGGCATGTCGAACATATTTAAGTCTATCCAACAGTTAAGATTTAAGTATTGCAGTGCCTTTACTCACAAAAAATAAATGATCATTTAAAGAGCCAGAACTGGTGCTTGCTCTTGCTGTTTGGTCAGAGCTATTAAAATATTAGTTTTTAATTATCACTGGATGTGCAAACTGCAGTATATATGAAGAACATATAAATTATGAAAATATGAACTTAGTAGTCATCAGTATTGGTCATGCAGAGACGATCAATTATCAGTTATGGCTGTGAGCTGGATCACAGAGCCAAATTAAGCATTCAGAAAATCAGAAAATCCAATTCTTCAGCTTCCAACAGCTTTTTTGTTTGCCCTGTTATTTGTGAAGATAATCCACAAAGAGCAGAAATCTTTAAAACCTTCTCATTTGTTCTGGCTGAAAACACTGTGTCAGTGTAGTCAATGTTGCGTAAAAAAAAAAAAAAAAAAAAAAAAAAAAAAAACATACATCAAAGGGCAGTTGTATATTCAACTGAAAGTCAATTGCACTGTCAATAATAGTTATATTTGGTCACAGAAGCCAAGTCTAACAAATGTCTCTGCATCTATCAGCATGCCTACTTGCCCTCAGGACAGCTCGACTACAGCAAAATCTTAATTCTGCTTTCACTTATCATTTACTTTCTGTCTTTAAGAATGCACGCACGCACGCACGCACGCACGCCTTATACCATTGGAAAACCTGTTTATTGCCCTTTTGAATGGAGCCACATTTATAAGGAACATGCATTTGTGGGATGAGCAGCAGAGCAGAGTATGTGGGTTGTGCCATGAAAAATTTACCAAATCTTCTCTGGCAAAGCCAAACGGCTCCTTTCGCTATCGACTCGTTTTGAGCTTCTGGTACCCCCAGTTGCTGCCAGTCAGGTGCCAATCAGGCACTTGGGTACCGTGGGCCGTCTTCTACAGATTTTCACTAAAGGTTTGTAGGACGATATGGGCACCGGCTCTCTGCCTAGACAACCCGAAACAGGCTGCATGCAGCCAATCTCCGGTCTCCCAGTGCTGCCAGGAGGCCTGCCATGACCGTCGGGCCCGCTTGTGCTGGTGTGTGCAACACGTGCACTAAAACCTGAACATGAGGAGGAACGTTATGTTCAGCGATGAGTCCAGATGCTGCTTACGGAAGGTGGATCAGAGTCTGGAGAAGACGTGGACAACGCTATGCTGCACCCATAGAGTCGCATGTTTTGGTGGAGGCAGTGTGATGGTGTGAGGCGGCGTCTCCCTCACTGGAATGAAGAACGGGACGCCGCCACAGCGGTGGGACCAGGCTGGCGACCAGCATGAGGAGGAGGTGCCAGGCTGTTGTGGCTGTGTATGGTTCTTCCACACGCTACTGAGGCTCCCGCTTGTTAAACGGATCAACTGTTAAATTGCCAATATGTGTTGTTTCTTCAAGCTTCATCATCCAACCCACCAAACAGGAGTCAATGGCAAAATTGGCAGAAAATATGGTAAATTCTTTATGAGCACAACCCACATACTCTGCTCTGCTGCTCCTCCCACAAATTCATGCTCCTTATAAATGTGGCTCCATTCAAAAGGAGAAAAACGGCCAAGAAGCATTGTTACAACACAGAAATAATCTACCAAACATGCATATGGACTTTTATTTTAAATCGAATCATTTTGAAATAAATAAATAGATCCTTGCGAGCTGAAACAGTTGAAAAGGAATAATAAAGGCTTTTAGGGGGAGCAGAAACCTAAGTTGTGGTAGAAAGAGGTATTCTGAATATGTAAAATACATCAAAATAAGAGCAACAACGGAAAATTAAAATTGTATAAGTTTCCAAGCATTACGTGGCCCCTCCTCAGATGAAGATTAATGCCACTGCGTAGTCATGTGCAAGAGTTAGACCAAAACAAAAGACTACATCATTACTGGCCTCAAAGTATGCCGAGCTCGACAGACCGTTACACTCCAGTTATTTCTCCAGCTCCACACAGCCATCGGAATATGTCCTATTTAAATTAACATTGTAAATGCTTTTCTGGCTCTCTGTTCCAACATTGATTTTATAATGCCAAAGTACAACAGAATCCATTTCACTCGTCTAATACCATAAATGACCACACTCATCTGAAACTGATTAAACTTATTTAAAAGCAACACCATCTGTCTGCATCTATGACGACTGGCCAAATGCTGACCGTGTATCACCTCAGCTGATGTGACTCATTCAATTTTATCCAGTTTAACAATGATGGTGGGTTTGTTTGTTTTTTGGGCTTTTTTTTTAATAAGTAAAATCGTTAAAGCTTAACCTTGTTACTACTGATGCATTGCAATCAGGTGCAAAGAAGAGGCCACTCAGTGGGCATCTCATAATGATACAGGATGATATAGCAGCACTAAAACTAATTGGAGGGATAAAATGACCTTCACTGGCCCTGAAATTACCATTTGTATAAATGCTGTAACATATTTTCTTGATGCAGACCAATAAACCAATCCTTTTTAAAAAAAACTTAGTAACATTTTTGTCAGAAATACAAATGTGTCTTCTAGCATGGTCGTGTCAGAAATTAGGAATTATTCCCTTTCTGCCAGCTGGAATCTTAATCATCGCAGTACCTCTGCAGCAGCAGGCTCTTCCCTATATGCCTAATGAAGCCCAGGCGGTGACTGATTTTAGACCAGGCGGTGTGTATTTAGAAGTTACATACAGCACATATGCATCAAACCTAATTCTTTTTTGTAATTAATCTGGTTCCTCTGGATTGAACTTTGATTTCCAGGGGACAGTACCAATGGATGCAGAAAAAGCTGCCTCTGGGAAGCATGTGACATGGCAACAACCAGATCAACACAAGAAGCGGCATGCAGTGCAGTAGGAACGTCGGTGAATGACTGACTGACTGTTTGCAGCAAAAACTCGTTAATTCAAGCTGTTATAAGTAATTCTGCAGTCACCTTGGTTATTTGGAGCAGCTGCTCTTGGACAGTGGTGCGTGAATCCCTGCAGTTGGTTCAGTATGTTCTGTACCAGTGGGAATGGTTGTGAACGGCAGCGGTACCAGACCCGCCTCACAAGAGAGAAAGTGAATACATTTATATGTCCAGACCATTCAAACCAGTCAAATTAAAACTCCTTTATGTCCTGTCATCGTCAACAGGATGTGGCGGAGTACTTCTCATAACTATAACTCCTAGACCGTTTAAGGCATCTAAAAAATGCCCATACTACCGTAAACGAGAGAGGACATGAAGTTAGTTGGCGTGAGAGAAGAGGATGTAGAGGACAGGATGAGATGCAGGCGGGCGATTTGCTGTGGTGACCCCTGAAGGGATCAAGGAAAAGACCACCAGAAAGCAGTAAAATAACGTTTTGCGCACATATTCAAGCGTGTCAAGTGCACCCAGGACTTCTGAAGTACGAGTAGACAATCATAGACAAGAGTCACCAGCATGAAACACTCGTGTTTGCAGCCTATGGCGACACTTGTGAAACGTTTGCTTCTCATTACCGTTACTCCTAAATGGTTGGTGGAAAAGGTGTACCCCAACTCTGGCCCCCGGGACACACTGCCCTGCACGTTTTAGACGTGTCCCTGCTTCAAATGAACCATCCTCATCAGCCTGTCATCCAGGTCTGCACAACTCTGTTGATGACGGTGTGCTACTCTTTTCTAATGCGCCTCTCTTTGACAACCTCATTGCCCCTCGGCGATAAATAAACTTTATTCTTACTCTGAATGGTCAATTAAATTCATTTGCAACCGATTTTGACATCAATTTTTGTCAACTACGTTAATTATGTGTTGCAGCTTGTCTGCCATACTCTTGCTAAATAAAACAGATATGAAGTCTTTACTACATAAACTAGATAAAGTTATATTTGTCAAGAACTTTAGACATAAAGTGTCACAGATGGAAGAAAAGGCAGACTATCTGAGGATACAGAGGATTTTGCTTGGTTATAAAACTGTCTTGATGAAAGCAACCTCACAAAAGATAGTTTGAAGATGTTTTTATTAATTATAAGGAGAAATTATCGTGAAAAGATATAGTATCTGTTCTGAGAAAATAATAAAAGACATCAAATGTTAACACAAACCTTAAATATATATGTCCTTATCCGTCTTTGAGGAATTCCAGTACAGCCAAATAGCAAATAGCAGATTATTGCAAAGCTAATAACACATTGGCATGAGAACAGATGGATTACCACACATTAAACAGATTAAGAGCCTTTGCCATCTCAGAGGCTTTTAAAAATAGTGTTAACAAGATGAACTTCCGAACAGGCTGTTGGTACTGCTGGGTTTGCTTTGGCTAAATAAAGTGAGGGTGGAATTACCCCGTCTGTGATCCTGGGGGTCTCCTTAAATCGTATAACCCCTCATTTTCCAGAGGCTGCATGGCTCCTGCTCCTCTGAAGTGAGGTAGCAACGCAGAGGAGAAAAAAATTTAAATATATTCTGCCAAGGAGCCTTTAAATGCGTTGAGACTTTGGATGTGCATTAAACCAACTCCGATAAATCTCAAAGATTAGGATTACTCCTCTTACACTACTGCAGCAGGTACTTTAACTGGGACCTTTTTCTTAAGTCACACTTTGAAATGTCACTTTTGGCTCCTACATCCTAATTTCAACCCGGTCTTGTTACATCCTTGCAAACGTCATGTTATACGGCTTTGAAAAAGCCACATCAGTTATTCAAAGATACTGGCATTAACTGGGACATGCAATTAAAAATTCATTAAAGAGATGACAAAGACTAAATAAGTAATATTAAATGATCCTCATACTTCATTTCACTTAGTTTGACCATCTGTAATAGGACACTGAAGAAGAGCCAAAACCGTTTGGCACATTATTTAAACAAATACACTAGATTAGCCAAGAAAAGCAACAGCTCACTAAAAATATGAAGAGGACATTGACGGGTATTTACTTTAAATCAATGCAAATCTTGAAATAATTGCAGAAGTGCCTAATCACACAACAAAATGCTCTCGAATTACATTACAGAGCGATTTCTCCCTCCTGCTGTAGACTGGGAGCTCTGCAAGCCTCCAAGTTCCTCTGTAAAGGAAAAAAACATCCCAGTTTCCACAATAATACATACCGACTTCAGCTCAGCTAAACCCTACCCAACTGAGCTGCTGGACACCATTAATTATGTTATTAAAGCAACCAGCAACCAAAGTCTAAAAGGTTTTTAGAAAGCAGATAAGAAAAAGCCCCTGCGGGGACAAAGACGCCACACTCAGTGTTTCCCGCTATAAAAATGTTTGAGATGCAGCTTATTAGCCCCTCAAAAAATATCCAGAAATACTAAGGACCAATGCCCCCAGCATGGAGTTAATCTTTCCAGTATAAATTACTATTTTTATCATTATTTTTATAGAGTCAAGAAAATAAATCTGCCACTTAATTCACAACATGTGAACCTGAAGCAGCTTGATTAATGGTGCTTATTTCCACTGACAAATACAATACTGTAACAGAAAAATAAGAGTGCACCCTCTCATCCAACCCAAAGCTGTTCAGGTTGAGATATAATTAAAAACGATCTCCTACCAAGCAGGTCTTAGAAACAGAGGAATACAGCCTCAGGTGAACAACACAAGACATATGACAACATCTCATTATTAATTTAACAAACACCAGGCCCAAATGCAGAAGCAATGTGTTAATGAAAAACAAAAAAAAAACAAAAAAAAAAAAAAAACACACACACACTAAGTGCGCTCTAACGCTTCCAGAGGACTCAGGAGTGCAAGTAACCGTCACAAGCCGTTAATAAATGTCCCCTAACCCATTCATCTTCAGCCAGATCATCCATCAAAGCAGAGGTTTGACATTTTGCTGCTCTGGAGAATTCAGGTGTGTTAATACAATGTCAAAGCAGGAAGACATCAGTAATTATCTTAGAAAGGAGATTGTTGCTGCCCATCAATCAGGGAAAGGTTATAAGAGCATTTCGAAACATGTCCATCTTACGGAGTGAAATATTCAACGTTAAAAATATTCAAGACAGTTGGTAATCGTCTTAGGAGCAGAGGTACCAGCAAGTTCATCGCAAGGTTATACCATGCAATACTAGGAGGAAAAAAAAAATAAAAACCAAGAGCTATACCTCTGACTCTACTGGCATCAGTTAGAAAGTTAAAAGTACATAACACTCACAATTAGAAAAAGACTCAAGAAACAGAGCTTTTTTGGGACCACAGTCCCTCATGTCCACGAAGAACATGGCAGTATTGGATTTGAACAAACCACGAGACATCTGGAACCACGTCCTTTGGACAAAATAGTCTCAGACCGACCGGTCTGCCCATAACACACAGTGCCATGTTTGACAAAAAAAAAAAACGTTTCTGTTCATGGAGCTTGTTTGAAATTAGGTCATGCAACAAGAAATGATCCTACAAAACCTTAAATGGAAGTCAAACAAGCTATGGCCCAAGCCAAGATCAGACCATGCAGGACCTTAAGAGAGCTCTGCATAAACAGATGACACCAAACCTCAAGGAAATGAGGCAACAATCTAAACAACAATGGTGCAAAATTCCTCCATAATGAACCAAGGAAGAGATGATGAAAACAATTACTTTATTGATGCACTACAGGTTGTACAAGCTACTGAAATATGATGATTATATTATTTTTTCAAATTGCAAAATTCCCCTCCAAGTATTTTAAGTTAGGCCCGATGCTCTGTGGAGCCAGAAAATATTAATTTGACTTAGGATGGGAAAACAGCCATCGACTCTAGAGACAAAGCAAATAATAAATGTAAAAAACTGCAGCAAACGTCTGCTCGAATGCATCTTGTGGCAGGCAGTGATTTCCAAGCCTGTTTAAGCAATAATTAGTAAAGCGTTTCATACAGCCTGTATGCTGTAGATCAGAGTTCAGCAAGGTTTGGCTGCAAGAGTGGATGACAAAAACGGGGCCAAGGTGATTAAATTTCTGCAACCAAGTAACTTTAACTGTTACAAGACAAGAGAGACACAAAAGGTGGGAGCGCTCTGGCCAACCCAGCTGCACAAAGGAATGAGGGAAACGAGGGAGGAAGCAACACCTGTGCTGACGTGCATCTAAATGCTCAGTGAAGCGTGCATCACTCTACAAACCACCACAACCCCAATGTCACAGTAGACTGGAAAAACCTCGGTACATCGGTCTAAATGGAATACCGGAATAACATGCATGCGGTACACTGTTAGGAAAGCAAAAATAAATTAAACAAAGAACAATACTACTTCTTAGACTCACCTGTGTCTACTCTCATCATGTCCTCCTTGTCCATGTATGACCACCTGCCCTGAGGAGTGCTTCCCCTCTTTGGCCGAGTCGATATGAGGGATGAGCACATCCTCCAAACCCAGGTCAAAGCGCTTGTGCTTGGAATTGTCCGGGAGGAAAAAGAAGGCCCCAAAGCATAAAGTGATGAAGGCACTGAGTATAAGAAGGAGGATGAACTTCTCCGACAGCCTCAACGTAGCCCTGTGGTGCGGGAAAGAGGACGCACCCGGCGACAGAGTGGGTATCCTGCGGCCCGACAGCGGCAGCAGAGCCGGTGTCGTCATTGTTTTAGGAGCGATGGAAGTAACCTAACTGGGGGTGGGGGTGGATTAACTGGTCCCACAGGTGGTCTTGTAGCAGCAGTCACCAGCCAGCTGACTCTATTATCTCATCCCTGCATTGGTAAGTCCAGAAGCAAAAAAGCGACACGGTCTTTCAGCAAAGGAACGACTAGTCAACAGGAAAAAGGTCATGATGGATCTGGGAAAAAGAGACAGATTACAGAGATCACATGTTACAAGCAAGTCATGGAACCCATTCAGAGCAAAAACTGACATGGCAAACGCGTCTGTTGCAGAGACACACAGCTCTCTGTGTCCTAAAAACGATGATACCCTTCAGTCTCCAACCGCATCCCCCCCGACGCGCTTCCTCCGAGCCCGAAGCCTCTAAATTACAATGACACGCATCGAGGAAACTGCACGTTATCTCTCAACAGTTTGCTCAAACAACACGGCAATAAACAACCCTCTCTCGTGGTGGAGTAAATGTAACATCTCAAAATGTGTCTGTCTTCACTCTCAAGAAATAAACAGTCAGACCTTCAGCCGTGAGAAAAATGACAAGCGTATTTTCCGGAGGCTTGAGGCGTCAAGAGGCGGCTCGAGCAGCGCAGCTTTGCGCATTCTGGCCCCGCTGCCGGGACCAAGTACAAATGTTGGTCGGCCGTTTTATCTGCTCTGCTACTGGACGGCTTGTGTCGTCACGTGTGGAGAAAACGACCAGATGAAATAACGAAACGAGTCAAATCAACCCCTCATTCCTTCGTGTCCGTCACAATCGACCGGAATAACAATTTAGCGACAAATGGGACAAACGCGACAAATAAATACGCTACGTTTGTTTTTATTCGTTAGACCTTAACGGGTATTTAATAAACACGTGATTATTATTAGCATGTAAAATTGAAAAAGGTGCAGCGTTTATGCCCCGGCATCCACGGCGGAGGGGACTAACGTTCGAGTCCGCTGCCCCAAGTGTGAACATGGGGGACGGACGGGATCGAGGCGGAGGCGGCGCCGAGCGCCGGCGGTCGAGCCGCGTCTATCCGAGCCTCCCCGAGTCTTATCCAGGGCACCCACCGGCGTGCAGGTGCGTGTGTCCCCGCGTCCACACGCCCAGAAACCCGACTTCCTCCAGCTGCAGCGCGAACGAGAGCTGCTTAGCTGCTGCTAGTTAGCCACCGAGAGGCTAACTGCTAATGGTGACTAGCAGCGGGGGAACGGACCGCAGGAAACAGAACCCGAGACAAAATACCGGGCAAAAACTATCTAAATGCACCCGAGCCAGTCCCCGGGCTTGCTGACATGTCGGGGAGCCTCCGACAGCGGCGCTGCGGTGGCCGATGTGCGGCTACGCTGCTGCGGCTAGCTAGCTGGCTGGCGGGGAGCGGACGGGCGCTCGTGTTGCTGCATCACCATTCGCTCCGGGAAAACCGGATCCGGTCGGGGTTCCCGGTCCGCCTTCTGGACGAGGTCTCCGCAGCGGATGTCCTCATGTCCACGAAGAGTGCGCTCCGTCGTCGTCGCTCGCCGTTGTTTCGGAGCCACGTAACTTCAGAGCTCCGCGAACATCGAGAGGATGTTGGTGACCGGACGCTCCGTAGGACCGCAGCGCCGGACCAGCTGAGCCGCCGCTGCCGCTACTAACGCCTCTGCGCGCCGCTGCTGCCGCTGCCGCTCCGCAATCCAGCATCAACTGTCCACCTCGCTGCTCCAGTTAGGGACCGTCTGAAAAATTCAGCACACTTAATTACTGACCTGCACAGAGTGACAGTTGCAAACAGTTTAAAACAAATTGTTGGTAATAATAATCATAATAATAATAACAATAATAATAATAACACCCCAGAATATTGTGGAATGATATTTAAGAAGCTCCACTTGTCGGATGTTGACATAATTCATATATATGTTATTCATTCTTTTCCCTTCATAGATAAATAAAAGTATTTTTGAATTTGTTTTTATCAAAATATGACCGGAGTCTGTCTTGAGTTATGTAGTCTAAAAGTATTTTCACTGTTGCAATAAGAGCCAGCAGTATGACTGTATCATAAACACAGTGACAATAAAGATAACTTATCTAATGAGGATTTGAGCATTTATGAATGAGTTACATTTATATTGTACATGGCTAGGGGGTTGATCAGGCTCCAAACATAGCCCGCACCAGCATATTTTTGAGTAATGGTCGTATAATGTGTGACAAGGCTGTGACTACAGATAGGTTTGATTTTAAGCATCTCCCATTTGTAATTCCCTCAAGCGTAATGCGAGATTGTTACAGTTACAAACCCTACACTTGTTTAACAGCGTTCTGCCAGATCAAAAATAAACATAGCAAATTTTGAAAGCCAGATGTTTTACGGTTTCATGACAAATATTTTTTAATTTTCACTACAATCTGTAATTTAGGCATTAAAAGACTGTAATTGGTACTAGAAGGAAATGCCCAAAGAAACATCTTGAAAATAATATAGCTGATTGGCAACGGGTCAGTAACAGGATGCTTATAAAAAGAGCCTCTTAGACAAGAAGAGTCCCTCAGAAATAAAAATGGGCAGCGGTTCAACGGTGTGCAAAAAGTGTGAAACAAACTCATAATGCTGTTTTTCACAATACAATTGTGAACACTGACTATTTTTATTGCAGTGTATCAAAATAAAAGTTTCTGAGAATATGAAGAAATCTCTGTGCACACGGGAAAAGGTTGAAAAATAGTGGTAAAATCATTGGATGGACTCTTACTCTGCTGTAAATGTTACAATCACCACGCTTATTTAAAATGGACAAAGGCAAAGGAGAAAACTGGTATGTAGTAAGGAAAATTGAAATTTTATTTATTTTGTTTTCAAGCCGTGATCATGGTGTGCTCTGGACTGCAGAATCAAGGAGCCGGCAGGGTTTTCATCAGTACTCAGTTTAAAAGCCTGCATCTTTGATAGTATGGGGGTGTATTTGAGCCTAAGGAATGAACTGCTTGGCCATCTGGAATGTAAACATCATTGCTGAAAAGTGTGCATACATATACTCCGATCCAGGCAGCGTGTTTTTCAGGGAAGGTCTTGCATCTTTCAGCAGCACGACGCTAGACTGAACTCTGCATCTATTACACAAGCATGAAGAGTCCCGGGGCTGAACTGGCCCGGCTCCAGTCCAGACCTTTCACCATATGTGTAATTGCAATATTTCCCTTCTATTGATGAGCTGTGATATGAAAGCTGTTTAAACAAGTGCCTCTTAAACTATAAATAATCCTGTGGTTCTTTCTTAAGTAGTTTTAGTTCAAAACATGAACAAAATATTTGGAAGAAAGTAATAAACAGAAATAATCATGCAAATATTTGTTTAACTCAAACCATCAGTGTAATTATAAAATGGCCAAGCAATAATGTAGCAGGTGTTTGCTTCTGCAGAGATGAATCTCAGACTTCATGTTGAGATTAGAGGTCTGAGGGATTTAGAGGCTTACGGCTGCTACAGGTTCTCCAAGCAAATATCAGCCGCTGACACCAATTATTAAGCTTGAGTGCCATCACTCCTTTGTTTTCTTTTGTTCAGTAACCTTGGACATTCTGTTAGAATATTCGGCTTTTAGCAAATTTGATAATGAGTATGTTTTTCTAAAGATATTCTGAATCATGGACTTGAAACTCAAGGCTGTCAGTTATTTTGAGTTAGGACGGCCTATTCCGAAGTGTGAAAACTGAATTAAATGTTCCAGGTAACAAACGCGAACTCTGGCCTGTCCACAAATGCTTTCACATGAACCAAGTGGTGCTTTCACCATAACAACATCTTTCTTTCCTTTCTGAGTTAAGACTGACATCGAGTCTCAGATATACAAGACATTTAGTGAATCAAACGTTACTGTGAGTGGAAAGCTTGCATAAACAGTATAAAATATCTGGCCTTAGAGAAAATGAAAATGAAAGTCAAACAAATAACTGGATGGCAAATAAAAATAGAGCATAAAGCAGCAGAAGGTGAAGTTGGCAGCTACATGCAGCAGTTGTATCCTCTGAACCGCCTGGTTCTATACATTATAAATGGTCACTGAACAAAATTGAATAATCTTGTCCGATGCACTCTGCTTAATCAAATGCAGCACAGGCCGACTTGCCAGGAAGGGCACGGTTTATCATATTGGTCCCCTGGTGTGTGCTGAGAACTTTCTCTCCTGTTTTGGCCTTGACAATGAGTGCTCTGTTGAGAGACACTGCTGAATATGAGACAGGTGTCACTTTGCTTTCAGGAGCGTTTCTTCCACTCATGAGCAGTTTTCCCTTCACGGCGGCCAAGAGCGCGCTCCCAGCCAAGAGCTCGGCTTTCTCCACAAGTGAAGGGTGTAATTTGTTAGCAACCTCTGCGATGATGCTTCTCCTGCTGCTGAATCGCTGGCTGTCCTGTGGCGGGACTCTGGTCTGGGCCACAAACCTGGCCGAACCGCAGACTCTCCAAGGACACGCCACTGATAAAGGCCGCCGTGGTTTGTTCCACCGTGTTGAGTCTCAGAGAGCAGAACACATTGTGGTAGGAGGAATAAACGTTCAGACCAGCGCATCAACAGAACTGTATATTACACTTACTGCAGTCACGGGGAAATGTATAAAAAAAGTTTTATATATTCTTAAAGACTTCAGACCCCAGCTATGGACTGTATGGTAGAACTTTATGACCATTATTACCTTCCCCAGCAATAACCAATACAGATCGATGTAGAGGTAGGAGTTGAAGAGTCAATGAAGCCACAGGGACTGTGAGCCTGGTTGAAGTCCGGTTGTCCTCCAGCTGATCCAAAATGCAGCAGCGCGAGTGCTGACAGGAATCAACAAGAGAGACCACGTCTCTCCAGTTTTAGCTTCCCTCCATTGGCTCCCCGTAAAATTTAGAATCCAATTCAAAATTTTATTACTGGCATATAAAGTCCAAAATGGCCTAGCGCCGCGATATTTGCAAGACCTGATAGTACCGTACGTTCCTAATAGAGCTCTCCGTTCTCAGGGTGCAGGTTTGGTAACCTGCAAGTAAACTTAATTGTGGTCCATTGTTCTGGTAGTTTTTTGTGCTTGTCTGCCCCTTCTTTTCCTCTTCTGTACATGTCCTGCGGACCAGAGCCTCCGGAGCTGCCTGCTGACCTGCAGTTCCACCTCTGACCATCCCAGTGTCTGCCTTCACCTGTCTGTGTGGATGTCTGTTGGATACTTGCTGACATCCCGACCTGCAGTCCTCATCCCCTTGTATCACCGTCTATCCATATATCACCCATATTCACAGAAGTCTAATTGGACTACCAAGGACAGTTACTAATGTATCCTATCTTGTACCTTTGACGGTGTCTCTATGTCTCTATTCTTTCTTATTTCTTGCTCTACCCGGCTGGCCTTTGGCAGGAGGGTTCCCCCTTATGATCCAGGTCCTGCTCAAGGTTTCTTCCCTCTTAAAGGGGAGTTTTTCCTGCCACTGTTTGGCTTAAGGTTTTTCTTCCTCTAGGGGAGTTTTTACCTGCCGTTGTTTATGTAATAATTGCTCGGTTCTTGCTCATGTTCTGGGTCTCTGGAAAGCGCCTAGAGACAACTTGTGTTGTAATAGACGCTATATAAATAAAATTGAATTGAATTGAATGAGAGAAAAGCTGCTGAGAGGTGTGTGCTGGGGACTCGGTGCTGAGTGGATATGTTGTGGGCTGGAGATGATGTTCAGCTCTTCAAGACTGAGCCGTCTCCTCTCGTGCATCAGCACCGCTGCAGCGCGTGCAAACAGTGCTTTGAAAAACGCTCCGAGGCACAGGTGAAGTCTTTTGATGTCGTTATGTGCCCACTGTGCTTCCCATCAGTCTCAGCTCTGCTCTGTGAATTGTTTGTTTGCATCTAACTGCCAAATAATAAACAGGAGCTCATTAGAAGATTTTTAGGAGCCTGTTGCTTTACGCTGTGGCAGCCCTCATGTCTTTCACTTTTATTGTACATTTTTATGATTTTATATTGGCACTTTGGGTGTTAAAATAACCCGGGATGTTTACAATAATCAGCCACTAGATTGGTACATAGATGTGAATAAAGAATCGCTCTCAATAAGTGGAGACTCTGGCCTGCAGCCGACTTTACTGGGGCTCTGCGTTTGTAAAGGAGGATTGTATTTCTTTTGTTTCAATGTGAGTGCTCCTCGCTGAAGTAAAGCTCAGCAGGCAGTTCGTCTGCGCTGTCACACTGTCAGCCCGCACGCCCCACCTCGATCTCTCTGACAGACAGTCCATCCGTGTATATATCCCAACCATAAAAACAGTTACGGCGTGTGGGATACAACAGCTGGTCTGTGAGCCGCCGCCGGCCGCTGTCTCACACCCGGCGGCGGCAGCAGGGCCACCGGGTCATCTGATTTACGGGACACCCCTCCGTAAATGAATCGGTGAATGTGCAGTGGCCTGAAGCTTTGTAATCATAGAGAGGTCCTCCCGTCGGAGATGCATCAGTACGAGTCACACCCTGCTGAGGAGAGCTGTTCAGATCTGACGCCAGGGCGGATGTGCGTGCGTGGAGGCGCACAAAACACCCAAAAGAGCTGAGCAGACGCAAAAAGGCAGAGAGTTTTTTAGTAGGAGGAAGATGTTTGTCATTGAGAGGAGGGAGGGAGGGAGTCCTTTCTTCAGTGCATCCTTGATTATCATTGTCAGATGGATGGATCGCTGGACTGCAAAAGAGATTTCACACAAACAGCACTGTTGGCAAAAACAAAACATCCTCTCCCTCTCCCTCGAGGAAAACAGAAAGGCTAGACGGAAAAAAATAAGAATACATACAGAGCCTTGACAGGAGGACCAGAGGAGACATGAGATGGTGCAATCCAGGTGCAAGAGTTAGATGTCATCAGTACCTGAGCTCCTTTCTTAACATGAAGAAATGGTGAAATATGACAGTTCCTCATCTCGAAGTGACGTGCTGCACCTGAGGGGAAGCTGTCCGTCAGTGCTCAGGCGAGATCAACTCTGACCTCAGGCTGTGTTGTGGACAGAGTGTTTCTACAGAGGAGGCGAGTGTGTGACGTTTTAATCCCACGCTCCAGCGGCGACAACTGCATAGTGCTGAGAGGAGACTCTGCAACACGCATGATGTTTGACATTCCAGTTAATGGCGCGACGCCGGAACTTCCCGCAACTGCTCAGAACACCTGGAGGGAGTGTGGCATGATGGGTAGACAGCCACGGTCTTTCTAGATGCTTCTGCAGAACCCGTCTGTTCAATTACGTTACGTGTTACGTAGAAGCTTAACTATTAAACCTCAGAAGGTTGGTAAAGTCACTGAGGGACAGACATTTCCAAACATCTACCCGAGTTCTTACAATTTTGGTTTCGGACGTTAGCATTCAAACTCTCACTCTCATTCAGCTTTCACATCCGAGCAACGGGCTGCTGAGCGCGGCGGGCATGGTCGGTCAAACTGGACGGTCAAATTGATTCATTTTGCACTTTTTACAGACAAAAGTCACAAAATGCTTCACTAGGACGTCAATGCAGGAAAGTAAAAATGTATTAAATGCATTAAAAAATACTTTATAAAGGCCCTACTAAAGAGATGTGTCTTTAGTAGCTTTTCACAAGAACAGCCTAAAGGTTGGGAACTTCCAAAACTGGCCACATAAGCTGCAGAACCCTGCATGGTCAGGGCCGACCATGCAGGGTTCTGTGCATCCGGGTTAAGATTTTAAACTGGAATCAGAAACTCCAGGGAAAACTTGGATGACGTAAGATCTTTTACTTGACCGCGTGAGCCTTCTGGCAGCAGCACTCCAGATATCCAACGAGACTGGCTGAAAGCATTCACAAGCATCTACTCATCACTGACCTAGTTTGTTAATATTTCTTAAATGAAAGAAGCAAAACCTGGTCACCTGTTTGATACGGGGATCGACGAGGAAGAGCAACTGATCAACAATCACCCCTGGATCACGTAGGCTGATGTAGAAAGAGGACAATTAGCCTGATCGATCGTTGGCGCCTCATCGTCAGGGGCAACAATCGTGACCTCTGTCTCGTCTTGATTCAGCTGTAGGGGCCTCAGCAACCACTCTTTCACTTTCTGGCTGCGTCTGGCTGCGTCTGGCTGCCTCTGGCTGCCTCTGGCTGCCTCTGGGTGCCTCTGGGTGCCTCTGGGTGCCTCTGGGTGCCTCTGGCTGCGTCTGGCTGCCTCTGGCTGCCTCTGGGTGCCTCTGGGTGCCTCTGGCTGCGTCTGGCTGCGTCTGGCTGCGTCTGGCTGCCTCTGGCTGCCTCTGGGTGCCTCTGGGTGCCTCTGGCTGCGTCTGGCTGCGTCTGGCTGCGTCTGGCTGCGTCTGGCTGCGTCTGGCTGCGTCTGGCTGCGTCTGGCTGCGTCTGGCTGCCTCTGGCTGCCTCTGGCTGCCTCTGGCTGCGTCTGGCTGCGTGACTTTCAGCCCCATTAAACTTATTCAGTCCCGTTTTTTTGATTTTCAGCAGCAAACTGGGCAGCTTAGTGGTCAGCACTGTTGCCTCACAGCAAAAAGGTTCCTGGTTCGGTTCCTGGCCCGGTGGGTCTTTCTGTGTGGCGTTTGCATTTTCTCCCCGTGCTTGCCTGGGTTTCCTCCGGGTACTCTGGCCACTCCAACAGTCCAAAAACATGCATGTTAGGTTGATTGGTTATTCTAAATTGCCCGTACGTGTGAGCGTGCACGTGCATGGTTGTTTGTCTCTGTATGTGGCCCTGCGATGGACTGGCGACCTGTCCAGAGTGGTACCCTGCCTCTCACCTGTAATGAGTCGGGACAGGCTCCGACAGACCGCCGTGACCCTGCAGAGGATTAAAACGGGTGTAGAAGAAGATGAAAGAAGCAAACTAACCGCAGATAAAAATGGTTTTTATTTACTTTAAGGACAAATTAGTTCACTGCGGCATCCCCAGTCTCTTCACCTCTTGTGCTCTATAAATGAGGCACATTCGGCTGTCTGGAGCTTCGCAGCCGAGGGTGGGTGAAGAGTAGATGGTGCTCGTTGTTGCTCCAGCAGTCTAAAACTAGGTCAGCACCACACAAGACGAGTCAGAGCCACATTCTTCTGAAGCTCTTAAAGCAACTTATAAAATCCCGCAGGTGAGCTTTGCCGTTTTTCTGATTATTCATTTAGATTTCTTACAATATTGCAATGTTGCAATATAAACTGAGAAGAACTAAGAGGGGGAGAAAAGTTCAAGCAAAGTGTAATAAAGACAGCGAGAAGACCAAGAATATGGAATATTATTGTTGTTTGTTGACAGCAAATGTTTGGTGTTGCCACATGCAGCTTCAGCCGGTAACACCGATGGACTCTCACAGCCGACAGCGCAACATCTGGGGTGCAGAGGCCACCTCGGATATGGCAGCTGCATCGGCCAACATGCAGCTGCCAATGGCGCCAATTCAAATCAAAACTCATCGCAAGGCACTTAATGCAGAAATCAAACGAGCTCCCGCAGTCCAGTTCAGGCCAACTGTTATCTAATTCAATCCAACTTGTTCCTGCTGAGCCAATTTCAAATGTAAACTCTGCCAATTCATCAAAAACCAGCAGAAGAACCCAACTCCAACTCTTCTTTCACGTCCTCCAGGGCAAGCACGAGGGAGGTGACAGCGGCGCGTCGCCAAATGATTGACATGGACCCCGTTGTGCCCACCCCTTCACCCCTGTCCCGCGGTCCAGATCCGAGGCGCCGGGGCTCATTCAAGATATTATTTGGACTTTGAAAATGTCACAGTCTCCCATTTGCTAAGCAGCTTTCTTGTTGTCATGGAGATTCATCACCAACAGGTGATGAAAAGTGCCAGAAATAAAAAAGAGAAATTCTTTATCATCCAAACCAGCAAAGAAAAAAAAAACAGTTTTTTTAAGCAGCAACAAATGAACTTTTGCTATTTTTGTCTCAGTGGGTTAAGTTGCTTTCACATCTCGTCCAGGATTACTCGTTTTCTCTCCGACTCAGTCACCGTCTCATTTTCCCTCTTGTCATTGCTTTCTTGAGTCTCTCCCTCACCTCCACCATGATGTTTGCAGCTCGGAGATACGCCGCTGCTCACCGCCACACGGCGCCGTAAGCGACAGGATGTCGCTGGGCGAGATGACAGGACTCAGGTGCCTTTAGCTGGGTTTTGCAGATAGCAGGGACACAAGGCTGCAGCAGCAAGACAACGCTTACTGAAAGAAATCAACATTAAACTGATATAAGTATTATATATATATATATATATATATATATATATATATATATATATATATATATATATATATGTCTCTAATGCTGCTTTACAAGAAAAAAAATGTTCAACATTATGCACAGAAAGAAACAACCTGCTCCCACCACTGTGGTGCCATGCTGCAACTATTATGTGCGATCATTCCAGTTACTTTTTAATACCAGACCATATTTCTTGACATGGTTATATATTTTAAAAAAGACATGAACTGTTGCTGTAGACATTTCTGTAGTAACGCGTTTAAAATGCTGCCTCATACCTCCCAACCTTATAGTAAACACTTGATCTTCAGTTTGAAACCGGAGCTCCTGGTATTGATCCACGGTTCTGCGAACTTAGACATCAGGAGCTCCATAAAAAGCAGCCTTTATTGGCTTTGATCAACTCCACTCGTTTCCACGGGAACCTGGTTA
Source organism: Xenentodon cancila (assembly GCA_014839995.1). Lineage (NCBI taxonomy): Eukaryota > Metazoa > Chordata > Actinopteri > Beloniformes > Belonidae > Xenentodon > Xenentodon cancila. The sequence continues at coordinate 24,303,511 of CM026200.1, forward strand.
GGCTCCATTTAGAGTCCTGTTAGTGCATTACCGCCATGACTGGGACCTAACCTTGTTGTCTGTAATCAGGTTACACAGCTTTCAACCTGAATGACCTGCCAGCTTCCTGAAGCATGCACATGCACATGCACATGCACATGCACATGCACATGCACATGCACGTTTGTGCTTTCCTTCAACACCACATCCAGCTCCAAGGAAGTGCTCCACTTCTGCAGATGGCTGCAGTTGCCGAGTTGCTTGCAGAACGTTTTCTGGAGGTTTCTAGGAGCTGGCTGCTTCTCAGGTGACCTTCGTTGTACAGAAACGCGCAGAACCCGGCGCCCTCTTCCAGCGCAGAGATGGGGTGCCTCCAGAAATGCATGTCAGCTGCTGCCACAACGCCAGATTGAAGCAGCCACGCCCCGATGCGGACGGCTCCCTGTGACAGCGTTCCCTCACCGGTTCTTCCGTGGTCAGCAATGTTTTCCATGTTATTTGCATTTTATTGTACGAGAAGCACTATGTAAATAAAGTTTGATTTGATTTGTAGGTAAAATAATGTTGCGTAGTGCTACTTAAACATCTGTCCTCAAAGTGCATGTCTTCCCGCGCCCCCCAGCACTTTTAAAAACACCGACCCAATTAAATTTTCCTTTAGATTTTATAATACGAGGTTAAAACAAAGAATTGCGAACGACTGAAAGCAGCTTAGTGAAATAAATCTATGGTCACAATCTTTAACCCGTGACATCACCAGGAGTTCACGGTTACAAGCTCAAGACAGGTGGAAGGGAAAGACGAGTCGACTTTTAGACCGTACGTTTTCTTTTTCCATAAACTTCAAATGGGCACTGTGAAAAAGAATAAGTAGTAAACTTTGTACAAAAACCCCTTTTTAATGGGTTTTAAATGCCAGAGAAGGATTTTTCATCAAGACACGGGCCAAATGTGTTTGGTAGAGGTTTTCACAGATCATCTGCTGTACACACTAACAGACTCCGACTGACAGTTTTACACAACGAAACATCCAAGAACCTCTGAGAGGCAGAGAGAAGCTGCGTCTTCACCATCCTGCACGTTTTGGCTCGAACATCTTTAAAGAATATTAAATGGTCGCCGTCATCTACTGGTCAGTAAAGCAAGGGAGGTCTCATAAAACCATTTACAGTTGTCTTCAACTTTAGAGGGTCATTGGAGAATAAAGGGTGTTTTCTTTATATTGTAACTGTCTTTTATTTCTTTTTTAATTGTTCATCCGGGGTGTAAAGGGTTGAGGTGGCAGCTGTCCTGAGACGGCGTGAGTGACAGCTGATTGAACAGACGGCAGCGCCGAGGAATCACGCTGACGGCCTGGTCCCAACCAGACTATCTGCACGGAGCGAGTCTCCACGGTAACTCATCGGCGCTGCTTTCATGCAACCGACTCAAATTCAGCCAGGATAACAGACGTATCCCAACCGACTCCCTTGATCTTGGTTTTGTGCAACAGTCCTCAGGGCTATTTTTATGTTTTTTCTCATAGAAAAAAAAGTGGTGATTTTCTTAAAATTCAAGACTTACTGGGACTCGTTTTCTCACATTTCAGCTTATAAGAGAACACCGCTACGTAGGGGAAAGGATGATAAACTTGTGTGTCCTCGTGTGTGTGTGTGTGTGTGTGTGTGTGTGTGTGTGTGTGTGTGACTCCTCTTCCAGGTTGGCTCCAGCTGTCCTCCTGGAGACTCTGCACACGCTCCTCACATCCTTATTGGCCAAGATCACCGACTTTCCAGCCACTCTTTGCCAGATGCTTACACCTTGTGGCTTCGACTCGTATCAGTCGCAGCCAGGCCGAGTACATCCAGAACTACTCCTGTGTTTGACTCAGAGATTTATACTTTAAAATCTCCTGCAGGATCCCTTCTGTGTGTGATCTTCGAAGACCTTCCTGCTGGGAAGCCCGCCACTTACAGAGCCACACACCCAGCCCTCTTCAAGTGTAAATGTTTGGAAAAACCTGTAAACGTCTTCTGAGGACCCTCAGAAAACACTTTGTCAAAGTACGTTTTAAGACTTCTTTTAATGACCACATTCTACTATTTAGATCCACTCATTAAAAAACCCAATCACATACCACAGAAGTGGACGTTTACGACTGCCCAGCAGGGATCGGATCTGTTTTCCTGTCTGAAGTGGACACTTGATGTGATGTCTGCAACGTGTTGGTCAAAATACTGAAAGGACACAACCCAACCATGACGTCAAAGCTCAAGGTCATAGTAGTCAGCTTTCAGAAGTGGAGTCAGACCCTCAACACACCCGCCCTCCTGCAGGTTTCCTCTCTTTGAAATCACCTTTACAGCTTTGCACGTGCTCATTTCTGTAGTTCAGCAAACGCAGCACGACACGACGCGTGGTGATACAGATGGAGACGCCGGAACGTCCTTTGTACTGAAGCCACGCCAAACAAGTAACTAGGTTACGTTGTCCTGGAGCCTTTGAGTCTTTACTTTAATTAAAACAACTGGTGTCAAGTCCAGAAACGTTGAGTTCTTTTATAACATCCATCTATCCACTTCCGGGTTGTGGGAGCAGCAGCCTCAGCAGCGTTCAGGAGGCATCCGGAGCAGATGCCTGAACCTCCTCTCCTCTCTCACCCTCTCTCTTCGGGAGAGTCCAGACAGCCAGCGGAGGAAACTCATTTCAGCTCTTGTAAGCAGCTTCCATCTTCTGTTTCCTACCCACTGTTGGTGATCATAGGTGAGGACAGGGACTCAGATCGACCCATCAACAGAGAAGCTTTTGTCCTTTTGGTTCGGCTCTCTCTTCACCACAACGAATCAGGACAGCGTTCCCCATTCAATCCTTCCCCTCATTCATGAACGAGCCCCCAAGATGCTTCAACTGCTCAGTCTGAGACAACGGATCATTCCTGATCCGGAGAAGGCGTTTCACCATTTTTCCAACTAAGGACCATGGCGCCCGATTTGGAGGTGCTGATTTCCATTCTTCCTGCTGAAAACTCAGCTGTGAGCCGCTCTGGTTGAAGCTGAGGATCCCTGCTAGGTGACAAGAACCACATCATCTGCATAAAGCAAAGAGACAACCAAGCAGACCTCCCCTCACGCCTTGGCTGCGTCTAGAAATCCTCTCCATTATTAAAGAACAAGGACGAGAATTTGTGACGTGAGCGGTCCTGACTAACTCCCGTCTGGAACAAATCGGCTCTACTGCAGCTCATAGAAACGGACCGGTATCCCAGACCACAGGAGCACCTCCCCACAGAACATCCCTAAGGACCATGTCCAACAACACAAAGCACATGTGGACATATTGGGGCCCTGGTGCAGAACTGATCCATCGTTTCATAGCCTGGGTGGAACCCTCCCTGCATGACTCACCCAGCCATCAATGTGACGTGGCAGCTGGATGTTGGCGACATCCGGGGTCTTTAGGAACTCGGGGTGGACTTTATCTACCTCCAGAGCGCTGCGACGCCAGCTCTGACTCTTTAGAATCAGTTCCCTCCAGGAAGACGTGTTGGTCTTGAGCTGCTTTGATTCGGTTTGTTTTATCACTTGTACAGTATCCAGTGAGTGAAACCATCACATTAAAAGCTGTTCAGGTTCAGACAGATGACTAAAGGCCTATAGAGAGACTCTGACATGAGTGCATCACACATGAAAAGCCAGCTCAAACAAATACACTCCTATACACGCATCAAGGCCTTTCACATGTCCTACATATTCATGTGTCCTTGTGCCTGACTATAAAAACTAGATGTTGGCATTCAACATGATGGTTTCCTTTTGCCTGATGTTGGATACTGAGAGCTAAATTCAGCATCTTCTGCAGATGAACTTCCAGTAACCTGCTCTAGATATTCTGAAAAGGCAAACCGCAAAGGCAGAAACAGCACAAACTGTACAAGATTAAACATAATAATAGACGTGTTTCAGCTGTAAGACAGTATTGCATCATGATCTCCGACTCTCTCAATTACAAGGTACATTACTTCAGGACTCAATGGTGGGTGAAGGAGGTTTATGAGGTTTGGCGTGGATACTTCAGGGTGTGTGTTTTTGTCTGAAAGCTTGGTTCCTTTCAGAGGATATGAAGACAGAGAAGGAAAAAATGAGGTTTAACGAAGTCAGGTGTCAAGCTACTCCACCTTTAACCCTCACCTGCCTCCATCTTCTGGAAGTGTGTGTATGCATCCTTTCTTTGTCTGCCCTGACCTCAGTTTGTGGCTGCAGACTTGTCACCACACATTTGTATTATTGTCAGGAAGATGCTCATTTCAGTCAACTTCTGTTTAAAGCAGCTGACAGCTCATCTCAAACGTTTATAATAAAAGTCCATCTTCAACCACTTTAAACATTTTCATAAAAATGCAGCTTTTTAAAGGTTGTAATAACTGTGCCACGTGTGAAAATGATTAACGATTTGTAGGAACAAGAAGGGAAAACACACAGCGAGACCGATAATCGATAAAAAGACCAGAGAGGAAAGTGACTCTCTCCTGCACCCTGCTGGTCAACGGAGGTGCTTCAATCATATAACGTCTTATCTGACATTATAGAAGTAATTAACAAGTAAATAATAAAAAATAAGTAAAAAAGATGAAGCAAAATTTTACAAAAAAAACTAAATTGATCAGAAAACTAACAATGGTGATTTTACCTAAAGTTTCAAAGTGCTCCCAACTTGTCTTGTTTCCTGAAACATTTTCTTTCTCGTTGGCCTCATAAATGAGGTTTCTTACAATGAACCTTGAGAACCACCGTTTTTTAGTTTGTTTGGTTCAGTGTCATGTCGTTTCACTGCGCCAAAGCATAAAAGATTCTGCTAGTAAACATATTAAAACACTGTAATTATTACACATTTGACATTTTACAAGTTGAAAAGAAATGTTTAAATGTCAAAGTCTTCATGAAATGTCTGTGCCGTCTGAATGACTACCGCCCCGTCACACTGACACGGTTGTGATGAAGAGGTCACCAAACCACACATCACAGCCAGCTGCCCGGCATCGCTGGACCCCCGCTCAGCATTTAACACCATCATCCCCCAGTCTGTCCGCGTTGGGAAACGTTTCCAAATCCATCCCGCTGAGCACGGGATCTCCTCGAGGCTGTGTGACCAGTCCACTGTTGTTTACACCAACACACGAGGGGATCCAGATCATCAAGACACCGATGACACCACAGTGGCGGGACTCATTTGTGGAAACAAGGAATCAATACAAAGGGATGAAGGTAAACACCTACAGGGCTGGTGCAAATGGAACAACCTGCTGCTCAATGTGGACAAAACGAAGGAGATGATCATCGACTTCCGGAGGTCCCAACCTGAGCACGCTCCCCTCAGCATCAGCAGCTGCACAATGGAGAGGCTGCAGCACATCCAGATCTTTGGAGGGCAGATTTTGTAGGACCTGAGCTGGAAAACGAACACCTCAGCAATCTTCAAACAGTCTCAGCAGACTGCATTTCCTGAGGAAGCTGAAACAAGCCTCTCTCTTCACCAGCATTCCCAGGACTTTCTACAGAGGCCTGGTCCACAGCGTCCCGACATGCTGCATCTCATCATGGTACGTGGTCAGACAGGAAACTCCTCCAGAAGATAGTCAGGGGAACTGAGAGGGTCATTGGAAGTTCCCTCCCCTCCAATAACTGTTCCAGAGCGGTTGCAGGAGCGGGCCACTGAACATTTTCAGGGACTCATCGCACCATCGTCTCCATAAACTCTTTGAACTGCTGCCATCAGGGAAACGTTTCCGGAGCAACCTGTCAGACTGCTGATCCGGATATGCACACACCTCTGCACTGAATCAAGTCTTTGTATTTTTAGTTTTTCAGGATTTTAACTGCATATCATCACAAGGTCACTTTAACTGTTGTGCACTTCATCTCACCATCTGCTGCTATGGACACTTAACAGTTCTGTTTTAAAACTCTGCCAATTAGAGGAAAAAAAAAAATGTCCTAGGGATATGTGTGTGTGTGTGTGTGTGTGTGTGTGTGTGTGTGTGTGTGTGTGTGTGTGTGTGTGTGTGTCTCTGCATTAGTGTGCATGTTCTCGCCTTACCGTTTTAAATAGGATCCTGGAGAAACGCGCTCCCATCTTGCCTATAATGCCGAGTTTGTACAGCAAAGTTACAATAAATCGCTGATCTGATTTGATTTAAATGCGACACACCACAGAGACGCAGTACAAAAGCTCACTCTTCAACCGTGAATTTACACCCGAGTTGACGGGAGCTGGATTTTACGGGTTGAGTCAGGTTCTTCGGAAATGTGTTCTGACATACAGCAAATACAGCAAAGTTTGGCAGATAAACACGTGAACGTTTTACTCTAATCTGGATCAATGATGTCACAAAACCCTGCAAATCTTAACAGGTGATGATGGAAATGATGCATTTCCATAATCAGGCTTCCCTCAAACAAGTAACAATGTTAAGCCAAATCTGTATTATTGATTTACTAGTCACTTAAGACGATCAAATAATCTCTTAACCAATTTTGTTGTTCCCTAAATATTCCCTTTGATACGGTAGGAGTAAAAAAAAAAAAAAAAATCAATCCAGCAAGTAAATAAACAGCAGAAAATAAATGTTTTTAATTGCCGTTTGTTCAATATTTGGTAAAAAAAAACAAAAAAATCCAGAAACCTAAATAGAGTACTTGAAATACTGTAACATTTCCAGCAGTGAAGACACTTTAAAATGTCAACTGTTTGAGATGCTCCCGCCCTCTGAATATTGTGGACCACATCTCAAGAACATAAATCCTTACATTTTTCAATTTACCCTCAACATACAGATCCAACGGAGTCATATTTGTACTCAGAAAACACACGGAGGCATCAAGCGGTTCATCGAGAGCTTCACATCGGTGGTTTGCAGTCAGCGCAGCGACAAATCCTCCAGAGACGAGCCAGTTTGTATTCTGAGAGGACGCCAACTGCACCTTCTGGGTCACGGTGTCTCCAAATGTCTGCGAACTGTGCAGATTTTAATTTTCTACATGCTTCTTCGGTCGTTTATAAAGCCCTTGTTCGGTCCGACCTTCAGACCCCGGAAGGCAGAAGTGGTTTACAGAGACGCAGATGTTTAACATTCTGAGCGGTGGACGAGTTCGGTTGAGCCGCTTCCCGCTCAGCCAGGACCCAATAATTCAAACATGACTGACCAAAACATCGTGGACATGGTTACAGATACTCTTCACGAGCTGAGGTCAAGGCATGCACTTGTAAATAGTATTTCACAGTGTGGCATGTGTATGAAATCATAAGTAGAATACCACAGTTATTTCCCAGTTAATCCATTAACTGCTTATACGTTTAGTACCAAAAATAACATTCGATATTCGAATATATCAAAAGTAATGACTAATGTAGTCATTTGACACCGTGTTGTGGATTATTAAGAGATAACCAAAAGTAAAGATCACAATAAAAAAACAACTCTGTTGTTTAGGAAGAAAACAGCAAGTGTCAAAACCCCCCAAACCCCACCTGGAGCAGATTTGCTAAACTCCGTCTTAGACTGTTTAATTACACCATGTACGTCTCCTCCAGTGATTGTTCTTCACAAATACATCTGTGGCGTCTTCACACGGGCCGTTTTTAAAAGTTGTTTTAAATGTCCACGGCGTTGACTGACATTTACTGAGCCAAGCAGCACCTGTATTTCCTCATATAAATCTAAAACATCTGAAATTATAAATGACTGCTGCTCCATTTCACCAGTTCTGGCGTTAAACTTATAATCTATTAGTTGTGGTAAATAGCAGTTAGATAAGTAAAATAAAGAAAAAAAGATGATCGTGTTAATAAGAAAGCCAATGTTTCTAACAGAAGTGGTGGGTCTGTTTGAATTAAAACGGTTTTATATGTGCGTTTTTATAAGGTGGGATTATTGAAGAGGAACACTGTGTAACAGTCCACAGTTTTTATAATTGTATTTCTAATGAGTTGCAGAATATATTTAAAAATAGTACAAACGTATCCAGCTTCATTAACCTTGTTATTATTGCTTTTTCTACTCATATTCAAGGTTTCAGCGCCTCAGAAGCTTGAGAGCAGTGAAGAGCTGGTGGAAAACTGTAATAAATCAGCAACAACTGCTGAAGTGTCTTTTGTGACATTTGATTTGGAGACGCGCTGAATTTTGTTTCCCTCCTGGCAAAGCCAGCAACTGAATCCCCGTCAGACCAGCAGCTACAGGCATGTTCTGGAGAGGTGAGCATCATGCCCAACTTCCGTGTTCGGCTTCGCTCTCGCTGTCTGTGAAGCCGCTCCTCACTTGCCTGACCTTTTCCAATCTGCCCGAGATGACCTCCCTGCTGCTGTAACCTTTTTGGTTGCTGCCAACCTTCAGTGACCGTCATCTTAACACACGTCGTCTCTGCGTCATATCAGAGCTCCGCAGTTCGCAGGTGGGCGCGAGGAGAAACGGCGGCCAACACCGTCTGAGGCAAGCACTCCGACTTCTCCACTGTGTTGCCACAGCAAGACCAGTGAGGCTTCCCGGGATGTCCCTTATGACCATGACCGCAGCCTTTAAATCCTCCTGCAGCCAGACAGACAGGAAGACAGAGAAAGACTTCACAAAGAGGTTCTGTCACTTCCAAGTTTTTATAGGGAGTGTTGAGGGGATGAAAGAGGCAGGCAGCAATTAACTAAGAACAAAGAACTGTGCTGCTCGATCACAACGCGACATTATGTGTCCAAAGAACGAGGTCAGCTGACTGCCTGAACATACCGAACGACCAGGATATTCCATCAATGGATTTCTTCTTTCCTGATGGTGCAGGTACACTCCATGACGACAACGCCAGGATTAATCAGAATTAAATTGTGAAAGATGGCTCGGGAGCACGGAAATAAATGTTGTGACATTGCAGAAGCTCATCAGAACAATGCCGCGGCAGATGCCTGCCGTAATCAAAGCTAAAGGTGGTCCAACAAAATTAGACTTTCTTTTTGAACAGGCAGTTTATCATGAATAATTCACCTTTTTAAGGCTTAAGCATGGCAGTTTGGGATCTGTGGCTCCTACCACGCCATGAAAAACATCATTCTACAAGATTCATACTTTTTCAACTCAGAAAAAATATCCCATCTGTAATATTTGAGCATGTTGATCTACGAGGGCAAGAAATAATAAAACAAAACTAAAATAATCACTCAATAATCGTAACTGTGATAAGATGTTAGTTAATTGTTATATTGGTTTGAAACAACTCCAGATATTTACAATCTGTCGGTTATCAGCAACGCTTCTATCAGTTGGCAAGTGTCTTTGATGAGTCTTGGAGATGTTCACACATAATGATTTAATCTTGATGAAATGCGTCCATCCAACATTTTAAGGAAGCCTCCTGTGTACCTGGCATGGATCCTGGGCATCCACAGCGAGCCTCTTTGGCTCCTCCACTGGAGCAGAAGGAGCAGCAGTGAAAAGTCCCATTGTGGCGCCTGAACTTCCTCTTCACATTCAGAATAAACGGAGAACCCTGCAGGAGCACAAGGCGATAAGCTGTGAGCTGCTGGCAAGGACAGGAGCACATGTCCAGCGAGAGCGTTGGCACGATTTTAAACTCAAGCAATTAAAAAAAGAAAAGAGAAACATTAAAAACTACTATGTGTAGCCCAGTTCAGCTTAATCAAAGTACGTTTGCAGCCAGAGTGGTTTTGTACCTTTACATGTTGGGCTTTGACACAAACCCACACAGAGAAAGTTCCTGGTTCGTCAGGCGTGAAGGAAACTCTGTACGTTCCATCATTGTTGTCAGTCACTGCTGTCGCCACTGTGCTGGATTCAAACAAAAACAAAAGAAATGTGTTAAAGATATATGTTAACTCTAAAAAAAAAATACTTATCTAATAAACATTGACTAAGGTTCAAAGAAACAACAAGAAAATATAATCATATTTAATTCACAATGGTAGAACATCATTTTACTTCAGTCACATTTAAAAAAGAAAAAAAAAAAAAAGGGGTTTAACAAATTGCCCTACAAGTAAAAGACTGTTGGTAAAACAACAAAAAGACAGCCAGGACTGGCCGAAGCTGGAAGCTTCAGGTTTCCCTCAGCTGCCCCGTTTGGATGAAATGATGCAGGACCAGAGTTATTCTAGTTGGAACAAACTGAGACTAAATAAAAGTGAAATAAATGTGAAAATGAAAGTTTTTACACAATGAAAACCAAATAAAAGCAATAATTAAAAATGCAAAACTAACTAAAAGGAAAAAAAAATTTTGGGTAAAAATGATTTCTTTTTGTTTTTTTTCCCCCTTGTGCCTTGTTTGTTGACTTTTGAAACCCATTGTTTTTGCACTGCATTGTGGCTACTACTGCTTTTTTTGTTTGTTTTTTCTAACTTTTGGCACTTTATTTTTTTTAACTACTTAAAGGAAGAATAAAAGATTTTGGTACTGTACGGCCTTACTGACAGGATTCTTTTATCCTAGTCAATATCATGAAAAATTAAAAGTTAAGACTAAAATGAACTAAACTATTGATTTTTAAAAAAAATTAAAACCACACAACACGTACATAACACACAAGGAGCTTCTTTGCTGTCAATGAATCAAACATTTTGGCCAATTAGATATTAGTTTACCAGGTCCCTGAATCCTTCCCAGGATGCTTCTGTGCTCAGCCTATGAACTATGACTTTAATGAATTCATAAGATATAAAAACCAGATACATTTAAATTGTCATTATGAATTGTTGGAGAAGGGGTAAGACTAAATCAGTTTTACTTGTTCCTGCCCCGTTTGTCAGGTATGTTTAACAGGATATATGTGTTATGTGTATTACTATGTATGTGCATGTATATAGGTATGTTTATATAGACAGGTGTGTGCACGTTGGGTAGAGATTTACTTTATTGATTTGTGTACATAAATCGATAACGGGTTCATTTTTTATATAGATTCAATTACAAGAGTTTCTATAAGTTCAAATGTGTGTGTGTGCGCGTGTGTATATGTGTATTCATAGATTCATACTAGTGTTACCGTTGTTATGCTTTACACAATGGTTTTGACATGTCTGGAATGATTGAATAAAACGAAATGAAAGGATGTCGACCCAAGTGTCCCAGAAAACCTTCAAAGGCATCCTGAGTGACCAGATCTGAATCTGTGTTGAAATTGTTCAGACCTGGAATTGACAACATGATCTGATTCCCAAGCATTTATTTTAATGAAAAGAACTGAACGGGGTCTAAGATGAGCTCTAGCTGCCTCATGAGAGCACATCAACTGAGTCATGTTAGGTAATGCTGGTGACTTAGTAGTTAACATTTAAAACTGTTTTCATCATCTGCAGCTCTGCTGAACACTACATGATCTAGCACGATGTCCAAATCTCTGAAAGAACTGAACTTGGTTACTGAGCAACTGCCTGATGGCGACTTTAGTGGATATTTATCATGGGAACTGCATTCAATCGATCCAACTACAGTTTAGAGCCATAAGTTATTTAGCATGTATGACATTTATTAACTTGCAGACTCATAATTGCTAATGACAAGAGAAGCAGGACTCTGATGAGACTCACCAGTTCTTCTTCTCTTTGTGGCCGATGCTCACAAGGACGTGCTCTCCACCCCGAGTCACCTGCTCTCCAGTTGAGTCTCGGCACACCAGCGTGAAGTGCCCCTGCTGACCCTCCCTGCCCCACTGCAGACCTGTGATCACAGACAGGTTAGAAGACAGACAGGTGCCGGGGGGTATTAAAATATAGAGATAGGCTAAGACTGTGCTGTGGTGGTTTTGGTTTCTGCACAGTTGTGAGGAGAGATGTGAGGCTGAGTTTGAGAATAGTGCCAGGAAATAGTTCTTGTACATAGCTGTAGTAAATGTCCAATTAGTCTCTCCTTCTATTCAGGCAGTTGACTGCTGGACTTCATGCGTTTACGGACTAACATTCAGCCTACATTTCACTGAATAGTATCGTACTTTTGAATGGGTTAAAAAAAAAAAAAAAAAAATTTTAAATCAAATACTTGTTTATCCTAGTCTCCATCTCTGTGCTTGAAGATTACTCAAATGTCAACACGTGCTTCAGTTTAACGTGAGATTGTAGATAAATTATCTGCTGCATTGGCGAGGTTGAGTTCTGATAATCAACTAACTGTTGATTCTTCCCTAAAGTCAAATATCATCATATTATATCAATTTATCTTACTGAAAGTTATAAAAAAAAAAAAATTAACTCGAGATCAAAGTTAAACATGACCGGTGAGACCCTGGGCATGTTTGTTAACCAAGATTTTTCTCAGTTCAGAGTCTACCAATTATTCAAGTTACAGGTATCTGCAGTGGAAACTGTCAGCTTTAATTCTGTTTAATTTACACTTAAAAGGAAGAAAAATTTTAGAAAAAAAAAAAAAAAAGCTTTAATATCTAGAACCTTCTTGATCAATCCATAAGCTGTTTCTTCTAAAGATATGCACTACTTCCTTACCCTCTTAATGAAGCAGGTAAAAGGTTCTACAAGATTAAAAGGACTGGATGTACAGAGAAGACATCATCATTTTTAACATCATTCAAGTCTACCATCATCAGAAGACTCTCTTTCACAAGCTGAAAAGAAACTATAAAACATCTTAAATGGTTTAAAAAAAAAAGAGACAAAAATCAAAACAGTTTTCTTTAGACTGACTACATTAAAATCATCGCATACCAAAAAAAATAAAATAAGGAAAAAAAGAACAGGAAAGGCTCAAAGCACCCGAATTTGTAAAACACATGGAAATAATGTGGGTGTGAATAAACCAGTGTTTATTCGTGATGTGACAAAAGACAAGGAGTCTCCTGAGGAAGTCTGAAGCCAACAGAGAGATGAGATGCGAAGCCGGGTGGATGGTGCTTTACTGTACAGACGAACAACAATAGTGGCAGAGATATGTTATATGATCAAGTCATACTACAGACAAACTACAGCTAAAAAAAAAAAAAAAAAAAAGACCTTTGAGATTTTAAAGATCAAGTGAAGAAAGCTGCAGTGAAGTCTGGATGAAACGATGCTCGTTGCTCCAAACTTCATGCAGCCTTTACCAGCAAAACATGGTCAACAAAGTGCTCAAAATGTACAAATGAAAGGTTTAAATTTTGTTTCTAAATCCTCTCTCCAATCTGCACCTGATCACTCCACAATTGAGGCTGAGAATCTGAGAATATTGATGATATAACTGTGATTAGAGTACTTTTGATAAACAACTGGATGAGCAAACATTGCAACATTATAATTTTCACTATATTTGTAACACTATATTTTGTAACTATTTGCATACATATACCAACTACACAGTTCAGATAACCCTGAGTGGTCTGACTTTTTAGATAAACAAAATAAAAAAAGTGATAGACATAAAGATGTGACACTGACAAACTCATGGAGACAGATGACTTTGCACCTTCAAACATAAATACACAATGATGAAAGTATTAATCAAGAAAAAAAGAAGATGCTGATAGACTGGGCTATCGAGCTCACGAGATCTGGTCTCACAAAGATCACGTATGCATAACTACCTACAAACATTTCAAGGTGTAAAGCTCACAACCGAGACTATAAAAGCTGTCACACAGGACAAAAAAGACAAAAAACACCAGGACAGACACCTTCACACTGAAAGAGACATTTCATCGTTTGGACGCACAACTAAACGGAAACCCTCTGTCATGGGCCTCTGAAGACCTCGGCTTCACAAACTGCATCCCACCCACGAGTGCTCATGCGAGCCACTTCCCTCCAGAGCATATGGTGGCTGTCTACGAGCTGCAGACCTGTCTTCCAGAACATCTTCACTTTTCATTAACATGCTCTGCTCTTGAGATATTCATCAGCTGCTGTTGAGTCAAAGCAAACAGCATTCGTGTTCACATCAATGATTAATGTTGCTTTGCACATCCTTGTCAGAGTCTATTAGCTGTCTGATAACAAATGATGCCCCATCTCTGTTTTCATCTGTTGTTATTCAGCGTTTTCCAGGAGCTGTGGGATGTTGTTGTTGTTAATTAAGATATTCTAACAGGTTCTTCAAAGATGATGAATAGAAATGCTGCGTAAGGGAATGAGGTGATGTGGCTAAACCCTCACTAAAAGTGGTCTCTTATACTTGAACAATGTGCAGGTAGACAAAAAGGACACATCTGATTCCACATCTGATCTCACATGTGCAGATGTCCTCCCAGCTGTCTCCCCGAGAAGAAGAGACAAAGGTGTCGCTACTTATATTCATTAATGCACCGTATAAATGATATAGTTGTTAAAAATGTACTTTGACAAAAGGAGCAGAGTGTGAAGCATTAACCACAATGAACCTGCATGTCTGGTTTAAACACACAACGCACTGATGTGCAGGGCAGGACCTTTCTAACCCCGACTCACCCAGACACCTTCAACTCGACCTCCTCTGATCAAAACACTCAAGTTGATTGACCGTCTTTGCCAGCCAGAAACTCAGGTGTTCACACAGCTGATGAAGCTCTAAATAACAACACAGATGGGTCCGAGTGTTGCTATATCACTTCAGCATTTGATTCAAGCAGAAATTACTTCCAGTAACACCACTGATCTGCTTTAAACGGTTGACAAACCAAACGGACCACCTGCTCCATTACCGTTAGCAGTCTCATCGCCAAGTCAAGCAGCTGGCAGCTTCTCATAACTGTTCAAGGTCACAGGTCACCTGTGCTGCGAAGCCTCTCAGTCCACGCTGACACTTCGAAACCCTCTCATCACGTAGAGGTGATGATCATCAGTGAGCTTCTGCGTTATCACGCATGCAAATCTGGCCTTGATCCGACCCTTTAATGGAAAGCTTTACCCTGCTGATGGCAGTTACCAGCTACGTACAAATGTATCGCTGCAGGAGGAGAATTTCCTGATATCGGTTAAAACGCAAGCAAAAAGAAAAAGTCGGAACAAAAAGGGAGCAGTAAATGCTTTGAAATGCCATCCCCGCAGCACAAAGTGCTTTGCAAGGCAAACACGACGGACTGAAAGTAATAAACGCTTCAGTGAGCACCTGAACAAATGCTGAGACGACACAAAGGACACCGATGTTCTGGTAAACAACAGTGTGGCTCCTTGAGACAAACCAGTCTCAGTGCAGAGGTCTGTATTTGCTTTAGTTCTCCATCTCACACAAGTAAACGTTTACTATAATCTACGGTCTCCAGCTGAGGTACAAAGGTTCCTACAAGTCTCCACTGGAAGCGTCTTTGTGAACATGTTTGTGCATGAACGCCCACAGACAGAGGAGACAGCGACCAGACTCCAGTCACAAGATCCACGTGACTGAGGGACGTGAATAGTGGCAGACTGGCCATAACAGCGGCCCACTGCTCCTTATTCCTGAGAGCAAATGAGCGATTATCTCTAATTCACTACCTTTCTAAGACAAAAACTGAACATCTTCCTCAAAAGAAGTCCAAATAAAGTGAAAGAAACTTGACAGTTTCATCCTAAGGTTTCACAATATAGAAAACTTGCAATAGTGGAAAATGTCAAAATGCCTTGCGGTTATATGTGTGTATTTGCCTAAGACTGCCATACACACACGTGGACATCACAGGTGTTGGTCTCTGTATCTTAATATTTAAATGTACTAACGAATGCCCAAAGCAACAAGAAAACATTGAAATCAAAAACTACTGGAAGTGAGAGATCATGAAATGAGTTGCAGAGGACAGGGTGAGATGGAGGCGGAGGATTCGCCGTGGCGACCCCTGAAGGGAACAGCCAAAAGAAAACCAAGACTGGAAAGCAGAGAAACAGAGCTTTCATGCATATAAGCGTCTTCACGGCGCCCCCAGGACTTCTGAAGTACGACCACAGACAAGATTCGTTTTTATAAATTAAAAAAAAAAAAAAAAAAACAAACAAAAATCACAGCTGTTATGTTGACTGATGTCATTAAAAGATTCACAACGCCATTATCACACCAAGAGCCAGAACCTTTGATGATGCAACCAACTACTGGCTACTAAATTTTTTGGCAACTAATTTTCTCAGCGATTATTGCCGATTACGTCAATTTTGCATCGCAGACTGACGAAGGTCTTTAACGGGACTGTTGTGATGTAACATCCGTATTTCACTTTCATTTTATTTCAGCTGTTAAGTCTGTCAAACCTTCTTTAATTCAGGTTGTTTATTATTGTTTGTTGTTGTTCAGTCGACAGAAAATCTGTTGATTCCCTTCACCTGAAAGTGTCTAGTAGCCATTTCAGTTTTCTGTGATGTGTCTTTTTCACCGTGTTTGTAAGGACCTGTTATGTTTGAGTGTAAACATGCCCTCTGGGCAATTCCTGCAGGTTTGTTGAATCACCTCAACATTCCTTCTCCTGCAAAGGAATTCATGCCTCTGAGCCGAAGTCCCTGCAGTAAACTACAGCCTTCATCTGCTCAGAGAGAGAGAGGTAGCAGGGCAGAACTCTGTCTGTTAATACTTTCAAACCTTGCAAACATCGACTGTGAATTTAAACCTTAAAACAATTTAGTTCAGATCCCATTACCATCTTAATTTTTTATTATTGGAGCTTTAAAAAAAAAAAAAAACAAAAAAAAAAAAAACAAAGAAAGTGGCTCTAACTGACTGAGGGAGCTCGACAACAGACCACCTACCCCAATGTCAGCTCTCTTCAGAGAATTTCTTAAAAACAATAAACAATCTTCTTATAGACAATTCAGTCAGAATATTTATTTATTTTACCTTCTCCTTCAATGGTGCATCTGCTGACGTCCACCGTCTTGGAGATGATCACCCCAACCACCGGGTAACTCTCCACTTTGCCGGCGGGCTCACTGGGCATGAAGCAAATACTGCTGCCATCGTCGGGGGCGACTGTTTCTGGGCGGGGGTCATAACTGCTCTCTGCCAGAGTAGTGAGTCTCCTCAGGGTTACTCCTTTGGCGCTGAGGATCTCAGCGTCAGACCCACAGCTCAGCAGTCGCTCCGCGAACTCCACGCTGCCTCGGACGTCCAGCAGAGCCTGCTGCAGCTGCATCCTCTGCAGGTGAAGGTTATTCCTGGAGCAAAGGAACACGTCAAAACTGGGTGCGTTCTCCTGTCCCGTTTGTGTCCGAAGTAGATTTTCTTTTTTTTTTTTTTTTTTTTTTTTTTTGGAAAATGCATACAAACTCATGTACACGTCAGAGAATAGAATAACTCCTTAAAGCAAGTTTATGCACCAATCCATACAAGATAAACTTTTTTACATGGACCCACATCATCATGACAGTATTCAGCAGAGGGCTCTTCATACCTGCGCTGGACCCGGAGCTCCTCTAGGTGACGCAGCAGAGCCAAGCAGTGGGCCTCCACAGCGCTGGCGTAGCCTCGTGCAAAAGCTCTGATCTCATTTGCTGTCGCTTCCACTCGTACCTGCAGGGTCTCCTGAGAGGTTTCCACCTGCAGAACAGAGGAGGGAATAATTCACTCTTAAAGCCCGATGTTTCAATCAGGAAGAGCTTTTTGCCACATGATGTTTCTTGAGATCTTAAACAAGAACATGACATGTAGTTGCTCCTTATGTGCAAACAGCACCAGGACAAACAACAACTGAGACATGAAAGAAATGTGTCAAAACTTGGGAGATAGATGTGGGTTTCTCACGACCTTTTGGAGGGACTTCTCGAGCTGTTCCAGACGGGGTCGCAGGCACACCCTGACTAGCTCTCGGATGCGGTCACCATGACGATCTATCACATCGCGTGTGGGACGGCAGAGGTGGTCTCGATGCAGTGTGGTCGCACAGTCCAGGCAGACGGGCAGGTCGCAGGGGTCACAGAAGAGCCGGAGCTCCTGACCAAGGTGAAACGAGCAGAGGACGGGGCGGCAGAGGTGACCGCGGGCCTTCAGCTCCTCCACAGCCAGGATGGAGTGAGACGCTGTTCGTTTCTGCCTCCTGCACACAGGAGAGAAAACACACGGAGATGTTCAAGGCTGCATTTCAACTTAAAGGACCTGTTCAACTACACAGGTCGTTACAAAAAGCAGGTGTTGAACAGATGTTCTGTTCTCCTCTGACCTGTTATTAGCTGCAAGACAACAAAATAAAAACATGAAAAAAGTAGAAGAGTATTCAAGAATGTTTTGCCAATTTAAAGAATTCTAGACGGGAACTTTCTTCTTACTTCATTGGCAGAGATTTTTGCTTAAATTAGGAAAAAATCAGGCTTATTTTAAGAAAGGCTGTTTTTGCAGTGAACAAATATCCCCCAGATTTCTAGATAACAGGGATAATTGCTGCCACTACTTCATAAACTACCAACTAAAACTAAACAGAAACTGACTGCTGAGTGTGACAGCAGAACAGAATTAAAAAAACAAACTCAACTCATGAAAAAGAAAAAATAGGACGGAACGAAGACAATGTGCATACTAAAGAAAGAATTATAGAAAAATCTGTAACATAAATATGGATTTTTGTTATATTTCCTGAAACTGTCACCATGCCCAGAAAATAATACACAATAGAAACGATGCGTGAAACAATCTGGTTCCTCTGGGTCTAGTTAGTGCAATTTGCAGGAGTCTACAAAGAAAGTAAAAACAAGCCAGAGACAGGAATTCTCCAAGATATCTAAACAACACAACTTTAGAAAAAAAAAATGCTATAATAAAAAGGCTTTGCTGAATTACCTTATATATAATAACACTTGATTTGAAATGTGCCCCAGCCAGCACTGACCCCAATCAGACCTTTCACTAAAATGTGTCTCTCTCCTTGTTGCGCCGCAAAGTAGGTTTACTTGCCTATTTTGGAAGCACCAAAGTTCACAGTCACAGTTGCTGGGTTTTAAATATGCGGGTTTGGAAGGAGTTGCATGACGTTGCTCTCTGGTCAATCAGTGGCCTACAGCCTGGTGACGTTGTATTTTCAGCCCGACTCAGCTCAGTTGGAACCCCGGCCAAGTAGGTGTGAACAAAGGAGGTTCTAACTGGTTCTGTCACCTATTGGAGAACCTCTAAAACGGAGTCGAGGCAACTAGAGGAAAAGCCCCATAACTTCCAGGCTGAAGCAGAGCCCTCCAGTAGTCCAGAGGGTGCCGTAAAGACTCGTATACATGCGTGCAAAGATCTATTTTTCTGCTTTCTGGTCTTCTTTTCCTTTCCACTGTACCCTTCAGGAGCTGACGAAGCAAATCATCCGCCTCCATCTAACCCTCCGTATCCTCAGTTTCCTCTTCTCTCACTAACATAACGCCTTCTTTCACCCCCGCTTATAGTTACACTTATGAGATGTTCTCTACCACATCCTGTTACAGACAACAGGATGGTCATAAACTGTCAGTCAGTTTGGCCAACAGCTAGTCGTTACCACTTTGTCAACAGTCAAGCTACGAAGCAATCCACAATTTGTACCAACCGCAGACTGTAACCCAATGGACTAAGCATTAGGTCACATGACCCAATGGTTTACAGAAAGCCGTTTTGGGGCCCATTTTCCTTTGTACCAGGTGCATTTATTTTCACATAGAGCCGGTGGACACAGCTGGAGTAAAACGTGGCTTCAAAATTGCTCTTAGAAAAACCTCTGGATGACGTCACTATTAGGTTACAGTCTATGGTGGGAACATATGGGCTGAAGCACAGCAGAGAGGGAGGGGTGTGCAAAGACTTTCTTCGTATTTAAAAACTACGAAGAACTTAAATTTACAAACTTATGCTTAAACAAAAAAATACGGGAGTGTGTCTGTTAGAATCTATACTACTTTAGCTATTGCTTTTCTCGGTCGATACCTGTGACATTAGTCGAACAGTAGTCGACGGTTAACACCTGTGACATTAGTCGACGGTTAACACTTGTGACATTAGTCGGACATTAGTCGACGGTTAACACCTGTGACATTAGTCGACGATTAACACTTGTGACATTAGTCGGACATTAGTCGACGGTTAATACCTGTGAGCCTGGCAGCAGAACTCGCACAGGTTGACGCCGCAGACCTCGCAGCGGCTCTCGGCTCCTCCTTCACCGCACAGGTCGCATCCGAGCGTGCAGTCCGTGGCTAGAGTCTCCTGGAAAACTTCGTCCAGCGCCAGGTGGTCGGTACTTAGTCCGGCCGGCCCTGACTGAGGGATGTCCACCTCCGAGTCGCACTCGGGACAAAGTACCGTAACCGTCAGACTGGGTCGGCTAGCCTCCGCCTCCGCGCCGTGCCTGTGGCCGCGGGGAGACGCCGAAAACGGCTCCAGCTGACCGATACAGTCGGAGCAGAAAGTGTGCAGGCAGGGCAGGATTTTGGGGTCCCGGAACAAGCGTTTACATACTTTACAAACTGCTCTGGAGTTCGCCGAACATCGCTTTAGCTCGTGTTCCGAGCTCGGTGCTGGCTTATCCGAAGTTTCTTTCTGTTCAGACTGCGACATTTGTCTGTTTTGGTGAATTCTGCAGGCAAAAAAAAAATAAAAATAAAACCTGTGAAACCTACCTTGAAACCCACCGAGCTCCACGAAGTTCCCAAAGGTGAAAGAAACTATGTAGAACACGTTTTTATTACGACTATAACTCTTACTTATCGGTTGCGACACACTGACTGCGAAAATGCTCTGATCTTTTCCTCTGTAATTAATTTCTACCTCATTAATTAGTTTTCCTCGCGGACAACCATGCTGCGTTCAAAGCCGCGTGGGACATTTGACACCTCGCCCAATGGCAGACCAATGGGAAGCTCTTCACCGATTATCCGGGGTGGTCCCAAGACTTTCCAGGACTCTTTCCTGCAAGCCTGAAACACTGACTGCCCCCATCTACTGGCAGGACAGCATAACATGTTTTTACAGAACGTGATCTGTGATTGTCATTCTATATGTAAAGGAATATTAAAGCTAATTTAAAGATAAAAATAATAAACATTGGCATTGTTTTATGATTGTATCATATCAACATGTAATAACAACTTTGTTTACTTTGTAAGAAAAAGTTTATTTTTCATGTTAAGACCCATCCATTCACACGTCCATCATCTATACCTGCTTTATCCTACGAACACGTTACAGGCACACAGGCGTCTGCTGGAGCTGAAACCAGCTGTCTTCAGGTAAAAGATGTGGTACACCCTGGACATGTCGCCGTGGCATGAGTCCACAGTTACATAGTGGAGACTGTGACAGCTTGACAGTGTTTCATAAAAGAACCACTATAAATGAAACAAACATATGTCTTAACACAACAAACCTCCTCTGTGCTGCTTTAAGCTGCATTTCAGCCAACATCTCTCCGAATTTGAATATCATAGGTCTTTTTTTGTTTCCATTGTGACAATGCGGGGTGGATTAAGCAAATGAAGTTTGCTGAGCTGTGTTTCTCCTCCCCAACAGCCCTGCCTGGAGTATCAGAGCTGCAACGCTGGTCACACAACAGTCCACAGCCAAGCCAGGAAATTCTTTTTTCTCTCTTTCAGTTCACAATTTGCAAATGATGCATGCATTTGTAAGAAGTAAAAATGCATACATGCAGGTCAGTAAAATGCACCACAGAGTTAAGTTCTATTACAGAAACATCCATCCTAGTAAATAAGCAAAGCAAAATAATATTGGTAAATGGTTAACAGTTTTATTGTTGATCATCTTTGAGTGATTACTTGTCTTAAACTGTGACAAACCTTGTTCCTAAAGCAAACAAAGAAGCGAAAACTTTTATACACTTCTGATGTACATTTAATGAGTGTTTGGGTGTCTGCAAAGGTTACACTGGTGTCACATGACAAATGCAGAAGAAACTGGTTATAATGTTTACATAAATTGGCACAAGCGGGGACGAAGCACCATTAAAGGCGAAGTACATCCTCCCCAAAATCTTAATCTTATGTGGATTTCCTGGATTGTCTGAGCTCATTATCCTGTTGCATGACTCTGTTTTGATCCAGCTGCAGCTGTTGGACAGATGGCTCATATTTGCATCTAAAATACTTTTGTGTACAGAGGAGTTCATGCTTGACTCAAAGACCTGCATCAGCAAAAGCATCCCCAAATGTTCCTCCAACACCATGTTTGACAGTGGCTATGAAAAATAAATAAATAAATAAATCATACTCAGCTCAGCCAAGGATAGTATGAGTATTAAGGTGTCTGAGCTGGCAAATGGATTTGTTCTGGATTTTGATATATATTTTTAATTTACTTTTTTTTTTTAACATTGAAACTCTATTTATTAATGTATCTTGAATGCAAAGTCTCAAAACTCTGGCAGATAATTTGAATAATTGTAACTGTTCACATCCTACGAAACTGTTCCCATATGCACACGCGTCTTACAGGAGGATCCCAGTAGTACCGCCACCAATCAACCTCAAATGTTAAAAAGTCTTTTGTTTTCCCATGATGGGATCAATGAACTTGTAAAACAAAAAGGTTTGCTCAAGTCTCACGTCCACCCTCCCCGACTTCATGTGCCTGGACCCTGCCTGGTCTGTGATCGGCTGGGGCAACGTTTGCTACCCCTCTGGGGGGCAGGATGTTCCTAAAGTCCATTCCCAGTGAGAGGAACCAAGGCTGTGACAAAAAAAAAGTGCCCTTACCCAACCTTTAAGCAAATTCCAGAGGGGGAATAAAGAGTATTTTCAACAAGAATAAAAAAAACAAAAAACGTATATGTACTCGCATACAAACACACACTTATGTGAAATAGAGGTGGGAAAATAAATTAAACATCGTCTGACTTTGTCCCAATTATTCACTGATGGTAGTGTGACAGTAGTTTGTGAGGTATTCCAGAAACACTAGGAATAACATATTTTTCAAATGCTTGGAGGCGTGTTCTCAACTTACAAGGATTAACTGCCTTTTAGTTTATACAAACTCGGAAAACTGAAGACACCCACGTGCCCCCTCAGGCATGACAGAGACATCACCGATGATAACCGAATCTACATGGATCTACGAGTCTTAGTCGACAAGTCTAGGCCCAAGACGGGGATGGGGACGGTCGCAAACATGACGAAGAGGTCACCAGGCTGCACAAGCGGGAAAATGTAAGCAAACAGACGGAGCTGGAACAATTTACTTGCAGGTGAATTTCACCTGAAGTGAGAGAAACAGGTCGTCTTGTTCAGAAATCAGACACCCAGCAGGGAAGCTCCACACGTTATTTATACTATAAATAATACAAACATGCCTGGGTTGTATTTCAGATTCTGAAATCTTACAAATGATCTTCAGCTCGCGCTGTTTAATCCTTTTTGGTTTTTAATATAATGTAATATAACGTTAATAGCTTAATACAAAGGTAGAGAAATTTACCGTCTGCTGCTGTAAATTCTCAAATGTTTTCAAATTGAATCAGAACCAGAACAGAGCTGATCCCATCCTCGTGATCACACCGGTAGAAGATGATTTGTCCGATTGTAGCCATGTCTCCTTGAAGGAGAAACTCTTAGTTTAGTGAAAATCCAGCCATATCACTCTGTCACCTCTCTATGCAGGGTCGTAGCCTCCCTCGCTGCTCTTAAAACACAACACCAAGAGTAAATTTCACCCTAAAGGTGTGTGCTTTGTTTGCTGTCACTCTAGTTCTTTTATCTCGTCAAAATAAAAGCTTCAAATTGATGATGTAGAGGGATTTATTCAGAAGCTTGTACAGTTTTATGTTATGACATGATATGAAGTCATTTTCTAAACACATCACTGTTTTGGCTTTAAACAAATGGATCTTGTATATGAAGATAAAATAATGACAAATATGCTGGGTGTTGAAATAACTCAAGCCCTATGTTAAACTGCAAATATATTGACTGGTGATAAATATTTGCTAGCTTGGTGGTGACATCCTTTTGCAAATGTTTCAAGGTCAAAAGTCAAAAGTTTAATAACCGTCTTTAATGATTTTTCAGTCTTTTGATAAACAGTAATGATGTTAGATGTGCAAACATCGGCCAAAGAAAGGCCAGTCTCCAGTCCATCACAGGGCCAGTTACACGGACAAACAACCACACATGTGCATATTCAAACCTTTGGGTACTTTAGATAAACCAATAAACATGTTTTTAGACTGTGGAAGGAAACCGGAGTACCCGGAGGAAACCCACGCAAGCACGGGGAGAACATGCAAACTCCCCACAGAAAGACTCCAGGGTAATCGAACCAGGAACCTTCTTGCTGTGAGGCAACAGTGCTGACCACTAAGCTTCACTCAGAACCAAGAACAGATTTGAACCTTCATAAAAAAAATATCCCATAAAGATGTTTTCAGCGGAATTGATTAGGAATCCCTTCCAGACCTGGCTTGTAGGAGACTGGAAATGTAATAAACAATCCTAGTCCGCAATAAAAAAACTAACTGAACTAAACTAAAAAAACAAAGAGTTAAACCTGAGAATCAGAATTTCTATGGCTGGAAAGATCTTAACATCATTTTTTTAAATATTTAAATATTTTTGTTTCCCTTTGACAGCACAAAACATATATTATGAATCCACCTGTAGCTTTCCTCTCTTTAACAAAGGAGACAGGAACCTATCAACCTCCACCAGAACATCGGAGCGCATCATTTCTACAGTTTGTAGAACACCAAGATCTTTCCAGACGTTTTAGCTACTAGTGTTGAGGCAGACATGGTCCTTTGCATGCCAATAAAAGCTTTAATTTTAAATAAAATGAAAGTGGTGAAGTTGTTCAGTTATCTTAATCTAGCCAACATTTGCGTGTGAGGCCAACTGAGATATAAATGGCCTATATGAATAAAAATGGGAACCGATGTGGGATTGCGGGTCTGGTCCATGTGAAACGCTCACATGGTTTATCTCAGGAAAAAGAGGGATGAATGTGAATCAGCAAAAAAAAAAGATCAACAACAAAAAAACAATAGTGAAGTCAGTCGGACAATTCAATGGGGTCATAATGGACCAAGCAGGTACTTCTACATGGGGCCACATTTTTAAACGCCTCAACACATGTTGGGCGAATTTAAGCTTATCGTGCAATTAAGGTAAAGACGCTTCAATGCTGCTGTATTTACGACAAAGTCTACATGGATAAAAATTCATGTCAACAATCGGCTCCAGACTTGTTCAACCACATAACAAAGTTTATTAAGCTAATGTGAAACAAGTAGAACAAAAAACGTGACAATTGACAATATGGGATTTAAAAGGCAAGAAGAACGTCAGTCTAACAGCAACATTCAGCAGCTGTTCCTGTTATTACATCGTAACTAACCCATGTGACGTCTCAACAGGTACGGAAATGTTTTCACTTATTACTGCAAATATAAACAGCGGATTTTGGATGATTTTGGCTTTTTATGAAATTTCATTCTGTAAATATTATAATTTAGATTATAAACATATTGGATTTAGTTGAAGTAACTGTGTGGACAATTTCCAACATCTATGAAAATGTCTGCAATAAATTTGTTGAACCCTCAAATTTCTACTGTAGTTTGTTTGCTGGAGTACTTTGTTAGTTTTTATAGTACACCCTTTTTATCTTTGAATCTTATAAGTTCACTCAGTGGGTCATCACTCACGTAATCTACATTTATTTAGTGACTTTTAACAATTTCTGGGTTCTCTGAAGCACTTGACATTCACGTTGCAAAGCATTTTATTACGCAGTTTTTACTCTGTACTGTAACTGCAGCGTAACAATTAACAGCATTGCCTCCTTGATTTGAAAATGAAGGTGAGTTATGGGCTGTTGCAGTTTAATTTTATAAGACAAAAGCATCTTAGAAGAAATCAAAACAGTATTTGAAAGCTGTTATTGGTGTGAACCAGAGGCGCTACGCACTGACGAATTTGAATTGAGGAAAGGTTCAGTTTTGTTATTTTCTGTTTTTCTAGAGTTGATCAGACGTCATCAGCAAAAATGCGGAGGTTTCTTCAAGATCATATTGAACTTCACATTACTATAAATGAGAAATACAGTAGCCAAACCTACCATGTAAGCATGGAGCAGGAAATGATTCTCCTGCAGCAGGTTCAAAGCTGGAAATGCTCAAATAAATTAGTTGAGGGCGGTCAGCAGTTTGTCGGTGTAGACGCGTGAACATTTGTTAAGTTGAAGCCACCATCGTGTATTTTTCACCATATCTCAATAATGCAACAGTGTCTGACACAAGAAAGACAAAAAAATCTCTTTCTGTTAATCATATTATAGTGGTTTTATTTCAACAAAGAAAAAAAAATGACTCATTCCAAACTTGAAGTTTGCTTTTATTTTGAACCAAAATGTCTTCTTTTTTCTTCTTCAGTTTTTAAATTTGAAGGACTTTTGACTAGAACAGGGTGAATGTAACTTTTTGAGTCAGGCCCCCTTTTCTGCTTTTACAGGAAACACGAACATACGTGAAAGCAAACACTCTGTTATCTTAACCACTGGAGCCACTCAGAATCTAATTACTGCCACATCTACCCGTCAACCCTCTGAATTTAAAGGATCGAAACATCTTCTGTCACTAGTCAACAAGTTCTTCCAACTTTTGAGGGTAAAACATTTGCCTCATGAAGTTTTTTATTACAGTCCGTACCATTTAAGACTTTTGTTGAACAGTATTAAGAAAACAAACCATTGATTTTCTTCTGTATATTTTAGGGTCCTTTTCTTTCCTTACCTTCCTCTTTCAGCAGTTGTCAATCATTTCACCCTGATTATTCTCACACATATTTCTTTTCATCTGCAAACTTCTCTGCTTCTTTCCTCTTCCTTTCCTCACTCCATCCTCTCATGGGATCCAGATATTTTTCCACACCTTCCTCTGTCCTCGTCCTCGTCGGCTCTACTCCTCCATTCGGATCCAGCTGACGGGCATCCACTGGGGCTCGTTCTGTGCCTGCTGGATGACGGAGCAGAGCTTAATGCAGGTGTCCTGTACGTAATCGTTCACCAGGACGCTGTCAAAAAACTGTTTGTATTTAGCCTCCATCAGCTGGGAAGCCTCCTCCAATTCCAGAAAGTCTTCCTCCTGCGTGAAAAGAAAAGTGAAGCTGTCGGATGCTCTCTTCACTCCAAGTCACATCACAGTACCTAATACTGTCAAAGGTTTCCAGCACTAGAGGGGCTGTCAAGTGTAATACTTCTGTTTTTAAAAGTTGTTCTGTGTACGATTTAGACTTGTAGATATGTATAAATGTATATATGTTGAAATAAAAAGAGAGTACAAATGAAAGAAGTTGTAATGTCATGTTGAACACACTGGGATCTTGCTGCTGCGTGTTCCTGCTTTACCGCATGGCCTCTCATTTGCTTTATTGCATTTTATTTGTTTGTTTTATGACCGGTTCAGAGTACAACCAGCTTGCACCACTGTTTCTTCCCTCAGTACATTTTCAAATAAACCATCCACGTTTTGCACATAGCTATGTGTCATTTTGGAATAAAAAATGAGGTAAAACAAAGGCCAACTTTAGAGTTACTGTCAATCAGAGACAACTTTGCGCAAAAAGTAGATCCACAAGTAGCCTAAACTATTTTCCAAACATGTGTCCATATTTACACTAAACTTATAATGATAGTAGTGTCACAGTTTCACTGCTTGTGAACAGGGAACATTCCTCGTGGAGAGGTTTTAGGAGGAAGTGAAGGGGGGTTACTGTGCACATCGCAGTGTCTTCTGCTGGGCGGATACACAGATATGAGGACCCCTCCCATTCACAGCTAGAAATGCTGACGTGACTTATTAAATGGATAATTACTGTGAATGTTCTGTTCACGGCGTAGTTGGTGATGATGCTGGAATTCCTCCGAGTCTGTCTCAGCCTCTCCGGGCTCGGAGCTTTGATGAAAATCACGTAGGGTTTCAGTTTCCGTGTCCGTAACAGCTGGATGCACTGAAATTAAATGAAATCAAATCAAATCAAATCAACGCCCAAACGATTTCCCAAATTTGCCTTGTGATGTCAACAAACACAAACAAACACACACATGCTTTAACCTTGGACAGGAAAAAAGGAAATGCGCTACAGTAAGAAGGAAGGAATACAAATCACCTGAATATTGGCACTGACGATATAAAAGCAACAACTCACATGTGGTTCCACATCAATGATGCACATCCGTCCTCGTTTCAGCACCTCATCAATGGCATCAATGTTGGTTCCATACAGATGGCCTTTACTCTCGCCGTACTCCACAAACCTGAACGCAGAAATGCACACATTTGCAGATAGGCATTATAAAGATAGTAGTAAATAACAGCTAAAAAGAATAAAAGGAGGAGCCCACCTGTGGTTGCAGACCATGTACTCAAACAGCTCTTTTGTAACAAAGTGGTACTCTCTCCCCATCTGCTCGCCGTCCCTGATTGGACGAGTGGTGTCTGCAGGAATACGGTGAAGGAGCAGAACAGTCAGAACTGGTGCCTGATGGCTTAATGGTTGTCTAACACTAGTCTAACACTAAACTAATATGTTTTTTTTTATGATAATAATCCTGCAATGATTTATCCTTTTTTGCCACTTTCTGTTTAAAAGCTCATGTCATTCTGAGATCCCTACAAAAAAACACACAATGAAAGTAAGAAACAAGACAATAATCTTCTACAGGATTCCCAAGGGACAGGATCGGGAATGTCCAAAGTTTAATACAGAGGGGAAAAAAATACGGTTGTCGCATATAAACCAAATTCTGTCTGGTGATTTTTCTCACCACAAACTAACCCAAACGCTGCTGCATGTTGAAAACACCAACTATATATCTTTTTGTCTGTTTTCTGTCACTGCAGATCTCCTTCTGCCACTATTATACAAACTCAGGAGAAGCACGTCAAACACATATATCAAACACATACGAGGTATGGGTCCCTGGAAGGTGGAAGGATTCAGTTTGATGAGTCTCTTCCTTAACTCATTAACTCCAACTCCTGAAGCACCTGTTCACAGGACAACATACGAGACGATGAAACGTTTTACACTTTCCGGGACACAAATGTAGAGTTTAACAAACACACTTGGAAGGCAAGTGTGCAAACAGTGAGCAGACAGGGACAATCTTATGGAAAAAAACAAACAAACTTGTGATGTCAGAATGCATACATACACTGATAAGGTAAAAAAATAAATAAAAAAAAGGAATACCCTTTAAAGTTGGGAGGAACATTCACTGCCTATGTACTCTAATTATTGAGAAATGACATAAAATAATTTTAAGGAGTATTTTGGCACTTTAACATTGAATGAATCTATTAAATTTATAAGAGACAGATTAAAGAGAGAACTGTGGAACAAATTTGTTTGGTTTCCTATGAAAGTTTTTTTTTTGCTGTTTTGAACTCACTGCTGACAGACATAAAAAGCCAGCAAGAACTACATCTGTAGCACAGGTGAGGTCACTTAATCAGGAAGGAAGATCTACTCAACGCCGCCGGGAGTTTCCAGTACAGTGTAGGATCCTCGCTCACCAACAAGAATGATGAGGCGGTGGTTCTCCTGTGGGGGGCGCTGGTACAGAGCCACCTCCTCATACGGGGTGGACAAAGCGTTTCTGTTGGGCGAGCAGGTGGTGCACGACTGCCGTCTCTTCCTGTAGGAGGTCCTCCTCCAGAGGCGGAAACTCCGGCGGAAACCAGCTGACGATGGGGAACAAAACTTTCAACCGGGTTCTCAAAACCAGGTTCAACGTTCTAACATTTACTCTGATGACAGCCAGCAATGGCTTTCTCAACCAGGAGTGAAAATTATGTTTTTATTTGTTAATAATGATAATAATGATACTAATAGTGAGAGAAAAAAAAATTCAGAAAAACAAAACTATTGTCTAAATCTGGATATAAATAATATAAGAAACAATAAGGAAAACTTGGTGATGTTTTTGGCTCTTAAAATGATGCAGAAACCAGTCTTTAAAACTACTGTAGAAGAAACCATTATTACGTATATTAGTGTTTTTGCAATTCATTAAAAAAAAAAAAACCCAGCTTAATATAATACACACACCCAGTTAAAATGATATTCATAAAGACTTTTTGTGGAATATTCTTTGAACCTTCAGTATTTCTACTACAGACCCACATCTAAGATCATTTTAAAGCTATTTTATGTCTTGTTGTATTTAATAAACTTAATTTAACCTGTCTTTATTACATTATAATTTAAGTTAAGGCAGTTTGTGGATATTTTGTTGTTTTTAAATTGTTATCAATTATCATTGGGAAAGGAAAGATTGCAATCCAAGTCAGCTGAGATAATCACCATCATAAATGAAGACATCAGCTGATCTGATTTTTAAGAATCAGCCAATTCGTTTTCAAAAAGGCCTCTCTTCCCGTAATACCCTAAACTGTGAGCACAAATGATACGATGATTAAATCTGTCTTACCCAGGTAGATTCCATCAGTAAAATCAGAGTCGTCATCTTCTGAAGAAGAAAAAAACACATTAAAAGTTTTAATTCTTTTAGAACAAAAGTTTTTGTTATTCACAGCTTTTCATTACGCTGAAAAGTACACAGTTGTTACCGTGGGAGATTTAGGTACAGATTTCCTTTGTGTGGTAAACATAAATACAGCTGATGAACGTCGGCTTCTGAAAATGACAAATTTCACTGATCTCTAAACACAGGAGGAAGTAGATCACATCAATGACCAAAGTGGTTTATCGAGAGTGGTGTAGATTAGAGTTAGAAGTCTTTACTTTACCAGTAAGAGAGACACAACTTCTTTCTTTATACAGCACAGGCATAAAATCACAAACATGATTGGTTGTTCTGATTATCTGATTCATCTGATTTATTTTACTAAATGCACCACTCTCGAGTTTCATTACTCAGCTCTTCAGAAGAACTAACTTCATATACGCTGTTGTGTTTAATGGTTTAAGACTGGATGTCACTCATAACTGAGGAAGTAATTAAAGATAGGGTAAGGGATTTCTGGATGACTTCACATCTCTTGATACTTAACCCAAAACCTCAACAAAACATGGAAACCCTACTCCTCCCTCATGAATCCTCCCCTGTCAGTGATTGGCAGGAGCGTTATTGTTGTTATTCCTATTTCAGTACAATGTACTCATGAGATCGGTGACTAGCAGATAAGGAGATATTCAAGATATTCACTAAATGAGAAAATATGTTCTTGGTTGTAAATTTTGTAGAATCACTTACCCTACCTTTAAACTTAACATACAGGACTACATAGTGAAATAATAACAAGGAAAAAACTTTTTTATGGCCACCTATCACCTTCAACAACCACCTGGATTCTTGAATAAAAAAAAAAAACAAAAAAACAACTGTTGAGGATGTGAACATAAACCTGCCGGTGAATCTTGTCCTCTGGCCATTTGGTGAATGTAAATGTGGTTTACATTACAGCTACGAGGGTTATAGTGAAGATGCATAAATAAATAAATAAATAAATAAATAAATAAATAAATAAATAAATAAATAAATAAATAAATAAATAAATAAATAAATAAATAAATAAATAAATAAATAAATAAATAAATAAATAAAGTATCTTCTGGTTAGAGATCCCAGATTAGATTAGATTTATCCACTTAAGAATAACATGACTTAACTGATGCTATGTCCCAGAAAACTCCTCAGATCAGAACAGATATTGTTTGTTGTATTGTAGAATAAAATGTAAACGTGCTTTTGAGCCACTTCAAATGTTAGGTACTATAGATATCAGACAAAGAAAAGAAAATTCATACTGTTATCAGTCTTTCCTTTATGTCCTTTTTTAATAGATAAAATCCCAAAACTTGATTAAATCTACAGGAGTAAACCAAGCAGCTTTTTGTACAGTTATTCAGGTTACACCTCGCTGTCTAAAATACAAAACTATAAAATTAACCATCCATCCATCCATCCATCCATCCATCCATCCATCCATCCATCCATCCATCCATCCATCCATCCATCCATCCATCCATCCATCCATCCATCCATCCATCCATCCATCCATCCATCCATCCATCCATCCATCCATCCATCCATCCATCCATCCATCCATCTTCTTCCACTTATCCGGGACCGGGTCGCGGGGGCAGAAATCTAAGCAGGGATGCCCAGACCTCCCTCACCGCAGACACTTCCTCCAGCTCTTCCGAGGGAACCAGAGGCGTTCCCAAGCCAGCCGGGAGACATAGTCTCTCCAGTGTTTCCTGGGTCTTCCCCAGGGCCTCCTCCCGGTGGGACATGCCTGGAACACGTCTTTAGGGAGGCGTCCAGGAGGCATCCTATACAGATGCCCAAGCCACCTCAGCTGACTCCTCTCGATGTGAAGGAGCAGCGGCTTAACCCCGAGCTCCTCCCGGATGACTCAGCTTCTCACCCTATCTCTAAGGGAGCGCCCAGCCAACCTGCGAAGGAAACTCATTTCGGCCGCTTGTATCCGTGATCTTGTCCTTTCGGTCAATACCCAAAGTTCATGGCCATAGATGAGGTTGCGGTCAGCAGCCCTCCACCCACACCATAAATGGTGTTGGCAGGATACTGCTTCCCCCTTCTGAGGCGCCGGATGGTTTGCCAGAATCTCTTCGATGCCGACCAATAGTCCTCCTCCATGGCCTCTGAGCCTCTCCCAGACTCGAGTTTTTGCTTCCCGAACCGCCAGAGCTGCGGCTTGCTTGGCCTGCCGGTACCCGTCGGCTGTGTCACAAGTCCCACAGGCCAACAAGGCCCGATAGGACTCCTTCTTCAACCTGACGGCATCCTTTACTTCCGGTGTCCACCACCGGGTTCAGGGATTGCCCCCACGACAGGCGCCAGAGACCCTGCGTCTACAACTTTGAGCTGCCGCAGTAACAATGGAGGCAGAGAACATGGTCCACTCTGAATCAATGTCCCCAGCCTCCCTCGGAATCTGGGAAAAGCTCTCCCGGAGGTGGGAGTATAATACCTCCCTGACGGAGGGCTCGGCCAGACGTTCCCAACAGACCCTCACAATACGTTTAGGCTTGCCTGGTCTGCCCCGCTTCCTCCTCTTCCAGGTGGTGGTAATTACTTTATATGCTGTTTTATTTCATGTGAGATGGACAGACTTACCTACCAAAGTTTATTTCTTTGTTATTCTCCAAATCTGTCGAAAAGAGGAAAATTAAACCACTTACACCTCATTTATGGGTTAGGAGCTTTTTTTTTTTTTCACACTAAAAAGTGTGAGGTGCGTTACCTGTTAAGATGCGTTTGTCATTGGTGAGTGTTGCATCGTCCTCTGGAGAAAAAAAAAAGTTAGTTTGTTTCCATAAGACCAGGCTTCAATATAACACTAAATAATAATAATTAAAAAAAAAAAAGTCAGATTTTGTGGTTTTGTTGAAGCAAACCACATGCAGAATTGAAGAACAGAAGGAACCAGGTTTGTGCTTCATTTTTAGTACCTCACGAAAGGGTGTACCGTGTAACATGTTGACTTACGGCACAAACAAGAATGACCGTCGTGTTTACCTGACACAGGGTTGATACGAGCGGGTGGCTGCTTCACTACGTGGTAGCATAACCATTACAGATGAGGAAGGGATGGCAGCTAGCCATTGGCTGAGACGACTGTCAGTCAATCGTATTAGAAATAAATTTGAATGATTTATATAAATTCTCCAGATGTTCAAAACATCGTTCAAAAGCAAAAACACGCTGCTGATTTTTGTTTCACTAAACATTTTCTAGAGTCAGTCAAGCAACTCTGGCGTCAGTTTAATGCCAAATGCATCAATCCCACTGCTTTAGGTTTATTCACTGTTTATTTTTTATTTTATTTCCATATCATACTGGTTTCTGTGTATTCAACCTATGTCATTTTCAGATCAAATTGTTTCTGATATATTTGTCTATTTATTTCCATATCACATTGTTTGCTATTATCGTTTTCATGTCACATATTGTTTTGGTTTTGTTGTTGACACCGTTTAAGCAGGTCAACGGAGGGATTGTTAGGGTGGAAATTTCTTACTTTTCAAGCCACCTATTTCCTTTTATTTATGATTTTGTTATTGTTTACTAGATTTTATTTTTTTCAAATGCTGTTTTTTGATGATTGTTCATTGCTTTTTTTTTGTTCTGTGGCTAAGTATTACTGTGTATTGAATTTTGGGCTTATGTTACGTTGGTTTTGATCATTTTCCAGTTGTGCATTGATTATTAATTCCTCATCCTTCTGCATTTATTAGGGCGTTTTTATCAAAGTCTAATCCAGGCCCTCTCCACCAACTTGTTGCATTAGCCAGGTTCTCTCTCACCTGAGGACTGCTCGGTGGAGATCCGTCCGCTCACGTATATTCTGCAGAATAAACGCTTCAGTCGAGTTTTGATCAAATCAAGTTCCCCTTTTCCTTTATTTGAACAAGTCAGACATTCTTTAAAACAGAATCCTGACAAGTGAAATTTTTTAATTAAAGATAAAACTGGAGCAGTTCAGGAATAAAATGTTTGGACTATATTGGATAAAGATAAAGATGTAGAAAATCAGGAGTGTTTTACCCTCCAGGCAGGACGTGACTGACTCAGCAGCAAATGAGAGTGAAACAAGAACAGCGACGATCTCCGCTCTGAATCCACGCAAAGAAAATAATGAGAGCAATTGTAGACCTAATTTTGTGCTTAGGCTTAAATCTGAGTGAGCTTTGATGGAAGCGGCCAACGATACGCACTCACTAACACGACAGAGGAGCTAACTCACATGACCAGACACCAACAAGCTGCCGTTAGTGTGACGTTTAAGCAGCACCAGGTATCACACCCACCGTTATCAGCCACGGACACTGAGGGCAGCATGGAGGAGGAAAAACGACAAAAACAAACAGCTGTTCACAGTGCTGCTCAGATAGGTTATACCTCTAAAACTACCTTTTAATCAATACATCTTTATTATTGATTGACTTACATCACTTCAGAAAGAGGTGAGAACAGGTTTTACACTTACAAAGAATACAAACACGGCCTTTGACTACAAAT
Organism: Xenentodon cancila; assembly: GCA_014839995.1. Classification (NCBI taxonomy): domain Eukaryota; kingdom Metazoa; phylum Chordata; class Actinopteri; order Beloniformes; family Belonidae; genus Xenentodon; species Xenentodon cancila. The sequence goes on from CM026200.1 coordinate 24,338,345, forward strand.
GCAGAGCCTTTCATCCTACCACATACATGCATCCTGTTAAGACACGTCTGACTAGAAGCTACCAGGTGAAGATGTAAATTGAGGTGAAGAGCGCTCACAGGGTCTGATGCAGGTATGAACCTGTAAAGGCTGACACCACCACTGCTCCCTCTGTTTACTGAGGAGAAACATCAAAACTGCGGATGATTCACTGCCGTCGTGTCAGCGGCTGCTTCAGTCAGGACGACGCAGTTACACGTTATGACCACATGTAAAAGCAGTTGACAGGTACAAATAGTGCATTTTGAAGTCCATGTAAAGATCAGCTAAGTATTAACAATTAATGTAGTCATTTCACAAGCTTAAGGTGACGGCAAGGAGGTTTTCATGTTAAAGAATCATTTTAAATTTCATTTAAAGGGATGTTTTAGTACCTTTGTCTATCTTTCACAGTGCTCACCAAGGAGTTTACGGACTACCTCAGTGACTTCAGCTTGGGTGATGGAAGAGTCCACCGTACAGTCCCCAGCCTTGGCTTCCTCAGCGGAAGGCATGTCGGTGGGATTGAAGAGATCCTCAAAGTATTCCTTCCACCGTCCGACAATATCCCCAGTTGCGGTCAGCAGCCCTCCACCCACACCATAAATGGTGTTGGCAGGATACTGCTTCCCCCTTCTGAGGCGCCGGATGGTTTGCCAGAATCTCTTCGATGCCGACCAATAGTCCTCCTCCATGGCCTCTCTGAGCCTCTCCCAGACTCGAGTTTTTGCTTCCCGAACCGCCTGAGCTGCGGCTTGCTTGGCCTGCCGGTACCCGTCGGCTGTGTCACAAGTCCCACAGGCCAACAAGGCCCGATAGGACTCCTTCTTCAACCTGACGGCATCCTTTACTTCCGGTGTCCACCACCGGGTTCAGGGATTGCCGCCACGACAGGCACCAGAGACCCTGCGTCTACAACTTTGAGCTGCCGCAGTAACAATGGAGGCAGAGAACATGGTCCACTCTGAATCAATGTCCCCAGCCTCCCTCGGAATCTGGGAAAAGCTCTCCCGGAGGTGGGAGTATAATACCTCCCTGACGGAGGGCTCGGCCAGACGTTCCCAACAGACCCTCACAATACGTTTGGGCTTGCCTGGTCTGCCCCGCTTCCTACAGTTGACAGGTACAAATAGTGCATTTTGAAGTCCATGTAAAGATCAGCTAAGTATTAACAATTAATGTAGTCATTTCACAAGCTTAAGGTGACGGCAAGGAGGTTTTCATGTTAAAGAATCATTTAAAATTTCATTTAAAGGGATGTTTTAGTACCTTTGTCTATCTTTCACAGTGGCCAGAGATATTATGGACTTGTTGCTGACTGTGGATGGAGAAGTGGAGGAAAAGGAGGATCTTTAGAACATAATGTCTTGTTACTAGATGGATTATCGCACCTCTGTGAGATTATTGTGAATATACAGCTGATGAGTGGAAGTGGGATAAATATGCTATGACCAGTCCATCTTTGAGTGTGAGTTTAGAGACCAAAGAAATCAATGGCAGAAGAGAAAATTAGGAAAATTATTTAACGCAGTAAAATGCAAATTAACCTCCGCACCTATAGGAGGACCCACTGAGCTAACCAAAAAAAAAGAGGCAAAATTTCCTCTGTGTCGCTTTAACATATTTAAAAGTTAAAATGCATGTTTCTTTTTGGTTTTTGTAACTTTGAGTACTTCAGTTTTCAGTAATAGAAGTACTGAACTACGATCAGTTTCATATAACGAAGTATCAGTGGCAGAAGCAGAGACACAGCAGTTTTACAGGGCAAAGAAGCAGAATCAAAGTTACTCAAATAGTACACTTCTGGTACTGTGCCAGCTTGGTGAGTAGTACCAGTCAGTGAACTGTTTTATGTAGTAAAACTGTCAGAGGGGGAATACTTTAGTATCATAGGCATGAATGATAATTAGTTAACAACATACATCTATCTATACATCTACATGTAGTATTTTTGTCAACATCTATTTAAATATTGTTCTTTATACAAACCTTTTCTATGCAGTAAAAGTACTGTAGTATTCTCGGTATTATGTAATAACTTTTTCAGTAGTAATAGTTTTGAAAATATTATTATTTTAATGTGGCAAAACCATTACAATATAAAGTACCAAAGTCCATTACTGAAATAAAAGCTGTGTGATATTAATAGTGTAATATGTAATTACTACTACATGACCCCGCCGTAAAAGGATAACGGAATATTTCAGAGCTCTAAGCATAAAAACAGCTGCAGGTTTCAGCGAGAGCCGCTCCTATCAGGTGTGCAGAACTACGGCGCCATCTGGTGGCAGTGAGCGAGGTCAGCAGATCCCAGGAGATGTGTGCGCGCGTGTGTGCGTGTGTGTCTCACCTCTTCAGCATGCTGGCAGAGGGAATCAGGCCGGCGCAGGAGGATCCGCAGGGCAGCTTTCTGGCCTGCCACCACTGTGCGTCTGACTGGTCCACAACCTCCAGCAGGTCCCCTCTGATGAACGCCATGCCTGCGTCTGGACACGGGATGGAGGCGTCCTGCAGGGGGCAGTAGTCCACCAGCGCCCTCATGTAAACCTGGACAACACAAAGACACCGCGTTTCTGCGAACAAACGGCCTAATGCATCTGACACACAACGACCTTACTGCTCTTCATCAGGATGGTTGTGAGGATGTCAAAAGGATCAGTTCTGTGAGGAAATAATCACAAGTCCACAGTGTCACACTAAAACACTGACATGTTAGAAAAGGGAGCAGATTAGAAAAATTACCTTATTCGTGTATCCTTATGAGAGTGGAAATGTGACATCATGTTTAAAATATTAAAATTATGATACATTAAAGCAATGCAACAGTTATTTTTTCATTGTCAACAATTTTCTTTTTCAGCCACAAAGTTAACCAACAGTTTATCTTTTAATGTTGTCAGCTGTATGGATCCTTCTGATCAATTTAAATTATAAATGAGAATATTTAGAACCTTTCAGCAATGAAATGATTATTTAACTTATTCTTCTGGCCTTTTTCTAAGTTTGTTGCTTAATGATGAAGCACACTGACAACTTACGTAAAGAAAATAAAGCACACATTATGTGTGTTAAACTGTTTATTGAAGATAAATGGTCCCGAAAGCGTTCTTCTGTTGGGATTTTCACCTCAGCAGTTTCTAGGCTTCACTTAGGATGGTGCAAAAAAAAAACAGAAGTTATTAACAAAATGTCTTAATCTATTAAAAGGTCATTTTCTTGCTTGTAGGTTTATTGGATTGCTTCTGGAGTGGATGACATTTGGAGCAAATTTCAGACTAATTTGATGAATCATTCCGGGTCAATGGCCCTGCTGTTAATACAAATGACAAGCAAGTGTCAAGACAACGCTCCCGGGAGCGTTGTCTTGACACTTGCTTGTCATTAGGTTTAGCCGGCTAAACCTAACATGCTTTTGGATTGAAAGTAAGCGCTGTTAAAGTAGCTAAGTGAGTTCTGTACCTGGATCGACTCGATGCACGCTGGTCAAACGTTCCATCGGCATTTCATGGAGATTTTGATCATCAATCATGGTGATTTTAAAACATGCTGGAGCCTGCTGTCAGGACGGGCCAAATGCTATTCAGCCCTTTCATGATCTAAGGTCTACCTGCTTGGTTTAAAGGCAGGGTAAGCAACTCCTGGATGGCATCATATCTGTCAGTGTTTGAAACCATAAACTCTGTGAGTAAACAAATACCGGAACCACCGGCAGCCTGCAGACTCACGTCTTCAATCGGTGAGCACATTTACAAATGTCCTTTTAGTGTGTTTGATATCAATCAAGTTGTTTTATTGCTTTTCACTGTATGAAATGAGGTGATGTGATGGTCGTTTCTTACCGGCTTCTGGCTGCTGCTGACTTGACCAGGATTTGGAATGACTTTGAACAGGATGGTGCCTTTGGAGCTGGACTGACAGGTAAATAAACAGGTAGAATAGTCAATTCTTTTAAAATAATATAATGTCCATTTTGTTAGTCTATTTCACAAAAGAAGGATGTATTTGATGAGGTCAGTCTACCTTTTAAAAGGAATCACACATTAATTGTTAACCCAATAGGAAACTAAATTAAAATATGTCTATCCATTGTGTTTAAGTATTTTGGTTGAAGGTCACAACCTTCAGTGGATGACATCATATTTTCCAGCCTACGTTGACCTACCAGCATCTGGATGACTTTTTCTGGCTCCATGCCCACCACTGGGTTTCCATTCACCTCCACTAACAGATCACCTGGATGCAGGAGTCCTGACATGCAAACCCACGTTAAGCCATCACTTGAATTTTTTCTTGTTTTTTTTATCCGCTCAGAGACATGAAAGTACACCCATCTCCTAGGACTCAGTGGGATACAGTTTCATCTCACCACTGCGGTCTGCCAGTCCTCCATGAATCACCCGGGCGATGTAGATGTCTCCTGTCTCCTCGTCCCTCCTTATTGTCGCCCCCTAATGGAAAGAAATGGAATCCAACATAAACTACCTTTAATAGCTAATGAAAATAACAAAGTGCATGTTCGCATTTGATATAACAAAATACAAATGGAGGAAAAACTGATGAAAATGCAGAGTGAAAATGAATTGGTCCCAACTGTGTTTGTAAATCACCACATGTTTGGCCCTCAGCTGCTGAAATGGACACTCCCATTTCCACTTTTGCTGATTTGTGGCCTAACACCGATTTACCCAGTTTAGTAAATCTGGCCTGAGGCATTAAATAGAATATTAAGTAATCGGATTAAAAGTTCAAGTGAGAATGGGAAACCATCAGAGATGGCCCTAGGTGTCAAAGATGGCAATAAACCCAAAGATAGCTGGATGAAATGGGAAAGGTGAATTAAGAAAAAGTTCATTCTTGATACCTTTAGATAACATTCCTGTCACATGTCTGCATGATCCAGTGAGGAAAAAACATGTCTCAGAAGTGTCGTTGATGGACAGTTCATATGAATCATCCTCTTGGTTTTGGATGAAAATCCAATAAACCAAGTGGGCAAAGTGATATAGATGCAGCTTGAAGTACTATTTTTTTTCCAGTTTAACGCTGTTCTTGTCATATTTTAAAAAATATGACAACTTTTTTTTTTTTTTTTTTTAAATGACAGACTTTCAGTCTCTAAAACCAGACCAGATAACTGAGGAGACAGCTTGTTCTTGGTTTGGTTACTTGTTTTTCTTCTTTTTCTTCTTTGTCGTCAAGCACCCGGTGCTCTTTCGGTCTCTGTGGTTGTCCAGTTGAGGTCTTGAAACGGTTCCATTGTTGAACCAGACATGTCCATTACTGACTCCACCACCTGCCCTCCAGGTCACTTTGGGTCCGCCGTTCAGCTGGTTTTGATTCTGAGACGCTGCAAAAGAACTGATGGACGATGATGAGGAGGAGCTAGATGAAGCGGAGGAGGGCGAGAGGGGGCGTGGATAAGGCGTGGGAGGTTTGTGAACTGCTTTTGGAGATAATGACGAAACCCTTGGTGGAGGTATGGGCCGATTATGCAGCTTTGGCCTGCATGGCGGTGATGCTTCTTGCTGTTTTTTGGATGCAATAATCCCCTGGAGTTTGTCAACCACTTCAGCGAGCAGGTTGACCACCTGCGCATTCTCTTCCATGCCGTCTGTGATCATTTCTGTTGCCGCCACCATCTTCTGGCCGAGGCGGCACACGTCCTGACTGCTGTGCTCGATGCTGCTGGCTGCGGTCTGAACAGTGGACCTGAGCACTCCCACACTGCACTGTTTGTGGAGCTCAGAAGGAGCTCTGTGATGTTTAGGTTCTGCTGACTTTTGTGTCTGTATTTGCTGACCGTGGCATTCATTGTGATGAGGAACAGCACAGCGGTGGATTGTATGGGAATGATCCAAGAGCTCTTCTCGTAGATTGTCATGAAACCCCGGTGTACATCCATGCTGCCTGACAGGGGAGGGCAGAGTGCTGACCTTCAGCTGCTGAGTGGCACGCCAAGTTGCCGGGGTAGCTGGTGCAGTGTGGACCATGAAGTGGACTTTGCCGGGACCTGGACTGCTTCTCGATCCATCCGTAGTGCCCTTCTTGTTCAAGAGCGGAGTGTTAGGAAAACTGACACTGTTAGCTGGGATTGGAGGAGGAAGGTAAGTGTAGTCATCACTGCTGTTTGAGGTGCCTTTTTCTCTGGCAGGTTTGGGTTTTTCTGACAATGAACCGGCACATAAGAGGCAAAAGAAGGAAAAACAGAAAATTAAGAAAATCTGTGCCAAAAGCAAAACTTGAGGTAATAATGGCAGTGGTAACTGAGGAATGGCAGGGGAGAAAGAAGAAAGTGAGGAATTCATGATGGATGAAAAAGATTGTGTTCCCACAGAACGGTAAAATGTAAACATGGATGGAGGAACGCTGGGATGGAGGAACGCGGGCGATTCACACTCCCACAAGGATCGGTTCTGTTTTCCTGTCTTACCAGTGCGGCTGTCACCACCACAGACGGCGGGAGCTGATTTGTTGAGCCTTTGCTTCCAACGTTCTGCGTTTTGTGGCAAGAAACAGAAGCTACCTGTGGACTCATAATGGTGAGGAACTGGGCGGGGCTGGCTCGCTCTCGGGAGGGGCCGAGGCCCAGCTTCGCTCTCAGTCATTCTGAGCTCCTCCCCTGACCACGCCCTGTTTGGGGGGGTGAGGTGGTCCAGCGTAAGTCGCCGTAGACTGCTCCGGCGCCTACGAACTTCTTCTACCCCATCACCTACATTTCTTCCATCCTCCTCTCCACTCTTTGCAAATAAAATATGAGAAACTGGGTTTTCTTTGGTTGGAATTTTTTTTTAGATCTTTAAAAATCAAAACATTTATCTTGAAAGCGGCAATAATCTCATGACTCCTGTAACTGTTACATTATGGCTTGGATACGGATTCTGTTGGGTCAGCGTGAGCTGATATGTGACCTTGTACGCTACTAAAATGTTTTTAACACTTTAGGTAAATAAAAGTCCATTTGTAATACAAACAGGAATAATTAGGGACTCATTTATTTGCTTAAGCAGACAGTAAAGACAAGAATAGGTTGTCTTAGTCTGGGGTAAAGGCTTTTAGTAAAAAGCCCCTTTAAATGAGACCTGGATTTCTGGACTGGTTGTTGTGTCAGGCTTAAATACTCACCCTAATAGAGATTCAACAGAAAAAAAAGCAAAAAAACATTTAACAACAGGATTTTCTGCACTTCCACGAATGCATCTGTCTCACCAGTGGCTGGTTATTTTTCACCAGACAAACGATCCTCATGGCTTCCTCATCCTCAGGTAACTCGTCAGGCAGAGGTGGTAAGACAGGAAGGTAGTCTGACTGGGCTACGCTGTCGTGGGAGGACAGGAGGGCCTGACGGACACGGAGACAACCATGAGGTGGTCTAACAGAGGATGTAATAGAAGCTGCACAGAAGTTTGATGAACCTCAGCTCAGACCTGGACATGTGGTGAACTGAGCAGGTTGAGGAGCTCTCTGGCTTCAGACGAAGGATGGTGAGCTCTCTCGATTAAACTCATGATCTGACGACGAAGCGGGGAACCAGAGAAATGTAGAGTTACAGCATATTGTACGTTGTAACTGTATACAAGCAAGACACAGCATTAAAATGTTCAGTTTTCTTTACATATTTTTAGTGAAGCTGAGCTTAGATTCAAGACTACATTTAACTACAGTGGGTACGGTGGGTTTCAACAAGAATAATTGAAGTACAACAGCAGTAAATAGTTTGCAACAGTCAAGTTGTTGTTTTATTTTAAACTTCTAATTTTCAGAAACTGAATTAATTGCAGCGTCATAGGGTTACTATAATGCTGCATGTATTATATTTAATACATGACATTCTGAGACTGTTTAATACAAATAATAATGATCATAAACCTACATAAATAAAGTTACCCAATGTATTCCCAATGACACAAAAATTAAATTCAAACATCTGCCATTAGTGTACGTGTCATTACTTCATGTAAAAATAACATTTTCCGGTGCTTATGAGCATTTATTTGGATATTTGACTATCAAATCAAAACATACATAATACAATCCCGTCCCTTTGTTTGGTGCAGCGTAGGACTGGAAAATAAACTCGAGTTCTCTGGCAACTCGCACTCACGTATGTGTCTGAATTTTAGAAGCGTGCAACACAAAATGGAAAACATCAAGTTTAAAGTCAGCAAAGTCAATCCAAGCTGCAGCAGATGTGCAGCCTCCGACAGCTGTGGACGTTTATCAAGATACATCCGCCTGTAGTTGGAGAGGGATCGATGAACTGTTGGCGAGCCTTTTAGATACGACTTTAAGAAGTTCAGGCAAGTTTGATTAATTGCGTCTGGTCAGGACATTGTCAAGATGCCTTCTAGAGAGCAAATCCAGTTTAAGGGGAAAAATAGGCTTCTGGCAGACCCAGGACCAGCTGGACAGATTAAATTAAATTAAATTAAATTAAATTAAATTAAATTAAATTAAATTAAATTAAATTAAATTAAATTAAATTAAATTAAATTAAATTAAATTAAATTAAATTAAATTAAATTAAATTAAATTAAATTAAATTAATTCCTTATTCTCTATTTAAGCATTGTTGCATAGAAATTTAATTATAACAAACATTTTAAATCTATTTATATCTGATAGAATCAAATTGCTGTGAATGGAAGTTTATTGAGTGTAATGCTGAAAATTGTCCTTAAATAAAAGATTTGATTGCTTCTGCCGCAACTATTTACATGGCCAGCATGTGTGTGTGTGTGTGTGTGTGTGTGTGTGTGTGTGTGTGTGTGTGTGTGTGTGTATTCACTAACCTCATATGACAGTCCCGAGGCATAAGGCAGGCAGGGACTCGGCGCCAGCCTTTGGAACTGCATCAGGCACTCATAAACCTAAAGAGACCAGAAGACAGTGTCAGTTTATAGATAAACAGTCTGGCTGGTCCACCGCAGGACTCGTAAATGAGGCACCTTCAGCAGCGCACGCAGCCACGGTGCCCTCAGCAGTTCATGCAGGAGCTGAGCGCCATTGATGTTTCTGCTAACGGCTTCACCGACATCCTCCACCACGCCGGACAACACTTCACTGACGCCTGTGCATATGTGCAGAGAAGAAAACAGTCCTGAAGTAGCAGAGCCGCACAGTCTGAAACATGACAAAATGAGTCTGTCCCTGGATTCGGTAACAGTTCTGACATACGTTCATACTTCTGAAGACCTACAGTCAACTTTTGTTGATAATAAATATGGTAACATTTATTATTAATATTTGAAATTCTACCATTTAACAGTGGTAATTCCCTTGTATAATCAGCAGAGTCTGTGAATTAAAAAGTATTATGTAAGTACAACAAATGCCACAGTTAAAAATGGAAAAATGAGGACACTTCACGGCATAAAAATAGATGGATTAGACTAAGATACTTCATGGCATAAAAATAGATGCATTAGCCTGGACAAATAACTTTACAACAGGAATATCTGGATTTCACTAACAGTGGATGTTTCAAGCTTTATGTTTCTCTTGAACAGATGGTGAAAAACAAACAAGTGTGGGTCACACAGGATTAACAACCCTGACCCTGCAGAGAGACACTAATACTAAAGTGTAGAAATGGGTATTAGATGAGATTAAAGTGGATCTGAGGTTGGAATTAAAGCTGAACTAAAGTAAACACACAAAGCAACAAATGCAGCCAATGGCCAACAGTCAAGTCTGGGAAATTCTTAATCCCACACAAAGATGTGCGTTCTCACCATCGTCCATGGTTTGTTTCATGTTGTTCAGCCAGAACCACTGACAGGATGGAAGAGGAAGAGGAAGGAGGGCAGCTCCTGCTGAAGAGACGGAAATGAAACAAAAGCAGCCAGAAAACAACTTAGAATCTAACTTTTATACTCATTTTCAAGAGTTTGATAGATAAAGTTGCGTCTGTTTGGATTCCCATTCAACCAGGCAGTCCTTAATCTCTCCACTGGAGAAAACACTCCCTTCATGAAGTCTCCTAATCCTGCGCCTTCCTACAATATATGTGTAATCTGCTTCCAGTTGACAAAGCCAGGGATGTGTCTACATTTTTATTGTTTTGTTATTATTATTATCATAATTATTTTGACTGTGTACGTGCAACGGGGGCAGGTACTAGAAGGTGAGGAGATGTGCACTTTATGTGATAAAAAGTGTCCTGGGTTGCAAACTGTGTAAAACTGCTTACCGTGCCTTTAAGAAAAGGCTTGACATACACAAACCTTGTGTCAAGCCTCGATATTTCTGAGTTTTAGGTGATATAGACCCTCAAGAGCTGAATTTTCATCAATTAAAGGATTTACTTTTAACCAGAAAGTCTTTTTTTTTTTGCAAAATTAAAGTTATCACTTTTATTGATTGCTGTTTTAAAATCCACATGTACCATAAACTGAGATTCATCTTTTGCGCTGCCATTCAGGACTATATTGTGATCACTGCACTATTTCCTGTATTCTTCATCATTAACCATTTGTAGTGAGTACTTGAGTACATCAGTCAGACAGACAGAGTAGATGTAACGACATGTAATGCAAAGAAATTCCTTCTCAGGCTTGTAAGTCATCTTAATTGCAACATTCCTTGCAGGCTGTAATTGATATGGATATAAAGTAGCTGTGACGGAGAGTCAGGTGAACGATTTCTGCAACGTCTTTCAATTTCAGGTGAGAATGTATATATATTTTAATAGTTACACCTTGTTCAAACACTTTCTGAAACAACAGCAAATCTAAAGTTTATGTCTAAACACAAGTAAATTAATGTTAGCAACTGCTTCTAAACGTAATGTTTCTCAGATTTGGGTTGAGTGGCAGCCGTTCACTAAATGTTCTTTCACACTTTAATGACCACCAACATCAGGATCCGTAACTGAGTCTAACAGCAAACTTGAGAATAAGCTGACCGTCATTAACGGATCGTGTCAGTCAAATGTAAGCTGGTCTCCACTTGTTTTTTGCAGCGGTAGAATTTAAAACCATATTTTTTTGGGATTTACTCGGAGAGTATTCCTACCAGGGAAATTGGTGTCACTAACTTTTTGGCATGGAATTACATCCAGCTTTAATCTGATCATTATCCTTGGTTAAACGTGGACAGGAAAAGGGCGCTTGAGGGAGCCAATCCTCGCCTCTAGAGCCACATATGAAAATAACAGTCTGACGCAACAGTGTAAATTTATCTAACTACTGACATTTTTGAGGTTTTTGTTATTTTGGTGAAACTTGCTCCTCTACGGTCCTCATTAGGCGCGTTTCCACTTTCTCGTGAACACAACAACTTATTTGAAATATTTGGACCAGAAACATTTTGTTGCGAGTACATTTAGTGAGCTTGGCAATTACAAGACCAGGGAATCGATTCAGGTCTTGTTGGCATATGATGCCAGTATAGAGGTCCGGAGGGGCGTTTTCTTTCACAATCGCTATGACTGTGGTGTATGTTGAAAATGCAAGTAACATCCCATGTTTACTTGTTTCTTCTCGTTATTCTTTTGCTGCATTCTTCTTTTTCAGCTGCTTTTATGCTGCTGTCTTTTTGCAAACAACAAAATCTGCACATTACTGCCACCCAGTGGTCTGATGTGTTATTTCCTCAATTAAAAGTTCTTGTGTGGCGCTACAGTGTAATGGAGACACACCGACTGGAGGGGCTGACAAGACGGTCCGCCCTGTTAGAGGTTCCTTTCTGGCGGGTTTATCCCAAAGCGCCGACCATCTTACTTTCGCATTGAGGCTCAGCAGAACTAAGTTTTGTTGCAGTTCCTTGACTGGCCTCTAGAGGCTGGCTCCAAAAGCGAGTCAATCTCTATTGACTCTTATTAAATGTTAAAATGTCCAAAGCTATCTTTGATTGACATGTGGTCTGAAGCAACATGGCTCTTCTCCACACGAGGAGGGCTAATGCTGCGTCCATTGTATTATACAGTTTATGGTGGATACCCATCTATTGAGAGTAACTAATGGCTCCACTGACTGACCCAACTGGAAGTGCAACGACTTCTGTTTACCTGTTTACTTCAGGTAAGACACGGTTGACTCATAGACTTCACTATAAAAAGAAAGGAAAAAACAAACAACGAGAATATCCCCTTAATCAGTACCACCAACAGAATAAACAAGCCCCCATTAATGTATTTTTAAACATAATCATATTAACCTACTTCCTTTTAGAGCAGCGGGTTACTAAGTGTGGACTTAAGTAGTTATGACTCCTCTTGAGCTTCTAATCCTTTCTCAACTTATGCTTTAAACTTTCCACAAGCGTCAGTTAGAAGTCATTGAATGTCAGTCACACGGTCTCACAGAGCATCAGGAAGATGAAGACCCACCAGTGGAGAGTTTGGGACTGTTTTTGTTTGAGGATGAAATAAATCAACTTTAAAACTTAAAATTTGAACAGTAGTTGTTTTTTTTAATCTATATGACACACAGGAATCTTAGGAGTTTGACAACTCCGTCTTGCAGAATTCATTTTCAAAACTGCACTCGTAAAAATCTGTCAGGTCTGACAATAAACCTGGAAATCACTGACTCATGGTAAAAAAATAACTCCATTTGTATCTCAACCCCTGTTTCCTAACAAGTCATTGTTCGTTAGGAAGTTGAATAAATAACTAAGGATCCGAGAATGTTATCGTCCTGCTCAAATGACACCCAGGGTTGAGTAAAACCTGCACTGTGTCCAGTACTTGAATGTTGAGTCGGATTTGAATCAACTGAGTCTTTTCTTTTCTTGCGTGCACACTCAGTCATAAGTATTTATCAGGTCAAATATGACCGACTCACCTGGTCTTCCTGTGGTCCGGTTGCGCTGCAACGCTTCCTCAGCGTGTGATCTCTGAGCTGGAGTGAATCAGCAGTGTGGGCATGTCGCTCACATGGAGTTTACTACCAAACCAAACCTGACACTAATCCTCTCTAACCCGGCTTATCTAGCAACCTCTTCCTCTCTTTCTCTCATTGCATCTTTCTTTCTTATTTAGAAATGTTTGGAATTGTTTCCCCTTTTAATGCCAATCTATTTAATTGGATCCATCTTCACTATCTTCTTTTTCAAATTGTAATTTCCTTACTTTATCACTTTTTTTAAGTACTTCAACATATCACAAAGCCTCTTAACCCTTCACTGCTTTTGACCACGCATACTCACATTTGTCCTTCTGTCTTTCAGAGTCAGAGTCAGAGTTAAGTTTATTGTCAATTCTACTAAATGTGAGATACATACAGAGAATCGAAATTACGTTACTCTCAAACCCTCGGTGCTACACAATAAATAATTTTTAAACACAAAGTGCAAATTAAAAACAGACAAGTTATGACATGAGAAACAAGTTATGGCATGACGTTTGGTTTAAATGTACAACAGTTTTTCGGTCTGATTAAAGTGACCTGGTGCAAAGCAGGCGGTCCAGTTCTGCCAAAAGTGCCTGATGCAGATACTGAGATCAGAGTGAGTGAGGGGGGAGCAGGGAGGGAAACAGTGGGAGAGCAGGGAGAGTGTTCAGCGTCCTGACGGCCTGGTGGATGAAGCTTTCCTTCAGTCGGCTGGGTCTGGCCCGGAGGGTCCGCAGCCTCCTCCCTGATGGCAGCAGACTGAAGAGGCGGTGTGACGGGTGGGTGGGGTCTCTCGCAATGCTGAGGGCTTTGCGAGTCAGACGGCTGCTGTAAATGTCCTGAAGTGAGGGGAGAGAGACACCAACGATCTTCTCAGCTGCTCTCACGACGCGTTGGAGAGACTTGCGGCAGGTTGCGGTGCAGCTCCGTACCACACGGTGATGCAGCTGGTCAGGATGCTCTCGATGGTGCCTCTGTAGAAGGTTACCTGATGGGGGCCGGGGCTCTGGCTCTTTGCAGTTTGCGGAGGAAGTAGAGACGCTGCTGTGCCTTCTTGGCGAGTGATGCAGTGTTAACAGTCCAGGAGAGGTCCTCTGAGATGTGGACACCCAGGAACTTGGTGCTGCTCACCCTCTCCACAGTGGCACCGTTGATGGTCAGAGGAGCATGCTGGGTGTGTTGTCAGCAACAATCTCCTTGGTCTTCTCCACGTTCAGGGAGATATTGTTGTCGCTGCACCACTCAGCCAGGCGGCTCACTTCGCTCTTGTAGTTTGACTCATTGTTGTTGTTGATGAGACCCACCACAGTCGTGTCGTCCGCAAACTTTATGAAGAGGTTGGAGCTGTGCATCGGTGTGCAGTCGTGGGTCAGCAGGGTGAAGAGGAGGGGGCTCAGCACACATCCCTGGGGGGCCCCTGTGCTCAGTGTGATGGTGCTGGATGTGTTGCCGCCGACCCGTACTGCCTGTGGTCTCCCAGTCAGGAAGTCCAACAGCCAATTGCACAGCGAGGTGTTGATCCCCAGCTGGTCCAGTTTGTGAATGAGCTGCTGGGGGATGATGGTGTTGAATGCTGAACTGAAGTCGATGAAGACCATTCTTACATAAGCGTTTCTGGTGTCCATATGTGTGAGGGCTGTGTGGAGGGCAGTGGAGATGGCGTCGTCAGTGGACCGGTTGTGGCGATATGCAAACTGGTAGTGGTCCAGAGAGAGGGGGGGGGGGGCAGCCTTGATATGATGCATGACTAGCCGTTCAAAGCACTTCATGATGATGGGAGTCAGTGCAACTGGACGGTAGTCCTTGGAGCAGGAGGGAGATGACCGTTTTGGGACCGGACGGATGTTGGTGGCTTTGAAGCACGTGGGAACCACCGCCTGACTCAGTGACATGTTAAAGATGTCTGTGAAGACATCCGTGAGTTCTCCTGCACAGTCTCTCAGTACACGACCAGGTATGTTGTCAGGACCCGGAGCTTTGCGAGCGTTGATCCTGCTGAGGGATCTCCTTTGTAGGCTGTCTTGTTGTTGGTGTAGACTTGGTCCAGAATGTTGTCTCCTCGCGTAGGGAACTTGATGTGGTGGTGAAGATTTGAAAAGATGGTCTTTGGGTCTGCGTGGTTGAAGTCCCCCGCCAGGATGAGGAAGGCCTCAGGGTGGGCTGTCTGCTGCTCGCTGATCCGCTGGTACAGCTCGGTCAGCGCCTCTCTCCTGGTGTGGGTGGAGGGGTTGGGGGGGATGTAAACAGCAGTGAGTAGTATGACCGAGTATTTGCGCGGTAGATAGAAAGGACGACATTTAATAATCATAAACTCCGCCAGGGGTGAGCAGTGTTTGCAGACCACCACAGCATCTCTACACCAAGCATCACGGAGGAAAACACAAAGGCCGCCGCGGCGGCCCTTACCTGCCTCGGTGTGTGCTCGGTCCGCCCGGTAGCAGCAGGTCAGCTGGTCGAGCTGGATGGCGTGGTCCGGTATGCTGTCATTGAGCCATGTTTCCGTGAACACAAAAACACAGCTCTCTCTCACGGTCCCCTTGGCGGAGCAGAGTAATCGGATGTGGTCCAGTTTGTTGTCCAGCGAACGAACGTTGGCCAACACGATGGAGGGAACCGTCGGTTTGTTTGGGACACGATGGAGGGAACCGTCGGTTTGTTCGGGACACGATGGAGGGAACCGTCTGTTTGTTCTTTGTGAGGACTGTTGTTTACATAATGCATCCTTACCTAAATGTTACCTGATACTGTTACTGATAATCTCTTGAACCCAGAAACTAAGTCAAGCCGGTGTTTTGAGGTCCAAAGTGAGAACAAAGATAAGTGTCCGCATTTTTTAAAAGCATTCCTCAAAGCAAACAATCCATTCAAAGGTCCTCACAGAGGCAGTTAAACAAACACAATCACACTGCAGGCCAATGAACAAGCTGAGGATGGACAATATCTGGGGACAGCGAGGGCATGTCATAGAAACAGATGTGAGTAAACAAGGAACTCTCCCACAACCTAATCCGTGTTACTGTCCACCTGTAAGTCAGAAGAATCACTGGTGAACCTGCTCGGTGAACTGGTCCGAGACTCATCTAATGCCAAGCTTCCACCACAGAATCATCTGTGGAGCTTTGAAAGCACAATAATAAAGGCAGAAGATGGACAACGTGCTTCTTGGAATAAATGCAACCAGTTCTACTGGACGCTGACGACAACGAGAAAACAAAAACAGGCTACCTGTCTGCCATCAGAGCTCATGATGGACCGTGTGGTTGTCATGTGATCCATCAGAACAAAACCAAGTCTTTTTATAATGTCTTTTTTGTGGATCTCACATCACAGGTTGTGATGTTTTGACAGTAATCCAGAAGGATGAAGCAACAAGTGAAAATGAAATACAAAAACACAATTCAAATGGTGAGAATGTGAGGGTGTTGGATGGCCCCATGGCGTTAACCCTATCGTGCAGAAATTTCCATTCTACCTACAGGAAACATGGCTCGCACAAGGCTTCATCTATAAGGAACAATAGTCTACTGGTGCAAAGGAGCCTCAGGCTACACTGGGATCTGGAAGCGGACTGTTTCACTTACTAAATGGAAAATGAGAGAAAGCAATTCACTTGACAAGAAGTCCTCTCAACAGAGAACGGTCTATAAGATCCTATCGGCTTTGTCTCTCCAGTGACGGTTCAAGGAAAAGCTCTCCATCGCAAACTCCCAACTGACTCTTCTGACTGGGACGCTCCGCTGCCTGCAGAAAAGGAAAAATTCTGGGTCAGCTGGAGAGATTCTCTCCAAGAACTGAAAAAATGTAGAATCCCCAGAGCCTAGACTTGGATATCCTTGACTGAACCTGAGTGCTCTGTGTCTTCTCAGATGCGTTAGAAAGGGCTGTGGCTTCAGTTGCTGTAGAACTGTAGACAGAGATGGACAATGACACACAGGACTGATTTCAAGCAAAGCCAGACTCGCACCACACCCTGAACACACCATACCCTGTTTAGAGCTGTGTGCAGCACAGCTTAATGGACAGCAGAATTGTACTCGGGTACATTTTCAATGAGAAAAGCAGATTCTACATGTGAGCAATCGAGTTCAACGAATATGGTGAAGCACTCTACCACAACAGTGGCGGTATGTTCACTCACAACACAATCCTGCAGACATTGCAACACGGCCGATCTCAGCAGACCGCTTGAAAGACACAATGTGGTTTTCTGGGCCAGCCGTTTTGTCCCAGTCTATCGACATGCTGCCTCCTATACAGACCTTTGAAAATCCTAGAGTCAGAACGAAATTCTGAAATCAGGCCACAAGTGACCACACTTTCCACGTCTGTGCTTAAACATCTTGGCTCACAGCGGTTCAACAGTTTTTTATGCTGGAGTTGGTGGACTGATATACATCATTCAGAGCTTCGAAAAAAAGGCAAGAATGTGAACAGGGTCAAAGATGGTGTCTTTGCGGCATGTCCATTGCAGTGGATGTTCTCAATCAGAGCACAACGGTCATCGTTAGAACAGTCCAGTATGGAGCCATTGAGAAAGAACTAACAGAGATATTCAAAAGAACAGTCCACTCTGGTCCTTGGTACCTTTTCCTGACCAAGCAGGTCTGCTGAGAGTGGTAGGACATCTTGCCGCTGAGACATCTTGACAAAAAGAACCAAGGGTGCCACTTTATTGAAGGTGCCATTTGATCTGCTGGCTACTGGACACTGAGTGGCAAGAGATGTGTCAACAGAGTGATTTTTGAATGCATTGTTTGTTGCAAACCCAGAGGAAAATTTTGAAGTTAAAAAAATGTCTGACCTGCCTCCGGACAGACTCAGCACTGAGCCACCCTTCACTGATATCGGCATGGATGTTTTCGGTTCCTGGGTTTTTGCCACATGTCGCGTGAGGGTAGGACATGCTGACAGTAAGAGGTAGGCAGTTATCTTTACTTGCATATCTGTAAGCGCCATTCACATCGAGGTCTTCAACTCCATGGACTCTTCCGGCTTAATTAACGCACTCCAAAGATTCCAGGCTACCCATTGGCAGTAAAACACCTACACGCTGACTGGGACCCAACTTTCATTGGGGCCTCTAAAGACTGAGAAATCCCCTCCAATGCTGATGAGAAAGCATACTCTGAGCAGGGATGAACTTGGACTTTCAATGCTCCACACTCACCTCATATGGGAGGGGTTTGGGAAAGAATGATTGCCGTCACGCACCGCATCCTAGATTCAATGCTCATGCAGATGGGATCTTCCAAACTCACACACGAGGTACAACCTTCTTAGTCAAGGTCACTGCCATTGTAAAAATCTGTCCACTTGTGCCACTGATCCAACAGATCCCTTCTTCCTCACACCCCCATCACTATTTACTCAAAAGGTAGGCCCTTGTCCACCTCCAGCAGGTGAATTTGACCACATGGACTTAGCAGCAAGCAGCAGTGGCGCAGAGTTTAAAGCCTGTCTAACACATTCCGGTACAGGTGACAAAAGCAGTACCTGGCTACACTGCAACATCGCAGGAAGAGGTCACCTGACAAACCAAATCCCACAGAAGGAAGTGTGACTCAGCAAAGATGGACAAGTATGTAAAGTCCAACTGAGAAGGGCTAGGAAGGATGTAACTAAGCTGCTTCTCAGACCTGTGAATGAACTGATCTTGCTCATTTCCCTCGATAAATGAGGGTGTGAGTCTTTAAAATGGCAGTAAAAAAAAAAGAAAAGAAAAGAAAACATGTTAATGTCAATTGGTTGCATAATTGACTTTAATGGGTTATTTGAACAGAGTAGAATAGAGACGGGGGAACAGGCGGGGTGTTTTCCGTTTGACGTCCTTCTGTATTCAGAAATTCAGTGTTATCTGCTGCTGTCTGCTGGCAAATGTTGATAGTGATTTTTGCCTTCAAGGAAACCATCGATGATGTCATATCCAGTGGTTATTCTGCTTGGGAAAGTTATTCTATTTGAGAAGTCCTGCTTAACAATTCTTAAGTTGCTTGTGTTTTTGTCCCGGAGCTTCATGGTTGCTTTTGAAGGCATCAGCGGTATGTTTATATTTCATAAGATGCTTATGAGACTGAATGTTACGTTCTATTCTGTGTAAGCTTACCGAGCCTTTATTAGCACTCTGTTAAGTTGTACTCTGAATGTTTTATGTCTCAGCTTTACCCTACGTCAACGACCATAAAGATTGAACTGTAACCTGTCGTCTGTGTGTTTGTTGGAGAGGAGTGAACTTGCTGTTGATCCCAGCAAGGCGTTGGGACGGAACAGTACACACCATGTTAATTATGGTATTTAACATGTACTTTTTAAGCCTTTTAGCTTTTACTTTGAACAACTGTACAAATATAATATATACAGGTATAACAACAATAATTCACACAAAAGGTAACATATGTTATGTAAAATAGTCAAATGTTACATAGAAATTGCTCCAACAGGGGATGTTGTTGAGGTACAAAAACCTGGAAGACTGCGTTGAAGCCAAACATGACCACGCATGACGATCACCATTCATTTGTCAGCAGACCATTGCTAAACAGTCACCAAACACATCAGCAGTGTCAGTCTGCGGCATTTAACAGATTGCAGTGTGCTACAACCTGAGACTTCGCTCATGTCCTTTTGCCGCCAGATTCAGCCTCATCGCAGTCTTCCAGGTCCTCATAGCTCCACTCAACAGCCCCTCAAAAAAAATGTTTTTCTTTTTATTTCTTGTTTTTTCTTCACACAATTATTCAGTTCAATTATTCAATTATTCAGACAATTATTAAATTATTTCAATTATTCAGTTATACATTTCAATTATTTAAACGGCTATTTGAAAACAAGAAAAGCAAATGTTATGCCAACAAATGCAGTTATGAGAGTTTTTATAATTCATTAAGAAGAAACTATACTTTAAATTTCAACACGGTGAATCATCTCTGTTAATTTGAATTATTTCTATTATTCAACTGTTTACAGATGACTGAAAATCAGGGGAAAAAAAGAGGACAATAAAATCAATTTTGTTACTTTCGTTGAAACTTTCCTAATGAAATGTTTTGAGCTGACCGTTCTCTGAGGACATTTATTGTGGCACCTACTTTGCTACTCTTTGAAGTTAAAGGTCTCTTGTGTGAAATGCATCCATGTGTTTGTAACGTTGCATCACGATGGACCAGTGAGACACGAGTCTGCGTCCCTGCGGCCGCAGGGTCATAATGATGTTTTGAGACCAGCTGCAGCCAGACCGCTCCTCTGAGGCCTGGTGTTGACTGCAGAGCAGGAGGCCCACGGGAGGCCTCGGCCGCGGGCACATGACACCGTCCTTACATCACTCCCAAAACGAGACAACACGTTACTTCACTTTTGGATAGTTTTTCTTAACTTTTTTGCCACATTCTTACATCTCTGATGCCCAGTGTTTTCAACAAACAAACTAATAAAACACTTATATAATTGAATCACCAGTAAATAGCATAATTTTGCCTTTTTTAAGTAGAAGGATGTGAGATGACAATCACAGCACAGATACAGTTCAACAGCTCGGTTTTCAGCTACGTCTATACACCACTGTTCACAGCAGCTGGTTTTAGGGGCTGGAGAAAGACAAGCCACTCCTCCCCATCTACGCAGCGTGTGCTTATTTTAAATTTTAACTTTACACACCCACATGTGAGATGCAGCAAATGCAGCAGGATGTGAAGTTAGGTGTAACTTCTAAAGATGTAGGTGTAACTAAAAACAATGAACAAAGAACCAGTGAGACTCAATGTGAGACTCATTTGACAAGAGGGATTCTTCCTGACGTGATGTCTGATGTCATTGTATCCTGCAATTTTAAACAGCTCACTGGAAAACATCTTCTTGACCGTCCCAGAATAGATGACAGAACTGCGACATGTCAGGTTTTATTCTTTTATACTAAAACTTCTCCTTCAAAGACATGTACAAGCGCTCTGCCCTTACATCTCATGTACGAATGCTTGAAAGCTTGATTGATCCAATCCTGTCAGCATTGTAGAATCACCAATTAGCCTAACATGTATATTTCATACATTTCAGATAGAAAAGCATCTGGCTGTGGCTGAAACCTTGTAAAAGCAGAAAATCTTTCAGCCATGAGGAATCTGTGCCATCATCCTGCCCTTGAACATGCATGATGTGATGATAATATGGATTTAAATATACTCTAACTCACTCTGTCCATGACACTGTGACTTAGGAAATACACTATATTGCCAAATGTATTCGCTCACCCATCCAAATAATCAGAATCAGGTGTTCCAATCACTTCCATGGCCACAGGTGTATAAAATCAAGCACCTCAGCATGCAGGCTGTAATTACAACTATTTGTGAAAGAATGGGTCGCTCTCAGGAGCTCAGTGAAGCTCCCAGAGTTGAACTGTGATAGGATGACGCCCGTGCAACAAATCCAGTCGTGAAATTTCCTCGCTCAGCTGTCAGCTGTATTATAAGAACATGGAAGTGTTTGGGAATGACAGCAACTCAGCCACAAAGTGGTAGGCCACGTAAAGTGATGGAGCAGGGTCAGCGGATGATGAGGCGCATAGTGCAAAGAGGTGGTCAACTTTCAGCAGAGTCAATCGCTACAGACCTCCAAAGTTCATGTAGCCTTCAGATTAGTTCAAGAACAGTGCACAGAGAGCTTCATGAATGGGTTTCCATGGTCGAGCAGCTGCATCCAAGACATACATCACCAAGTGCAATACAAAGCAACGGATGCAGTGGTATAAAGCTGCCGCCACTGGACTCTAGAGCAGTGGAGGCGCATTCTCTGGAGTGATGAGTTTCAACATCACTGTGGACCAGTGCACAAAGCAGGTTCATAAAGACCTGGTTGTCAGAGTCTGGTGTGGATGAACTGGGCTGGCCTGCACAGAGTCCTGACCTCAACTTGATAGAACACCTTTGGGATGAATTAGAGTGGAGACTGAGAGCCGGACCAACTCGTCCAACATCAGTGTGACCTCACAAAAATTCCCATAAACACATTCCTAAACCTTGTGGACAGCCTTCCCAGAAGCTGTTATAGCTGCTAACGGAGGACTGATGTCATACTGAACCCTATGGATCAGGAATGGGATGTCACTTAAGTTCATATGCGAGTCGAGGCAGGTGAGTGAACACTTTTGGCCATATAGTGTATCTACAATATCTATAAACTATAAATCTAAAAACTCTAAAAAAGATAAAAACTCTAGAGCAGTGGAGACGTGTTTTCTGGAGTGACAAATCACGCTTCTCCATCTGGCAATCTGATGGACGAGTCTGGGTTTGGTGGTTGCCAGGACAACAGTACTTGTCTGACTGCATTGTTCCTTGTACAAACTATAAAAGGACTTGGAAATAGCTCCAAGATGGCTCAAGATGAAAAGATCTGTGCATCTGTACCTGTAAATACCATATTCGCTTCACATAGCACAAGTTAATAAAAAAATGCACATTTATTTTAAAGATAAGTGAGACTTCTCTATTGTAGGACTATGAACACCCATGTTAGTGAATAAAAGTCAGATTTTTCTTCTTCTTTTCTTGATAAAGACAGACACATTCACATGAACTCTGATTAATGTGATTATAAACACTTAATGAGCCCTGCTGCCTTTACAAACATAAACGCTCTCAAAAAAAACTTTTAGTATTATTGTTTTTAAACTAAATTTTGTTTAAAAAGTTCTTTTGGATATTTGGTCTTCATGACTGTTACTTTGCTACTCAAGAAAGTAAAATTAAAAAAAAAAAAGTTCTTTGGTGTCAAAGACGTCCGTGTGTTTGTCATGTTGCATCATGATGCATCAGTGTGACACCAGTTTGCGTCCCTGCGGCTGCAAGGTCATAATGATGTTTTGAGACCGGCTGCAGCCAGGCCGTCCTCTGAGGCCTGGTCTGTTGTTTACCACGCTGCAGGCGGCACACATGGGAGGCCTCGGCCGCGGACACTAATGACACACATGACAGTATCCTTACACCGCCTCCGGACACTCAGTTTACTAGACACATGCAATTATCACACCATATATTCAAATGTGCCTCGAGGGATGATGCTGGTGTTTCTAAACAGATTGTATCATACAAAGAAAGTGCTTTATTCTTTCTTAGCTGGACACATCACTTTAGACCACCAACTTTCTGTTTACTTTGTTGTCACATTTTGCTCACTTTGACATCCACTAATACAACCATATTTGTTCACAACTGGGGCATTCAAGTGTCCAAAGGAAAGGATGATAGTTAAGACAACTAAAAAACAACAACAAAAAAAAACAGCAAGAAAAGAACAATAATGACTTAAGTTGTTACAAACAGTTGTTATTTAAAATTCTGTTTACAAGAAAGGACAGGAAGTCAAAGATGTTAAATGTTTACAGCAAAATGCTGTAAACATTTAACCAGCCTAGAGTTTTAAAAAATCATTGAAAGTCTAATCTGGAGAATGTGGGTTTCATTGCAGCCATCTGTAGCAGCAATAGTCAGTCATCAACCTGATTATATCACTTTGCAAATATGTTAATGCGACTTCCATGCTGCTACTGTCCGGTCTTGTGCAGCAGTTAGTGCAGTTAGAGTCTTTAGACCCTGCCACTTCTTTCCCCAGAAACATAAAAATCCTCTGATTATGGCGGGTCTTAGTATAAGCCAAATGCAATCTCAGACGGGCAACAATATAGAACTTTTTTCAACTTGATGTTTTTTATTTAACAAAAAGCCAATAAGAAACCTTATTGGGAATACTAAGTATTCCCTCTGTCCTGCCACAGGATTTAAGTAAAAACAATAATCAGCCCTGGATGAACTGATCATCAGCAGGTGTGTAGGCCTCTATAAAAGCAGGCGTTTTGGCTATTTGGTGATGCCGAACAATGAAGTGCATATAAACACAATGGCAAAAGGGAAAGAAATCAGGAATGGTCTTAGAGAGCCAATAGTTGCCCACACACATCTTAACATATAGAATCTCTTGAAAATAAATCTATATAAATAAATGAATAAAATTTATGTAAACAAAATAAACAAATCTATAAAATAAATCTATACCCAATGTGCACACACTTATCTATATATAAATACCTTTATACATGCACACACATAGCAATACACATGACACATATATCCTGTTTAACATGTCTGAAAAGTGGTTGTAAGAAGTAAAACTTATTTAATCCTACTCCTTCTCCAATATTTCATAATTAGAAATAACATTAATCTGGTTTTTAGAATCTTATATATCTTATAATGCAGAAATAATTTTAATGCAAACTTTTGGACATTCACATCCAATTGCACACCGATACTCATATACATGCACTCTACACTACATATACTACACAATATGCTACTTATACATGCTATATTCAAAATTCACACTCACACACACCTAGCGCACCTCGTGAGCACCCAGACTTCCACTCAATCCGACAATGCTGCTCTTCAACACCAACACCTCCCAAAAAGAAAAGGAGGTTTCTGGGGGAATTCCTTTCTTAGGTTCTGTTTGAAGATAAACATCACCTTCTTCCTGACACAGTGGGGAAGCAAAAGAAAGAGAAAGATTCACAAATTACCGTCTTTTCCGCACTATAAGGCGCACCATATTATAAGGCGCGTAGAATAGACGCTACAGTAGTGGCTGGGTTGCGTTATGCATCCACTAGATGACGCTAAAGGGAATGTCAACAAAACTGTCAGATAAGTCAGTCAAACTTTATTAATAAAATACAAACCAGCATTTTGACAATTCCGTTCACTCCCAAAATGAATAAACGGCTGTTTTATTATTTTTCCCGAGGTAATGTCGGTGACGTAGTATTTTCACGACAGCAAGGTATAACAGGTAGTGCAACATTTTTATCACGTAGTGGAGGGGAACGTTTCCTCGATTTAGTAAACACGTAAAAGAAACAGTCTGATACCGTTACGGTAAATCAAACGTTTGCAATCACAATATAGTAACTCTCAAAATAGTGCAAAGCAATAACAATCTTGTTGCTTCCTCCACTTCCGCACCAACGATTCGTTAATGTTGAATTCTCTAGCTGCTGCTCTGTTCCCATGTTCTACTGCGTGACTGACAGCCTTGAGTTTAAACTCTGCGTCGTAAGCGTGTCTCTGGAAAGAACCCATTTTGGGTCATTACACACAAATGGAAATGAAAATGCACGCTTCCCGCAGTCATATATCCCAGCTTCCAGCACTACAGGAGAAAATAGTTGCAAGACCTGTTGCGTCTCAATATTGATCCATACATAAGGTGCACCGGATTATAAGGCGCACTGTCAGCTGTTGAGAAAATTGAAGGCTTTTAGGGGCGCCTTATAGAGCGGGAAAAGACGGTAGCCAAAGTGTCATTTGGTGACGCAGCTAACACACAAAGGACTTGCACTTCTTGACTATTGAACTTTCTGAACTGAAAGTGATATAAAACTTGTTAAAGAACATACAACCTGTTATTCAGTACATTCATGCTTTGTTATCACTCCATGATCAAATGACTGGTCATGTCTGAAGTTTTAAGTTGAGACAAACGTCACACTGACCATTCAGACCCAGATTATTGTCTGTACAAATGTGTATTTCTGATCTATATTATACATAGTAGAGCAAAGAGCAAAGAAAAAGAACGAAACTAAAACATGAATGTTTCAGTTTCGTTCTTTTTCTGCTTTTTTTTTGGTACTTTAGTTTGTTTTCTGTTACTTTTTATCCAACCTTTAATCATTATTCTTAGTCCTTGTTAAACTTCTTTAAATTACATTTTATTTTTAAACTTTTACCTTTTGTGCTATAGTTGAGTTTTTTGTGTGTTTTTTTTTGGTTTTTGGTAAGTCAAATCTTATGATTTAGATGGCAAGCTGCCTTCATTCAGTTGTGTCCAGTCCATTTTCCCTAAACTCTTATGCAGATTCCTTTTTCATAATATAATTCAATCCTATCCTTTTCTGGATTGTTTTTGGACCTGCGCAAGCTATTTCTTTTTCACCTTTTCAAAGATTTTAAAATTAAGTTTGAATTTTTCTCTTTCAATCCTTTGGCATTCTCTTGATTTAACTTTGTGGGAACAGTTTGGAGCTGGTCCCTTCCTCTTCCAACATGACTGTGCACCAGCACACAAAGCAGGTCCATAAAGATGGATAACAGAGTCTGGTGTGGATGAACTTGACTGGCCTGCAGAGTCCTGACCTCATCCCGACAGAAGACACCTTTGGGATGAATTAGACTGAGAGCCAGAGACTGAGAACCGGGCCTTCTCATCCAACGATACTACTGGTTCATGGAACATCATTCTTGCCCTTGTATGTGAAGGCTTATAGGTATTGTGCAGAATATGCTCATAACAATTACCTATTACTTTACATTGTAATTTTTATTCTTGATAATTAAAGACAGCTTAGCGTAACTGAACAAAAACACTGTTGCATCACAGCTTGGCCCAGCGGGATTTTATCAGAAGCTGTTACACTTGTAAATATTTACATATCTTATCCTAATTAACTTGACATAAATGTGATCAATACATCAACAAAGTAATTTTACTATATTAACAAATATAAAAAAGAGTTAATTCTTTACTTGTAGATTTTATTGACAATGCTGTCATTCATAAAAATAAATACAGGAATGAATCCAAACTTTGAGCCCACACAAACTCTGCAGAGAAATGCAAGCAGAATTGTACATATTTTGCTGGATATTTGTAATGGATATTTGTGTTTCATTGTTTTTTATGAAGTCAGAGAAGCACTTTCATATCCTAATTCCCTGAAATTAAATATAACTTGTTAAAAAATTTCGGAACAGATTCTAAAAAGGACATTTCTTATCTTTTTTTCCACAGACCAACTTGTGAAGGAGTTTAGAGATTTCTTTCATTTTTAGTCCATATATGATTGGATTACAAAGAGGATTATATGTTATCATTTGCAATGTCATTACAAAACGTGCAGTCTTGGAGAAGTCTGATTCTAATCTAACAATTGTCATATCGTACGTAAGCAAACAGAAATAGTTGACTAAAACCATAAGGTGTGGAAGACAGGTCTGTGCAGCCTTTTTCCTGACCTCTGTGCAACTTCGATAAGCAATTACAAGTATTTTTGTGTACGTGAATAGAATGAAAAGCATAGGAAGAAAAGCAACATTGAACAGAACAACTAAACCATATATCATCAGTCCTCCTGAATTTACACAGAAAAGGTTGTTTACTGAATTGTTGCAAAATATACCTTTCAAAGTAAAGCTGCAGAGCTTTTTATTAGCATTCCCAATGATTGGCACTGCAATATGACAAGCAGCTATAAGCCAGGCCAAAGCCAGGTAAATGCTTATGGTAGTTTTCCTCATGATGGTTGGATATCTCAGAGGGTTGCATATAGACACATATCTGTCATAAGCCATGACTGCCAACAGCAGGTATTCTGAAGTGAATAAGAAGTAAAATGTAAAAATCTGGAGGAGACAAGCTGGATAAGATATGATTTGATTTTCAGATAAAAAGTCAATCAGAAGCTTCGGGTAGATCCCAGTGCTGAAGAGAACAGAGTTGATTAACAATGCTGCAATGAAAATGTACATTGGCTCATGGAGGCTTTTATGAAACACGATAAGAAACACAATAGTTGAATTGCTGCAGATTATCAAAATATATACAATAAACATAATAACAAAATAAAGATATCTGTATTTTTCCACTTCCACATGACCATCAAAAATTATATATGTTACATTCATGTCAGTATTCAAGAAGACACTCAAAAATATGAGACGTGAATGGATGAATCGTGCAGAATGTTTAAGACAAACAAACATGAGAGAAGAAGTCTAAATGCACCTGATTTGTGTTGCGCTTCAGAGTGGAAATGACAAGAGTCAGACCAACTATTTAAAGTGTCTTTTTCACCCTCTGTGGATCTCATTATCTCTTCTGTGAAATGTTTTGAGCTTAAGTGGGAGACGATGCTGACATTGGTGTACAATATTCTGCATTTCCATATTTCATGAGAGTAGGGCTGGTGTTTGGGATATTAATCATTTAAAGAAAACCCCTACAAACGTTTCCAAAAAAACCCCCCAAAAAACAACAAATACTATATGCCACATCAGGAGTGGGCCCACAGATAATAAGGATAGTAAAGTGGATGGGTCTCTGATTAAGAAACTCCAATCTTCCAAAGAAATAAAGTAAAAAAATGTAATTATGTGTAATTTAATACAGAGCTTATGGAGAACAATAAGACCACTCCTCTTCCAGAAGGCAGGGGTAAATAAGGAATTGCAAAACTAGGACAACAAGTAAGGACAACAATAATCCCAGGGGAGAACAAAGTCTTGTGAGCATGAATTTATCCAAATACTTGCCTACAATAAAATTGAAAGGAAATGTTCATTAGAAAATGTTAATCAAAAAGCCAATATTTTTTAACATTAACATAGAGGAAACAGAGGAGGGCTTACAGTGAATAGGGATGAAGTTATTTATATTAACATCCCTTCTTATATTGCAATGATGGGAAGCGTTGTGGTTGATGTCTGAATCACCACCATATCGTTGTGAAGGGGTTGTGTGCCCATATGATCATAGGACCTATATTGTCTGGGGAAATTACCCCTGGAAGGGTCTCCAAAGACTGTGGGAGATGGGCCAGCCTAAGAGTAGTTCCATACCCATGTGGACAAGAAGAAACAAGGACCACATATCCCTCGCTCATACGCTTGTCACCAGGGCCCACCACGGAACAAGGCCTGGGAAGGGGCTCATTCACAAATGCCTGATGGTTGGGCTTTTACCCATGGGGCTGGACCTTGCTCAGCCAGAATAACCAAAATTGGTTGTCCTCCTTTGAGCACACCACTTGCGGGAGGGGACAAGTGGGTGGGGCATGTTGCCTCATGGGCAGCAGGCGAAGGCAAAGCAAGTTTATTTGTATAGCACATTTCAGCAACAAGGCAGTTCAAGGTCCTTTACACCCCGAACAAAGACAAAGGTGTGGGCCTTTGTGTACTGGTCCTCAGCTTCTGAAACTGCCTCTTGGAACATTGAATGTCACTATTCTTTGGGAAAAGGAGCCTGAACTTGTGAAATTGTACTTGACAGATATAGTTGGGCTCATGTCAACCCACAATATGTTTTGCGACCAATCTCCTCAAGAAGGGCTGGAACTTGTTCCACTCTGAAATTGCCCTTGGTGACAGGGAATAAGTTGGAGTGGGGTTACTTATAGTCCCCTGGCTCAGAGCTTATGCACCAAACACCTGTTTGGAATACCAAGCCTTCTTGCAGTCTTCGTGTGTAAAGTTTTCTTAAAGGAGATTCCATTATACTACTGAGAGACTTCCAACACTCACATGCGTAATGACACAAGGTGCACTTCCATTAATAGGTTTTCTGGGTAAAACCACCTGACAGAAAGATCTACATCATCATCGTCAAGGCCTGAACCTTCTCGTCAGCCCATCTATCCTTTTTGCTGTAATCTCCATCTTCATCAAATATACTCGTACCAAAATGTTTTTGGTCCAAATGAAAACAACTGCATGAAATTTAGAATTCCTGATTAGCAGAAACTCATGTAAACGCACTTACTGTTACCTGGAAGTTTGAACATAAAGGGTCTTCGTAAGTGCACATGACACTAGGACATAACAGGTTGTTGTTCAGTAACTGATTTTATAATTATATATTGATATATAATTGGATTTGCTATCATATGTTCTGGACACTTGGGTGAAGAGAGGAGCTGAATTGTCAACTGATCACTGCCTGGTCATGAATTGGATCAGATGGCTGTGGAGGATGCTGGACAAATACAGCAGACTAAAACATGTAGTGAGGGTTTGCTGGGAATGTCTGGCATAGGACATCTGCTGGAAATCTCCTCGAATCCTACCTCCAGCAGTTTTTCAATGACATCTCAATAGCAGTGGGAGACATTGAGTGTGATGGACCTCATACCATGCCTCTGTTGTTGAGGTGGCTGACTGGAGCTATGGCTGCAATGTAGTCTGTGCCTAATGTGGTGATAATCATGGAACTGAGTAGTGGGCACCCAGGTCATAAAGGCCTTCAGGTATGGTTAGCCTGTTGGAGGCAGCTGACGTGTATTGGCTGTTGATAAAAACTCAGGTGTGGGAGGAATTTGGAGAGACCATGCAAATTGACTGTTGATTAGCCCTTAGAAGATTTTGGAAAACTGTCAGGTGGCTCCGGTGGGGAAAGCAGGGCTTCACCAATACTAACCTTTACTGGGGATATCATTGGCTGGTGTACAGAATATTTCAAATATCTTCTCAATACCAACAAAATGTTCTTCCTTGAGGAGACTGAGTCTGTGGATTTTAGGATGGGCTTTCCCATTACCGGAGCTGAGGTCACTGAGGTAGTCAAAAAGCTCTGCAGTGGCAGGGCTCCAGGGGTGAATAATATTCCTTAATGTTGTAGGATTGTTGTGATTAACATGTCTCTGCAACGTCCCAAGTAAATTGGGAGACAGTTCCTCTGAATTGGCAGACTGATGTAATGGT
Organism: Xenentodon cancila; assembly: GCA_014839995.1. Lineage (NCBI taxonomy): Eukaryota > Metazoa > Chordata > Actinopteri > Beloniformes > Belonidae > Xenentodon > Xenentodon cancila. Next base: position 24,368,718 of record CM026200.1, read on the forward strand.
TCCTCTTTTTAAGAATAGGGACTGGAGGGTGTGTTCCAGCTACAGGGGAATCACACTCCTAAGCCTCCTTGGTAAGTTCTACGCTGGGGTGCTGGAGAAGAGAGTCCAATTGACTTTCATACCTCAGATTCAATAGTAACAATATGGGTTCTGCTCCAGTCGTGGAAGACTGGACCAGCTGTATACCCCTGCAAGGGTCATGGAGATGATCATGGGAGTTTGTTCAGCCAGTTCACATGTGTTTTGTGGATTTGGAGAAGGCATTTGAACGTGTGCTCTGGGCCACTTTGTGGGGGGTCCTCTGAGAGTATTGATGTGAGTGACATGGCTTGGCTAGTAAAACAAGGAATCAGGACTCAACGAAACTATAATATAATATGTAGACATAAATAAAGGTTAATCGATCCATTATTCTTAGCAAGCAAAGCAAATCAAATAATATATTAAACTTCAATTCTAAACACAACAATATAAGCAAATGAATAAAGTAATAAACTTGGCTTTCCTCCCCCCATCATAATCCAGGACTTGGTATGCCTTGATTGGCAATGTCTGGTATTTAGGAGTGCCGCGCCCATGCCTGCATCTTTCTCATCTTCATCTTGAAGCTTCGTCAACGAGGATTCAGGATGTCGCTGCCGGGTTTGCACCTTGCGAATCTCCGCTCCTTGCCCAACAAAATGGACAAACTCCTTCTGCTCTCCCAGACAAGCAAAGACTTCTCACACTCTGCTGCTCTGTGCTTCACGGAAACCTGGCTGAATACAACTATCCCGGACAGCGCGATCCACCTTCCGGGATACCAGCTGTTCAGAGGTGACCGCGACACGGAGCTATCAGGGAAATCACGTGCTTCTACATCAACGAAAGGTGGTGCACAGATATATCAGTGCTAAAGAAGATGTGATGTCCGGACCTAGAAGCACTCTATAAACTGCAGGCCGTTCTACTCTCTGAGTTTTGCTCGTTTATTCTCGTGAGCATGTACATCCCACTGCTAGCGCACGCTAACCTGGCGGCACAGAAACTCGCCGACCAGATTACAGAGACAGAACGGCTATTACCGGACTCTGCCTTAATCATCCTTGGGGATTTTAACAAAGCCAATCTCTCACGTGAACTACCAAAATACAGACACCATGTCACCTGCCACACCAGGGACCACAACATACTGGACCACAGCTACACCACATTCAAAAGAGCATACCACTCTGTCCTATGTATGTATGTATGTGTGTGTGTATGTGCGTATGTTGTGTATATGTATGCATGTATGTATGTATGCATATGAGCTGCATGGATGTAAGTATAAATGATCATTGTAAAATATATTGTGACATGTATATGCGAAGTGTACACATGTGCTGATATATATGTGTATATGTGTAGGTGTGTATATATGTATAGATGTATGTGTGTGTATATGTATATGTATATATATATATATATATATATATATATATATATATATATATATATATATATATATATATATATGCAGTGATCCAAAGATATGTGTAGGTATATTATTTGAATAGTTATTTATACATATATGTGTGTATCTAAATAAGCACATGTGCACATGAATGTATCAGTGTATATTTGTATGTATGTCTAATTATGTACTTATGCATATGTATCTTGGCAGCACGGTGGCTTAGTGGTTAGCACTGTTGCCTCACAGCAAGAAGGTTCCCGGTTCAATTCCCGGCCCGGTGGGGCTTTCTGTGTGCAGTTTGCATGTTCTCCCCGTGCTTGCGTGGGTTTCCTCCGGGTACTCCGGCTTCCTCCCACAGTCCAAAAACATGCAGAGTAGGTTAATTGATCTTCCTAAATTCTCCCTAGGTGTGAATGTGAGCGTGATTGGTTGTTTGTCTTCCATGTGGCCCTGGATAGACTGGCGACCTGTCCAGGGTGTACCCCTGCCTTTCGCCTGATATGCGTCGGGATAGGCTCCGACAGACCCCCGTGACCCGGAAACGGATGAAGCGGGTACAGATAATGGATGGATGCATATGTATCTTATATTCACCTCGACGCTGAGCAGGCATTTAAACCTTAACTTTTTCCCCGTCAACTCTTAAAACAATCCATCAATGATGGCAAATTGTTGGTTAATGTAACCTCTGCAGACACAGAAATATAAAAGATGTAAATGTTTATCCAGTCTTGTTAAACTTAGATTTCGTTACAAAAGGCTTTAATTTGTTAGCAAAAAAAAAAAAAAAAGAAAACGCTTGATTACAGATTAAAATGCATATATATAACTTTCAGGTTCTACCAACTTGGTATCAACCATTAATATATGTGCAAACAGGGGCTAAAAAAAAAAGAAAAAAGAAAGTACTTTGTGTCAATAGGTAGCTTTACATCTGAGGAGACAACAATCACATGTGGAATTCCACATGGTTCCGTTCTGGGACCTCTTCTGTTCAACATTTACATGCTCTCACTGGCACAGATTTTAAAAAACAACAAAATAAACTACTGCACCTACACATATGACACACAGGTATATATATCAATGTCACCAGGAGACTGAGGCCCTGTACAAGCTCTTGGTAAATGCACTGAAGAGATTAATGACTGGATGTGCCACAACTGTCTCCAGCTAAACAAAAACAAACTGAATTGTCTTTGGACCCAAAAAGAAACATTTACAGGTCACCATAGAGCTTCCATCTATACACCTAAAAACTACCAACCAGGCCAGAAATCTAGATGTGGTGATGAAATCAGATGCAAATTTGGATAAACACATTAAGGCAATAACAAAGATAGAAAGGCTAAAAGGATAAAATACTTGATGTCTCAGCAGGACCTGGAAAAACTATTCCATGCATTCATCTTTAGTAGGCTTGATTATTGTACCAGCATCTTTACAGGTCCACCTAAAACATCAATTAGACAACTGCAGCTCATTCAGATCTCTGCTGCTCCAGTCCTCACTAGACCAAAAAAGTGGACCACATCAGTCCAGCTGTGAGGTCTTTACACTGGCTGTCTGTCCGTCAGAGGACAGACTTCAAAGTTCTGATGCTGGTCTATAAAGCTCAGAATGGTTTAGGACCAAAATACATGAGTGACCTCCTGACCCAGTATGAACCTTCCAGACCCCTCAGGTCATCTGGATCCGTTTTTTGTTTTTTTTGTTTTTTTTATATATCAGTTTCCAGAGTCAGAAACAGACATGGTGACACTTCCTTCAGCTTCTGTCCTCCACATGTCTGTAACAAACTCCTGAAAAGCCTCAGATCTGCTGAAACACTCAGTATATTTAAATCCAGGTTGACGATAACCTGTTCTCAGCTGTGTTGGAATAAAGCTCCAAATCTGCACAGATACTTTTAACTTGAGTTTCAAACCTTTATCGTTGTGCTGACCTTGCGTTATTGCTGCCTCCTAGTGGTCAGTTAAAAGTGGTGTATGTCTTAAGTTTCATTTTTTGTTTAGTTTCACTTTTCAGCAGATGTGACGGTTTCAGTTGAAAGCATAACTTCTAACGTGTGCAGTCAAATAGTTTTCTCCTAAAGTGTAAGCCTGGAAGTAGATTTGTCTAGCCTTGCTCGGAAACGCAATCGTGAGGACAGAATAGTAAAAAGACAACTATTCAGCGGGCTAAGACACCTGGAAAACACTATTGCCAACACAGGATTATCAGACCTCCGTGAAGCAGCGCAAAAGTGACAACGCATCATGGAGCAACCTGAGCAGACGCAGAGCCCCTATGAGACCAGATCACAAGTCTCTAGCTCTAGATCATCATCCAGATCAACCAAGTCATCTGCCAGTGCAGCAGCAACCAAAGCAAGGGCGAAAGCTGAAGCAGCTCGCATACAAGTCAACTATGCTGAAAAAGAAGCCGCTGTCATGAAGGAAAAAGCTCGACTAGAAGCAGAGCAGCAAAGGATGTTGGCTGAAGCAGCTCAACGCAAAGCAGAATTAGAAGCCAGTCTCTACGTTCTCCAAAAAGAAAGGAGTGCTACAGCAGCCTCAGCTGAAGCTGCAGTTTATGAGGCCGCAGCACAAATCGAGGATCCCCTCAACGATTTGGATCACATTTCACTTGACCGTGTACAACGTACTAGTGAGTATGTGCAAGCCCACTCAATGACGCACCATTCTGAGCAACATGCTCCAGTTACACATCAACCAGTTGTCACTTCCCAAAATTCAGAAGGACTTCTGCCACACACAAGTTACACACCTTCACCCCGAAAGACAGAGAATCAACTATCTGAGCAACGCCTTAAAAGGGAGACAGTTCATGATACTTTGGGGAGGAGCTATCCATATGCTGCTCCACCTATAACCCCACCAGCCAGTTGCCGTAGTTATCCATGTGAAGCACCACAAATAACAGATCTGACAAAATACCTGGTCAAAAAGGAGATGGTGAGTTCTGGACTGTTAAAATTTGATGACCATCCAGAAAACTACTGGGCTTGGAAAACGTCTTTCCAGGAAGTAACCAGAAATCTAGATTTAACAGTCAGAGAAGAGCTCAACTTATTGATTAAATGGCTGGGTCCAGAGTCATCCACACAAGCCATGCGGATAAAATCAGCTAATGTCCATGATCCAACAGCAGTTGTAAAAATGATTTGGCAACGGTTAGAGGATACGTACGGTGCTCCAGAGGTTATTGAACACACTCTGCAAAAAAAACTGGAGAATTTTCCAAGAATCTCCAACAAAGACAACCAGCGTCTCAGAGAATTAGGAGACCTACTCTTGGAAATAGAGTCAGCTAAGTTAGGGGGCTACTTGCCAGGTTTAGCTTATCTTGACACTGCAAGAGGAGTCAATCCTATTGTGGAAAAGCTGCCGTATAGTCTTCAGGAACGCTGGATTATGCAAGGCTCCAAATACAAAGAAGACAACCATGTGTCCTTTCCTCCATTCAGCTTCTTTGTAACTTTCATACGCACATACGCAAAGACCAGGAATGATCCAAGCTTCATATTATCGACCAACAGCTGTGCACAGCCAGAAAGATCTCTCAAGTATAACACTCAAAAACCTGTGTCAGTAAGGAAAACTGATGTGTCCACCGTAGCAGCTATTTTCAAGGATGGCACATCAGTAAAAAGGGTAGTAGAGCCGGAGCCAGACAGATGTCCCATTCACAACAAGCCACACCCCCTAGCAAAATGCCGTGGATTTAGGGGAAAACACCTAAATGATAGGAAAGCTTACTTGAAGGAAATGGGTATCTGTTTTCGGTGCTGTGCATCCACAAAATATCTTGCTAAAGACTGTAAAACAGTGGTGAAGTGCAAAGAATGTAACAGTGAAAGACACATTTCTGCATTACACCCAGGCCCAGCGCCTTGGTCAGTGGAACCCCAAGTGGAGGAGCAAGAGCACGGCGGGGAGCAAGATGATGGGTTAACTCCGCAAGTCACCTCTAAGTGCACAGAAATCTGTGGCAACATGCCTGCTCCCAGATCTTGCTCCAAAATATGTCTGGTTCATGTTTACCCTGCTGGCCAGCCCAGTAAAGCCCAGAAAGTGTATGCAGTGCTGGATGAGCAAAGTAACCGCTCACTGGTGAAACCAGATTTTTTCACTCTTTTTGGCATTAGTGGAGTTCCATCCCCCTACACGCTCAAAACATGTTCAGGCATAACAGAGGTGGCAGGAAGGAAAGCTATGAATTTTGTTGTTGCGTCACTTGATGGAAAAGCCCAGGTAGCACTTCCTCCTCTTCTTGAGTGCAACATGATCCCAGATGATCGATCTGAAATTCCTACTCCCGAGGTCGCACATTACTTCCCTCATCTTGCATTGGTTGCAGACAAAATACCACCAGCTGATCCCAGTGCTCCTATCCTTATGCTCTTAGGGCGGGACATCCTCAGTGTTCATAAAGTGCGCGAACAACGAAATGGATCAAATAACATGCCATATGCACAGCGACTGGACTTAGGCTGGGTTATTGTGGGTGAGGTGTGTTTGGGAGGTGCTCACCAACCAACAAAAGTAAATGTCTTCAGAACGAATGTCCTTCAAAATGGACGTGCTTCATTTCTTAAGCCGTGCCCTAGCATGATCAATGTGAAAGAGAAATACAGTGCTCCTGTCCACCAACATGATGAAAATCTAACCGGCATTCCTCCGGAGGGGGCACTAGCTGTCGTCATAGACCACCTGGGAAGCACAGTTTTCCAAAGTAATCTACGTGATGATAAAGCCACTCTGTCAGTTGAAGATGGCATTTTCCTGGAAATAATGAACAGAGATGTCTATATTGACGAAGAAAATCACTGGGTGGCACCTCTTCCATTTCGTCTGCCTCATTGTGTTCTTCCAAATAATAGAGGCCAAGCTCTGAAGCGTCATGCTGCTCTCCAGCGCCTGCTACAGAAAAAAACAGAAATGCGAGGACAGTTTGTGGATTTTATGCAGAAAATCTTTGATAACGATCAGGCAGAAGCAGCACCACCTCTGAAGCATGATGAAGAATCTTGGTACCTGCCTATATTTGGAGTGTACCACCCGCAGAAACCAGGCCGAATTCGAGTTGTCTTTGACTCAAGTGCTCAGTATAACAGCGTGTCCCTGAATGACACCCTCCTCAGTGGTCCAGACTTAAACAACACACTGCTAGGTGTTCTACTGAGGTTTCGTAGAGAGCAAGTAGCAGTCACTGTAGACATCGAGCAGATGTTTTACTGTTTTAGAGTTAGAGAGGATCATAGAAATTATCTAAGATTTCTATGGTTCCAGGACAATGACATCAGCAAGGAAGCCACAGAGTACCGGATGAAGGTACATGTCTTTGGCAACAGTCCTTCCCCAGCTGTGGCAATTTATTGTTTGAGGCGAGCGGCTGAGCTTGGTGAAGAAGAGCATGGCTCTGAGGCAAAACGTTTGTCTTTCGTAACTTCTATGTTGATGATGGACTTATTTCTTTGCCCAATGAAGAAAAAGCCATCCGGCTTCTGAAGTGCACTAGAAACCTGTTAGCAGAATCAAACATTAGGCTTCACAAAATAACCTCAAATCGGCACCAAGTAATGCATGCATTCCCTCCAGAGGAGAGAGCAAACGATCTGAAAGACTTGGTCTTGAGTGTCGAACCGCTGCCCCCACAGAGAAGTCTTGGCTTGAGTTGGGACTTAAATACAGACAGTTTCACATTTCAGGTAGCACAGGAAACCAAACCCTTTACCAGGAGAGGAGTTCTTTCTGTGGTAAACAGTCTGTATGACCCACTTGGATTTGTCGCCCCGGTTACAATCCAAGGAAAGGCGTTGTATAGAGAGCTTACTATGGAACAGCAAGAATGGGATGAACCTCTGCATCCAGATAAGGAGGCACAGTGGAGGAAATGGACAGATTCACTTGGCAAACTAGAAAATCTCCAAATCCACAGGCCTTTCATTCCAGTGTCGCTGTGCCACGCCCAGAAGAGAGAGATCTGTATATTCTCTGATGCATCAACAATGGCTATAGCAGCTGTTGCATACCTCAAGATTGTGGACACTGGAGGTCAGTGTCACATTGGGTTCATCATGGGGAAGGCAAAGTTGGCGCCATCCTCAGCTCACACAGTGCCACGCTTAGAACTATGTGCAGCTGTGCTAGCAGTTGAACTGGCTGAGCTGGTTACAGAAGAGAGTGACGTTGAACAGCATTCAGTTACATTCTACACAGACAGCAGAGTTGTTTTAGGGTACATTCATAATGTCTCTCGTCGATTCTACGTGTATGTGGCAAACAGAGTGGCCCGGATCAGAAAATCCACAGCGCCGAATCAGTGGCATTATGTGAGTACAAGTCAAAATCCAGCTGATCATGGGACAAGGTCTCTTCCGGCAGCCCAATTACAGCACAGCACGTGGCTATCAGGCCCTGACTTCTTAAAAAAGTCAGATAAAAGGTGCGGTGAGGCGGAATCCTTCCAGCTTGTGGATCCAACATTGGATAAAGAGATACGTCCTCGGGTGACTCCATTCTGTACAAAGGTCGTAAAACAGTTTCTTGGATCCCATAGATTTGAACGCTTCTCTACTTGGAAGTCTGCTGTGAAAGGAGTGAAAACTTTGACTCACATTGCTAAGTCATTCTCCAAAGCTTCCCAGATAAGTCACCGCTCAGGCTGGCACTGTTGCAACCATCTGCAACCTAGTGAGTCGTCTCAAGCAAAGACTGTCATCCTCCAGAGTGTACAACAGGATGTGTACAGAAAAGAACTAGAAAGTCTAGTCAGCAAGAAAGAAGTATCTAAGCAAAGTTCTCTCAAAAAACTTGATCCCTTTATTGATGGAGAAGGGTTGCTGAGGGTTGGAGGCCGTTTGCATTCGGCAGATTTAGCGGAAGTGGAAAAACATCCTCTGATAATCCCAGCTGGCCATCATGTAGCTGTTTTGCTAGTCAGGCATTACCACAATGAAGTGGCTCATCAAGGTCGCCAATTCACTGAAGGTGCTTTGCGCACAGCTGGTCTGTGGATTGTTGGAGGCAAGAGACTCATTTCCAGTGTGGTTCACAAATGTATACATTGCAGAAAACTCAGAGGACGACTAGAGGAACAGAAAATGGCCAACCTACCAGCAGACAGAGTCACAGTAGATCCACCATTTACATATGTTGGTCTAGATGTTTTTGGGCCGTGGAGTGTCACCTCACGCCGGACGAGAGAGCACACAGCTGAAAGCAAGAGATGGAGTGTGATGTTCACCTGCTTGAGCACCAGAGCCATTCATCTGGAAGTCATAGAGTCGATGTCGACTTCCAGCTTTATCAATGCTTTGCGTCGTTTCCTGGCTATCAGAGGGCCAGTTAAACGCCTTCGGTCAGATCAAGGCACAAACTTTGTGGGAGCATGCAAGGAATTGAAAATAAACATCAATGACCCAGACATTAAGACATACTTGGAGGATCAAGGCTGCTCCTGGATCTTCAATGCCCCCCATTCGTCACACATGGGAGGTGTGTGGGAGCGGATGATTGGCATTGTTCGACGCATTCTTGATGGGTTGTTGCTGAAGTCTGCTGCTACACGGCTCACACATGAGATACTAACTACCCTTATGGCTGAAGTCATGGCCATAATGAACGCTAGACCTTTAGTCCCTGTCTCAACAGACCCCGAAACTGCAGAAGTCTTTTCACCTGCTATGCTTTTAACGCAGAAAGCAAGCACTTTGCCAGCTCCACCTGGAGATTTCGAACTTAAGGATCTTTACAAGAGTCAGTGGCGTCAGGTTCAGAACCTTGCTAACAGTTTTTGGAGAAAGTGGAAGCAGGAATATCTTGCCACATTGCAAACAAGACAGAAGTGGAGGAAGGACAAACAGAATATTCAAGAAGGTGACGTTGTTTTGTTAAAGGACAGTGCAGTGAAACGTAACGAGTGGCCTATGGGACTTGTAGTAAAAGCCATACCCAGCAATGATGGCAAAGTAAGGAAAGTTGAGGTGAAGATTATGAAACATGGGACCGCCAAGACGTACCTCAGGCCTGTCACAGAAGTGATTGTACTTATGTCTGAAGACGGTCACAAGAAGTAGAAAATGTGGCATATTCTGTAATATACCAGACGGGGAGTGTGCTGACCTTGCGTTATTGCTGCCTCCTAGTGGTCAGTTAAAAGTGGTGTATGTCTTAAGTTTCGTTTTTTGTTTAGTTTCACTTTTCAGCAGACGTGACGGTTTCAGTTGAAAGCATAACTTCTAACGTGTGCAGTCAAATAGTTTTCTCCTAAAGTGTAAGCCTGGAAGTAGATTTGTCTAGCCTTGCTCGGAAACGCAATCGTGAGGACAGAATAATCGTATTTCAACTACTGATTTTATCTATTGTTCTTTTTTCCTTCTTTTTTCTTCTTTTTATTGATTAAACTTTAAATCATACTTTTTATTTCTACTGTGAGATTTTTTTAAATGTCTCTGTAAAGCACTTATACAGAGACTTACAATTAAAATCAATCAATCAAAACTTTATTTATACAGTGCTTTAAACATGGCATAGGACAACCAAAGTACTGTACAGATGAAAACAATACAACAAACAAGCAGTAAGTAAAGTAATTAAAATAAACAATAAAAAGGCAAAAGACAATGCAAGGACTGGCCAACTGATTGGGCTTGCTGGAGTTAAAAGCCAGTCTAAAATGATGACTTAATTAAAGAGATTTAAAATAATTGAGAATTCTGGCAGATCTCACAGAAAGCGGGAGATCGTTCCAGGGCTTAGGAGCTACACCTGAAAAGGCTCCGTCTCCCCTGGGCACAAGTCGAGTCGTGGGAACCACAAGAGTTTTAGATCTTTGGATCTATATCTTATCTTTAAGCTGCTGCTAAATCATGTTTAAAAAATGTAAAATTATCAATAAAATGTGACGATAACAAAAGAAATACTACATCAACAGAATAATTTTTACATATTCAAAAAATTAAAAACACTCTAGACAAAAAAACAAAAAAAAATTAACATTTTGGAATGAGTTTAGGAAAACTTATGTCAGACATTCAAAGTTAATTCCTTACTTCCTATAGTTTCATTGACAAAGCTGTCATTCACAAACGTACACAGAACAAAAATCCTTGCACAACGTAACTTTACAAAGAGAAAAATAATTATTAATTTAAAATATATGCACACATATCTATATATTTGAAAAAACTTGACAAAATTAAACGTTAACTAGATGTTTGCATACAAACTGCAATTGTTTTCATAAAACCACAGACAGACTTTCATAAATTAATTTCCTGGAATTTAATATCACTGATGCAAACATTTGTTATCTTTTATTTCCACAGACCAACTTGTGAAGGAGTTTAGAGATTTCTTTCATTTTTAGTCCATATATGATTGGATTACAAAGAGGATTATATGTTATCATTTGCAATGTCATTACAAAACGTGCAGTCTTGGAGAAGTCTGATTCTAATCTAACAATTGTCATATCGTAAGTAAGCAAACAGAAATAGTTGACTAAAACCATAAGGTGTGGAAGACAGGTCTGTGCAGCCTTTTTCCTGACCTCTGTGCAACTTCGATAAGCAATTACAAGTATTTTTGTGTATGTGAATAGAATGAAAAGCATAGGAAGAAAAGCAACATTGAACAGAATAACTAAACCAAATATCATCAGTCCTCCTGAATTTACACAGAAAAGGTTGTTTATTAAATTGTTGCAAAATATACCTTTCAAAGTAAAGCTGCAGAGCTTTTTATTAGCATTCCCAATGATTGGCACTGCAATATGACAAGCAGCTATAAGCCAGGCCAAAGCCAGGTAAATGCTTATGGTAGTTTTCCTCATGATGGTTGGATATCTCAGAGGGTTGCATATAGACACATATCTGTCATAAGCCATGACTGCCAACAGCAGGTATTCTGAAGAGACTAAGAAGTAAAATGTAAAAGTCTGGAGGAGACAAGCTGGATAAGATATGATTTGATTTTCAGATAAAAAGTCAATCAGAAGCTTCGGGTAGATCCCAGTGCTGAAGAGAACAGAGTTGATTAACAATGCTGCAATGAAAATGTACATTGGCTCATGGAGGCTTTTATGAAACACGATAAGAAACACAATAGTTGAATTGCTGCAGATTATTAAAATATATACAATAAACATAATAACAAAATAAAGATATCTGTATTTTTCCACTTCAACATGACCATCAAAAATTATATATGTTACATTCATGTCAGTATTCAAGAAGACACTCAAAAATATGAGATGTGAATGGATGAATCGTGCAGAATGTTTAAGACAAACAAACATGAGAGAAGAAGTCTAAATGCACCTGATTTGTGTTGCGCTTCAAAGTGGAAATGACAAGAGTCAGACCAACTATTTAAAGCGTCTTTTTCACCCTCTGAGGATCTCATTATCTCTTCTGTGAAATGTTTTGAGCTTAAGTGGGAGATGATGCTGACATTGGTGTACAATATTCTGCATTTCCATATTAATCAGAATAACCATCAGGGCTGATTTGAGGTTCATGAAATGCTTAAAATAAGCCATTTCACAAATATTCAGGGGTTGCTTCAAATTATGATAAACATTTTATTACTATTTATAACAAACACACTGACACAAATAAACTCTTGGTCAATCATTTTTACTAAAAAACATGCATAGACATAACCTAAGTATACCAAGGAGTATTTGCCTCATATATGGCTTACAACCTGGGTTTTGATTGTCCCATATGTGGCTTTGATTGAAGGCATTGAATCAGGATTACTGTGGCTGCCAAAACCTGCATACCCATCAACCATGGCCTAAATCCACATAGTCTTTGGGTTTTACATCACTTCCTGTAACCCACATCAAACCTGGCTTATGTTATGCAAAACATTACAGTACTACAGTAATATAATACATTACAAAGCAGGTGTAGATAAAAGAATATTTATACAAGTGCAGTTTATTGCCACTAAGATGACATTTAAGTGCAAACAGTGAAGACAGTTTTCAACACCTTCTTGATCATAGAGAGAAATAACTCTGTTCTTTTCTTCTCAGATATACATCCATTAACTATACCTGCTGCTTCCTACTCAGGGTCACATATCCCAGCTCCCCTAAGGCGAGAGGCAGAGGGAGCCAAGTAAATCAGAGTGTCATCTGCATAGCATTGGTAGGGAATATTGTCGTCATGGATGATCCTGGGAAAGCATGTAGATTTTGAATAACAGTGGTCCAAGAATCAACCCTTGGGAGACTCCACAGGTCATGGGAGCAAGGTCAGATTCATTCTCAACAATTGAAACAGCAACACTGTTCACAGCAACTGCCTTTAGGATATGATCTGGACCAACTGAGGTCTGCCTGTACGTCGTACTGCCTGTGGTCTCCCAGTCAGGAAGTCCAACAGCCAGTTGCACATTGAGGTGTTGATCCCCAGCTGGTCCAGTTTGTGAATGAGCTGCTGGGGGATGATGGTGTTGAATGCTGAACTGAAGTCGATGAAAAGCATTCTTACATAAGCGTTTCTGGTGTCCATATGTGTGAGGGCTGTGTGGAGGGCAGTGGAGATGGCGTCATCAGTGGACCGGTTGGAGCGATATGCGAACTGGTAGGGGTCCAGAGAGGGGGGCAGGACAGCCTTGATATGATGCATGACTAGCCGTTCAAAGCACTTCATGATGATGGGAGTCAGTGCAAGTGGATGGTAGTCATTGGAATAGGAGGGAGATGACCGTTTTGGGACCGGACGGATGTTGGTGGCTTTGAGCATGTGGGAACCACCGCCTGACTCAGTGACATGTTAAAGATGTCTGTGAAGACCTCAGTGAGTTCTCCTGCACAGTCTCTCAGTACACGACCAGGTATGTTGTCAGGACATGAGCTTTGCGAACGTTGATCCTGCCGAGGGATCTCCTCACACCGTCCGGTGACAGCGTCAGCACCTGGTCACCGGGAGGGGGTGGTGCTTTCTGTGCGCCGATGGTGTTGTGTGCCTCAAAGCGGGCGAAGAAGGTGTTCCGCTCATTCAGCAGGGATGTGCTGCTTTCACAGGTCTGCGGTGGGGGCTTGTAGTCCGTAATGGTCTGAATCCCTCGCCACAGGCTCCGTGTGTCCCTGCTGTTACTGAAACGGCGGGCTATCCTCCTGGAGTACCATCTCTTAGCCTCCCTGATGCCATGGGACAGGTTGGTCGTAGCTGTCTTTAGACCCACTTTGTCTCCAGCTCTGAAGGCAGCGTTCCGAACCTGTACGAGTCTGTGGACTTCCTTTGTCATCCACGGCTTCTGGTTGGCTCTGACTTTGATGGTTTTGGAGTCTGTTACATCACCGAATATTTGCGCGGTAGATAGAAAGGATGACATTTAATTGTCATAAACTCCGCCAGGGGTGAGCAGTGTTTGCAAACCACCACAGCACCTCTACACCAAACATCATGGAGTAAGACACAGAGGCCGCCGCCGCAGCCCTTACCTGCCTCGGTGTGTGCTCGGTCCGCCCGGTAGCAGCTGGGAAAGGCGGTCCCGAAGGTTGCCAGCGAGTTCAGAGTTCAGCTTGACAGTGTAGCTGGTTCCAAAGTCGAGGAGAAACCCCCGGCTGTACATGCGTCTGGTGTACATTACGACTTGTAAAAACCCAACTTTAGTAACAAAAACACGAACGAAAAACACGACAACGGCGCACCGTCGGGAGAGAGAGAAGCTGCTGCGTGTACATGCACCGCCATCTTGTTTGTTTGTAAAATAAATATGATTTGCAGCTTTTGTTGGGAAATGACAACAACTTTCTCAGTTAAGCTATGGATTTAAATTTTTATTTATTTATTTTTACTTTTTTGCCTCTAGCAGCCTTTATTTGAAAGTTGGTAGACAGGAAATTTTAGGAATATCATAAACCCTTTACTGTACTGAATGTTGAGGTACATGATGACGTTTGGATGTGGTCGTACCACATCGGGGGTGTCCAGTTCCAGTCCTCACTGTCCTGCGTGCTTTAGACGTTTCCCAGCTTCAACACTCCTGATTCAAATGAGTTTGTCAGTAACAGATTTGTGCAGACCTTGATAACAAGCTGATGATGATCCAGTCTTCTGAATCAGGACAGCCCGTTATGATCACTGAGGCTGGTGTAAGCAGGCAGAAGTCATGCCGCGACCCCACACCTGCTCTTCATCTGGAGATGACCGCCAGCCTACAAATACTCCAGAGGGACATCGTAAACTCTTCTGCCGAACGCTCTGGCTCCAAGAGCAGTTCTGCCTGTTCCCCCTGTATTCCGAGTCCACACCCCTGAACCTTAACCCAACCCTGAACGACATACATACACACATTCTAGTTGGGAGGCCAGTAGCTGACTGAAAATTCATTGTTAAAATCTCAGGCACAGAAATGGCTTGAAGCAGACTTTTTTTATTAAAGGGCAAATGGCCTTTGTGACGTTGTGAGCTGACTGGGACATGGTTTATATAAGTTTTGTTAAAAGCCTGAGTTGTTGTAACAAACTGGATAAATAAGCCTACTGGTGTAGGCCCATGAATTATAGGTGTATTGACCTGCTATGAAGTTTTATTTATGCAATAGATGTTTGTTTCCTGAGCTAAACATTTTGTTTGCTCACATGTTAATTTTTAGGTGTGTGTGTGTGTGTGTGTGTGTGTGTGTGTGTGTGTGTGTGTGTGTGTGTGTGTGTGTGTGTGTGTGTGTGTGTCTGTATGTGTGATTGTATGTATATTTTGGTCTTATAATCATTTAAAAGACAGCTTTCCAAGGATCCTAAATGTTTCATTTTGACTTAAAATTCCCTTTATTTACTGCGACTTGTTTCATGCTATATTAATGTTATATATTTGATCAAGTGTACTTCTAATTAGCTTTAAAACGGACTAAACTTGTGAGAAACAATACGTAATACTGTAGTGTCTCATAAAACATTCTGGGAAGTGTAACACTCCAGAGAGGAGATCCTTGGAGGGTGATCCAACATGATAAAACAACTTTACGCAAACTCAAACAGTATTCAGACTTTCTACTCCGAGTTTACCAAGTATGCTTAAGATTCAGGTAAAAACACACACAGTCCAGGTTCGATTTGAGTTTACGTCGATACAATAAATGTGTGTGTTTTATAGTTTTTAAATGGCATTACTAGATGATAAGTTAAATCTTTCCCAGATTACTCTTTCTGGATATGTGGAACTTAACAAATACAGATATTTATATTTTTTCGGTTTTTTTACTCTGTTTATTTTAATAATGTTCAGCAACTGTACTATTGTGTACCTCATCTGGATTAACAAAAACCTCCATGAGCCGATGTACATCTTCATCGCAGCTTTGTTGATTAACTGCGCTCTTTACAGCACTTCTATTTACCCCAAACTTCTCATTGACTTTTTATCGGAGAAACAGGTCATATCATATTCAGCCTGCCTCTTCCAGTTTTTCATGTTTTACTCTATAGGTGGCTCTGAATTCATACTCTTAGGAGCCATGGCCTATGACAGATATGTGTCTATATGTAAACCTCTGAGATATACAACTATCATGAGGAAAAGTACTGTGAATATTTTCCTGGTTCTGGCTTGGTCTTTACCTGCGTGTCATATGGCAGGTCCTGCAATTCTGAGTGCTGAAGCTAAAATATGTAACTCAGAATTAACAGGAATATTTTGCAACAATGCAGTTTACACACTTCAGTGTGTGAGCTCAAGAGCAATCACTATATTTGGTTTGCTTACTTTATTAGATCTGATAATACTTCCTATGCTCTTCACTATTTTTACATATGTAAAGATATTTATAATATCCTACAGAAGTTGTAAAGCGTTCAGGACAAAGGCTTTTGAGACCTGTTTACCTCATCTGTTGGTTTTAATAAGCATCTCCTGGTTTTCTGCATACGATGTAATTATTGCGAGAGTGAAATCAGATTTATCAAAAACTGCACGTTTAATATTGACGTTACAAATAGTCCTTTATCATCCTTTGTTTAACCCAGTCATCTATGGGTTTAAAATGAAAGAAATTTCCAAACATCTAAAAAAATTGTTCAGGTCAAACAACGTTTAACTGCTACTGTGTCCTCATTTATGTAGTAAGTGTTGTACTGCCTACACTGTTAGGGTTCAAAAGTAGGATGTATATTGAATGTTTTTGATCTGCTGTCCTACTTATACCACAACAGCTGGAATATTCTGTTGCAAAGTGAAGCTGCACAGACTTGCTGGTTGAAATGATAACTTACTATATTTGTTTTTATCAACCATTACATTGATTATTCTTCATTTTCAAGAATACCCTTATACTCTTTTTTTTAATGAAACCTTAGGTTGGAGTGGTGTCAAACCACTGTTATCTGGATTCTTTACTTTAATTGTATTTTAATACTAGTGTGATGTTAAACAGTATTCTAACAGTAATGTAATAATATGTCTTATTTTAAATGTAAAATGTAAAAATAACACATATTGTAGTTTCCTTTTATACATTTACTGAAGAGAATTCAATGTCCCTTTCAAGTGACTATATTTGTATCATTTGAAAAGTGCATGTTGGTTGCGAAGTAAGTTTTGATTGTGGACTCATGCAACCTCTTTTGTCTAGTGGACAGAAACCACACATCACTACAACGGTACAGAATTACATTTACTTTGATAGCAAATGGTGTAGGCTGTGTAATATTTTATAGTGTCTACATGAACTTATTTGTCCTGGATCAATGGCTGATATTATGAGTTGGAAGAATTACGTAATGTTTTACTATGTAGTAAAAGTTACAGGGGGCAGTGTGGCACTCCAGAGACAAGATTCTATCTTAGTTAATCCAACCTTTTTCTTGTTGATGCTGTCTCTTTTTCCCCAATAGTCCATCCTCTTAGAAAGAGTCAGAAAAAAATAAGCAGTGGATGTAGGAACTGGCCGTTAAGGGACACGGCTGGCTTTTGGAGATCCTAAAAGTACATAGGCCAGTCATTCCCCAGCTTACTAGCTTTTAGTGAAAGCCCATCCTGGACCTTAAACTCTTTTAAAGTAGGAGATGTGGTTTCAAACACAGCATTCTTACGCCTTCACTTCGCAGCCCTTAAATGTCTGTCCTTAAGGTGGTCCAGGGTGCACCCCTCCGCCAACCATCTTACTTTCTGGTTGAGGCTCTTGCGGAACAAAGATTTGTTGCAGTTCCTTTAATCTTATTGACTCCCATTTTAAAATGTAAAACCTTAGAGCAAGAATAAACATTCATAGCCTTGTTAAAAAATCATTATGGTCTCAATTGTCTGAATTTACATCAGTGACAGAGGGGTGAATTATTTTGTTCCATGCCAAGCGAATTGATATAAATCATTAAATGTATTACTAACATGATTTATTGACAGTCGGCTTAGCCACTGGATATCCATTATCACTTCCGCATCCGTAATTGTCATGCTACTGCACTTTGTGAATCAACCATCCATCCATTCATTTTCTATATCCGTTTAATCCTGTACAGGGTCAGGGAAGTCTTTTCCGGTTGAGAACCATGGCCTCGGATTTGGAGGTGCTGATTCTCATCCCAGTTGCTTCACACGGTTTGCAAACTGCCCTAGCACATGCTGATGGTCATGGCTTGATGAAGCCAACAGGGACACATCATCTGCAAAAAGCAGAGATGGAATCCTGTGGTTCCCAAACTGGACCTGCTCTGGCCCCTGGCTACACCTAGAAATCCTGTCCATAAAAATTATGAACAGAACAATGACAAAGGGTAGAGAAAATGACAACAAAGTTGATCACTGTCCTGGTGCCAAGTGCACTGATGGACACCCTTATGCTCAAACATGGCATTTATTATGGACAGAACATGACTAGCACAGAAGCCCAAAAACAAAGCACCACTCAGGTTCAGATTGAGTAGGCTGTTCCTCCCAATCACGCCCCTCCAGATATCACTGTCATTGATTTCATATGATATCACCTCGAGTGGAATTACATACTTCAAAAATATGTTGTTCTGCTGAACCAAAATCTAATGTTTACTCTTTAATGTACTAAGTGATTTTTTTTTGTTAAGAATTACAATCATTGAGAGTTCTGTATGTAGCACTACTGTTGGGTTGGGTGTTGATTGGACGGTGATTAGGTTCCTCTACAACTCATCGTCTGGAGAAAATTAAAAGAAGAAAAAGACATAATGGACTCAAGGTCTCCTACTGTGCCCACCAGCAGGGATGACCTGAAGGCCTGGGTTCTTCAACAGCTAGTGATTTTTGGAACAGGTAAACAAAAGAAACTGGACAAGAAATTCAGCAAGACGTGGCAGAAATGGCAGGATCGGGAATTTATTACCAAGACCCCAGATGGCCCTGTCCCAAGATATTGCCTGTATTGGTGCAATACCTAGGGGAGCATAGAGACAAGCAAAAAGAGCATGGGGAGAAGCAGGCCAGCATTCTTTAGGTTTGTCATAGAAGGCCATAGAAAAATAAAAGGCCAAGGCAGAACTGACCAACTTTATGACACAAGTAGTGAGGGGGTTACTCCAAACCAGCGTAATCTTCCCCACTCCAAGAAATATCACAATTGGAGGTAGAAGACTCCACTCTAATTGAAGGAGACAAATCACGATCCCCACTCCATGCACCAGTCGATGGTTTTTATTTATTGGGCCTCCGCCTTACAATCCAGGAGAACCCAAAAGCAGCAATCCTTCCATCATGGCGCCTGCACTCAGAACTAAAGAAGGCTTCCTGCATATAGAGGATGAAGGAGCCGAACAGGCCAGGAGTCAGGTCATGGACTAGAAGGGCATTGTAGATGATGACACAGCAATTCAAAAATCAGAATGAGCCGCCACTTACTTCTGGAGCTGACCTTTGGATCTCTGCATTTGAAGATTACACTGCAGCAGATGTTTGGTGTCTGGGATACATTCGAGCATTGCTGTCTAGAGTAGAAGGGCACAGACTGACCACAAAGGTACTGAGGGACATTTGATACTCAACTCATTCAACTCTTGCCATAATGATTTTTGGGCAGCTTTCAGGGATGCACATCCAGCCCCCAGAGATGTGAGGGCACTGAAAGGTCTTTAAATTGAACATGAGAGCACCCATGAGTATTTGAAGAGAGCTCAAAGTTGTGGGAAACCCGTACAGGAGCTTACTGTGACACATCAGACACTGTTGTGGAGCTCTGGAGAGATCAGTACCTAAAACATCAGAATCTGAATCTGAATCTGTGCAAGCAGAGCTGGAAGAGGTGGTTGGATTAAGTGAATTCACCAACAAACTGTGGGGACAGCATCTCATTCACCACCATAGACACTATAGATCCAAAGTGGAATAAGAAACACTTGCCCACCGTTTGCTCAAGAACCAAGTGGCCAAAAAGGACTCCACATCTACTGTAACCTAGTCAACAGGCCTTACCTATGCTTTTATTAAGCTGCTAGTTTATTATACTTATTTTAATCTATTTTGGGTTTGCACTTTGTTTACATTTATCTGTTTTTGCACATTATTATTTAAAGTTCATATACGTCTATATCTTATATTTTACACTTATTCTGTTTTTACACTGTTGTTTTGTATATGTTGTACATAGATATGTATATTTTGTTATTATTAGTATGCATATAGAGCTGTGTTTTGTTTGCTATTTTATTTATTTTTGTTAATTTGAGTCATTGTCTGCCTCAAAGTTTTTGTTTTTAACACAAAATAATTCATGAAGAAAGAATATGAAGCAAATGCCTTATACAACAGTACAGTATCATACCATGATTACCATGATTGATGTTGTATGGTGGGAAAATTGTGTAGTTCCGCACTTTCTGCTTAAAGACTCACTGAACAGTCCATGTAGAACTCCAGAGAGGAGATCCTTGGAGGGTTAAATGTTCTGATAAAAACAGCTTACCACATCATCACAACATATTACATCCCAACATCAGCTATCATCCAAGTTTGCACACATTCAGACTCACTTGCTTATGATTCGGGTACATAAAAATACACCAGTATAGACTTTAACTGTCATTATTATTATTATTGAAATGCACTGAATTTTTTTTTTTTTTTTTTTTTTTTTTGCCTTAATGGATAACGGGGACAATGTTTCTCACATTACTTTGTGCGGATATGTGGAAATAAAGAAATACAGGTATTTTTACTTTTTTGTTTTTTTTACAGTTTATATTTTAATAATATGTTGCAACTGTACTATTGTGTACCTCATCTGGATTCACAAAAACCTCCATGAGCCGATGTACATCTTCATCGCAGCTTTGTTGATTAACTGCGCTCTTTACAGCACTTCTATTTACCCCAAACTTCTCATTGACTTTTTATCTGAAAAACAGGTCATATCATATTCAGCCTGCCTCTTCCAGTTTTTTACATTTTATTCGTTAGGTGGCTCTGAGTTCCTACTCTTGGCAGCCATGGCTTTTGACAGATATGTTTCTATATGTAAACCTCTGAGATATACAACTATCATGAGGAAAACTACTGTGAATACTTTCCTGGTTCTGGCTTGGTCTTTACCTGCTTTTCATATTGCAGTTCAGGCAATTCTGAGTGCTGAAGCTAAAATATGTAACTCAGAATTAAAAGGAATATTTTGTAATAATGCAGTTTACACACTTCAGTGTGTAAAGTCACAATCACTAACTATATTTGGTGTAATTGCGTTATTAGATCTAGTAATCCTTCCCATGGTTTTCACAGTTTCCACATATACAAAAATACTAATAATATCTTACCAAAGTTGTAAAGAATTCAGGAGAAAGGCAGCTGAGACCTGTTTACCCCATCTGTTGGTTTTAATGAGTTTCTCCTGTTTGACTGTATATGATGTAATTATAGCTCGAGTAGATTCAGATTTTTCGAAAACAGCACGTTTATTAATGACATTGCAAATAGTTCTTTATCATCCTTTGTTTAACCCATTCATCTATGGGCTCAAAATGAAAGAAATTTCTAAATGTTTAAAAATGTTGTTCTGTCGAACTAAAACCTAACTTGAAATGTTTCTCTTCAATGTCATTAGTCATGTTTATAAATTGCTCTGTGTGAGCTCAAAATTATAGTCATTATTGTATGTTTCTTGTGTGATTATGATTTCATATTTAAATCGGAATTCTTGTGATATCTTATAAAATTTTTCAGAAAAATGAAATAATCTGTTTAAATGTTTGTGATGAAAATGTGTTTTTCTACGTGACTTCATCATGAAATAATTTTTCAACTAATAAATCTGTTATGTCTTCATAATAAGTGTAGTAAACATGCATATTGTGATATGTAATTGGGATGGAGGGTAATTCATCCATCAATCTATTATTTGTACCTGTTTATTCCTATTCAGGGTGCGAGATCAGTCGGAGCCTATGCCAGCTCCCTTAAGGCGAAAGGTAGGGGTACACCCCGGACAGGTTTGGCAGTCTGCTGCAGGGTCACATATTAACAAATAATCAAATACACTCACTCCAAAGGACAATTTAGAATCACCAATTAACACTCATATGAACAACAGCCCTGTGGGGAGTCTGTAAAAAAGCAAAAAAAAAAAAAAACCCAACATGTTGTGATGGCCTGGTCTGCGAAGATGTAGCGCTGCAGGATGCAACACTGCTTAACTGGTGTGTTTTGCATTTTGAAGCCCCCTACAGCTTAGTACCGTACTGTTGCAAACACATAATTATTATAACCGGCCAGCCAACACAACATAGATTTGTTTACCAAGTGAAGACTAGTTTAACCTTTAATAGGTTATTTAATATCCTAACACATTGGATCCTAATGACCAAAATCTGCCCCATAAATATTAAAAAATATTTATTTTTTCTTTAAACAAGTAAGTCTTCTAAAACCACTTCAGCTTTCAGTATACATATCAAAAAATAATTATGTTTCTGTTTTTAACCCTTAAAATGCTAGAATATTTACATAACTCCACAGTTACCGGTTACAGGACACTCCAGTTCATAAGGCTGAATTTTCTGCCTTGAATCTATGCTTTAGTGATAAATAAGTAATCTACCCAGTGGTCTTTGCATGGAAACTTTCTACGTCTGCAATAAGTGCTCCAAGGTTTTTCTTTCTATCGTTGCAAAAATCGCACTCCCTCCCGGTCTTTCAGTTACAAATATACAAATACATTTACAACTAATTCCACAATGAAATCTTAAAATAATGAAATAAAGTCCTTTGGATCAAATCTATTGTTTTTTGTGTAGTTTAGCTGTTTACGACTAATTTAAGGAACTGAAATGATAATTCTTAAATGTTTTAAAAATAAATATATTCTCGGGCAAATTTGACTGTACACGTTTGGTGGGATTGACTCCATAAACATGCTTCTTAATTGGAGTGTGGTGTCCGACGTCAATATTATGAGAAAGAATAGTGGTGCAGATTGGAGTATTAGAAAAAAGAGAAATGTTGTCTTTTATTAGTTGACAAATATCATTATGAGCAGGTCCACCTGAATGACTTAAATCATACAAGTCACTCAAAAGTTTGAGTTTGTGCTGGTTTGGACCAGAAGACCTGGCTCTCAGTGTCCGCTCTAATTTATCCCAAAGGTGTTTTATTGGGATGAGGTCAGGACTCTGCAGACCAGTCAAGTTCATCCACACCAGACTCTGTCATCCAGGTCTTTATGGACCTGCTTTGTGGACTGGTGCAGTCATGTTGGAAGAGGAAGGGGCCAGCTCCAAACTGTTCCCACAAAGTTGGGAGCATGGAATTGTCCAAAAGGTCTTGGTGTGCTGAAGCATTCAGAGTTCCTTTAACTGGAACTAAGGGGCCAAGTCCAGCTCCTGAAAAACAACCCCACACCATAATCCCCCCTCCACCAAACTTTACACTTGGTACATTGCAGTCAGACAAGTACCGTTGTCGTGGCAATTGCCAAACCCAGATTCGTCCATTAGATTGCCTGATGGAGAACAATGCAGTCCCACTGAGGACTTAATGTGGGTGTGGGTCTTTAATTTGGCCATGGTGTTTTTACAAAAATATAGAACATTTCTGGAGTATCTTACAGAAAACCTTCATTATATGATTTTAATACATTCTTGTTTAAAGTCAGTTGTTGGAATTTTGCGCTGCAGTCATGTACAGATTACCAATGTGAACAAAATAAAATGAGGTATAATTAATCTTAGATATTTTAGTTTGACTTCTGTTTGGGAATGTTGAAAGTTTCTGATTTAAAGTTCTTTTAGAGTTCTTTTTCAAAAGCTGAATAAGTTTTGCATCTGCACAACCTCCATAACATATAACAGAGTCCTGTTATGAGTGGAAAATGGGTAGAGGATTAAAGAAAAAGGGACAACTATGATTTCATGCTGTGGCATGTATTTGCAGGACGGATGACTGAAAAGCAAGAGGAATAACAACTATAATGCTTTATCTTTTAGTGTCTTCAAAAACAGATCTCTGTAAAGTTCATATCAAAAGAATTGGTTCATATGTCCTGCAAAGAAATAAAGTCAAGGTGGATGTAGGGTAGTTCAATTACAAGTCTGTTTGTGTCAAGGAAAAGGTATATGACATGACCACAGAACCTAGTTAACCTTGAGTTAATCTAAAAAGAAAAAAAATGTAAGAATAGATGGTGGCAACTGTGCATGTGGACCAGTGACATAAGAATCTATTTTGGTAGAGACTTTAATGAGTTCCATGGAGGGTGAAGCAAAGATTTTCCACAGTGTGAAACGTTGTGCTCTCTCAAACATATAAAGATATGTTTTCATTCAGTGGTCAGGTACATGAATTAAGGATTCACCAACAGCCAGATTGGATGGTTTTATTCTTTTAGAAAATGAAATTCTTTAATTGTTTTATGTTTCTGAAGTATGCAATGTATGAATTCTTAATTAGTTGATTAACTTTGAAAATAATATATGGATGAAGAACAAAATATAACATATATAACTTTTGATGGACACGTGGAAGTGAACAAATACAGATATCTCTATTTTCTATTATTTTTTGTCGTATATGTTCTTATAATATGCTTTAACGTGACAATTGTCTGTCTTATTTGGATCCACAGAAACCTTCACGAGCCTATGTACATCTTCATTGCAGCTTTGCTCCTTAACTCTGTTTTTTTCAGCACTGCTGTGTACCCAAAGCTGCTCAAAGACTTTGCATCAGAGACTCAGACCATGTCATATTCCTATTGTCTCTTTCAGTTTTTTCTTTTCTACTCCTTAGGTGGCTCAGAATTTTTACTCTTGGCAGCGATGGCCTATGACAGGTATGTGTCTATATGTAAACCCCTGCTATATTCTACTGTTATGAGCAGAAACAGAGTGAGTATTTTCCTGGGTTTGTCTTGGTTCGTGCCTGCTTGTCAGAATGCAGTTCCAGTAGCACTGACCACCCAAAGGAAGCTTTGTACATATACTTTGAATGGGATCTTTTGTAACAATTTAATTTATAATTTGCACTGTGTAACCTCAACAACACAATCCATATTTGGGATAGCTGCTCTGATCATGGCGGCACTTTTCCCTCTCCTGTTCATTATTTTTACATACACCAGGATACTTATAGTGACCTATCGAAGTTGTAAAGAAATGAGGAAAAAAGCTGCACAGACCTGTTTGCCCCACTTGGTGGTCTTAATCAGTTTCTCCTGTTTGTGTGCTTACGATATCATTATAGTTCGACTGGGCCCCAAACTGACAAAAACCTGGCGTTTAGTCATGTATTTACAGGAAATTTTGTATCATCCCCTATTAAATCCAATTATCTATGGTCTTAAAATGACAGAAATTACAAAACATCTCAGGAATTTGCTATGCCAAGCTAAGGTGTTTTAATTGTTGTCCATCCACTGCCTGTTTCCACTTATTTCTATTTAGGGTAGCAGGGGTGTGCTGGGGCCTGTCCCAGCTGTCCAGGACCTGGACAAGTCCCCAGTCCATCACATGGCCACATACACAGACAAACAAAAATACACTCTTTAGCTTACTTGAGAATCACCAGTTAGGCTTACATGCATGTTTTTGGAGAGTGGGAGGAAACCAGAGAACTTGAAGAAAGTCCAGACAAGTACATTTGTAGTACATGCAAATTCCACACAGAAAAGCTCCTGCCGGGATTTCAAACCATAAACCTTCTCACTGGGAAGCAACAGTGCTAACAATCAAGCTGCTGTACAGCCCGTTTATTAATGTGTCTTAATGCTTCAAAAGTTGAGTTACATTGGTCGTGGTCTTAGTGATGTAAATGCAACTATTTCTTTTTTTTTTTTTTTAAAGAGAAAATGTTATTTATGTGTTAAAAGCACCAGAATTGGTGTCAAGGCATCAAATTCAAAGTGTCCTGAACGTCAGGAAAAAAATCACAAAATACTTGCAAATAAAACCACTTCAATTAAAGACTTGTAATCACATTGCTTTGTACCTTTTTTAATCATTTCTGTGCATAATATTTATTGAATAAATGTAAGACTAGTACTGTATGCTGTGCTCTACATTATCATTACACACACAGCATTTTGTAATCACCTTATTGCATAAGCTCCCTTTTCTGAGCAATCTACTGTAACTGCAGCAGGACATTGCCATCAGCATGCTGTCCCAGTAAGATCAACATATGTGGTCCTTCTCTCAGTGGCATCGGTCACGACCGCTGCCCTGGAGGGCTTGGGATAGCCAAGGATGTTAGTGGCAGTGACCAATGACGATAGGAACCAACAATGGAATTGTAAGAATAACTAAATAACTATTTAAACTAAGGAGTTATTCAAACGATTTATTATTAGTGTTATTATTATTCTATTTGTATGTATTGTATGTACTGTATGTATTTATGTTTGTAAATAAGTGTTTGTGTACAGATGTGGGTGTGTGTATGATTAAATGTATATATATTAAATGTGTGTATATATATATATATAAATATATATATATATATATATATATATATATATATATATATATATATATATATATATATATATATATATATATATAAATATATGTGTGTGTGTGTGTGTGTGTGTGTGTGTGTGGGTGTGTGTGTGTGTGTGTGTGTGTGTGTGTATGTCTGCATGGGTGTATGTGTGTGTGTGTGTGTGTGTGTGTGTATGTCTGCATGGGTGTATGTACAAACGTATTTATAATTGATGTATTATGATATATGTGTGCAAAGTATACGTATTAATTGATATATATGTACAGTGATCTGTATGCATGTGTATATATATGTGTATTTATATGCCTTGAATAGTTATTTATACCTATGTGTGTATATATATTTAAGCACACGTATACATGAATGTATCAATGTATATTTGTATGTATGTATAATCATGTACATGTGCATATTTATCTTACATTTATGCATAGTAAGACGATTATGTACTCTTAGATAGATGTCCACACATTGATCTTTTTTTTTCCATCTTTTACTCTCTTCTCACAATGTATATGAATATGTACTAGTTAACTGCATATATATATATATATATATATATATATATATATATATATATATATATATATATATATATATATATATATATATATATATATATATATATATATATATATATATATATATACATATATATATATACAACTTTATATTGATATATTCGGATGTGTATGAGCAGTTAAAATACAAACCGGATTCCAAAAAAGTTGGGACACTATACAAATTGTGAATAAAAACTGAATGCAATGATGTGTAGGTGCCAACTTCTAATATTTTATGCAGAATAGAACATAACTCACGGAACAAAAGTTTAAACTGAGAAAATGTACCATTTTAAGGGAAAAATATGTTGATTCAGAATTTCATGGTGTCAACAAATCCCAAAAAAGTTGGGACAAGTAGCAATAAGAGGCTGGAAAAAGTACATTTAAGCATAACGAGGAGCTGGAAGACCAATTAACACTAATTAGGTCAATTGGCAACATGATTGGGTATAAAAAGAGCTTCTCAGAGTGGCAGTGTCTCTCAGAAGCCAAGATGGGTAGAGGATCACCAATTCCCACAATGTTGCGCAGAAAGATAGTGGAGCAATATCAGAAAGGTGTTACCCAGCGAAGAATTGCAAAGACTTTGCATCTATCATCATCAACTGTGCATAACATCATCCAAAGATTCAGAGAATCTGGAACAATCTCTGTGAGAAAGGGTCAAGGCCGTAAAACCATACTGGATGCCCGTGATCTCCGGGCCCTTAAACGACACTGCACCACAAACAGGAATGCTACTGTAAAGGAAATCACAGAATGGGCTCAGGAATACTTCCAGAAACTATTGTCAGTGAACACAATCCACCGTGCCATCCGCCGTTGCCAGCTGAAACTCTACAGTGCAAAGAAGAAGCCATTTCTAAGCAAGATCCACAAGCTCAGGCGTTTACACTGGGCCAGGAATCATTTAAAATGGAGTGTGGCGAAATGGAAGACGGTTCTGTGGTCAGACGAGTCACGATTCAAAGTTCTTTTTGGAAATCTGGGACGCCATGTCATCCGGACCAAAGAGGACAAGGACAACCCAAGTTGTTATCGACGCTCGGTTCAGAAGCCTGCATCTCTGATGGGATGGGGTTGCATGAGTGCGTGTGGCATGAGCAGCTTGCATGTCTGGAAAGGCACCATCAATGCAGAAAAATATATTCAGGTTCTAGAACAACATATGCTCCCATCCAGACGTCATCTTCTTCAGGGAAGACCCTGCATTTTTCAACAAGATAATGCCAGACCACATTCTGCATCAATCACAGCATCATGGCTGCGCAGGAGAAGGATCCAGGTACTGCAATGGCCAGTCTGCAGTCCAGATCTTTCACCTATAGAGAACATTTGGTGCATCATAAAGAGGAAGGTGCGACAAAGAAGGCCCAAGACGATTGAACAGTTAGAGGCCTGTATTAGACAAGAATGGGAGAGCATTCCTATTTCTAAACTTGAGAAACTGGTCTCCTCTGTCCCCAGACGTCTGTTGAGTGTTGTAAAAAGAAGGGGAGATGCCACACAGTGGTGAAAATGTCCTTGTCCCAACTTTTTTGGGATTTGTTGACACCATGAAATTCTGAATCAACATATTTTTCCCTTAAAATGGTCAATTTTCTCAGTTTAAACTTTTGTTCCGTGAGTTATGTTCTATTCTGAATAAAATATTAGAAGTTGGCACCTACACATCATTGCGTTCAGTTTTTATTCACGATTTGTATAGTGTCACAACTTTTTTGGAATCCGGTTTGTACTTCTATGTATATTATATATATGACTTTTATACATATTAATGATGCCCCCCACCACCCCCAAACACTCATATACACTCAGACATGCTCACAGTCTTACATACATCACCAACACACTGCACATACAGCACACACACACGTAACAAAATAAAACAATTGTAAACAGAAAGCTCCTCCCCTTTTCTCTGTCCTCTCTTTGCTTATAACACCTGATTGTCCTGTATGCACCTTTACTTTAAAAACAACACGTTATAGACTAATCTAAACATATACTACAACACAGACACCAGACTGCACCAACCACTGTCTTGTCTTTCTTTCTTGTGCTTTCAAGCCCCACCTTTTTCTAGTCTTTTCACATTCCACACCCGATGATCTTAGCAATCTTTGGCAGAATATTTAGTCCTCCCGCTTTTTTTTTCCTTCTTTTTTCTCCAGGGATCAATAAAAAATACTTAGTTATGAGGGCTGGTGAAGAAAACACATTCGCACACAGTTACGCACACAAAAAAATAAATAAAAAATAAACCCTCTGTTGCAAGATTATAATACATATATATAGCTCTTGGGTTCTACCAAACTTGGTATAACCATTAATATATGTGCAAACTAAGGTGAAAGAAAAAAAGAAAGATCAACATATGTGTTTGATTACTTGATGTGAAGCAAACAATTTATTTTTATCAGTTAGTAAGTACCAAAATCCTTTTAACAGCCAATATCAAGTCATTGCTCAAAAGGCCTTTATAATCCTGATGTTCTAATGAATAGTAGAACGTACCTTTCTTTCAGAATCCGCATCCATGTGCTGTGCTGACATTGATGTCAGAGACTGGTGTTCTGATTTGCTGCAACTCATTAGGAAAACAGCTTCATATAATTTCATTTGAGGTTGTATGAAGAATGTATGCATAATGTTGTTTGTAAAAAGGATTTGTATTTGTCCCCTTTTGTACCATGGGACATGTCAATAGGGGGGTGTTATATGTTATAGTTGTCTTTGAGTCCAGGGCTTTGTCATTTCATGTTCATGTCTTCTTCTTGAATGAGCTACCCAGAGATGTAAAAAGAATGTCAGCCTCAACTGAGAATAAACTGATATATATTGCATTGTTTTGATATCGTTTTGATGTAAGACCAAATTATACTCTGTTTAAAATGTAAAGCTCAAACGCTAAATATCCTTAGTAGTAGAAAAAAATCATCAACTCATATCAACATGTGTGACCTTAGGCGTAGCAACATTTTCTTTGCTGTTGTTGAGCATGTGATAAATATTCACTGGTTCAGTAGGAGAAATTGTTCATATCTTCACCTCTTCACTGATGGATTGCAGAAATAATGGGGACTTGTACTTGTGATTCCACTTGATCGCTTGAAACCGTCATTACTTGATCGCTGCACTAAATCAATGAAACTCCTGCTGCCCTCAACATAGAAGACATCGATGCATTGGGAACTCTTGCTGCTTGAATTCATCTGGACAATCCAGTTGTTTGCCTTTATCATTCAGCAAACTATGAAGAACCACCAACCAGTTTGTGATGAAAGTTAGGGTTTTACTGTAGCAAACCCCAGATGAAAAAGGATGAAGCATACTGATGTTACTAGAAGCTTTTATTTGCAATCAACCTTCTCTTTTCCTTGAATATATTCAGCCTTTTTTTTCCCCAGAAACACAATAAGAGCTACTAAACAGATGAGACAAATGAGCAGCCATAAAGATGCCTATATACATTTAACAAAATGTTCTGGTATGACATCAGGATCACAAGTGTTAAAATCTAAAATTTAACAGTTTTAAGATGCTGATAACTTATTTTTTGCTTTACAGGTGGATGTTTATCTAAAGACCCACAGTGAAAAACTGACTACCAAACAAAAGCCTCAGGAAATGTCCCTTTATGCAACAATTCCACAATACATACCAGAATTGGTCATGGGGTTCCACAGGGTCCTTAACGTGGACCCATTTTATTCACTCTATATGAGCTTCCTCTAGGTAATATAATCAGAAATCATGACATTCAGTGCCGCTGTTGTGCTGATGACACTCATCTCCATTATACCAATCAATTGCTAAAGTTACACACCTGCCTCAGGGACATAAAACTGCAGATGAAAAAAAAAAATCATCCATGCATTTACTATATATGGACAATGGATCTGGCCTTAATGCTATTGGGAAAATAGGGCTTTGCAGGTTGGAAGGACATAATTTATTCTTTGTGGTTTATTATGATTGATATTGTGAGCTACAGATATTACGTAACACTGTACTGTCTAGTAAAAGATAGTGGGCGGTGTGGCACTCCAGAGAGGAGATCCTTTGAGGGTGAACCAATATAAAACAACTTCCACAGACTGAGTTTGTGTCCTTAAGATTCAGATAAAGAAAAATGCAGCCATTCCAGGTTTGATACTGGTTTATTTGCTTCTGTTTTATGGATGAATGCCTTGGTTTTTAAACAGCATTAATGGATGACAAGTTAAATGTTTCCCACATTACTGTGTCTGGATATGTGGAAATGAACAAATACAGATATGTATATTTTTTTGTTTCGTTTACAGTTTATATTTTAATAATATGCTGCAACTGTACTATTGTGTACCTCATCTGGATTCACAAAAACCTCCATGAGCCGATGTACATCTTCATTGCAGCTTTGTTACTTAACTCTGTTCTTTACAGCACTAATATTTACCCCAAACTTCTCATTGACGTTTTATCTGAAAAACAGGTCATATCATATTCAGCCTGCCTCTTCCAGTTTTTTACATTTTATACTTTAATTGGCTCTGAATTTCTGCTCTTGGCAGCCATGGCTTTTGACAGATATGTTTCTATATGTAAACCTCTGAGATATACAACTATCATGAGGAAAACTACTGTGAATACTTTCCTGGTTCTGGCTTGGTCTTTACCTGCTGGTCATGTGACAGTTCTGGCAATTCTAAGTGCTGAAGCTAAAATATGTAACTCAGAATTAAAAGGAATATTTTGTAATAACACAGTTTACACACTTCAGTGTGTAAAGTCACAATCACTTACTATATTTGGTGTGATTGCGTTATTAGATCTAGTAATCCTTCCCATGGTTTTCACAGTTTTCACCTATGCAAAGATATTTATCATATCTTACCAAAGTTGTAAAGAATTCAGGAGAAAGGCAGCTGAGACCTGTTTACCCCATCTGTTGGTTTTAATCAGTTTCTCCTTTTTGATTTCATATGATGTAATTATAGCTCGAGTGGAATCCAGCATTTCAAAAACAGCACGTTTAATAATGACATTGCAAATAGTTCTTTATCATCCTTTGTTTAACCCATTCATCTATGGGCTCAAAATGAAAGAAATTTCTAAATGTTTAAAAATGTTGTTCCGTTTAAACATAATCTAATGTATTCTCATAAACTGCACTGTGTGAGGTCAAAAGTATGGCTGTTATTATGCGCTTCTGCTCTGATTATGACTTCTCACAATCTGCTATTCAGCATGTGTGTGTAATCTGCTCTTTCTGCCTAATGTGGTTGTGGCTTATGTAGAAGCAATTTGCAAAAAGTGATACAGCTTGTAATTATTTAAAAAGTTGCTTTTCTACGTGACTTAATAGTGAAATTGGCGTTTAAAAGAGTTGAATAAATTAAAAAACCAAAGTCAAGCAAGGCAAGTCAAGTTTATTCATACAGCACAATTCAACAACAAGGTGATTCAAAGTGCTTTACAGAGACATTAAAACATCACTTAAATAAAAAGCATGATTTAAAATGTAAACAAAAGAAAGAAAGACAAAAGAGTAGTAAATAAAATCAGTGGTTAAAATGTATTCCGGTTTTGAAATTTAAGCTTAAAAGTAAAACTTTGCGGATTTGTGTCTTTATTCCAATACAGCTGAGAACAGGTGAGTCTTTAACCTGGATGTAAATAAACAGTGTTTCAGCTGAGTCTTTCTGGGAGTTTGTTCGAGACATGTGGAGGATAGAAGCTGAAGGAAGCTTCTCCATGTCTGGTTTTGACTCTGGGAACTGATAAAAAACTGGATCCAGATGACCTGACAGGTCTGGAAGGTTCATACTGGGTCAGGAGGTCACTGATGTATTTTGGTCCTGGACCATTCAGAGCCTTATAGACCAGCATCAGAACTTTAAAGTCTGTCCTCTGACAGACAGGCAGCCAGTGTAAAGACCTCAGAGCTGGACTGATGTGGTCCACTTTTTTTGGTCTTAGTGAGGACTGGAGCAGCAGCATTCTAAATGAGGGGCAAAGATGACCTGTATGATGCTGATGCTGATACAATAATGAAACCTACTCAAGATGAATGCATGGACCAGATTTTCCAGATCCTGCTGAGACATCAGATTTTATTACCCATATATATATATATATAAAACCAAAAAAACTCGTTCCTCACCCTCCGTGGGTGGTGTCCCTTCTAAGCTCGGGTCCTCTACCAGAGGCCAGGGAGCTTGAGGGTTCTGCGCAGTATCTTTGCTGTTCCTAACACTGCACTTTTCTGGACTGAGATATCTGAGGTTGTTCCGGGGATCTGCTGCAGCCACTCTTCCAGTTTGGGGGTTACTGCCCCGAGTGCTCCGATCACCACGGGCACTACTGTCACCTTCACCTTCCAGGCCTTCTCCAGCTCCTCTCTAAGCCCTTGGTATTTCTCAAGCTTCTCGTGTTCCTTTCGCCTGATGTTACCATCACTTGGTATTGCCACATCCACCACCACAGCTTTCCTCTGCCCTTTGTCTACCACCACAATGTCTGGTTGGTTTGCCATCACCATCCTGTCTGTCTGTATCTTGAAGTCCCACAGGAGCTTTGCTCTGTCATTTTCCACCACCTTGGGAGGTGTTTCCCATTTTGACCTTGGGGTTTCCAGCCCATACTCCACACAGATGTTTCTGTAGAGTATGCCCGCTACTTGGTTATGGCGTTCCATGTATGCTTTCCCTGCCAGCATCTTACACCCTGCAGTTATGTGCTGGATTGTTTCCGGTGCTTCTTTGCACAACCTACACCTTGGGTCTTGTCTGGTGTGGTATATCTGGGCCTCTATTGCTCTGGTGTTCAGAGCCTGCTCCTGTGCAGCCAGGACGAGTGCCTCTGTGCTGTCCTGTAGGCCAGCTCTCTCTAGCCATTGGTAGGACTTCTTGAGATCAGCCACTTCAGTTATGGTTCGATGGTACATCCCGTGTAGGGGCTTGTCCTCCCATGATGCTTCCTCCTCCAGCACCTCTTCACCTTGCCATTGTCTGAGGCATTCACTGAGTACGTCATCCGTTTGGGCCTTGTCCTTGATGTACTCATGGAGCTTGGCAGTTTCGTCCCGGATAGTGGCTTTCACACTCACTAGTCCTCGGCCTCCTTCCTTACGGCTTGCGTACAGTCTCAGTGTGCTGGATTTGGGGTGGAACCCACCATGCATGGTGAGGAGCTTCCTTGTCTTAACATCTGTGGTCTGTATCTCTTCCTTTGGCCACCTTATTATTCCTGCAGGGTATCTGATCACTGGCAGGGCGTAGCTGTTTATTGCCAGGGACTTGTTCTTGCCATTGAGCTGGCTTCTTAGGACCTGCCTTACTCGCTGGAGGTATTTGGCTGTTGCCATTTTCCTTGTAGCCCCTTCGAGGTTACCATTTGCCTGTGGTATTCCAAGGTACTTGTAACTGTCCTCAATGTCTGCTATTGTTCCTTCTGGGACTGAGACCCCTTCTGTGTGGACTACCTTGCCTCTTTTTGTCACCATCCTCCTACATTTCTCAAGCCCGAATGACATCCCGATGTTGTTGCTGTAGATCCTGGTGGTGTGGATCAGGGAGTCTATGTCCCGCTCGCTCTTAGCGTACAGCTTGATGTCATCCATGTAGAGGAGGTGACTGATCGTAGCTCCATTCCTGAGGCGGTATCCGTAGCCAGTCTTGTTGATTATTTGGCTTAGGGGGTTCAGACCTATGCAGAACAGCAGTGGGGACAGCGCATCTCCTTGGTATATGCCACATCTGATGGACACTTGGGCAAGTGGCTTGCCATTTGCCTCGAGAGTGGTTTTCCACAGGCCCATCGAGTTTGCAATGAAGGCCCTTAGAGTGCTGTTGATCTTGTACATCTCCAAGCACTCAGTGATCCATGTGTGTGGCATTGAGTCGTAGGCTTTCTTGTAATCAATCCAGGCAGTGCACAGGTTGGTATTTCGGGACTTGCAGTCTTGGGCGACTGTTCTGTCAACCAGGAGTTGGTGTTTGGCTCCTCTGGTGTCTCTGCCTATGCCCTTCTGTGCTTTGCTCATGTATTGCTCCATGTGCCTGCTTATCTTAGTCGCAATGATGCCTGACAGGAGCTTCCATGTTGTGGAGAGGCAGGTTATTGGTCGGTAGTTAGATGGGGCTGCACCCTTTGTGGGATCCTTCAGGATCAGGATCGTTCGCCCTTCGGTTAGCCATTCTGGGTGAGTCCCATCTCTTAGCAGCTGGTTCATTTGTGCTGCCAGGCGCTCATGGAGTGCTGTGAGTTTCTTTAGCCAGTAGGCCTGGATCATGTCTGGGCCCGGTGCTGTCCAGTTTTTCATACCTGAGACTCTTTCTTGGATGTCTGCCACTGTGATGGTTACTGGTTTCTGCTCAGGGAGGTTGCTGTGCTCCTCTCTTAGGGAGACTAGCCATTGAGCACTGCTGTTATGTGCTGCATCCTTCTCCCATATGCTCTTCCAGTACCTCTCAGTTTCCAGCCTTGGTGGGTCTGCTCTGTTGTTATTACCCTGCCATTGAGCATACTTTTTCGCAGGTTGAGTTGCGAACAGCCTGTTTATTCGTCTGGCTTCATTGTCTCTAGTGTATCTCTTTAGGCGGCTAGCCAAGGCTTGGAGCCTTTGTTTGGCAGTTTCGAGTGCTTCAGGTATGGGTATCTGGTTGTACTTCTTGGGTACTGGTCTTTTCATTGCACCTTTCTGGGCCCCTGTCAATTGACTCACTTCTCTCCGTGCCACCTTGATTTTTACCTCCAACCTTCGTTTCCATGGTGGGTCATGTTTCTCATGGTTCCCATGGTTGCTCTTATAGCCAAGCATCTCCAGGATCACTGCTGCTGAAGTGTATATCAGCTCATTGGTCTCGGTGATTGTTGTGGTAGGGATCGCTGTCAGTGCTGCATTCACATTGTCCAGGAGACTTTCAGATGGTGCTTCACTTGGTCTTGGTAATCGCTGCCGGGGTTGCCTTGTGTTTAGTCTCGCCATGATCTTATCTTTCAGGTCCTTCGCTGCCTCGCTCAGCGTTATTGGGGCTTGGTACCCAATCTCTGGAGGGGCAGGTTGTGTAACCTCCCCTCTGACCTGGCGTCCTGGTTCCCCCATGCAGGTATTCACCTTGCATTTGTGTTGTACCTCGTCAATCTCAAGTTGTGATAGCAGTTGCCGTTTGTGGATGTTGGAACACTGAGCTACTAGTTGTTTAGCTGTCAACTGTGACCGTGGGTTTCGAAGTAACCATTGTGCCCACATTCTCTGCATGTAACCCCTCTGACTAGGGTCACTTGAGTAGTAGCATTCCAGCAGAGCCTTGTTGTCGCATCTCGCCCATTTCCGCCTGGTTCCAGTAGCCCACTTCTCATCAAGGTGCTCTGGTTCCCCAGCACCTGACGCAGACCTTGTTTGGCCGGGCGACGTCTGAGCCGGCATGTCATCTGTTTCATTGTCTCTCATCATGGTATGAGGTAGGCGGTATTAGCGTGAAGGGTCTTGCCCAAGGACCCGCACTGGGTGCTGTTCATAGCTCATGTTCCCCCTGGGAATCGAACCCCTGACCTCCTGTGTGCCAGTCCTGCACTTTTACCAACTGAGCTACCCAGCCGCATATATATATATATATATATATATATATATATATATATATATATATATATATATATATATATATATATATATATATATATATATATATATCTATATATATATATATATATATATATATATATATATATATCTATATATATATCTATATATATATATATATATATATATATATATATATATATATCATCATTAACAGTAAAATGTAACTGCAGAGTTGAAGAAGTGGTTGAACTTTCTTCTTCTATATATATTCTGTTCTTTCTGAACACCAGAGCAATAGAGGCCCAGATATACCACACCAGACAAGACCCAAGGTGTAGGTTGTGCAAAGAAGCACCGGAAACAATCCAGCACATAACTGCAGGGTGTAAGATGCTGGCAGGGAAAGCATACATGGAACGCCATAACCAAGTAGCGGGCATACTCTACAGAAACATCTGTGTGGAGTATGGGCTGGAAACCCCAAGGTCAAAATGGGAAACACCTCCCAAGGTGGTGGAAAATGACAGAGCAAAGCTCCTGTGGGACTTCAAGATACAGACAGACAGGATGGTGATGGCAAACCAACCAGACATTGTGGTGGTAGACAAAGGGCAGAGGAAAGCCGTGGTGGTGGATGTGGCAATACCAAGTGATGGTAACATCAGGCGAAAGGAACACGAGAAGCTTGAGAAATACCAAGGGCTTAGAGAGGAGCTGGAGAAGGCCTGGAAGGTGAAGGTGACAGTAGTGCCCGTGGTGATCGGAGCACTCGGGGCAGTAACCCCCAAACTGGAAGAGTGGCTGCAGCAGATCCCCGGAACAACCTCAGATATCTCAGTCCAGAAAAGTGCAGTGTTAGGAACAGCAAAGATACTGCGCAGAACCCTCAAGCTCCCTGGCCTCTGGTAGAGGACCCGAGCTTAGAAGGGACACCACCCACGGAGGGTGAGGAACGAGTTTTTTTTTTATATATATATATATATATATATATATATATATGTGTGTGTGTGTGTGTGTGTGTGTGTGTGTGTGTGTGTGTGTGTGTGTGTATATGTCTGCATGGGTGTATGTACAAACGTATATATAATTGATGTATTATGATATATGTTTATGCAAAGTACACGTATATATTGATATATATGTACAGTGATCTATATGCATGTGTATATATGTGTATTTATATGACTTGAATAGTTATTTATACCTATGTGTGTATATATATTTAAGCACACATATACATGAATGTTTTGTATGTATGTATAATCATGTACATGTGCATATTTATCTTACATTTATGCATAGTAAGACGATTATGTACTCTTAGATAGATGTCCACACATTGATCTTTTTTTTTTTTCCATCTTTTACTCGCTTCTCACAATGTATATGAATATGTACTAGTTAACTGCATATATATATATATATATATATATATATATATATATATATATATATATATATATATATATATATATATATATATATACATATACAACTTTATATTGATATATTCGGATGTGTATGAGCAGTTAAAATACTTCTATGTATATTATATATATGACTTTTATACATATTAATGATGCCCCCCACCACCCCCAAACACTCATATACACTCAGACATGCTCACAGTCTTACATACATCACCAACACACTGCACATACAGCACACACACACGTAACAAAATAAAACAATTGTAAACAGAAAGCTCCTCCCCTTTTCTCTGTCCTCTCTTTGCTTATAACACCTGATTGTCCTGTCTCCACCTTTACTCTTAAAACAACACGTTATAGACTAATTTAAACATATACTACAACACAGACACCAAACTGCACCAACCACTGTCTTGTCTTTCTTTCTTGTGCTTTCAAGTCCCACCTTTTTCTAGTCTTTTCACATTCCACACCCGATGATCTTAGCAATCTTTGGCAGAATATTTATTCCCCCCGCTTTTTTTTCTTCTTTTTTCTCCAGGGATCAATAAAAAATACTTAGTTATGAGGGCTGGTGAAGAAAACACATTCGCACACAGTTACGCACACATAAAAAAAAATAAATAAAAAATAAACCCTCTGTTGCAAGATTAAAATACATATATATAGCTCTTGGGTTCTACCAAACTTGGTATAACCATTAATATATGTGCAAACTAAGGCAAGAGAAAAAAAGAAAGATCAACATATGTGTTTGATTACTTGATGTGAAGCAATCAATTTATTTTTATCAGTTAGTAAGTACCAAAATCCTTTTAACAGCCAATATCAAGTCATTGCTCAAAAGGCCTTTATAATCCTGATGTTCTAATGAATAATAGAACGTACCTGTGCTGCCCCTTTGGGAAGGCTGGCAGTGTGGTTGTTGTGCAGCATTGTTGTCCTTTCGGACTTCCCGTAGAGTCGCGCAGCATTGTTGTGCTTTCGGGCTTGCCGTAGGTTCGCGCAGCACCAACGTACTCAGATTGGCTGTTTTGTTCGACGTCCTTTACTTATTTTTTCATCACACCCCGAAGTATATATGTCTGTAAGTCATGTAATAATTAATATTCAGATGGTGGTGTTCAGTTTTTGCCGTTTCAAGGAATGTCAGCATGTAAAACGTTTATAATGATAGCGATGCTAACCGCGCTAGCCAGTCTATGGTGTTTTCAATGTTATGTTGGCATCTATGCTAAGCGTCCGATATGTGTGTGAATACTGGTAATTTTAGCACATATTACTATGGTGTGTATTTTGTATAGAAATGTATAGTTGGATATTTGTTATATGATAAATAATATAACACATTCAAGTTTATTTATGTTTATATCTGTATTTGTATTTCAGTTTCACAGTGCTTCTCATAAATGTCTAAAACGTACAAGCTGTCTCCTGGATGTTTATTGAGGAACCTGTTAGCTGTCTGCCAAACTAGACGTCACATTAAAGCTCCAGTGAGGGCAGAATAGTGAAAAGACATCCACCTGACGGGTTTCTCCAGAAGAGGGTATTTCCGTGAAACCTACAATATCCTTCTGCAATCAAAGCTGCCATCCTGATGGATACAGATATTGAAGATTTTGAAATAAGATCACAATGCTCCAACTCTTCACGCAACAGCCAGTTGTCCTCAGCCAGTGCTATAGCAGCCAGAGCACGTGCAAAGGCGGAGGCCGCGCGCACACAAGCATCATTTGCTCAACGAGAAGCAGACATGATGAAAGCACAAGCGTATATCGAAGAGGAGCAACAAAAGGCTGCAGCTGAGGCCGCACGAAAGAAAGCGGAGCTTGAAGCAAATCTTCACACGTTGCGACTAGAAAGTGCTGCCGCAGCCTCCATAGCAGAAGCTGAGGTTTTGGAATCAGCTGCGGAGAACGAATTTGGAGACCTAGAATGTGCAAGGGTACGCGGTGGACTCATTGAACATGACGTTACAGTGAATCTAAACTCTGACCACTCACACCATGACTCAAAGCCGCAAGAAACCCCAGAAACACAGAAACACCAGCTACAAATGGTTAAAAGCTGTAAAGGGAACGCACAGTCAAGCAAGAGTTGTGTCAACAAGTTTTACGAACCACCTGCTCAATATGCATTCAAACAGGACACTCCTCCAAGTTACTCTCACCATCAAAGCTCATCCAAAAACACCCGGTTTGACCACCATGACCCACTTCCGCCCAGAGGAATCGTTCACCACCGGAATCAGTCTCACCATCCAACACCATCCAGCCATGTTAACCAAGCTTCCCAGTCTCTTCTGGCCGCTGCTTCCAATGGCACTGAGTCCAATTCAGCAGCTATGACAGACCTGGCCGGGTATTTGGTACGTCGTGAAATAGTAAGCTCAGGGCTATTAAACTATGATGACAAACCTGAGAATTACTGTGCCTGGAAAGCATCCTTCTATAGCTCTGTAGAAAGTCTAAATTTAACACCCAGAGAGGAGCTGGATTTATTGTGTAAATGGCTTGGACCAAAATCATCTGAACAAGCAAAGAGAATCAGAGCAGTTCATATCCACAATGCAGCAGCAGGTGTGAATATGGTGTGGCAAAGGTTGGAGGACTGCTACGGATCACCTGAAGCTATTGAAAATGCCCTTCTCAGAAAAGTAGAGGATTTCCCAAAAATCACCAACAGAGAAAATCAGAGGTTGAGAGAACTGGGAGACATTCTTCTGGAACTAGAGGCTGCCAGAACAGATGGATTCTTACCTGGACTCAGCTATCTTGATACATCTCGTGGCATCACTTCCATCATCCAGAAGCTACCGTACTCGCTGCTCTGTTTAAAATGTAAAGCTCAAACGCTAAATATCCTTAGTAGTAGAAAAAAATCATCAACTCATACCAACATGTGTGACCTTAGGCGTAGCAACATTTTCTTTGCTGTTGTTGAGCATGTGATAAATAT
Organism: Xenentodon cancila; assembly: GCA_014839995.1. NCBI lineage: Eukaryota > Metazoa > Chordata > Actinopteri > Beloniformes > Belonidae > Xenentodon > Xenentodon cancila. Next base: position 24,409,594 of record CM026200.1, read on the forward strand.
TCACTGGTTCAGTAGGAGAAATTGTTCATATCTTCACCTCTTCACTGATGGATTGCAGAAATAATGGGGACTTGTACTTGTGATTCCACTTGATCGCTTGAAACCGTCATTACTTGATCGCTGCACTAAATCAATGAAACTCCTGCTGCCCTCAACATAGAAGACATCGATGCATTGGGAACTCTTGCTGCTTGAATTCATCTGGACAATCCAGTTGTTTACCTTTATCATTCAGCAAACTATGAAGAACCGCCAACCAGTTTGTGATGAAAGTTAGGGTTTTACTGTAGCAAACCCCAGATGAAAAAGGATGAAGCATACTGATGTTACTAGAAGCTTTTATTGGCAATCAAGCTTCTCTTTTCCTTGAATATATTCAGCCTTTTTTTCCCAGAAACACAATAAGAGCTACTAAACAGATGAGACAAATGAGCAGCCATAAAGATGCCTATATACATTTAACAAAATGTTCTGGTATGACATCAGGATCACAAGTGTTAAAATCTAAAATTTAACAGTTTTAAGATGCTGATAACTTATTTTTTGCTTTACAGGTGGATGTTTATCAAAAGACCCACAGTGAAAAACTGACTAAACAAAAGCCTCAGGAGGTGTCCCTTTATGCAACAATTCCACAATACATACCAGAATTGGTCATGGGGTTCCACAGGGTCCTTAACGTGGACCCATTTTATTCACTCTATATGAGCTTCCTCTAGGTAATATAATCAGAAATCATGACATTCAGTGCCACTGTTGTGCTGATGACACTCATCTCCATTATACCAATCAATTGCTAAAGTTACACACCTGCCTCAGGGACATAAACTGCAGATGAAAAAAAAAAAAATCATCCATGCATTTACTATATATGGACAATGGATCTGGCCTTAATGCTATTGGGAAAATAGGGCTTTGCAGGTTGGAAGGACATAATTTATTCTTTGTGGTTTATTATGATTGATATTGTGAGCTACAGATATTACGTAACACTGTACTGTCTAGTAAAAGATAGTGGGCGGTGTGGCACTCCAGAGAGGAGATCCTTTGAGGGTGAACCAATATAAAACAACTTCCACAGACTGAGTTTGTGTCCTTAAGATTCAGATAAAGAAAAATGCAGCCATTCCAGGTTTGATACTGGTTTATTTGCTTCTGTTTTATGGATGAATGCCTTGGTTTTTAAACAGCATTAATGGATGACAAGTTAAATGTTTCCCACATTACTGTGTCTGGATATGTGGAAATTAACAAATACAGATATGTATATTTTTTTGTTTCGTTTACAGTTTATATTTTAATAATATGCTGCAACTGTACTATTGTGTACCTCATCTGGATTCACAAAAACCTCCATGAGCCGATGTACATCTTCATTGCAGCTTTGTTACTTAACTCTGTTCTTTACAGCACTAATATTTACCCCAAACTTCTCATTGACGTTTTATCTGAAAAACAGGTCATATCATATTCAGCCTGCCTCTTCCAGTTTTTTACATTTTATACTTTAATTGGCTCTGAGTTCCTGCTCGTGGCAGCCATGGCTTTTGACAGATATGTTTCTATATGTAAACCTCTGAGATATACAACTATCATGAGGAAAACTACTGTGAATACTTTGCTGGTTCTGGCTTGGTCTTTACCTGCTGGTCATGTGACAGTTCTGGCAATTCTAAGTGCTGAAGCTAAAATATGTAACTCAGAATTAAAAGGAATATTTTGTAATAACACAGTTTACACACTTCAGTGTGTAAAGTCACAATCACTTACTATATTTGGTGTGATTGCGTTATTAGATCTAGTAATCCTTCCCATGGTTTTCACAGTTTTCACCTATGCAAAGATATTTATCATATCTTACCAAAGTTGTAAAGAATTCAGGAGAAAGGCAGCTGAGACCTGTTTACCCCATCTGTTGGTTTTAATCAGTTTCTCCTTTTTGATTTCATATGATGTAATTATAGCTCGAGTGGAATCCAGCATTTCAAAAACAGCACGTTTAATAATGACATTGCAAATAGTTCTTTATCATCCTTTGTTTAACCCATTCATCTATGGGCTTAAAATGAAAGAAATTTCTAAATGTTTAAAAATGTTGTTCCGTTTAAACATAATCTAATGTATAATATTTTATGTAATGAGTATTCTCATAAACTGCAATGTGTGAGGTCAAAAGTATGGCTGTTATTATGCGCTTCTGCTCTGATTATGACTTCTCACAATCCGCTATTCAGCATGTGTGTGTAATCTGCTCTTTGTGCCTAATGTGGTTGTGGCTTATGTAGAAGCAATTTGCAAAAAGTGATACAGCTTGTAATTATTTAAAAAGTTGTTTTTCTATGTGACTTAATAGTGAAATTGGCGTTTAAAAGTGTTGAATAAATTAAAAAACCAAAGTCAAGCAAGGCAAGGCAAGTTTATTCATACAGCACAATTCAACAACAAGGTGATTTAAAGTGCTTTACAGAGACATTAAAACATCACTTAAATAAAAAGCATGTTTTAAAATGTAAACAAAAGAAAGAAAGACAAAAGGGTAGTAAATAAAATCAGTGGTTAAAATGTATTCAGGTTTTGAAATTTAAGCTTAAAAGTAAAACTTTGCGGATTTGTGTCTTTATTCCAATACAGCTGAGAACAGGTGAGTCTTTAACCTGGATTTAAATAAACATTTTTTCAGCTGAGTCTTTCTGGGAGTTTTTTCCAGACATGTGGAGGAAAGAAGCTGAAGGAAGCTTCTCCATGTCTGGTTCTGACTCTGTCAACCAATAAAAAACTGGATTCAGGTGACCTGAGGGGTCTGGAAGGTTCAAACTGGTTCAGGAGGTCACTGATGTATTTTGGTTCTGGACCATTCAGATCTTTATAGACCAGCATCAGAACTGTAAAGTATATCCTCTGACAAACAGGCAGACAGTGTAAAGACCTCAGAGCTGGACGGATCTGGTCCACTTTTTTGGTCTTAGTGAGGACTGGAGCAGCAGCATTCTAAATGAGCTGCAAAGATGACCTGTATGATGCTGATACAATAATGAAACCTACTCAAGATGAATGTATATATTCTTAAGGTGATAGTAGGCCTACTTGTTATTGCCTTAATGTCTTTTTCGGTCTCCTGGTGACATTGTTATATATATCTGCATGTAATCTGTATAGCTATGGTAGTTTATTTGTTGTTCTTTTTTTTTTTGTTGTTTCTTGTTATAATCTGCCCCAGTAGGAGCATGTAGATGCTAAACAGAAGAGGTCCCAGGATGGAACCTTGGGGAACTCCACATGTGATTCTTGCCCGCTCAGATGTAACATTACCTATTGACAGAAAGTACTTTCTGTTCTCTAAGCACATTTTGAACCAGTTTAGTTTAGTTCTGTAAAGGCCTGTCCCTTTTTCCAGTTGTTTAAGTAATATATTGTGGTCAACTGTATCAAATGCAGTACTGAGTTCAAACAAAAGTAATACTGACATTTTTCCACTGTCTGTATTCAAGCTTATGTCATTATACACTTTGGTCAGACCAGTCTCAGTGCTGTGGTCTAATCCCTGACTGGAAGGCATCCTAGCAATTATTTTGTTTTAAACAGTAATTGAGCCGTTGCAAAGCTGCTGTAGTTGTTAATTTGTGTCTTGTCAACCTTGTCCTTTTTCAGCAGAGGTTTACTTACAGCTTTTTTTTAGTGGCTCTGGAAACACACCTGACATTTAAAAACAAGTTCACAATCTTTACCAGATCTGACTCCAAAATATTTTAGACCTTTTTATAAAAAAACAGTTGGCAGGAAATCTAAACAGCAAGAGGAGTTCAGTTGATGTAAGAGGTCCTCCAGGTCTTTGCTGTTAATGGGGTGAAACTGTGTCATGGTGTTAAAAACTGTTTTTGGTGGACAAGGTTCATATCCTGTGCAAAGACCCTCAGAGATCAGTTAGTCAAGAGTGTGTCCCCTATTGTGTGTGACCTCTGTTACATGCTGAGTTGCCTAAAGGGGGGGCTCAGGTCTTCAGTCCCTTTGTCCTGGGGTCTGGGGAATGTCCTGGTCCTGGTCATTGGTGCTGTTGAAAGGTTGGAGACAAATAAGGACCCCTCTTCTTTCCTCTGAAGTCTCTCTTTTTTAAAAAAAAAGTATTTTAAATGCAGTGTTTAAAACACAATTAGAAAAATGAAGAATGACATGTTAAAAAAAAGAAATAGAAGTTGCAGTGCATTTGGGAGATTACTAAAATTTAATTCAATTCAGTTTTATTTATATAGCGTCTATTACAATAAAGTTGTTGCAGAAGAATGCAGGGCACATGTACTAAGACTGATAATATCAATGGTGATATTAAAGATGCAATGATGACACATCCATGTTCCACTTACATGTTCTGTAAATTAATGCATTATGTTCTTTTATACATCCACCTTTTATTTAAAATCCCAAACACCAAACGTGTAAATAGAGCTGCTATGGCAGAATTTTGTTTTAAAGCTGCTTTAATTGTAGATAGCAAAATCTTTAGTTTGTTTTCTAGGATTTGTGCTGCTCTTTGAAGATTTGCTAGAATATTTCTGTTTATTATTACTCAAAAAGCCAGCTAATTTGTTGGTTCAGATCAAATTAGCTGAATAAAATTCAATTCAATCTCATTTTATTTTATTTATTTAGCATCTATTACAACACAAGTTGTCTCCAGGATCTTTCCAGAGACCCAGAACATGACCCCCGAGCAATTATTACATAAACAACGGCAGGTAAAAACTCTTCAAGTGGAAGAAAAAACTTAAACCAAACAGTGGCAAGAAAAAATCCCCTTTAAGAGGGAAGAAACCTGAATCAGGACCTGGATCATAAGGGGGGATCCTCCTGCTGAAGGCCAGCCGGGTAGAACAGGAAGTAAGTAAAAAGAGAAGAGAGACAAAGACACACTGTCAAAGGTACAAGACAGTATACATTAATATAATTATCTATTGGCAGCAGAACTAAGACTTCTATGTATATATGGGTTATATATGTATAGTTGATGATCCACATAGAGGAGGAGGCCAGGATGTCAGCAGATATCCAACAGAGACATCCATACAGACAGGTGGAGGTGAACACTGGGATGGTCAGAGGTGGAACTGCAGGGCAGCAAGCAGCTCCTGAGGATCTGATCTGCAAAACATATACAGAAGTGAAAAAGAGGGGCCAGACCAGCACAACAAACTACAAGAACAAAGGAGCACAATTGTATAATTGTGCTCCTTTGTTCTTGTAGTTCTTGCAGTTCTTAATGAGATGGTGCAAGTGGTGTTAACCTCCTAAACCCAAACTGGAAGTTGGTTCCATAATGATGGTTCCTGATAACAGAAAGCCTGTCCTCCAAATGTAAATTTGGATTTTCTAGGAACTATGAGTAGACCTGCACCCTGAGAACGAAGAACACTATTAGGAACGTAAGGAACTAATTTGACCAACGTAATTGGATTCTAAGATTTAAAATCATTATACTGGCTTCCAATCAGTCACAGAATGGATTTGAAAACCTTACTGTTAGTTTACAAATCTGAGAACAGTTTAGGACCAACACAACTGTGATATGTTTAGAGAATAAAAACCTGCTCTTAGATCCAGTGAACACATGGTTAAACACATTGAGAGGAACTGAACCTCATCACGTTGGAGAACGTCTTCAGACGTTGAATATAAGTACAAATATACATACTGGGGATGGTGGGAACTATGTAACTGCAACACAAGTGAAACCAGTCAGGAACATGTAGTGACTGTGACTGGCCTTCATTTAACCCTTTACGTACCAGCGCATATCTTTTCTGGGTTCACCAGAACCTACATGAGCCTATGAACATCCTGATTGTCGCTCTGCTTCTGAACAATAATCTTTATAGGACTACGGTTGAGCTAGAGGTAAAACTAAATGCCACCCTTTGAGTTTGATATTATTATTTTTTAAATTTGAGTGAAACCTGACAAGTGTCACGTTTGTATGTATGAAAACACAGCAGATGACAAAAGAACAGAAAAAAACATACATTTTCACAAGTCTGAAGTCTCAAGGCTTTAATTAAGTTGTCATGTTAGTTGTAAACAGCTTAATGACGTCCGTGGAGGAGGAAAAGGCCAATAAAAACCTTGTCACACACTCATTCAGTTCACTTTGAGCTGAAAAGCGCCCACAGTACATTTCTTTGTTGCGTGCACCTTTTTTTAAACGTTACCCAAGATTTAGTTTTTATGGATCAAGTACATCATAATCTCAGTATAACATATATCACTTTTGCTGGACATGTAGAGCTGCAAACTTACAGATTTCTTTTTTTTACAATCATGTTTATTGTTTATATTCTAGTAATCGTCTGTAATTCAACTATCTTGTTCACGATCTGGATTGAAAAAAGCCTCCATGAGCCAATGTACATCTTCATTGCAGCTTTGCTCCTCAACTCTCTCTTCTTCAGCACTAATATCTACCCTAAACTTTTGATTGATGTTTTATCTGACAAGCAGATTACATCTCTTTTCCAGTGCTATTTTCAGAGTTTTGTTTATTACTCTCTGTGTGGCTCTGAATTCTTACTGTTGTTGGTCATGGCTTTTGACAGATATGTGTCTATATGTAAGCCTCTGCAGTATCCAACTATCATGACTAGGACAACTATCAGAGTTTTGCTGGGTTTTGCTTGGTTTGTGCCGGCTTGTCAGCTCTTACCATCGCTTTTTATAAGCAGCAGTATGAAAGTTTGCAATTTAACTTTGGAAGGAGTTTTTTGTAATAATTCAATTTCCCAACTTTATTGCGTAAGCTCAAGTGCAAATTATCTGATATATGGTGTTTTTATAATATTTACTACAATAATTCTCCCTATAATTTTCATTCTTTTCACATACATAAAAATACTTATAGTATCATATCTAAACAACACAAATGTGAGGAAAAAGGCTCTGCAGACATGTTCACCTCACCTGCTGGTCCTCATCAGTTTTTCATGTTTGTCTACTTATGATATCGTCATAGCGCGACTGAAAATTGATTTGCATAAAACTGCACGTTTTATATTGACTTTACAAATAGTTTTGTATCATCCCCTTTTTAATCCAATTGTGTATGGCCTAAAGATGAAAAAAATCTCCCACCACCTTAAGAGGCATTTCTTTCGAGGCAAAGTCAGTGTGAATGTCAAAGCTGATGTCTAAACCGGTATTTCCTCTGTGATAAAACAAATACGTCTATTTTCTTTGTTGTGTAAAGTGTGGCAGTTAAGATTACAGCAAAATGTATCTCTTAAATATGTGTCTCTTAAATCAGCATGTAATCTAAAGTGCACCTGCGGTATAACAACAAATATTTTACATATTTATACATCTGTCTGAAGCATAATAATTGTTTGCGTTAAGATAGTTATTCTGATATTCACTTAACTTACTTCTTATATTGAGTGTGTGTGTCACAGTAACCAACATGTTTCTTTATTTAGCAGTTTGCTCTTTTCAGTGTTTTGCCTTTAAAAGATAAACAAACATGACTTCTAGCAAATATAGAATTTATTTGAGCTAAAATACTTTGTGTCTTTTAGCTATGTTGTACAAAGTAAGGTATATAATCTTTAAATGTGATTTAATAAATTTATTCTTGATCAACATTGGAATTTATGTGATAATATATGTCAAACATTTTAAATACAATGGAGTGTGTTATTCCTTTAAATTTATATTTTAAGAGGTGCACATCACATCATATCTCATAAGTCCTTATTAAACTGAATAATCTGATTATAGTGAGCGACTTTTGAAACACTGAAAATTGAGGTCACTTGATACATGTTGGTTGCTATTGTTTTAAACCATAAATCAAACTTTTTCAGTTTTTAAATGTTTGTTTGTTTATTGTAATTTTACTAACTTTTTGCTATTACATCGTTAACAGTTCTCCGGATTCCAAAATGCACATTTGTGTGGACACTTTCTCTTTAAAAAATTGTAATTATTGACCAAACACATTTTGCCTTTCTTCACACATTTTTCTAGACAGCCACTAATGCCACAACATCTTATTGCAACAAGTTTCTTTTGTTTTTTTTTTTGGTAAGTTCAACTTTAGTTTTAATATCTTAATATAGTGGTACATTTACTGATGTTATGATTTCTTTCAATTCATTTTATTTAATTCAGTTCGGTTAATTTGTTAAGCAGCAATTAGAACAAAACTGATGATGTCTACAGTTAAGGCTGATGTATGCTTCTGCGTAACAGCAACACACATAAGGTACACACAGCCTCTACGCGGCCGCCGGCATTTATACTTTTGGATTATTGGTTGTATTGCTCTGTAATTGCACCACCAACCACTAGGTGGTACTGTGCGTTCTTTTCTGGAGCATTGTAGCTTGTGGTGCGAAGTTTCCTTTTGTTTATGATCTGTATGTAGCTCAAACATAAAAATGGAGCAAATAAAGTATATTTTATGTGAGTTGGGGCTGATAATGTAGACAATTAGTCATTTTCACCAACAAACTATTATTCAACGTAACTTGAAAAAAAAAATCATGTTGCAGAATTTCAAAAAAGAAGAAAATCTACCAATCTCATATGTTGTGGTCCTTGTTATGCATAGTGAAGGAGAAACGCTGATAGTTGTTGTTGTTTATACTTATTTTATTATGCATTTAAAGGACCTTGTTTTACTACTGTTTTCCTCTGAACCTTATCTTCTTTCGCACATGATCTACTCCTTTTATGACCATTTTATGATGAGCTTTGCAGAAACCAAGCTGCAGCTCAGACACGCCCACTTGGTGACTTAGTACATCCTGGAGTTTTCCTGCAAGTGTCGGCAATCAGTTGAGACCAGTTCCGACCATCAATCACCTGCAATTAGAACTACAAAGGAGTAGCCATATGATAAGGTGTGAATACATCTGTTCCAGGCAGACAACTCCCCAGACTGGAAGGTGTCAACAGCAAGATGTGGATTCATCCTTTCCGGGCAGATGGCCCCAGACTGAAGGAGCCACGACTAGGACTATAAAAGACTTTTATTGTTGTAAATCCGTTGCTCTGTTTTCAGCGCTCATGTTGGAGAGACCTGTATTGGGTGCACGCATGAATTACAGATTACAGACCCAGATATATCTGTCCTATAAGTAAGTACATATTTGGTTTAAATTATAAGGATCCTGGTCTTCTCTTTCTCGATAATTGAACACGTAGTAGGGATAAATCAAAGAACACAAGAAAATACCCTACAATAGTCAGAACATTTTTTTTTTTTGGAGGTGCACATCAGGCAACGCAGAGATCCGTGGGTTTGCGCTACAGCCTGCATCACGATTCCGTGGATTTGACAGAGAAGCATAAATTAAGGTTAGCCGCCGCTCAGTAAGCTAGTGTCATATTTTTTTATTTTACTTCCAAGTAATACACAGTCGTCACAATCGACAACAGGGACAGAACTCCAAAGTTTCTTTTGTCCTAAAACCAGAGACAAAAGCTGCCAGGAACTAGCTGAAGTTTTCTAAAAGTCAGAAAATATTCCTTGATATGAAATTGAAACTGATATTAAAAAGTAAGGGTTTTTTGCATCTATCAGACAAATAAATTATCGGTTAAAATACGATAATTTTCTATCAGTGAGATAAATAAAGTAAAGTGAAAAGAATATTAATGAAAATACGTGCTGCCAGGCAGAGCCTTTAACGTGGCATGCTTGTTACATGGCCCCGTGTCTGCCTGGCGGGAAATGAGGGCTGACAGCAAAACATAGTTAAAAAAAAAAATTAAAAAAAAAAAAAAAAAAAAGACAAAAAAAAAACTTTTGCAATCCTTTTTTTCAATCCTTTGCAGGGTCACAGAGCGTCTGTATCAATCAACCTAACATGCATGTTTTTTGGACTGTTGGAGGAAGCCGGAGTACCCGGAGGGAACCCATGCAAGCACGGGGAGAACATGCCACCATGCTGGCAATTATATCTAATAAGGCAAAAAACAAGCATAAAAACAAAACAACAATGTCTACTAAAACTGTAGCAACAACAATTGTAAAATTAAATAATAAAATAAATAAAAATAATATGATTGATATACATATATATCCACAAAAAAATGAAAAAAAGCAAAGTTGTTGTGTTCAAGTTGGAGAAAAAGCCAAAGTACAAAATAAGTATTTTGAAGAATGATTTAAAATTATCAGTGGTCTGAGCAGATCTGATACAAAAAGGTAGACTGTTCCACAATTTGGGAGCAACAACAGAAAAAGCTTGATTGCCTCTGTTTGTAACTTTGGATTGACAGTTGACCACAATATACAACTCAAACGACTAGAGAACTGAGTGGGTCTTTATGGAACTGAACTAAACTGGTTCAAAACATAACAGAAAGTACTTTGTGTCAATAAGTAACTTTTCATCTGAGCAGACAAGAATTACATGAGAGGTTCCCCAAGGTTTCATCCTGGGACCTCTTCTGTTTAACATCTACATGCTCCTATTGGCACAGATTATAAAGAACAAGAAAATCAAAACTACTATAGCTATGCAATTAGAAAACTACAGCTCATTCATAACTCTGCTGTTTGAGTCCTTACTAAAACCAAAAAAGTTTACCTAAATGGTCTAGTACCAAAATACATCAGTGACCTTCTGACCCAACATGAACCTTCCAGGCCCCCAGGTCATCTGGATTTGTTTTTTTTTTATCAGTTCCCAGAGTCAGAACCAGCTCCACATGTCTGGAACAAACTCCCAGAAAGACTCAGATCAGTGGAAACACTCAGTTTATTTACATTCAGGTTGAATAAAGATACAAATCTGCAGTTACTTCTAAGCTGGAGTTTAAAAACAGATCATATTGTAACTACTGTTTTTAGCTATTGTTGTTTTTTTCTTTCTTTTGTTTAAATTGTAAATCATACTTTTTAATTCTGCAATGTGATATTTTAATATCCCTGTGAGCACTTTGACAACTGAAGTGTGAAGCGTGAAATCACCATCACCACATAAAACTGAACTAAAATCAAATAGAAGACTAATTATCATGTTTCGAGTCCCCGGACTTTAATTAATCTGTTGTTCTGTTAGTTGTAAACAGTTTAATGACATCCATGGAGGAAGACAGCATCTAATAAAATCCTTCTCATGTACCCACTTGGCTCACTTTGAGGTGAACATACCAAGAGTTAGACAGTGGACTTTTTCCTATCATTTTTTTTTCTGTTACTCAAGATTAAGTTTTAATGGATCAAGTACATCATAATCTCAGTATAACATATATCACTTTTGCTGGACATGTAGAGCTGCAATCGTACAGATTTCTTTATTTTACAATCATGTTTATTGTTTATATTCTAGTAATCGTCTGTAATTCAACTATCTTGTTCACGATCTGGATTGAAAAAAGCCTCCATGAGCCAATGTACATCTTCATTGCAGCTTTGCTCCTCAACTCTCTCTTCTTCAGCACTAATATCTACCCTAAACTTTTGATTGATGTTTTATCTGACAAGCAGATTACATCTCTTTTCCAATGTCATTTTCAGAGTTTTGTTTATTACTCTCTGTGTGGCTCTGAATTCTTACTGTTGTTGGTCATGGCTTTTGACAGATATGTGTCTATATGTAAGCCTCTGCAGTATCCAACTATCATGACTAGGACAACTATCAGAGTTTTGCTGGGTTTTGCTTGGTTTGTGCCGGCTTGTCAGCTCTTACCATCGCTTTTTATAAGCAGCAGTATGAAAGTTTGCAATTTAACTTTGGAAGGAGTTTTTTGTAATAATTCAATTTCCCAACTTTATTGCATAAGCTCAAGTGCAAATTATCTGATATATGGTGTTTTTATAATATTTACTACAATAATTCTCCCTATAATTTTCATTCTTTTCACATACATAAAAATACTTATAGTATCATATCTAAATAACACAAATGTGAGGAAAAAGGCTCTGCAGACATGTTCACCTCACCTGCTGGTCCTCATCAGTTTTTCATGTTTGTCCACTTATGATGTGGTCATAGCTCGACTGAAAATTGATTTACATGAAACTGCACGTTTTATATTGACTTTACAAATAGTTTTGTATCATCCCCTTTTTAATCCAATTGTGTATGGCCTAAAGATGAAAAAAATCTCCCACCACCTTAAGAGGCATTTCTTTCGAGGCAAACTCAATGTGAATGTCAAAGCTGCTGTCTAAACCGGTATTTCCTCTGTGATATAATGTGAAATGTGTGATGTCATTTTTCTAATATGAAAAGCATTTTTGACATCTACATTTAAAGAGTATCATTGGTTTAGTTGTAATACTTTATTCAAAACTCAATGTTCTTATTCCAGTTAAGCGTACAGCCCATTGTTTCACTTATACCAGCATGTAACACTGGTATCCTGGAGTTTCTACCTAATTCTTGTGCTAAAAACATACATTATAAAGGACAATACTAAGGTACTTGTGTATATTGCTACTTCTGCGGTAGTGTTGCATCATACATACGTGTCTAGAGGAAAATTTCAGGGATGGATTTCCCATTCATTGATGGAAGTTACCATTGAATTCACATTGTACAATGCCTTGTTAAACTAATGAGCATCTGTCATCTATCATCATCTACCTAACTTTCCCCCTAAAAACTGTGGTACTATGTCAGTTTGAACTATTGTATATTGGTTTGAATCAGTATATTTAGAAGCCAATGTTTCAGCAGATATTTCACTGAAATTATTGAATGTTTTATTGTTATGTGTAAATATGACACTAGACAAATGTACTTTTTTAGTTGTTCTCCTTTCAATTATATACCAACCACCGCGCCATTACCAAAATAAAAAAATGTCAATTTGAATAAGTTCCTTAGGAATGGCAATTACAATAAAAGTAGTTTATGCAAAAATAAGTACATATATTAAATAAAACGGAAGAAATATTTACAATTATATTACAGAAATAATGACTGTCTGTAAATGTTTTGTTGGTTTTATTAACATTCTTAGTTTTATTGTTATCAGGACCTTCAAATAACAGGCAGACACAAGTGCTGAGTAACTAAAGTAACTAAAGTAACTAAAGTAACTACCACAGGACATAAAGACACACGCAGAAACACTGGTAAATCAGTCCAGCCTGCCGCCTATAAGACATGTGAATCACTGCACAAAGAACTGGGGACTGTGCAGGGTATAAAGGTATGAGACCAGGTGCAATGGATGAAGGTGATGAGGGCACAGGTGTAGTACATGATGTGGGCAACTGAGGACTGCCGGGAGTTGTAGGTTCAGGACCGGTGATCAGAAGACTGCCGACGTGGATCGTGGTAGCTTGGAACAAGTGGGCATGACAATTGTGTTTTAATATAGTTTTATTGTATTTTTGTATTGATTTATTTATTTTTTTTAATACTGTTAAGCACTTTGGTCAAATTAGGTTGTTGAAATGTGCAATAAAAATAAAGGTTTGGTTTGATTTAATTTGTAAATGTGGGTGTTTTAATACTATGAATATTAATGATTAACTGTCCAGTCTCTCAGTAGCATGATAATATCCATCCGACGCTCTTACAAGTCAGTATTCATTTCCTTTGGAACGTCCTACGTCACATTAGACTCTGTAAGGAGAATTATTGTTAGTTGTCCTGGTCAGACCAAACATTGGTTATGTAAGATGTTTTTCTAATTGTTCGCTTATATCTGAGAAAAGTCTTATTTTGTTAGTTCCTGAGAAAAGTCTTATTTCTTTTGTGTGCCTGAGAGTAGTTTTTGTTATTTTGTGAGTAGAGCTGGGAAAAGTCTGTAGTTTTGATAGCATGTTCTGAGAACGGTTCCTGGTTTACAAAACATGTTTTGTACATCAGGATCTGTTCCCAAGAGCAGGGTCTGTCTGTGGGGTGGGGTTGGCCTCCCCATCTCACACACGGCCCTTGTACGAGAGAATATAGCGACGGAAAGTCTCTGTCCGGGTCAGAGTCAGCTGCGGGTCACGTACGGACGCCCAGCAAGGTTGGAAGCTGCTTTTACCGGGACTGTTTGGCTCTCCAGTCCGTGTGTCAACGGTAAGGATGGAACGCTTCTCCGATGGTTGTTTGGAGCTATGCTCTGCAGGGGGTGAACGACACTTTCATCCTAGCATCATAGTAAATGAGAATAATGCATTTATGATAAACTGAAGTTTGTGTGAGTAATGCCTGTTTGATAAACTGAAGCTTGTGTGAGTAATGCCTGTTTGATAAACTGAAGCTTGTGATAAACTGAAGTTTGTGTGACTGACTTTGGCTGTGCGCTGCGGGGGACACAGGTTGGTCCTTGCATCACAGTAGATGTGGTTTATGTATATATGAAAACCAAAGTGATTGTTTCTGCTAGAATCACAGTGAGTGTGATTTTGTGTGTGCGTGAAATGTAGTTAACCAAAGTGAGAGACACTTTGGTTAGTCAGTGTTCTTTTGTGTGTGAAAGTGTGTGAAATACCTGTATAATATTCTATATGCATGCCTCATTCATATAATCCAAGTTATATTCTTTGTGTGTGTTTTGCCAATATAACCAAATAGATTGCTTATGCTATGCTTTGCGTAAAATAAATATATATATATATTGTTCATCAGAGTCTGTGTGTGCTTTCTGTGTGCCTACCTCCGACGAACCTTAAGAAAATTTCACACAACATTTGGCGTCACGAACAGCGACTAACGGAGGATGTACACAGAAATCAGATTTAAGTGAAATAGTAAATATTTCACAACATTTGGCGTCACGAACAGCGACTAACGGAGGATGTACACAGAAATCAGATTTAAGTGAAATAGTAAATATTTCACAACATTTGGCGTCACGAATTTAGAGATTATCGGAGGATTTACACAGAAAAACATGTTTAAGAGTAAAAGAATATTTCACAACAATTGGCATCACGAACCTGGACCTTAGAGATTAATGTGCACAGAAAGAAATAGTACATATGCACATTTGGCGTCGTGAATTTACAGATTAACCGAGGATGTGCGCGGAAAAACATGTTTAGGTGACGTGGTAAATATGCACAACCTTTGGCGTCACGACCTAAGAGATTAATTAAGCACAACATTTGAACGAATTTAGAGATTAACGGAAGATATACACGTAAACTATGTTTAAGAAGAATTAGGAAAACAGTGATAGGCCGAAAGAGCCAGAAGGCTCCTTATTGCTGTGTTGAGTAGATGGAGAGACGTTGCTTTATGCCTGCCCATGGCAGGACTTGGTTGGTAACGGATCTCCAGCTGTGGTGTTGAAGTGCTGTCAGGCACAGGCTCCGATGGGGGGAGTACGGCGGCGGATGGGGGTGTGCGCTGAAGCACTGCGGAGAATGAGTGGACAGTATGACTGGTTAAACACTGGGCAGAAGCAGCAGCTGACAGAAGCTCAAGCTGACTGTGCGTTAAAAACAGAGCTGAACCGTTTGTTACGATGTGGACATGACCGGCTGACGGCGTTGGCCGAGCGGTCTGTGACTCAGGTCTCCAAGATAAAGCGGAGACA
Organism: Xenentodon cancila; assembly: GCA_014839995.1. Classification (NCBI taxonomy): domain Eukaryota; kingdom Metazoa; phylum Chordata; class Actinopteri; order Beloniformes; family Belonidae; genus Xenentodon; species Xenentodon cancila. The sequence continues at coordinate 24,425,074 of CM026200.1, forward strand.
GCGGCGTATGAGACCTCGCCATGCAGACGCGGCGCAGGTGCGGTCTTTTGTGGACAAATCCTTGATTTTGACATTATTGTGGTGGTCGACTGATCGCTCTATGAGCGAATTCAGAAGCATGATTGCTGATTTGGGTTCCCTTGGGGAATGGGATGTACAGAAGGGGTTAAAAGTACATTGTTTTCTGACATGACTCTAATGCTGCAAACGCTTAGACAAATGCGTTCCTCCTCCTCCTGTCCGTCCGCTTCCTGCTGAGGGCTCCGGCGGACACCGGGGGGCCACGCCCTAAGCACCGCCCTCCAGCAGACAAGAAGGAGTCGAATTACTCTAGTGCTGAGGAGGAGTGAAACTAGTGAAGATAGTGACTCCTAAATCACAGACAGACAAAAAAGACAAAAATAAGGATCATAACCAGAGGTGCATCTATTCTGAACTGTTAGATTTACTGCTTAATTACTAGGATAAAGGCCGAGCACCGTAAATTCGGTCCCAAATTTGGTCTATTGATGATATAAGACCCCATGTCTATGTAGATATCTATTGGAATAAATTAGTTCAGCAATTTAAAGGACCCTTAGTCTCCCTAACAGGGTTGGGAGGCGATGTTGTTGTTGGAAAAGCTACCGAGCTGACAAATGCTAACAAAAGAGTCAGGACTGAAAAGTGTTGGTCAGATCAGGCCAGGGGTGGAATGTAACGAAAATTATCTTGATTGTCCTGATCTGACCAAACATAGTTAGATTAGATTCAGTTATCATCCCTACAGTGAAAGAGTGGATTTTGGGAATGGATGTTTTTGCAGGAATGACACTGTATCTGCAGCAAGGACCCGTGTCAAAATGCTATTTCAGAGAAAACTAATAATCTGTTGTCTTTGTGTTCCTAAGCATTAACTCTCTTTTAGGTATGTTCCCGTGGAGATTGCCGATCGGACGGACTGATGACGGCTCCTTGAGGTGGCGACATGGGCGTCAACCACAGCAACCGGTGTACTGGCAGTGCAGGCTCCTGGGCCCTACCCTCCATGCTCTCGTTGCCCTGGGGTGGATCAGCAGCAAGCCCTCCTGTCAGGTGGCACCAACGCCAGCTGTCCGGATGACTACAGTGCGTCAACCATACATGGTGGGATGGCGCAATTCTACCCGACCGAGGACGCAGGATAGCTTTACCTGCCTGAGAAATCGAATACAACATGTGGATTTGCAATGGAAAGTGTTGTTTCCAAAATTGCCTAACTGTCCCCAGCGATGCAGGAGAGCGTGGTATGATACTTTGCTGGGGGGAGTGGGAACTGTGATGGGTCTGTCTAACACGATTGATGGAGCGGTGATTAGCGCTATGCTTTCGAACACTGGACAACAGACATCACTTGGAATACAACAGGTTGGACTGTGGATGCCCTCTGCTGTTTGGACACAACAAGAGGCTGCTCAAACACTCCTGCAAACCTTAACATGGGATACTGAGATGTGGAATCTAACTGTGGATGTTCTTACCAACAGGACAGAAGCTTTACATATGACTGTGTGTAATGTGCACATTGTTGATATGAAATTACAACATGAGCGTTTCATCAGGGCTGTTACTACCAACAATCCTATTGAATGGCGACGGATGGGGAACAATTCTGCAGATTGGTGGTTGGAGCTCCATCCTGAAAAGACTAAATGTAATGAGTCAATGTGTATGGGACATTGGTTACAACTGAATGTCCTGAAACTTTTGACTGTGTGTAAGTGTTATGTGTTACCTGTAATCACTGATACCGGATACTGGTTTTTGAAAACACGGGGTGATTGGTTCAGTCTCCAGACCAATCACACTTGTGATTTACAAATGTGTGACATCACTGATAAAGGGATGGCTTGTGTGACTAGAGATGCATATCAAGAACCATGCTTAACCACGGTACAGGCAATGTGTGAATGGTAGAACCACCGCGAGACATGCTATGGCAGACAGGACCCCATACTCTCTGTGTAGCAACACTGTATAGCCATCCGTTATTGCCTGGGACGCCCTATACAGGATGCCTCCATGGAGTTCACATGTGGCACTGGAATAACGAGACCTATTACTTGACTAATTACAGATCTGACCACCGACTTAGTCAGGTGCGATGGAGTATTCTTCATATGCCCTGGCGTGTTTCCCTGGATCGGTTTAGAGGCGCACTGAATCGATCCACGGAACTAAATGTAATTGTACAATCTCATATGTCCAACGTTTCCAGACTGCTCGTGTCCAACATTGTGGCTCATGGAAGGGTGTTGCATGCCGCCAAGATGATACAACAAGATTCAGCTTATCATTGGTGGGATATCTTCTCGGGAATGTCTGTGTCAGCCCGGACATCTGTTGTGCCTCCTTTATTGGTTTTAATAAGTATTATTATCTTGCTTACGCTATGCGATGTATTAACTTGTTTTTATGTTAGACGGGTGAAACGAGACTTAACCCGTACTCTCTATAATGCTGCTTTAACATGAAAATCACGCTATATGTAAGAGACGGGTGGTTTGGCCTAGAACACTTTGAAATAACCATAAATCCGAGTGTACCAGGACACCATTGGCATGATATGTATTGGGTAAGTGGAAATTACTTTTACAGGGAGCGGACCTTCCTAACTCGAATGGAACTCCTTAACCATGCAGTAACAACCACCGCCGAACATTACTGGGAGTTTGAACACCCTCGACATGGACGACAATGGTTTGTTTTGGATGCGTTTGGTCATAATGGTCACTATTTCCAGAACTGAAAGTGTTGGTCAGATCAGGCCAAGGGGTGGAATGTAAGGAACATTTTTTTTGATTGTTGTTTTGTTGTCCTGATCTGACCAAACATGACTACATAAGTAAAACTTGGTTGATTGAATGTATTGGTCTGACCAGGCCAAGGGGTGGAATGTAAGGAGAATTATTGTTAGTTGTCCTGGTCAGACCAAACATTGGTTATGTAAGATGTTTTTCTAATTGTTCGCTTATATCTGAGAAAAGTCTTGTTATTTTGTTAGTTCCTGAGAAAAGTCTTGTTATTTCTTTTGTGTGCCTGAGAGTAGTTTTTGTTATTTTGTGAGTAGAGCTGGGAAAAGTCTGTTGTTTTGATAGCATGTTCTGAGAACGGTTCCTGGTTTACAAAACATGTTTTGTACATCAGGATCTGTTCCCAAGAGCAGGGTCTGTCTGTGGGGAGGGGTTGGCCTCCCCATCTCACACACGGCCCTTGTACGAGAGAATATAGCGACGGAAAGTCTCTGTCCGGGTCAGAGTCAGCTGCGGGTCACGTACGGACGCCCAGCAAGGTTGGAAGCTGCTTTTACCGGGACTGTTTGGCTCTCCAGTCCGTGTGTCAACGGTAAGGATGGAACGCTTCTCCGATGGTTGTTTGGAGCTATGCTCTGCAGGGGGTGAACGACACTTTCATCCTGGTATCATAGTAAATGAGAATAATGCCTGTTTGATAAACTGAAGCTTGTGATAAACTGAAGTTTGTGTGACTGACTTTGGCTGTGTGCTGCGGGGGACACAAGTTGGTCCTAGCATCACAGTAGATGTGGTTTATGTATATATGAAAACCAAAGTGATTGATCCTGCTAGAATCACAGTGAGTGTGATTTTGTGTGTGCGTGAAATGTAGTTAACCAAAGTGAGAGACACTTTGGTTAGTCAGTGTTCTTTTGTGTGTGAAAGTGTGTGAAATACCTGTATAATATTCTATATGCATGCCTCATTCATATAATCCAAGTTATATTCTTTGTGTGTGTTTTGCCAATATAACCAAATAGATTGCTTATGCTATGCTTTGCGTAAAATAAATATATATATATTCTTCATCAGAGTCTGTGTGTGCTTTCTGTGTGCCTACCTCCGACGAACCTTAAGAAAATTTCACACAACAGACTCTTACATGCTGGCTTTTCTTTGTGAAACATTTTGCCTTTTTCCTAGTATTGGTGCCTGTACGTAAGAGCAACTTTTCGGAAAGGCACAAACTCCAATCCCCTTTTTTCCACCTCCTGGGGTCGACAGAAAGGCGTAAAAAAGGAGAAATCAGTTGTGCATGTAAGGAGCATCCCCCATTACGTAACAGTGTGAGAATTACTAACTACCTTCTTCTCTTGTTGTACGAGTTCAACACTTTTTATAGGGATGTAGAAGAAAACATTATTGTTCATATTCACCGGCTAATGATTTAACAATGTTTAACTATGGAGATACAGAAAGAAGGTAACATCAGAGTCTTTGAGCAGATGATGAACTCAGGCATTCATTTCTAGTTCCACTGACTGACTGAAGATACAGTTGAATGAACACCTGCTGGAACCGAATCCTTTCATGTGAAGGATGTAGCTGCCAGTAAGGGCATTTGCTAGTTGCGCTGTTTTCTAAATTATTTATTTATTTCAGTGATTATAATTACAATTTATGTTCATTGAAACAGTCCCTGATAATTAATATAGGTTAAGTGTTAATAGTTGATTTATAATTTAATGGAACTTTAAGTTGATTTTGTTTCCGTCAGGATGGGTGTTACTGTAACACGTCATACACAAGCACGTTTACCATGAACGAAGCAGCATGGAGTTAATTGTTTGTTCCAAGTAGCAAGACTCGGTTTAACTCCTTTTGGTATTGCGGCCAACAAGGTATGTCCACTTGATGTTTATGTGTGATATATTCAAGTTATGTTCTCTGTGAGAATGTTTATATGTATGTATATTTATTTGTATGTTTGTACAGTTCTCACGGCATGTTTGTTAGTACCAGCCTGCAAATAAATGCCCGTCAAAAAGAACACCTGGTGTCGTCAATTGTCCAGAGGGAGTTACAAAGGATGTATGACGTTACCCATTGTCAGGCTAAAGAATCGGTTACAGTTATTCAGTATGATATTAACCTGACAAGAACAAAGCACAAAGTTACAAAAATATAAAGAAAGCTGACATCATCGTCTCCTCCACCATTATTGATTTTAGTGTTGATTTTCTTTGTGGGAACAGTTTGGAGCTGGCCCCTTCCTCATCCAACATGACTGTGTACCAGTGCACTGCTGGAAAAAACCTATCAAGCTTACAGACATACGAGACAGAGACAGGTCAATGTACTTGGATGAGCAAGTGTTTGCTGATTGACTGTTTAGGCAGCAACTCTGTATAAACAGGCTATACAGGGAAAGTTTGAGCTAGAGAAGAACCCGACTGAAGTTCCGCGCAGCATCATCCCTAGGCACAATGCCCAGTGTGATTGATCATACACCTGCAGGACTGCCACCTACCCTGAAGAGGGTAGCAGGCAACTCTTGCCCAGGTTTTGCTTCAGTCAGCCTGGAGTTATGGCCCACCTACTGGCCTCCGCAGAGACCTGTAGCCAAGGAGGAAGTAAACGCAGTCCTCCTGGCTGTGGAACTGAGTAAGGAGGGGCTCCAGCAGCAGAGACATGGCCGCCTGTCCGATGCCGCACAGAAAATGCGGTCATTGACCTAGTTCACACTCACATATAAATACATTTTTTTTTTTCAAATGGTCCCAAATCTTCAGTAAAGTTTGCATGTTGTGTTAAACAAAACAAAGTCAACTACTGCGTGCCAAATGAAGCAGAGCGGTTGTATGATGCTGTCCCCCTCTGGTATGCTTGAGAGCACTAGCACCTCACCAACAGTGCTGCAAGTCAGTCACCTGGCAGGCACCCGTCTTCCCCACTGACACAAATGGCCTGAGAGGCAAAATGATAAACAAAAGAGCAATAACTGGGTTCTCACTTTGGAAAAGAACACAGGTTGGTTAGACCCGTGGTTAGACCCTCAACCAGAGGGGTGTTGACATCATGGCCTCCCTCTACAGGAGTTTCTGCGGGTGACATATGCACTGCGGCGAACAGGTCATCACCACCCATGTTTGTTCGGTTCTACCAATTGGATGTGACAGCGCCTTCTGCGGCTCACTCTGCTCTTTCTGCTGGGTCTGTTCAGCACTGAAGTGCTGGTATTGACCTGGTTTGGTGTCTGTTCTGTAGGGCGTGTCCTACTCTACCTGTGTTGTACCAAGATAATTGACTAAGAGGGAACAAAATGTTCCGTGAAGGAGAGGAACGAGGTTCAACACTTGACTGCCCCACAGTACAACTGGGCTTGGTGAAAAGCGACTATCGAACTGAAGGATGACTATGATGAAGGTTGTATTTAAGGTCAGGCAGAGCCTCCAACTTATCATCACTTGTTATTTGCCTAAAGACGTGATTAGTGGTGTCTTCAGTCAGGACACGTGATATCCCATACTTCATGTGTTCTACTTTTTTCCTCTTCTTCAGGAAACAGTTGTTATAGACATAACATTTCTATTTTTCTGTTTTTCATATTCATATGCATTAATTAATCTAATTAATTAATTAATGACAAGCTGATTTTTCTAGAAAACCTTCATGGTTTGATGGTTTGAGGGGGTATTTTCAAATAAGGTCTTACATTATAATCAGCTGAGTGATTTGGTCATAGAGAGAGCCACCAGTACTTTCTGCAGTTCATCACAAAGCAATTTGACCAAATATTGCTAAACACATGTCTTTCATAAGGCTGCCTGTGATATGATGTGGTAAATAGTTTAACTCTAGCTCCAGCATCATACCGTAGTGAGCCCTTGAAGGGGCTTTTTTTCCTTACTTATGTGTGACAGTCTTTCCAAGGTGTCAATATCTTTTTGAGGTATAAAAAAGACAACGTGCTTTTTATAGAGGAACTGCTGATATTGTTTAGTACTGGAACCATTTTTTCTCTTTCACATGAACTTCATTAGACCCTCGACCAGTAGACCATATTCCAGGGGCACTGATACAAACCCATAAGAGCGCAGTTTTTAAAGCAGCTCACGCTGAAAAGAACAACATTTTGTCACATTTAGCTTCAAATAATGTTTTACAAAGTGGTGTGGATTTTTGAAAGTCACTTTTAGCACATTTACAACAATATTTAATTAAAATGGAAAGAGGTTAATTGGTTCACACTAAAAAATAAATGTTACAGCTAAATGTTAATCTAATTGCTAAATTTAACATTAAATCTAAATCTTAAATATAGATCTAAATGTCAAATCTAAAGCTAAATGAATCAATAACATTGATTCTGATTAAATAATATACACTTAGACATGCAGTACATTTCATAATTAATTTAGTGTTCCTTCTATGTAGGGCGTGGTCTTCAATTCTTCAAGCTTTTATTTTGGTACTTCTGGTTACTAGCAGGATGAAGGTGGATATTGGCCAAATATTTTTTTTTTTCACCGTAAGCGTTTAGATTTATCATTTAGATTTAGAATTAACATTTATTTAACAATTATCATTCTGGAATTACACAGATTGTGGAGTCAAATAACATGAATTGATTGACTTCTAAACTGAATCTCTCCTCGTTTATGGCTCACATCCCTCGGCCAGTATTGTGGTGTTTCTGCTTAGGTAAACTAAGCACTTTATTAGATGTTTGAGATGAAACCATCATGTCAGTTTATGTTCAAATACAGTACTTCAAAAATGCTGACCTACTTCTAAAGATATGTTTCATTTTTTATGGAGAATAACATTTTTGTTTGATGTGACTAATTCTTGTATGTAAAACAACCAATGTCATATGGATTCTGATTCTAAATTATTACTTTGACATTGTAGCATATTTCCAGTAAATTTGCCATTTTAGTATACTTTGTTTGCAGCTGGCTTAAATTCTACCATAAACCCTTCAATGGCATGATCAAAAATACTGTTTGTTGTGTTAGACGTGGAAAACACAGGGGAAAATTTCACTCCCATCCACCCCCACCAGAGATTGTATAATTGCTGGTTGACCTTGGTGAGGTTGCTGGAGAGTGAGGCAGTCTGATAAGACTGTCCACAGAGCCCAACACTTTGCTCGGAGCAGTGAAAGTGAACACTCAAACTGCAGGAAACAGGCTGGTGTAAGAGACTTTTGAGACTTGTTCTAAATTATTCTTTGTCTATTGTGTGATCTGTTTTGTCTGTAAAATAGCATATTTATGACGGTCCTAATGGCTGTTGAACTCAATGAAACTCTAATAACATTCGGTGGACACATTGATTTGAACATGTACAGATTTCTTTATTTTCTAATCATGTTAGCTATATACATTATAATACTCTGTAGTAATTTAACCATCATATGCATTATTTGGGTTCACAAAACCCTACATGAGCCTATGTACGTGTTCATCGCAGCCCTGTTACTGAATTCTATTCTTTACAGCACAACCATCTATCCCAAACTTTTGATCGATTTTTTGTCTGCGGAGCAGGTCATAACTTACTCCGCCTGTTTGTTCCAGTGTTTTCTGTATTATTTTCTGAATGGTACTGAATTCTTACTCTTGTCAGCCATGGCCTATGACAGGTATGTATCTATATCTAAACCACTGCAATATCCAATTATCATGAAAAGGACAGCAGTTGCCTTTTTCCTGGGCTTTGCCTGGCTCGTGCCTGCCTGTCAGATAGCAGTGCCGGTTGCTCTGAGTGCTAAAACCAAACTCTGCCATTTCATTTTGAAGGGAATCTTCTGCAACAACTCAATTTACAAACTCCACTGTACGACTTCAGCAGCGCTGTCTGTGTATGGTGTTATTGTTTTGCTAAATCTTACCGTGCTCCCTATGCTTTTCATACTTTTTACATATGCAAAGATTCTAAAGGTAACGTATAAAAGTTGTGGTGAAGTTAAAAAAAAAGCTGCTAGGACCTGTTTACCTCACCTGCTGGTTTTGATCAATTACACCTGTTTGGTTACATGGGATGTCATTGTAGTTAAACTGGAATCAGACTTTTCAAAGTCTTTGCGTTTGACACTGACTTTGCAAATCATTGTGAGTCACCCCTTTTTTAACCCAATCATATACGGACTGAAAATGAAAGAAATTTCCAAGCACATCAAAAGGCTGTTCTGTCGTGGCAAAATAAATTAGTGCGTCTGTGAACCCTGTACATCTGTTCTGCTGTAATAATGATGTACTTAAATGAAAATGAAAAATAAACATGTTATGGTACTGACTTTTGCTCTGAAACCTGCAGTGACCTTATTTCACAGTGGTTATTTAAAAAGTCAATACTTTAATAGCTGTAGCTGTAATGAAATTTTGAGTTACAAGAAAAAGGAAGACTTGTCACAGTGTAGTCGGGTTTTCAGTAGCTTGTAGACCTGCAGGAGGAATAATTTGAAGAATGGTTTTCTGTAAGACATTAGTTGTATCTCACATTAAAGTGGAGTTTTAGCCCACTCCTCTTTATAAAATTGTTTCAGTTCATTAGGGTTTGTACACAATTATTTATGCCTTTATGCCTTTATTTAATGCCTCCACAGCATTTTCACTGGTTTGAGGTCTGGACATTGATTGAACATTGTTATTGATTTTTTTCTTTTTTTTTTTCACCAATCATTTTGTTGCAGCTTTGCTGGTGCTTATGGGATCATTGTTATGAGACACCATCTAATTTTAGCCAACTTACAACAAAGATAAGTCCAAATCATCCCTCCACCACTGTGCCTGACAGTTGGTATGTGGTTTTTTAATCTTCACCAGCCATATTGCTGTCCTGTAATGCCAAGCATCTCAACTTTGACTAAAAAAAAAGGTAATTGATCCTGTAATTTTAAAACCTTTTTTTTATATGAGTAATTCTGCTCTTTGGAACAGACTTGTACACATTTTATTTAAAAAAAAATTGTTTTACTAGTGCTATATATACACTATATATCCAAAGGTTTCCGCTCACCTGCTTTGACTTGCAATGAACTTAAGTGACATCACATTCCTAATCCGTAGGGTTCAATACGATGTCAGTCCATCCTTTTCAGCTATAACAGCTTCAACTCTTCTGGGAAGGCTGTCCACAAGGTTTAGGAGTGTGTTTATGGCAATTTTTGACCATTATTCCAGAAGTGCATTTATATGGTTACACACTGATGTTGGTTCAGAAGGTCTGACTCTCAGTCTCCACTCTTAATTTATCCCAAAGGTGTTCTATCGAGTTGAGGTCAATTGAACTAAGGGGCCAAGCACAGCTCCTGAAAAACAACCCCATACCATAATCCCCCCTCCACCAAACTTTACACTTGGCTCAATGCAGTCAGACAAGAACCGTTCTCCTGGCAACCGCCAAACCCAGACTCATCCATCAGATTGACAGATGGAGAAGCTCCAGTCATCACTCCAGAGAATGCGTCTCCACTGCTCTAGAGTCCAGTGGCGGCAGCTTTACACCATTGCATCCGATGCTTTGCATTGCCCTTGGTGATGTTTGTCTTGGATCCAGCTGCTCGGCCATGGAAATCCATTCATGAAGCTCTCTGTGCACTGTTTGTGAGCTAATCTGAAGGCCACATGATTTTTGGAGGTCTGTAGTAATTGACTGGAGAAAGTAGGCAACCTCGTCGAACTTTGCACCTCAGCATCCACTGATCCAAACATTTCCATGTTCTTATAATACAGCTGACAGTTGATGTGGAATATTTTAGAGTGAGGAAATTTCACAATTGGTTTTGTTGCACAGGTGGCATCCTTTCATCCTATCTCCATGCCGAGGTGCTTGATTTTATACACCTGTGGCCTTGGAAGTGATTGGAACACCTGATTCTGATTATTTGGATGGGTGAGCGAATACATTTGGCAATAAGTTGTAGTTCTAGTTGTGTTCTGTACTAGTGAAGTTTTATTTTGTGCTCACAGGTATGCATCAATTTGCTTTATGATTCTTAAGGAAATTGTATTAAGTCTAAGTGATAAATATAAAAATTCATAACAATAAAAACAATTTTGTTGTGGTACAACACCAGTTTGCTCTTTTAGCACAACAAACACTTTATGTCTTTTACCAAATTACCTGACCATCTCCTTTGATGGCCAGGTATGTAGGAAGATGGTTTAGTAGTTATGTTACAACTACCCATCAGTGCCATAAAAAAATATGCAATTGTCACTAAAGAATACCAGGACTGTAATTCAGCTACCTTGCATAGTTTTAGTCATCAGGGATGAAAGAACATGAGAACTAGACATCACTTTCTAAAATTAATTCAAAAATTTTCTCTTACAATTAAATTGAAACCATCACTTAAACATGGAAAACATTCCTGTGTGCTGCTTTAAAGCAGAGCTACACCAGATTTGTTGACTTTGGGTAAACCTGTAATCCCACAAATCCAGCAGAGGGGGCAGCACTTGGCAGCACATCACTTTTCTCTCCTCGTGAGACCTGATGACATAACACAAAAGCTGCAAAACTGCTGCAAAATCAAACCATGGCAGTTCTGCACTGCCAGCTGCTGTGAATTTCAGCTACTCTAGTCAATGCGAGTGGTCTCACAGAAGGTGCCATGGAGTTATTTAGAAGCATCTCAGAAGATGTGTCTATTCTAGGACCTGATTGCAGCTAAACTGCTCAGTTCACTCACATCAAACTGAGTTTACAGGAAGTCAGACATGATAATGCCATAAAGAATCTGATGAATTTTCTAAATGAACCCTATGAGTGAAATCGTGTGCTGACTCTTAAGTACATATACATGAAAAATTGACTTAATTAATTTAGTTTGATCCATTTATAAAAATAACGTTTATTTGCAAGAAAGTAGTGAAGGAAGTTTGGGGCCTCCGGACCACCATTTAATTTAGTTTTTTGTAGCGTTGATAGTTTAATTCTAGCCTTTTTGTTTTTCCAATAATAGTTTGACATCATAGAGTCTAGAGATTTGAACCAAGGGGTTGAAGGCTTGATGTGAATCACTGAGAAAAGATAGTTTACCATAGGAAGTATGGTCATTTTTACTGTGGCAATTCTACCAATAAGGTTTATTGGTAAATTTATTCAGCGTTTTAGGTTTCCTTCTATTGTTTTCAAAAGTGGGTTGTAGTTTTACGCCCAATTAACTCTGACAACTTAAGGGAGAAGTTAATTCCCAGGTATTTGATGTTGCCTGTATTGAGTGAGAAAGGTGCAGTGTCAATTGCCACATCCCAGCTGTTAGAGTTCAGTGGTAGTATGGTGGACTTTGACTAGTTAATAGTGTAATCTGAGATATCAGAGAAGGAATTAATAAGGTTGATAGTTTGGAGAAGTGACATTGATGGAGTTTGTAAGTACGGGAGGATATCATCAGCATATAGGCTAATTTTATGGGTTGTATCTCCAGTCTTGATTTCTAAAATTTTACTGTCTTGCTGTATGGCTGCTACAAGAGGTCCTACTTACCTGTCCCAAAGCAGATTCAAACAACTGTTAATCCTCAGCTGCAGCCATCTACACTGCGTACATCAAGATGACCATGTTATCGCTCTGTCATCCTCGTGTTAAACCCTCTTAGAGACTCTTCCTACAAGGATAAACTGATTTGATTAGCTCCCCAGGACTTTTGAGCATATTTAATGAGCTAGATGGATTTAATGGTAGCTAGATGTACCTGCAAAACAAATATATATTTGCTATGTCTAGATTTCTTTGCTAGCTTTTTATATGTATAATTGCAGAAAGTAGATGTGCAAGATATTCTTTAAATGAGCAGAACACAGGGTAACTTTCACATGAACTCAACCTTTGAGTTAACTCACAATCTCTTATTCTCCAGACTAGTCAGTCCTTTGATATGCTCCCAGTGAGGTCTGAGGATGAAGCAAAACCGCTGCAAACCTGTAAAAATACCAAGTCACGCAGATTCCACCACCCGTGATTCTGGTAATCCTGAAATTGAAGCAGATGTACCTCCCTTTTTTGGTCCTTGAAGATGTTGATCTACCAGGCTGTCAGGAAGCTGAACACTCTGCCAGCTCTTCCTCCGTTTCCCTCCCTGCCTATGACCTCAGTATCTGCACCAGGCACTTTTGGCAGAACTGGACCGCCTTCTTTGCACCAGGTCACTTCAACCAGACCGATAAGCTGAACACCTGCAGGACTATCACACACTTTAAAAACTGTTGTACATTTCACCCTCATTATTACAATACAGTTCATCATAACAATAATGTCTATCATCATACTGCTATTTCATTGTTTTTACTGTAATTTTATTGCCTTTGGTTCTTAAACAAAATGTCATGTTATAAGTTGTTTCTTTTTATTTTGCACTTTGTGTTTAAAATGTATTTACTGTGTAGTAACGTAATTTTGATTCTCTGTATGTATCTCACATGTGGTAGAATTAACAATAAACTTAACAATAAACTTGACTTTGACTTTGACTTTGACTTTGATGTTTCAACATCCATACTGATGATGGTTGGAAGATAAAATGTCGAGAACCAAGGAAAGGAAGTGCATTAAGCTTGAAACCTTTAAGGATTCTATCAGCTAAAACACAGTATCCTAATCTATCCTAATCAATAAAGATCATTTGGGTTTGAAAAATATAAACCTGCATCAGATAATTGGTCAACTCATACATTTGTAACAGCTGCTGTTTGTGGGCATGACGATGATCATGATGATGTCATGTCTGGCGAGAGGTTTAATGAGATCCGTGGAGAGTCACAGATAAAAGCAGCCCATCATGTAAATCCTAAAGACAAAGACAGAGTTTGTAGCTGAGAGCCAGTTAAGTGTCTGTGAATGAGGTGATTAACACCAAGTCGACTACATAGAAACCACCAAACTTTCATTCTTGAATCAAATTTACAGGTCTGTTTTATTTGGCTGAATTTTCTGTTTTTAATGGACACCAGATTAAATATAACGTACATCATTCTAGGTGGACACATAGAGTTGCATAGATACAGGTATCTTTATTTTCTGCTCATGTTAAAAGCCTATATTCTAATAATTTTCTTTAATGCCTGTATTGTATGCCTTATTGTTACTCACAGAAGTCTCCATGAGCCCATGTACGTTTTCATTGCATGTTTGTTAATCAATTCTGTTCTTTTCAGCACTAATATCTACCCAAAGCTTTTGATTGACTTTCTGTCAGAAAAACAGATCATATCCTACCAAGCCTGTCTCTTTCAGGTTTTTACCTTTTACAGTTTGAGTTGTTCAGAGTTTTTGCTGTTGGCAGCAATGGCTTATGACAGGTATGTTTCAATATGTAGGCCTCTGCAATATCAGACCATCATGACAAAAACCACTGTGATTACTTTGCTGTTTTTAGCCTGGTTCATACCTGCCTGTCATGTTGCTGTGCCTGTTCTTCTGAATACACACAATACACTCTGCACCTACACTTTACAAGGAATATTTTGCAATAATGCAGCTCACAACCTTTACTGTGTGAAGTATAAAGCACTCACTGTTTATAGTCTGATTGTTCTGTTTAATGTTGGAATCATTCCAATGCTTTTCATATTTTTTACATATACAAAAATACTTGTAGTTGCTTACCGGAGCTGCGGTGAAATCAGAAAGAAGGCAGCACAGACTTGCTTACCTCACTTACTGGTTTTAATCAATCATTCTTTTTTGTTAACGTACGATGTTGTTATAGTTAAATTGGAATCAGATTTTCCAAAAGTGGCACGTGTTGCAATGACGCTGCAGATAGTTATGTATAATCCTCTCTGTAATCCACTTATATACGGTCTAAAAGTGAAAGAAATTTTTAAACAACTCAAAAGGTTTTTTTCGGTCAAGGCAGAAAAACGAATTTAATAGTTTGTAATTGCTTTAACTCTTTTGATTCTATAGAAATGTCTAAGTGTATATTTTGAGAACATATTTAACATAGATATATTTCTCCAAGTTAGTGGTTTTCAAACTGCCCACCTCAGAACATACTTGGCTTTCCAAGTACCACGGTTGCCACCAGAAATAAAATGTTGTAGCATACAGTTATAAACTACATTTAGGGTTAACAGAGTTTAAGTTGTTAATATGAATATTATGTATTATTCACACTGATGTTTAGCTGGAGAATGCAGCATAAAACACTGCAAAAGTACTGCGTTAAAACACTCTTCAGTGATCTTTGATGATCCAAACAGGCTGGCACAGTGGCCTTATTGGCTGCAGCAAATATACCTGTTTTCTCCAGATTTAAAGTCTGGTAAAAATTTGATTTCATGGCTTATGGACTGTATGTGTGTATGTGTACTTGTAATTATATATATTTATCTCTGTAATGACTTTTTTCATCTTTATTAAACAAAACAAAACAGATGCTGTGTACTACTAAAAGGAGATCACAGTTTTAGGACCGCTGTTGGGTTAGTTAAACACACACTTGGGACATGAAGGTACTTCCTTCCTTTAGATTTTTAAAGAAACAACAACTTTTTATTTTGTTTATAGTAGATCATTTTCTGCTCAAAATAATTTTGGCATCCTGCTGTTATGAAGTGAATACGGAAATTATTCTAAGTGAAGTTCACTTATATTGCAACCTGGATGGGAAAACTATGTTTATTTTTCAATTATTTATCTCAGGGATGGCGATTCAAATTCAAAAACTCATGAACCTGATTATAATAATTCAGATATGCAGAAAGAAAATCCCTTTTCAGTCCCACACAGAATGTAGAGATGGGAGCCAAACAGTTTTTGACGATGGTGAGGAGGCTTAGTAGACTTCATATACACTCTCGCAGTTCCTCAGCTGCGAGTCGTACTTCTGATGACAAGGACACAGAGAGGCTTATGTTAGAAACGGCATAAGGAAGAAACAAGCTGTACTTTTCGTGCTCGAACACTCATTCATTTTCCATCAAGTAACTCAGTTTATACCATAAAGTCCCATGATAGTCGCAAAGGGCAGAATCATTGCAAAACAAATAATAGTGAGTTACTACAAAAACATGCAACTGATTAGGCATTTTACAAAAATAAATGACTGCGCCACAGCCTTGCATGTGGTATATCCATCTATGGATGGCTTGATTCCAACAAGGATTTGGCTGCATGAACACTTACACATGTAAACACTTTGAATATATTGCTATATTCATATAGTAGTATATATAACTTACTCAAAATGTCAGGTCGTCTTAGTTTATAAGTATATCGGTGAAGTTTTTGTGAAGATGATAATGTGATGGTGCTTGTCCTTGAACTCGCCAAGTAGATCTCCCCTCACCCTGTGATAATAATCACACAACAACCTTATCCAATAGTCCAGGTCTGAAAATAACAATAAACACAAGAAAAATAGTTGAAGCATAATTGAACAAATCACATAACCAGACTCATTTTGTCACATTCTCCACACATTTCTCCCCCCTTTGCCTGCAAGCTCACCTCTTACCTTGAGGTCACATGACCACTTTGTACACACTTTGTGTACTGCAACCCCTGCCTTACGCCCATAGTTTGAATGGGTCCAGCAGACCCCTATGACTCTGCACTGAATTAAGTAGGTATAGAAAATAAATTCATGATTTACACGATAGTTTCTATTAACAACAGTACATTTTAAACATGAATTTAGGTACTTAAAACAATAAAAAGTCCTGAAATGTTACTCCTTTTAACTGTTTTTTTTTTTGGCCATGGCCTGCAATGATTTTGCCAATTGTTTTACAGAAAAAATCCAAAGCATTAGACAAACAGTCGGTACATCAGCAGCAGGTTCAGGATATGTACCATGCACCAGTTTTTCTCAAAAAGGTCTCAAAGATTTTTGGAGTCAGACCTGTTAAAGATTGTGAATTTGTTTTTAATGTCAGGTGTGTTTCCAGAGCCACTGAAAACAGCTGTAATTAACATCTGCTGTAAAAGGAGAATCTTGGTAAGACAAAGGAACAGCTACAGACTGATCTCAAATCTCCCATTTGTAAGTTTGTTCATTTAAAAAGTGTTTTTTTTCATCAGTTAATGTACTTTTTAAACACAAATAAACTGCTATCATACCTTCCAGTCAGGGTTTAGACAGCACCACAGCACTGAGACTGCTATGAAAAAAGTGTTTAATGACATATGCTTGAATACAGACAGTGGAAAAATGTCAGTCCTCAATTATTGGATCTCAGGACTGCATTTGAAACAGTTGACCACAAAATATTACTCAAACAATTGGAGAACTGGGCATGGAACTGTTCTAAAATAGTTCAAAACATACTTAGAGAACAGAAAGTACTTTCTGTCAATAGGTAATGTTACATCTGAGCAGACAAGAATCACATGTGGAGTTCCCCAAGGTTCCATCCTGGGACCTCTTCTGTTTAACATCTACATGCTGGCACAGATTATAAAGAGCAACAAAATCTACCATAGCTATGCAGATATGGGGGCACGTCATGCTAATGCAGATGCCCTCTTACGCCGAGCATGTGCAGTAGATGGGGGCCAGTTTTGTAAGGAGAGAGTTGAGAGCGAGAGCGGTGGTCCAACATGAATTCCCTTCAACTAGAACAAGGCATCCTACAGCAGGCCTGGAAGGAGCCTATAATGGGTGAGGAGAGGTGGCAAGTGGTGGTCTTTAAGAGCATGCAGGTTGAGGTGCTTAGGGCCATGCAAGGAGCGGCAGGATCTGGGCATTTTGGCGTTGCAAAAACATTCTGCTCCCACTGTCCTCCAGGACTGTGTGGATGGCTGCAATAACGGTGTCATCAAAGTTCCGGTTCTGACATTACACAAACCTCAGGGACTCTAATGTGTCATGGAGAGCCTCATATTCCCCTAAATCCACAAACCAGTCTCCTTTCATAACAGCAGTCATAAACACATCCCAGTCTGTGTTGTTAAACACAAGATCTGTCTCTTCACTCCAGATTTTGTGTTTGACATATTGAGGAGGCTTGTTTGAAGAGTTGCCTGTCAGCTAGGTAGAAAAACACAGAAATGTGTTCAGACAGTCTGAAGTGAGGCTTGGCCAGAATAAACCCGAAACAGAACAGGTGTTAGGAGGAGTTGCAAAAGCGTCTGGCGTGCTGCACGTCATGTTGAAGATTAACATGTACCCACTTACAACAACCAAATGCAATATAAGTTTTGTGTATATAAGTCACATTCTGCTAATAAGTTCTTATGATTGTTATTAGGGTTAGTAGTTTTTAAAACCTTCCTCATGCTAATTGTCACTTGTGAGAAAGTGGGATGTATGGATCAAAGGAAAACAAACAAACAAAAGATACAAGCACAGAGTTGCTTATAATAAGTGGACCTGAATTCTTTTTAAAAAACAGCTGAATATATTTTTATTGTTTAAATAAAACAAGCTTTTAGTTGACTTGCCAACCTCATTCTAATTGTTTTTGGTGTGTACATTCTTTTATTGTTGTCATTATTTACATTCATCTTAGCTTTTGTGTTTTAATTAATTTAATTTTGATTTACTTCATAATTTATTGTAAAGCACTTTTTGATTTTTATCTGTGAAAATCGCGATAGAAATAAATATTGATTGATTGATTGATTGATTGATTGATTGATTGATTGGTTGGTTGGTTGGTTGGTTGGTTGGTTGGTTGGTTGGTTGGTTGGTTGGTTGGTTGGTTGGTTGATTGATTGATTGATTGATTGATTGATTGATTGATTGATTGATTGATTGATTGATTGATTGATTGATTGATTGATTGATTGATTGATTGATTGAGTTATCTGAATTGAACTATGTATTTATTTTCTGAATAAATGTATAGGACATTAGTACTTACAATCATATTGATGCTCTACACAAAATATTAGTGTGATTTATATGATCAATACTAGCAAGTATTAAACAAATTTTAGAGAAACCTGTTTTTATACAGTAACATTTTTTAAATCAAAACTAATGTTTCTGAAGGATTTCAATCTGGTTTTAGGTTTAACCACAGTATAGAAAGAACCTTATAAAGATAATCAGTTATCTTGGGTGCGACTTGGACTCGCACAAGATTTTAGTCCTGGTACTACTGGATCTATCCTTTGATACGGCAGATCACCCAATCTTTGTAAATAGACTTAGGTACCTGGTTCAAATCTTACCCCACAGATAGCAGGTTTCTGGAAAGTATGGATACATTTTTCTCAGGGATCCATGAAATAAATGCGATGTTCCCCAAGGCTTAATTCTAGGCCCAATTCTTCTCAATTTCTCTATGCTTCCACTTGGGGATGTTATTAGGAGACATGCCATTAGTTTTCAAAGCTTTGAAGATCGTAATTAAGTTACTCATTGTGGTTTTGAAAAATCTTAATTGTCTTTTGCCTTCTTGTGTTACTGATTTGCTTTTACCGTATTAATTCTTCAATTCAATTCAATTCAATTTTATTTATATAGCGTCTATTACAACACAAGTTGTCTATAGGCGCTTTACAGAGACCCAGAACATGACCCCTGAGCAATTATTACATAAACAGCGGCAGGTAAAAAACTCCCCTAGTGGAAGAAAAACCTTAAGCCAAACAGTGGCAAGGAAAAACTCCCCTTTAAGAGGGAAGAAACCTTGAGCAGGACCTGGCTCATGAGGGGGGACCCTCCTGCCGAAGGCCAGCCGGGTACAGCAAGAAATAAGAAAGAATAGAGATATAGAGACACCGTCAAAGGTACAAGACAGGATACAATAGTAACTATCGCCAGTAGTCCAATTAGACTTCTGTGTATATGGGTGATATATGGATAGACGGTGATCCAAGGGGATGAGGACTGCAGGACGGGATGTCAGCAAGTATCCAACAGACATCCACACAGACAGGTGAAGGCAGACACTGGGGTGGTCAGAGGTGGAACTGCAGGTCAGCAAGCAGCTCCTGAGGCTCTGGTCCGCAGGACATGCAAAGAAGAGGAAAAGAAGGGCCAGACAAGCACAACAAACTACCAGAACAATGGACCACAATTAAGTTTATGGGATATTGTTAATAAATGAGGGTTGAGGTGAAGAAGAGACAGAGAAGGCAAAGAGAAACAGAGAAGGTGAAAGGCACCACTCAGTGGATCATGTTGGTGCCCCCCTGCAGCAGAGGCCTATAACAGCATATCTACACCGAAGCTGTTTAAGATGAGCTGCTCCAATCTGGTCCTGTAGCTGCAGCTTTGACTACTGGCCCTGACACATTAAGGTACTAAATATACACTAACTATATGCTTTATTAAACAGAAATGTTTTAAGTTTAGTTTTAAAGGTGGAGGTGGTGTCAGCCTCCTTAACCCAAACTGGAAGTTGGTTCCAGAGTGATGGTGCCTGATAACAGAAAGCCGTCCTCCAAATCTACATTTCGATACTCTAGGAACTTTAAGTAAACCTGCACCCTGAGAACGGAGAGCTCTATTAGGAACGTACGGTACTATCAGGTCTTGCAAATATCGCGGCGCTAGGCCATTTTGGACTTTATATGCCAGTAATAAAATTTTGAATTGGATTCTAAATTTTACAGGGAGCCAATGGAGGGAAGCTAAAACTGGAGAGACGTGGTCTCTCTTGTTGATTCCTGTCAGCACTCACGCTGTTGCATTTTGGATCAGCTGGAGGCTGTTAAGAGAATTACTTGGACATCCAGCCAACAACACGTTACAGTAATCTAGTCTAGAAGATACGAACGCATGAATTAGTTTTTCGGCATCACTCTGCGAGAGGATGCTCCTAATCTTTGCGATATTACGGAGGTGGAAAAACGCAGTTTCACAAACCTGATTAATATGCTGTTTAAATGACAAATCCTGATCGAATATAACGCCAAGGTTTCGCACAGTTTTACTGGAGGCCATCGCAAGACCATCTAATCCCTTCCTAAGCTATTTGGGACCACAAACAACAACCTCTGTTTTATCAGAATTTAGTAGCAAAAGGACATCCAGTCCTTGATGTCCTTAAGACACATCTGAAGTTTGTCTAATGGTTCTGTTTCATCTGGCTTCATAGACAGATACAGCTGCGTATCATCAGCATAACAATGAAAATTAATGCCGTGGGTCCGGATAATACTTCCCAAGGGCTACATGTATAAACTGAACAGGATTGGCCCTAGCACTGAACCCTGCGGGACACCATAGCAGACCCTTGTCTGTACGGAAGAAACCTCATGAACATGAACAAACTGGAATCTATCAGACAGATATGATTTAAACCAATCTAGAGCTGTCCCTTTAATCCTAACAACATACTCTAGCCTCTGCAGTAAAATGCTGTGATCTATGGTATCAAAAGCAGCGCTGAGGTCCAGCAGAACCAGTATGGACACTAACCCATTATCTGAGGCCATAAGAAGGTCATTCGAGACTCGAACCAGTGCTGTTTCTGTGCTATGATGCATTCTGAACCCTGACTGAAAAAATTCAAATAGATCATTTCTATACAAATGGTCACACAGCTGGCTTGCAACTACCCTTTCCAGAATTTTAGAGATAAATGGAAGGTTGGAAATCGGTCTATAGTTAGCTAAAATGTCTGGGTCAAGAGAGGGTTTTTTTTTTTTTGTTTTTTTTTGCCCTTGTTTGCACATATATTTATGGTTGATACCATGTTGGTATAACCGGAGTTGTATATATACATTTTAATCTGGTAACCAAGGGTGTTTTGTGTGTGTGTGTGGGTGAGTGTGTGCGAGTGTGCTACCTTCACCAGCCCTCATAACAGTCAAACTATATTTTTATTGATCCCTGGAGAAATCAAACAAGATAAAAGTAAAGGAAGAGTCAGAAAGAGGGGTATAAATATTCTGCGGAGGAGGGCTAGAGTCACCGGGTGTGGAGAGTGGAGAGAAAGAGAGCAGGAGAGAGAGACGAGACAGTGGTGGTGCAATCTGGTGTCTGTGTTGTAATATGTGTCAAGAAGAGTTTATAATGTGTTGTTTAAGAGTAAAAGGTGGACACAGGACAATCAGGTGTTATAAGCAAAAAAAAAAAAAAAAAAGAAGAAAAAAACAGAGAAAAGGGGGAGGAGTTTTCTATTTACAATCACATGTCTAAGCGTTTAAGCGTTTGGGGGGAGTTGGAGGCAGTATTGAAAAGTCATATATATATTAGAGGCATAGAAGTATTTAAATACTCATACATGTCCACATATATCAAAATTAAGTCATAAACAGGAAAGATAGATAAATAATCCTTAGACATATACACACACACACACACATACACACACACACACACACACACACACACACACACGCATATTCATACAATCAATGAAAGTAAACCGTGGATTAATGAGTGGACATCTAAGAGTTTTGCTATGCATAGGTGTAAAATACATATGCACATGTACATGATTATACATACATACAAATATACATTGATACATGCATGTACACATGTGCCTAATTGAAAATACAGACACACACATATATATATATATATATATATATATATATATATATATATATATATTATATATATATATATATATATATATATATATATATATATATATATATATATATATATATATACATATATATATATATATATATATATATATATATATATGTATATATATATATATACATATATAGGCTGGAGACCTGCCTGTAAGACATCCTAGGAGGGCGCTCTAGGCTGGGTGGGTAACGCATTGCGTCACTTCCTGTTTGTTGTTCGCGGTCTGTGTCTGTCTGCACGGCGTTACGGGCTCTGATTCTTCGAATCCTTATACTCTGATTTTAGTTTGTTTTGATAATCAAACACTACATCTTGTAAACTTCTCTTTGAATCGAGCACTTGTACCTTTTCTCTGTTATTTAACTTTCATTTCCACCAGTCACAGATACAGGTACCGTCTCCTGTCCTCTCAGCATGGCCTCCTCTCCCACCGTTTCTCCTTCTTACTGCTCAGTGTGTGAAATGTTTAGTTATTCCTCTGCCTCCTTTAGTGAAGATGGTAAGTGTATAAAATGTAGTTTGTTTGTAGCCTTGGAGGCGAGGCTCAGTGAGTTAGAGGTCCGGTTCCGCCAAATAGACCATAGTCCGGTTGACTTTGTAGCTCGTCAGGCTGAAGTAGCGGCGGACCGGCCAGGTGTAGCTGCTGGTAGCCGCCCCCCTGCAGCACCCGAGCAGCCGGGCAGTCAGGGCGGCTGGGTGACGGTTCGGAGGAAGCGTAGTCCCAAAAGGCGCACGGAACACCACCACTCGCTTCACGTGTCTAACCGTTTTTCCCCACTCAGCGACACACCCGCTGAGAAACCGACCTTGGTGATTGGCGACTCTATTTTGAGGCATGTGAGGCCGACTCCAGCGACCATAGTTAGGTGCATCCCGGGGGCCAGAGCAGGCGACGTCGAAGCAAATTTGAAGCTGCTTGTAAAGAGTAATCGTAAATACAGTAAAGTTATCATCCATGTCGGCGCTAATGACACCCGGCTACGCCAGTCGGAGGTCACTAAAATCAATATTGTCTCGGTGTGTAACTTCGCCAAAACCATGTCGGACTCCGTAGTTTTCTCTGGTCCCCTCCCCAATCTGACCGGTGATGACATGTTTAGCCGCATGTTGTCGCTCCGTCGCTGGTTGTCTCGGTGGTGTTCAGAAAACGACGTGGCCTTTATTGACAATTGGAAGACGTTTTGGGGAAAGCCTGGTCTGCTTAGAAGAGACGGCATTCATCCCACCCGGGATGGTGCAGCTCTTATCTCTAGAAATCTGGCTGATATTATTAGATCCTCCCCCTGACAATCCAGGGTCCAGGCCGGGGTGCAGAGCTGCAGTCTTACACGCTTCTCTGCTGCTTCTCGAGGACTATCGCCTGCCAATAAAAAGGTAGAAGTAAATGATGTAATTGGAGATTCTAACGAGGTGCCAAGTAAAATAGATTTAGTATCGATTCCCCGTCCTCCAAATCTTCACCAAGCGCGACGTAATAGAGGCGTTAACCAAAATAACCTCGTAAAAATAAAAACAAATACGCATTTAGTGCGAACTAAAGACCAAACAATTAGATGCGGATTACTAAATATACGATCTTTAAGCTCCAAGTCTCTATTAGTAAACGATCTAATTACTGAGACCCGGAGTGACATTTTCTGCCTAACAGAAACGTGGCTCCAAGAGGAAGAGTTTGTTAGTTTAAATGAATCGACGCCGTCCAGTTACGTTAATTATCATATTCCTCGAATCACAGGTCGAGGTGGAGGAGTAGCGGCGATCTACGACTCCAGTCTTACAATAAAATCCAAACCTAAATGCGATTATAATACGTTTGAAAGCCTCACGCTCAGTTTAAAACTGCCGAGCTGGAAATCAGAGAAGCCAGTCTTGTTGGTGGTAGTTTACCGGCCTCCTGCTGGAGCTTATCTGGAGTTTCTGTCTGAGTTCTCAGATTTCTTATCTAGTTTATTGATCAGTACAGATAAAGTCATCATAGTGGGCGACTTTAACATTCATATGGATGTTGACAACGACAATCTTAAGTTGGCTTTTGATTCTCTTCTAGAATCGATGGGGATTTTACAAAAAGTTAACGAACCAACGCATTGTCTTAATCATACTCTTGATCTGGTCCTCGTCTACGGTGTAGAACTTGATAATCTGTTAGTGTCACATGTTAACTCCCTCCTATCCGACCACTATTTAATAACGTTTGAATTCAACATTGTCAACGTTACGCATAATAGGAGGAATTACTTTAGC
Source organism: Xenentodon cancila (assembly GCA_014839995.1). Lineage (NCBI taxonomy): Eukaryota > Metazoa > Chordata > Actinopteri > Beloniformes > Belonidae > Xenentodon > Xenentodon cancila. The sequence goes on from CM026200.1 coordinate 24,449,539, forward strand.
AGGTGTCTATCCGATAAAGCTATCACTAAATTTAGGGAGGCTGTTGCTCTTCATCTTCTTACAGAGGAACATAGTGAAGCAGTTGAGGGCTGTGACCTCGGTTCTACCTCTGCAGATGTTGATTTCCTTGTTGGTAGCACTGCAGATGTGTTGCATACAGCTTTAGATGTAGTTGCTCCTTTGAGAAAGAGGTTCTCTAACCGTAGGAGCTTAACTCCCTGGTTTAACTCACATATTCGTATGTTAAAACAGAAAGTGCGTAAAATGGAAAGAAAGTGGTACTCTAGTAGGTCTGTAGATATTTATTATGCATGGAAAGATAGTCTAATAGTGTATAAAAAAGCGCTTCGCAAAGCTAGAACAGCCTATTATTCAGTGTTAATAGAGGATAATAAAAATAACCCACGTTTTCTGTTCAGCACTGTAGCCAGGCTGACAAAGAGCCACAACTCTGTTGAGCCGTGCATCCCTGCAGCTCTCAGTAGTGAAGACTTTATGAGCTTCTTTAGCAATAAAATTGTCAGAATTAGAGAGGAAATCGGCCAGGCCCTCCCGGCAGTGGCTGTGGGAATTTCTTCAACCTCGGCGACTCCCTTATGCTCCGACCTGACTCTAAACTGTTTTGTTCCTGTTGACCTCTCTGAGCTGACCTCAGTCGTCAATGGATCTGAATCATCCACGTGTCTGTTAGACCCAATCCCTACTCGACTACTCAAAAATGTTTTCTCTCTGATTGGACCGACAATACTGAAACAGATCAACTTGTCCCTAGTCTTAGGATATGTACCACAGGCTTTTAAAGTCGCAGTAATCAAACCATTACTTAAAAAACCCTCTCTTGACCCAGACATTTTAGCTAACTATAGACCAATTTCCAACCTTCCATTTATCTCTAAAATTCTGGAAAGGGTAGTTGCAAGCCAGCTGTGTGAGCATTTGTATAGAAATGATCTATTTGAAATTTTTCAGTCAGGGTTCAGAATGCATCATAGCACAGAAACAGCACTGGTTCGAGTCTCGAATGACCTTCTTATGGCCTCAGATAACGGGTTAGTGTCCATACTGGTTCTGCTGGACCTCAGTGCTGCTTTTGATACTATAGATCACAGCATTTTACTGCAGAGGCTAGAGTATGTTGTTGGGATTAAAGGGACAGCTCTAGATTGGTTTAAATCATATCTGTCTGATAGATTCCAGTTTGTTCATGTT